>CAKXYN010000074.1:7125833-8327500 GCA_935064755.1 Tragelaphus eurycerus
AATTGGTATCTTATGTTTTTTAACTCAAGGTTAAATAGTTATATAAGATGTATTTTGCAATATTGGAGATACAAATCACAGCTATTTTCTTTCAGCTAAATATATACCATAGATTATATACACCAATGTCACTCATTACTGACCATAGTCTTTTAAAAACATACAGAAAAAAATTGTTCTTTAACAGTTTGAATTTTATGCTGCTGCATTTTCCTCTTTGAATTTTTAATTGCATTTTACTTTCCTTCCAGTATCCAATTCTATTATAATATGCTTTAATTTTTAAAAATATTTTACTAAGTACATATATATGCGTATATATACACATATATAGGTTCATATGCTACACACACATCTGTAAATCTATCTATATATAACTTAAAATGTTCTGGTCAACCTAAATTGGCATCCATTTTTTCTTCTTAAGTGGAGTATCATAATTATTTTTCGTGTTCAGATGAGGCGTCCCTGGTGGCTTAGTAGGTAAAGAATATGCCTGCAATTCAGGAGACCAGGGTTCAATCCCTGGGTCAGGAAGATCCCCTGGAGAAAGGAATGGCAACCCACTTCCAATATTCTAGCCTGAGAAGTCCCATGGGTAGAGGAGCTTAATGCGCTACAGCCATGGGATTGCAGAGATTCAGATGTTAGTAACTGAATGATTAACACACAACACAACAAAACTGGATAAAGATATGATACACTTGTAAATCGTATAAGAAATAAAACTTTATTGGAAATGTAGCTTTTAATGAGATAGCAGGAATATACATGTATATTGATTAAAGAGTTTTTTGATACCTCAGAGAGGTCTCTCTTTTGGACAATGGCCATAGTGAGATAGATTACTTGGTGCCTGTAATTATTAGCTGTGTAACTTGGGAAAGTCAATTAACATTGGTTTCAACGTTCTTATTTACAATGTTCTAAACACTATAATCATGGCATCCAGTCCCATTACTGTTACTGTTACTGTTAAGTAGCTTCAGTCGTGTCCGACTCTGTGCGACCCCATAGACGGAAGCTCACCAGGCTCCCCCATCCCTGGGATTCTCCAGGCAAGAACACTGGAGTGGGTTGCCATTTCCTTCTCCAATGCATGAAAGTGAAAGTGAAGTCGCTCAGTCCTGTCCGACTCTTAGCGACCCCATGGACTGGAGCCTACCAGGCTCCTCCATCCGTGGGATTTTCCAGGCAAAAGTACTGGGGTGGGGTGCCATTGCCTTCCCCAAGTCCCATTACTTTATGGCAAATAGATGGGGAAATGATGGAAACAGTGACAGACTTTATTTTCTTGGGTTCCAAAATCACTGCAGATGGTGACTGCAGCCATGAAATTTAGACACTTCCTCCTTGGAAGAAAAGCTATGACAAACCCAGGCAGGATATTAAAAAAACAGAGACATTACTTTGCAAAAAAAGGACCATATAGTCAAAGCTATGGTTATTCCAGTAGTCACAATATAGACATGGACATAGTATTTACTTCACAGATCAGATCAGATCAGATCAGTCGCTCAGTCGTGTCTGACTCTTTGCGACCCCATGAACTGCAGCACGCCAGGCCTCCCTGTCCATCACCAACTCTCAGAGGTCACTCAGACTCACATCCATCAAGTCAGTGATGCCATCCAGCCATCTCATCCTCTGTCTTCCCCGTCTCCTCCTGCCCCCAATCCCTCCCAGCATCAGAGTCTTCTCCAATGAGTCAACTCTTCGCATGAGGTGGCCAAAATACTGGAGTTTCAGCCTTAGCATCATTCCTTCCAAAGAAATCCCAGGGCTGATCTCCTTCAGAATGGACTGGTTGGATCTCCTTGCAGTCCAAGGGACTCTCAAGAGTCTTCTCCAACACCACAGTTCAAAAGCATCAATTCTTCAGTGCTCAGCCTTCTTCACAGTCCAGCTCTCACATCCATACATGACCACAGGAAAGACCATAGCCTTGACTAGGCGAATCTTTGTTGGCAAAGTAATGTCTCTGCTTTTGAATATGCTATCTAGGTTGGTCATAACTTTCCTTCCAAGGAGTAAGCGTCTTTTAATTTCATGGCTGCAGTCACCATCTGCAGTGATTTTGGAGCCCCCAAAATAAAGTCTGACACTGTTTCCACTGTTTCTCCATCTATTTCCCATGCAGTGATGGGACCGGATGCCATGATCTTCATTTTCTGAATGTTGAGCTTTAAGCCAACCTTTTCACTCTCCACTTTCACTTTCATCAAGAGGCTTTTTAGCCCCTCTTCACTTTCTGCCATAAGGGTGGTGTCATCCCCATATCTGAGGTTATTGATATTTCTCCCAGCAATCTTGATTCCAACTTGTGTTTCTTCCAGTCCAGCATTTCTCATGATGTACTCTGCATATAAGTTAAATAAACATGGTGACAATATACAGCCTTGACGTACTCCTTTTCCTATTTGGAACCAGTCTGTTGTTCCATGACCAGTTCTAACTGTTGCTTCCTGTCCTGCATACAGATTTCTCAAGAGGCAGATCAGGTGGTCTGGTATTCCCATCTCTTTCAGAATTTTCCACAGTTTATTGTGATCCACACAGTCAAAGGCTTTGGCATAGTCAATAAAGCAGAAAGAGATGTTTTTCTGGAACTCTCTTGCTTTTTCCATGATCCAGTGGATGTTGGCAATTTGATCTCTAGTTCCTCTGCCTTTTCTAAAACCAGCTTGAACATCAGGAAGTTCACGGTTCACATATTGCTGAAGCCTGGCTTGGAGAATTTTGAGCATTACTTTACTAGCGTGTGAGATGAGTGCAATTGTGCAGTAGTTTGAGCACTCTTTGGCATTGCCTTTCTTTGGGATTGGGATGAAAGCTGACCTTTTCCAATCTTGTGACCACTGCTGAGTTTTCCAGATTTGCTGGCATATTGAGTGCAGCACTTTCACAGCATCATCTTTCAGGATTTGGAATAGCTCCAGTGGAATTCTATCACCTCCACTAGCTTTGTTCGTAGTGATGCTTTCTAAGGCCCACTTGACTTCACATTCCAGGATGTCTGGCTCTAGGTCAGTGATCACACCATCGTGATTATCTGGGTTGTGAAGATTTTTTTTGTACAGTTCTTCTGTGTATTCTTGCCACCTCTTCTTAATATCTTCTGCTTCTGTTAGGTCCATACCATTTCTGTCCTTTATAGAGCCCATCTTTGCATGAAATATTCCTTTGGTATCTTTGATTTTCTTGAAGAGATCCCTACTCTTTCCCATTCTGTTGTTTTCCTCTATTTCTTTGCACTGATTGCTGAAGAAGGCTTTCTTATCTCTTCTTGCTATTCTTTGGAACTCTGCATTCAGATGTTTATATCTTTCCTTTTCTCCTTTGCTTTTCCCTTCTCTTCTTTTCATAGTTATTTGTAAGGCCTCCCCAGACAGCCATTTTGCTTTGTTGCATTTCTTTTCCATGGGGATGGTCTTGATCCCTGTCTCCTGTACAATGTCACGAACCTCATTCCATAGTTCATCAGGCACTCTATCTATCAGATCTAGGCCCTTAAATCTATTTCTCACTTCCACTGTATAATCATAAGGGATTTGATTTAGGTCATACCTGAATGGTCTAGTGGTTTTCCCTACTTTCTTCAATTTCAGTCTGAATTTGGCAATAAGGAGCTCATGGTCTGAGCCACAGTCAGCTCCTGGTCTTGTTTTTCTTGATTTTATGGAGCTTCTCCATCTTTGGCTGCAAAGAATATAATCGATCTGATTTCGGTGTTGACCATCTGGTGATGTTCATGTATAGAGTCTTCTCTTGTGTTGTTGGAAGAGGGTATTTGCTATGACCAGTGCATTTTCTTGGCAAAACTCTATTAGTCTTTGCCCTGCTTCATTCCATATTCCAAGGCCAAATTTGCCTGTTACTCCAGGTGTTTCTTGACTTCCTACTTTTGCATTCCAGTCCCCTATAATGAAAAGGACATCTTTTTTGGGTGTTAGTTCTAAAAGGTCTTGTAGGTCTTCATAGAACCGTTCAACTTCAGCTTCTTCAGCGTTACTGGTTGGGGCACAGACTTGGATTACTGTGGCATTGAATAGTTTGTCTTGGAAACGAACAGAGATCATTCTGTCGTTTTTGAGATTGCATCCAAGTACTGCATTTCGGACTCTTTTGTTGACCATGATGGCCACTCCACTTCTTCTGAGGGATTCCTGCCCACAGTAGTAGATATAATGGTCATCTGAGTTAAATTCACCCATTCCAGTCCATTTTAGTTCGCTAATTCCTAGAATGTCGACATTCACTCTTGCCATCTCTTGTTTGACCACTTCCAATTTGCCTTGATTCATGGACCTGACATTCCAGGTTCTTATGCAATATTGCTCTTTACAGCGTCGGACTTTGCTTCTATCACCAGACACATCCACAGTTGGGTATTCTTTTTGCTTTGGCTCCATCCCTTCATTCTTTCTGGAGTTATTTTTCCACTGATCTCCTGTAGCATTTTGGGCCCCTACTGACCTGGGGAGTTTCTCTTTCAGTATCCTATCATTTTGCCTTTTCATACTGTTCATGGGGTTCTCAAGGCAAGAATACTGAAGTGGTTTGCCATTCCCTTCTCCAGCAGACCACACCCTGTCAGATATCTCCACCATGACTCGCCCATCCTGGGTTGCCCCACGGGCATGGCTTAATTTCACTGAGTTAGACAAGTGTGTGGTCCTGATGTGATTAGATTGACTAGTTTTCTGTGAGTATGGTTTCAGTGTGTTTGCCCTCTGATGCCCTCTTGTAAGACCTACCGTCTTACTTGGGTTTCTCTTACCTTGGACGTGGGTTATCTCTTCCCGGCTGCTCCAGCAAAGCACAGCCATGGCACCTTACCTTGGACGAGGGGTCTCTCCTCACCGCCGCCCTTCCTGACCTTGGAGGAGGGGTATCTCCTCACCATCGCCCTTCCTGATCTCGGTCGTGGAGTAGCTCCTCTCGGCCGCGCGCTCCTAGTGCGCCGCGCAGCCAGCGGGGTGCTCCTAGTGCGCTATGAATACTATGTGAGTTAATTTAAGAAAAGTACTTAGAACAAAGCCTAGTATATACTTTGGTGGTACATATTTTACCTATTATTATGATTAACGCTCTTATGAAACTTCTGCCTGGTCCAAGCCCCATCCTTACCCTCTTTACTGGGCTGATAACCACTTTTTCATTAGCCTTCTGCTCAATTTTTATTCAGGATGGTTGCAAATAGAATTGTGGGCAGTGGCAGCTGATCTGGGCTGAAAGAGCTCTCACATACCACCTAATATGATTAAAATGATGGTCATCATTCTGTAACTACATGGACATCACCATCAGCAAAGAACTTAAAGGAATCCATTCACTATATGGTTAATGCAGAGGAAACTGAGGACTGATTCTAAGTTCTACCCTCCAAAATAAGTCTCCATAGAAGCTCTTGAATGACCAATTGAAATCTACATCTCAGTGAAAATACTCATTCACCTCTCCAGTCGATTAAACTAGACCTCTTCTTCATTATTATTTTTTAATTTAAATTTATTTACTTTAATTGGAAGCTAATTACTTTACAATATTGCATTGGTTTTGCCATACATCAACATGAATCAACATTATTATTTTTATACTACACTACCTATTAGGTCTACAAAACTACTCATTTTTCGATCAGAAGAAGTGATAGCTTACTCAGAATCCTTCAACAAGAATTTCAAGGACATCGTTTCACAAGAGTTGGACATGATTCAGTTGGACAAATACAAAAAGTTTTAGCATGCACTCCTGGGGCTTCCCAAGTGGCTCAGTGATAAAGAATCCACCTGTAGGAGCAGCAGGAGATGTGGGTTTGATCCCTGGGTCGGGAAGATCCCCTGGACGAGGAAATGGTAACCCACTCCAATATTTTTGCCAGGGAAATTTTATGGACAGAGGAGCCTGGTGGGTTAAAATCCATGAGGTCACAAAGACTTGGACACAACTGAGCTACTGAGCATGCGCAAGCGAAAGGCTTTGAATATACTGCCTTCTATGTATCAAGAGTCCTTGCTGAATATTTCTGTATATATTTAAAGATTTCCACACCTCTTCAATTTCCATTTAAAATATCACAACTTGAAAAATAATCCTGTTAGCATTTTGAAAGCAGGACAATGCGGCTCCTTCCTGTTCTAATTGATCATGAATCATTTTGGATGGTTGTTCTCCATATGGATATGCATTTCTGTTAAATGTAACAGCTTAATCTGTTCATAGACTCCCTGCAAATGAAATTCAGCCTGAAATAAATAAACCCATCAAAAATAAGTATAATACATGTAAAACTGACTCCACAAATCAGAAGAATTAGGCTTTTATGACCTAACGATGTATAGTTCTTTAAAAGGATCTCTATTCTTACTAGAACTGAAAAATAATAGTTTTTCTCAAATCTATGGGAAAGAGATAATACGTTTATGTGAAATTGATAATAAAATGTAGCAAAGCAATAGAAAAATTCTTTTTATGATTAAAGTGAGGCACGTAAAATAAATTTTGTGGTTTTTTTTTCTTCCCATAAGTTGCTTTGGCTTAGAGTTCCCAGATATACTGAAGGTACTCATTCAGAATTTTGAGAAGCAGTACATGTTGTCCCACTTTAATTTAAAGTTAGTGTATTTAAGGAGTATATGGAGAAGGCAATGGCAACCCACTCCAGTACTCTTGCCTGGAAAATCCCATGGACAGAGGAGCCTGGTAGGCTGTAGTCCATGGGGTCACTAAGAGTCGGACACGACTGAGCGACTTCACTTTCACTTTTCACTTTCATGCATTGGAGAAAGAAATATCAAGTCACTCCAGTGTTCTTGCCTGGAGAATCCCAGGGACAGGGGAGCCTGGTGGGCTGCCATGTATGGGGTCACACAGAGTCGGACATGACTGAAGCGACGCAGCAGCAGCAGCAGCAGCAGCAGCAGCAGCAGCAAGTAGTCTATGGGGTTTCCCTGGTTGCTCAAATGGTAAAGATCCACCTGTCATTGCAGGTGATCAGGTTCAATCCCTGAATCAAGAAGTTGGCCTGAAGAAGGAAATGGCTACCCACTCCAGTATTCTTGCCTGGAGAATTTTATGGACACAGGAGCCCCGAGGGCTACAGTCCATGAGATTGCAAAGTGTCAGACATGACTGAACAGCTAACACTTTCACTTCATGGTATCTCTTTTATTCTTTGTATGAAATCACACACACACACACACACACACACACACACACACTTTCTATAGAGAATTTGAAATCCTTAAACAGAGGACTGAGACTTTAGTCTCTAGAGATATCCAAGAAAAAGAATAAAGGTAAGATAGTTTTAGTTGGAACTCCCCAGATGGCTCAGTGGTAAAGAATCCACCTGCCAATGCAGGAGGCACAAGATATCTAAGTTTGACCCCTGAGTCAGGAAGATCCCCTGGAGGAAGAAATGGCAACTTACTCCAGCATTCTTGCCTGGGAAATCCTCATTGACAGAGGATCCTAGAGTGCTACAGTCCATGGGGTCTCAGAGAGTTGGGCACAACCAAGGAACTGAGTTTGCATGCACATTTTTGTTTTGTAAGGTCTTTGAAGTATCATGCAAGATATGTGACCACCCATTCTATGAAGATGCATGATAAACAAATGAACAAAGCAAGGAATTTCCATCCTTCTTCTGGAAATGTAGAAATCCGCCTTCTCTGCCTTCTTCTATAAGAATTACTGAGAAGTTTGGTTTATGACATTAAACAATAGTCAAAGCAGATCCGTGGGAGGACAACCTTCTGTTTGCTAGGGCCAAATCAAGCTCTTGCTTATTTTTCACTCTCATTGTAGTTTCTGTCAATGAATAGCAAAAAATTGGTAAGATTTTATATGAAAATAGCATTTTATTCATATTATAAGCAGTCAGAAATAAGGGACCATGAAGGTGACTCAACCACTGGTTGAAGTTCATTGGATATCTGTTAAAACTGCTGTATGAGCAAAAGGCCTTGGACATGAGAAATCTGGTAATACTCTAATGTTAACAGCACTCTTGTCTTTATTTTCTTTATTATCACTGTTTCCTCTGGGTAGAATATTTAATACTTGAAATTATAATTAGAAAAGCACACAACAAACCTATAGGCCTCCAGAAGACCATTGTTCATATGTGTGGTAAGGTTCAGAATCACCTCTCCAGATTCAGAAGTGCAGACGTGAGTTTGACCAAGAAAGGGAAGTAGCAAAAACGTGGACAGGCAAATCCAGACCATCCACACAGAGGTGGGACTCAGCCTGAAAGACCTGCTGGGAGCAGAACTGAAATGCTGAGAGATGAGAAAAGGGAGGCACCAGGAGAAAGCATCCATGATCTTTCAAGCATTTGCCTTCAATAGATATTAGAAATCTTTATCATGCATGACCTTCCAAGATGTCTTGATTGAAATCTTTATACTGCTGCTACTGCTAAGTCGCTTCAGTCGTGTCCGACTCTGTGCGACCCCATAGACAGAAGCTCACCAGGCTCCCCTGTCCCTGGGATTCTCCAGGCAAGAATACTGGAGTGTAACCCTAACCCTAATCTTTATAGAATTACAATAAATCACCCCGACAGAGTTTAAAGAAATAGCTACCCAGTGATGAAGGTGAAGATACTTTGGTCACCTGATGTAGAGAGCTGACTCACTGGAAAAGGCCTTGATGCTGGGAAAGATTGAGGGCAGCAAGAGAAGAGGGTGACAGAGGATAAGATGGTTGGATGGCATCACTGATTCACATGGGTTTGAGCAAACTTGGGGAGACAGTGAAGGACAGGAAGCCTGGTGTGCTGCAGTTTATGGGGTCACAAAGAGTTGGATATGACTTAGCAACTGAACAACAACACTATTATGTAATTAATTTTCTCACACAAAACTCCCTATGATTGAAAACTGCAAAGACACAGTAGAGAAAAAAATCATTTTTATTGTATTAAAAGTATCTTTAATTTAGTTATTTAGGGACTTTCCTGGTGGTCCAATGGTCAAGACCCTGTGTGCCAATGCAGAGCGTCCGGGTTTGATACCTGGTCAGGGAACTAGATCCCACATGCTGTAACTAAAGATCCCACATGCTGCAGCAACAAGAAGATCAAGAAAAGGATCCCACATGTGTCAACAAGACTGAAGATCCCAAGTGCCACACTAAACCCACCACAGACAAAGAAATACACATTTAAAAGATTTGTTATTTAACAAATTGAAAGCAATAGCAGTCAAGATTCCACTTCTTGTACAAAACATCTCTGTGTTAGTCAAATATATATGCTATGCTAGGTCACTTCAGTCGTGTCCGACTCTGTGTGACCCCATAGACGGTAGCCCACCAGGCTTCCCCATCCCTGGGATTCTCCAGGCAAGAACACTGGACTGGGTTGCCATTTCCTTCTCCAATGTATGAAAGTGAAAAGAAAAAGTGAAGTCGCTCAGTCGTGTCCGACTCTTAGCGACCCTATGGACTGCAGCCTACCAGGCTCCTCCGTCCATGGATTTTCCAGGCAAGAGTACTGGAGTGGGGTGCCATTGCCTTCTCCAAGTCAAATATATAAGGACATGATAAATTTTTTCTACATAATGTTTGCTGTGTACTCAGTCACTTAGTCATGTCCAAATCTTTGCAACCCTCTGGACTGTAGCCTGCCAGACCCCCCCCGTGCATGGAATTTTCTGGGAAAGAATATTGGAGTGGGCTATTCAGGGGAGTTTTCAACCCAAGGATGGGACCCGTGTCTCCTGCACTGGCAGGTGGATATTTACCACTGCACCACCCAGGAAGCACTGTTGAAGAGCTAATTCAACACACTAATACAGAATTTCACTTTAGAGCTGATAAGGCACTTATCCTAAATTTGATAATTTCAAGGGTATTATCATGAGTACAGTTCAGGGTGGACTAGCTTTTACATTTATTTCTTAGGCCTCAAGTGTCTGTTGTATTTCTCATCTTGTCAGCTTGCTTTGCCTTTTCTATGTTTACATGAACATTCAAAGTTATTTATTTCCATTTTTTCCTCATGATCATTTTTATTTTTTAAGTAATTATCACTCTCAATATGTTTTAATGGCATCACCAGGGTTCATTTTTATTCAAAGGACAAAATATCGCTGTTTACAGCAGTATCAGTATATTCTTTCAAACTGCTCTTTTAGGTCCATAGATATTTCACATGTTAATTGCAGATTTAAAATTCAGCACACCCATGAGAGAGGAATTGTAAACTCATAAAGATGCTGTGACAGGGATGGGGTAAATTGTTCTTGTCTTCAGCAGTCGCTTTTAATCAGTGATTGTAAACAGCATATTAATATCTCCCTCTGTGATTTTACATGTCAGAGACTCTTTTAAATTCTGTTTTTCTCTTAGCCTTATATATTTTGCGGCTATCTGATTAGGTGCAAACATATTTAGACTTTTTATATATTCCTAATGTGTTGATTTTTTCGTATTATAAAACATCTCTATCTCAATAATCTTTTCTTAAAGAATATTGAATCTGTTTTTTTTTTATATATTGTTGCCAGCTTCCTATTGTTTCATACTTGCAACATATATGTTTTGCAATATTTTTATTTTCACCCTCTATCTGTAGCTTTATATTTAAAGGTTGTCTTATAAGAAACTTACAGGAGATTTATTGTAAAATCTAACCCAGTAAGGCTAAAGTTTTAATTGGACAATTTCGCTCATTTATATTTAATGTCATTACAATGTATGTGCATAAGTCTACCATCTTATCTGCACTTTTTCATCTCAACTATTTATTGTCTCCTAGTTCTCAAATAATTAAATATTATTGTATTTCATTTTCTTCCTCTATTATATATTATTTTACTAAATTTTAGGGTTTGATATTGAAATTATAAATCCATCATTAACATTAGAATCCAATATATAGACTTATTATTTAAATTTTTACTTGGAAGATAATTGCTTTACAATGTTGTGTTGGTTTCTGCTTATATAGTAGAATTTTAACACTTTGTCATTGTAAGGACCTTAAAATAATTTAACTTTTGTTTTATTCTCAAACCAACTCTTATATTTTTGTGCAATTATCGTCAGCTATTTTACTGTTCCATACATTTATATATCCAAGACTTTATCATTAATGTTTTATTCAAACGGTAATCATTTAGACAAGTCCACATATTTACTTTCAGTAGGCTCTGTACTCCTTTTGGCAAATCTGTGACTCAAGGTCATTTTTCTAGGGTCTATGTTCCTTCTGGGGCCATTTTGTTTCTGTCTGAAGAACCCTCTAATTATTCCCTTTACATTCACATCTCCTGTTCACTAATCCTATAAATTTTCATTTACTTGAAAATGTACTCATTTGCCTCTATTCAGAAAATGAAGATCATGGCATCTGGTCCCATCACTACATGGGAAATAGATGGAGAAACAGTGGAAACAGTGTCAGACTTTATTTTTCTGGGCTCCAAAATCACTGCAGATGGTGACTGCAGCCATGAAATTAAAAGACGCTTACTCCTTGGAAGGAAAGTTATGACCAACCTAGATAGCATATTCAAAAGCAGAGACATCACTTTGCCAACAAACGTTCGCCTAGTCAAGGCTATGGTCTTTCCTGTGGTCATGTATGGATGTGAGAGCTGGACTGTGAAGAAGGCTGAGCGCCGAAGAATTGATGCTTTTGAACTGTGGTGTTGGAGAAGACTCTTGAGAGTCCTTTGGACTGCAAGGAGATCCAACCAGTCCATTCTGAAGGAGATCAGCCCTGGGATTTCTTTGGAAGGAATGATGCTAAAGCTGAAACTCCATTATTTTGGCCACCTCATGTGAAGAGTTGACTCATTGGACAAGACTCTGATGCTGGGAGGGATTGAGGGCAGGAGGAGAAGGGGACGACAGAAGATGAGATGGCTGGATGGCATCACTGACTCGATGGATGTGAGTCTGAGTGACCTCCGAGAGCTGGTGATGGACAGGGAGGCCTGGTGTGCTGCAGTTCATGGGGTCGCAAAGAGTCGAACACGACTGAGCGACTGATCTGATCTGATCTGATATATTAATTTACTTATTTGACTGCCCCAGATCTTAGTTGAGGATGGTGAGATCTACTTCCCCAATCAGTAGTTGAACCTGGGCCCCCTGCATTGGGAGCTCAGAGTCTTAGCCACTGAACCACCTTTCTTTTTTGGAAAGCATTTTTGCTACATATAGAACTGGATCCGCAGTATGATAGTTTTGTACTTTGAATGTAATTATCCATTTTCTCAAACGTTCTATTGTTGCTGGTTGAGAAGTCTGTGTTCTCTGGATGCTTTTAAGAATCTTTGGGTTAAGTTTTAAATTTTACTGTGCTATGCCTGTGTGGTTTTCTTTATATTTACCCTATTTGACTATTCTCAGTCTTTTCTAGTTTACTACCTATGACAATCTTCCTTTTGCATTAGAATTGTAAGCAACTTATTTGTGAATGTTTTTCTTTCATATATGTTATTTACACATGTATTTGTTACTGTTTGTACTTGTTGAAACACAATTGCTAAGCAAGCATCTTATTTATTATTCACTCTCATTTTCTTGCCACAGATTAAAAAAAAAATTATTTGCATAGAATTACTTGAAACTTAAGGTTTTAGGTAAAACAAAATTACAATGCTGGGGATGCACGTTTGATACCTGGTTGAAGAACTAATATCCCACATGCTAATGGCAACTAAGCTTGCACACCACAGCGGAAGTTCCCGTGTGATGCGACCGAGACCCAAGGCAGCCAAACAAACAAACAAACATTTAAAAGAAAATAATATGTGGAACTTTCTCATTTAAGGAACTCATCAGATGAAATGCAAATATACTATTTGTTCAGTTCAGTCGCTCAGTCGTGTCCGACTCATTGCGACCCCATGAATCGCAGCATGTCAGGACTCCCTGTCCATCACCAACTCCTGGAGTTCACTCAAACTCACGTCCATCAAGTCAGTGATGCCATCCAGCCATCCCATCCTCTGTCGTCCCCTTCTCCTCCAGCCCCCAATCCCTCCCAGCATCAGTCTTTTTCCAATGAGTCAACTCTTCGCATGAGGTGGCCAAAGTACTGGAGTTTCAGCCTTAGCATCATTTCTTCCAAAGAACACCCAGGACTGATCTCCTTTAGAATGGACTGGTTGGATCTCCCTGCAGTCCAAGGGACTCTCAAGAGTTTTCTCCAACAGCACAGTCCAAAAGCATCAATTCTTCGGTGCTCAGCTTTCTTCACAGTCCAACTCTCACATCCATACATGACCACAGGAAAAACCATAGCCTTGACTAGAAGGACCTTTGTTGGCAAAGTAATGTCTCTGCTTTTGAATATGCTATCTAGAGAGCACGGCTGAGAGGAGCTACCCAACGACTGAGGTCAGGAAGGGCGGCGGTGAGGAGAGACCCCTCGTCCAAGGTAAGGTGCGATGGCTGTGCTTCGCTGGCCGGGAGCAGCCAGGAACAGCCGGGATGAGATACCCCACGCCCAAGGTAAGAGAAACCCAAGTAAGACAGTAGGTCTTGAAAGAGGGCATCAGAGGGCAAATACACTAAAACCATTCTCACAGATAACTAGTCAATCTAATCACACAAGGACCACACCCTTGTCTAACTCAATGAGATTAAGCCATGCCCGAGGGGCAACCTGGGATGGGCGGGTCATGGTGGAGAGATATGACAGGGTGTGGTCCGCTGGAGAGATCAGATCAGATCAGTCGCTCAGTCGTGTCCGACTCTTTGCGACCCCATGAACCGCAGCACGCCAGGCCTCCCTGTCCATCACCAGCTCCCGGAGGTCACTCAGACTCACATCCATCGAGTCAGTGATGCCATCCAGCCATCTCATCCTCTGTCGTCCCCTTCTCCTCCTGCCCTCAATCCCTCCCAGCATCAGAGTCTTCTCCAATGAGTCAACTCTTCACATGAGGTGGCCAAAATAATGGAGTTTCAGCTTTAGCATCATTCCTTCTAAAGAAATTCCAGGATTGATCTCCTTCAGAATGGACTGGTTGGATCTTCTCGCAGTCCAAGGGACTCTCAAGAGTCTTCTCCAACACCACAGTTCAAAAGCATCAATTCTTCGGCGCTCAGCCTTCTTCACAGTCCAGCTCTCACATCCATACATGACCACAGGAAAGACCATAGCCTTGACTAGGCGAACCTTTGTTGGCAAAGTGATGTCTCTGCTTTTGAATATGCTATCTAGGTTGGTCATAACTTTCCTTCCAAGGAGCAAGCGTCCTTTAATTTCATGGCTGCAGTCACCATCTGCAGTGATTTTGGAGCCCCAGAAAATAAAGTCTGACACTGTTTCCACTGTTTCCCCATCTATCTGCCATGAAGTGATGGGACCAGATACCATGATCTTCGTTTTCTGAATGTTGAGCTTTAAGCCAACTTTTTCACTCTCCTCTTTTACTTTCATCAAGAGGCTTTTTAGTTCCTCTTCACTTTCTGCTATAAGGGTGGTGTCATCTGCATATCTAAGGTATTGATATTTCTCCCGGCAATCTTGATTCCAGCTTGTGCTTCTTCCAGCCCAATGTTTTTCATGATGTACTCTGCCTAGAAGTTAAATAAACAGGGTGACAATATACAGCCTTGATATACTCCTTTTCCTATTTAGAACCAGTCTGTTGTTCCATGTCCAGTTCTAACTGTTGCTTCCTGACCTGCACATCAGTTTCTCAAGAGGCAGGTCAGGTGATCTGGTATGCCCATCTCTTTCAGGATTTTTCAGTTTATTGTGATCCACACAGTCAAAGGCTTTAGATAATACATAATTAACAAGCAAACATATATAAAAGCATTATAATGTAGAGGGGGTTTGGAGTAATCATATTAGTACTTGGTATCATTATCCTGATAATGTGGTTACAGAGACAAATTATAAATAATACTTTATTGTTAATAGTTTTATAATATGATATTTCAACTCTCAATCACCCAATAGTCGAAGTTCAAATTTGTAGATTATAACTAAGGAAGGTGTAAAAAGATACCACAGCATTTGTCAAAGTAGTAGTTCTTTTGGTTTAAAGGAATTTTTAGTCCAGTTAATAGTTGATCATGGAACATGTAAGAGATGGAGAGGGCGAAAGAAGAGCCTAGAAATTGTATGCATCTTTGAGGATATTTTGAAAATGAATCATCAATCATTCCATATGCTTGTGGTATTTTAAAAAGTATTTTTTCAGATTCATTTTGATATATGGCAAAACCAATACAATATTTTAAAGTTAAATAAAATAAAATAAAATAAAAATAAAAAGTATTTTTTCAGTAGAGCAATTGCTTGTAGAATTCTAAAATAACAAATTGATATATACAATTAAGACATTTATGCTTATTTTAGAAACAGTTTTGTAAGTTGAACTCTAACCATGATTGTTATTCTTGTTTCATATACATCCTACTTTTTGAGACATCACATTAATTATGTTTTATTTTTTCTTTAGAAATTTCATTTTCTGTGTACAGAATCTTCTTCATCTATTTCCAACTGTGCAAGTATAGAAAAATTGACATGAATATGCTACCAATGAAAACAGGTTCATACAGAAAGATGTCTGCAGACAAATGCATACTTTTGGAAATTTTTGTTACTGTGTCGGAGGTCTCTAAGACCATCGCTACACGTCATGATTCCTTGGATTCAGCACATAGTCATACTCACAGTTATGATTTATTACAATGAAAGGACACAAAATAAAATCAGCAAAAGGGGGAAAAAGGGGAACATGGGGGATTCTAGGTGCAAGGAGGGCCTTCCAGGTGGTGCTAGCTATAAAGACTGCCTGCCAGTGCAGGAGACATAAGAGACATAGGTTCGACCCCTGGGTTGGAAAGATCCCCTGGAGGAGGGTATGGCAACTCACTCCAGTATTCTTGCCTGGAGAATCCCACAGACAGACAAACCTGGCAGGCTACAGTCCATGGAGTCACAAAGCGTGATATACAACTGAAGCGACCTAGCACACAACACACTAGGTGCAAGGAACACAAGTTCTCGCCTGGTGGGAAGATGACACAAGATTCCTTCAGTCCCTCAGCAGCTAGGTGGGACAACACAGGTAAAAGTCTACAAGGGGGCTCACTAGCCACTCAGCATCAGTGATTTTTATTGAGCACTGGTCTCATGCACACCCTTCTGGCATGTACCAAATTCCCAGACTCTCGAAAGGAAAGCAGTTTCAGTCTAAACTATGGTATTTGCTCAAGGAGTTTAGGCACAGCTTGTTATTCGTACCACAGAACAGTTCTGAAATCCAAGCGCCCAGACATCATCCAAAGGTCAGCCTTATAAGCAGGACTTCCTAAGGATGAAGTCTCAGTCCTTCTGGGTCAACCTTTTTCTGCAGAGTCCCTTTAACTGTGTGGTCTTGTTTTACTTGTGATTAAAGGTCAGGCTTCCCTGGTGGCTCAGAGGTTAAAGCGTCTGCCTGCAATGTGGGAGACCAGGGTTCGATCCCTGCATTGGGAAGATCCCCTGGAGAAGGAAATGGCAACCCACTCCAGTATTCGTGCCTGGAGAATCCCATGGAGGGAGGAGCCTGGTAGGCTACAGTCCATGGGATTGCAAAAAGTCGGACAAGACTGAGCTACTTTCACATGGAATACTCATTTAAGCCATTCCAGATACATCAATGAACATAGTGGTGGAGAAACAATAGTTATTTTCTTATATCATTTTAAAGAGATTTCTTATATCATTTTAAAACCAGAGAATGGGTTTTGTGTTTTTTGGTGATTAGCAGAATATGATATTAAAACTTTCATTCACAAATCACTAATCCCTGAGTTTTTCTCAAGCATGTCTTTTACACAAAAGTAATTCAGCTTCACTGGCATGCCCTTCAGGTTTAAGAAAGAATTGCTTTTCTGGATATATTTGTGAAAACTATTTAAAGATTCCAGGTCAAATATGATGATTGCATTCAGGACTTTTTTTTTTTTTTTTTTAAGTAGTGAGATACACACACACACACACACACACACACACACACACACATACATATATTATGGGGAAGGCAATGGCACCGCACTCCAATACTTTTGCCTGGAAACTCCCATGGACAGAGGAGCCTGATAGTCTGTAGTCCATGGGGTCGTGAAGAGTCGGACATGACTTCACTTTCACTTTCATGCACTGGAGAAGGAAATGGCAGCCCACTCCAGTGTTCTTGCCTGGAGAATCCCAGGGATGGGGATGGGGCCATCTATGGGGTCACAGAGTCGGACATGACTGAAGTGACTTAGCAGCAGCAGCAGCATACATATATTACATATATATTATATAGATAATGGCTAAATTTATATCAATAAGAATAAATTTACATCACTAAAAATATTTCAAACATTTACAGAATAAATCAACCACAATTTCTGCAGAGAAGAATTTTTGAAGTCCTGATTTATTTGTTATTTACTTATGTGACATATCATTATAGAGTTTTAGAAGTTCAAGCTCTCAAATTACTGTATGATACTGACTGCATGATCTTCATATAAATGTCTCCTCGGATGAGGTATTTATTTTTTACTCTGACCTTTTAAATCAGTATAACTCTGATTATAATTATTCTCTTCGTGTAACTGAAGTCAAAGCAGTACTTAAAATCTCAATATTAATCTCTCCAGCAACATTAAATTTTAGCAAGCCATTCTTTGGGCCCTAAATAGGGCTAAATATTCTTAAGAAGGAAGCATGAGTGACAAGCACTAAGCTAGTTAGGAACATATGCATTTCTATCCGAATCATTAATGCTAGCTGCTATAACATTTAAATTACAAAATCTAACCAGTTAAATACAACTGTGCTTATTTCTTCCTTATACAATACCCCACATGAGTCTGGCAATTTTCACAAATATTTGGGTTATTTTCATCATAGGTTTCATCACCATTTCACCCTGAGCTCTCTTACAGGCATTGCCTACAGAGAAAAAAGCAACAGTGCCAGGAGACTGGATTTTCAAACCATCAGCCCCAAATGACAGCATCATCACGCACCATTCCCCAAACTGGCACTGTGGCTGAAACCCAACTTCAAGTGGAATTTGGTCAACATGGTCTTTCCCACAGCTGCTCCTAAAGTCCCTTTTCTTCTTTTCAAATGTCAAACAAAAATTCTCTTTTCTTCTTTTTCTGATCACTTACTCGTTGTGATTTTTTTGATTCAATGGCCACCTAAGAAGAAATGTAGACATTGAAAAAGATAATTACCCAGTCCATGGGAATAATTGTCATGACAGAAGTTCCAATAATCTGCATAGAAATAGAGGCAACGGTGTTGCCCACAAAGGGAGAACTTGGCCCAGAGGAGATGTCATTTATACTAAAGTCCCACAAAAAAGTCTTCTCTTCTGACAGTGATATTCCTCTTGAGAGATGCTGTGCTCAGAGTTCAGCCCAGTGAGGCTTCTGTTGCTGTGGTCGGCACCAGCAGTCCTGTTTCTTATGCAGAGAGATTGGGAGCCTCTGGGCTGAGGGTTGAGAGATGAGTGCTTTCACTGTAGCCTCCAGGATGACCTTGAAACTGTGCAGAGACTAAGCTGTTTGGTACCACTCCAGGAGAATCTCCATATAATCAAATATAAAAGTATATGACATAATTTCCAGGCTCCCTGCTCTCTGCTCCCCTAAGTGAAATCATTTCCTAGCCAAAGCGGTTTTCCAGATGTCAGACAGTTCTGCTCTCTTTTACATCCATCTGCTGCTCAAACTACCCCACTGCCCTTTTCTATCCAGGTTTTAGTTCTCTTTATGAGGAAATTCAAATCCTTCATCATCACATATGGTTTACTGCTGCTGCTGCTAAGTCGCTCCAGTCGTGTCCGACTCTGTGCGACCCCATAGATGGCAGCCCACCAGGCTCCCCCGTCCCTGGGATTCTCCAGGCAAGAACACTGGAGTGGGTTGCCATTTCCTTCTCCAATGCATGAAAGAGAAAAGAGAAAGTGAAGTCACTCAGTTGTGTCCGACTTGCAGCGCATGGACTGCAGCCCACCAGGCCCTTCCGTCCATGGGATTCCCAGGCAAGAGTACTGGAGTGGGGTGCCTTGCCTTCCTGCTGCTGCTGCTGCTGCTAAGTCGCTCAGTCGGTCCGACCTGTCGATCCCAGACGGCAGCCCACTAGGCTCCTCTGTCCCTGGGATTCTCCAGGCAAGAACACTGGAGTGGGTTGCCATTTCCTTCTCCAATGCATGAAAGAGAAAAGAGAAAGTGAAGTCACTCAGTTGTGTCTGACTCTTAGTGACCCCATGGACTGCAGCCCACCAGACTCCTCCATCCATGGGGTTTTCCAGGCAAGAGCACTGGGGTGAGTTGCCATTGCCTTCTCTGCACATAT
Source organism: Tragelaphus eurycerus (assembly GCA_935064755.1). Lineage (NCBI taxonomy): Eukaryota > Metazoa > Chordata > Mammalia > Artiodactyla > Bovidae > Tragelaphus > Tragelaphus eurycerus. The sequence goes on from CAKXYN010000074.1 coordinate 7,145,173, forward strand.
GGCTTCCTTACTGTGAAATTGTTCTCAGCTCTTATGACTTCTAAATATTAGCTTTTGAATTTTCTTTCCAGTTTAAACTTTGATTTTTTCCCCATGTTAGATTAAAATGAAGTATGAGAACATTATACATAACAGCCCTTCAATGGTTATTGAATAAATAGTCATTTCTTCAAATTTAGCTATATATTTGAAATACTGTCTAATTTAATCAAAACTTAGATTTTGGTTCAATATTTATGTTATATGTGTCTCTGTATTGAAAACCTTAAAAGGACTAGCCAGTTATATAGTTTAGTATTTCTATATTAATATTTTGATACAGTGCTGTAAGTGCTATTTTTATTGACATAGTCATTACTCTTTGAAGAGTTATACATATTCCTCTATAAGTTTTCAGTTTTTGCAATGGTCAGCATAATTCACTACACACAAAGAAAGTTATATACGTGAGAGAGACAATACAAAATCAATATTTTTATTAAACCAAAACAATATGAAGTCATTCAAGAAATTGTAATTTGCAAAATTCAAGAAAAAATGAAATGTAAAGAAAGCTAACATTTCAGTTTATAGATGGAGTTTTGACACTGGTGAATTATCAATTCAAGAACAAATAACACATCACTCTCTACTTTTAAACGACTTAGTAGCCATTTTCAACTCCCCTTTACTCATACTTTTCAAAATCAAGTGTGGTTTTTAACTTGTATAATTCAATGATAATGAGGATAAAAAATAGGAAAGAAAATGTCATGCTTTTATTCTTTCTTGATTCTGCATCCCATTTATAGTAAATGATGAATCTGTAATAAATTTCCTACATTTGCAGTACTATTTCATCGGGGTTCAAGAAGGGCTATCCTAAAATGTGCCACAGTGATATATTATTTTTTAAGTTATTTAAGAAATAGCCAATGCAAGAGGGACACTCTGACCCTCCATACTGTCTTCCTGAAAGCAGGAAATTAATCATAATAGCCCCAAACCGGAACAACACAGATGTCCATCAACACTTGAACAGACAGACAACCCATACAACTGAGTCATACTCAACCACAAAAAGGAACCAAATAGTGAGTGATCTGTGAAACAAGATGAATGAAATGCAAAATATTCATGCTGCATGAAAGAAAGAAATCAGTTACCAAGTGATGTGCCTATTGGGTATATCATGTATAAACGCATTCCAGATGATTCTATCTATGTGAAATGCAAACCAGCCTGTAATGACAGTGAAAGAGCAGTTGACTGTTTCTGGAGGCAGAGGAAGGGGCAGACCACAAAGGGGCACGTGGAACATTTAGAGGGAGACGGAACCATTCAGCAACTGGTGGTCTGCCAGGTGGGAGAGCTGTCAGAACTCACTGAACTGCATACTATAGAAGGCTCTTCTGCTGCACAGGCCTTCTGTCTTGGGTGTAGGTGGATGGTTTTGCCATTGTGTGTAGTACATGGTCCTTTGCATTTACATGCTTCTCTTCCTGGTGAGATTCTGAGAAAGCATGGGAGCTATTGACCTTTCCATAGGAATGTTTAATCCAGATCCATATAACACACTGTTTTGTTGTTCAATCACTAAGTTAGGTCCAACTACTTGTGAGCCCATGGACTGCAGTACACCAGCCTTCCCTGTCCTTCACCATCTCCCGGAGTTTGCTCAAAATCATGTCCATTGAGTCGGTGATGCGATCCAACCATTTCATCCTCTGTCACCCCCTTCTCCTCTTGCCCTCAACTCTTGCCCAACATCAGGGTCTTTTCCAATGAGTCAGCTCTTCTCACCAGGTGGCCAACACACTGTTTGGAACATGCTTATTAAAGCAAACTAGATATTCAGGGATACACAAAGCAAGGTTCCTGTCCTGGAAGAATTTGGGGACTGATGCAGAGAGCGCTAACCTGGTGGTGGGTGGGGAGACTTCAGGTGCTGCTTGACAGGCTTCCCTGATGGCTCAGTTGGTGAAGAATCTGTCTGCAATGCAGGAGACTCTGGTTCAATACCTGGGTCAGGAAGATCCACTGGAGAAGGGATAGGCTACCCACTCCAGTATTCCTGGGCTTCCTTTGTGGCTCAGCTGGTAAAGAATCTTCCTGCAATGCGGGAGACCTGGGTTCAATCCCTGGGTTGGGAAGATCCCCTGGAGAAGGGAACGGCTACCCACTCCAGTCTTCTGGCCTGGAGAATTCTTGCAAAGAGTCAGACAGGACTGAGTGCTTTACTTTCACTGACTGGTTGGCACAGGTGCTAAATGAGAGCAGAAAGTAGTGATTCTTCAAGGTCAAGCTCAAATTCCACTTCATTCTTGAAAGCTTCCCTGAGTCTCACAGGGAATTTCTTTCTTTCAATTTTTATAGCACTTATAGATTGTAACGTATGTTTGGTCTGAGGAGACACTGTGAGTAATGTAGTTTTCCTGTTTGCTTGCCTTATCTCCTACAGGAATGCAAGTTTGGGATGAGCTGAGAGCGTCTTTATAGTTCTCTGTATCTCCAATAGCCCATTATGTATTTAGGTGGAATCCAGTAACCATTTTTTTCTGACTTCTATGCATCCCTAATGATATTAATAATAACTCCTTTCTACTAAACAACTTCTGATATGTTTGAAAGGCTGATCTACCAAAATGCATTATAAATAGCATGACATATAAAAAGATATATGTGGCTTAAGGTCAGAGTAATTACACTTTGATTAACCCTCCTGTCTCGATTTAAGACAACTGTGAAACTCTCCTAATGAAGCCTGGCATTTGAATCAGCTTTTGTGGTATAATTATCCTTAAGTAAATATTTTATGTAAGTTTGCAGCAGAGAAACTATATTTAGTCATGGGTCTTTGATAAAAATACCAATACTCCTGCATTAATTTCCAAAGGCAAACTAAAATTAACTTTCATTTTATAAATAAAAATTTAACATTAACTATATATCCACTAAGTTCTGCATTCTCTTTGGTAACTTATGGCATTTGGGAGACAAAATACTTAATAGCAGCTCCTGATATTGCTTGATTTTAGTAATGATGGTGACTTACAACCAGTGGTACCTATTGGAGGAATTTCTAAAAGATGCAAAAAGGGCATCTGGTTTTTGGAAATGCAGCCTTGTTGAGCATGATGGCTCTTAAACCACTGTCTCCCAGCTTCAAATTCATCCTTGTGTATTTTGCTTTGTCAGACAAGAGCTGGCTTCTACAAACCACATTACTCCTTAGACAGACATAGGCACCCCTTCTCTGAGATCCTGACTGAGGGTCCTGGAGACAGGACCCTTCTTGGACTCCTCATTCCAGCTCAAAGGCCCATCTTTGAAACATCTAAATTTGAATAATCTCATTTCCTGCCCTTTCTTCTTTCAACTCTTTAAGAAGTATCGTCTTCTGGGGACTTCCTGGTGGTCCAGTGGCTAACACTACCAATGCAGGGGACCAGGCTTCCATCCCTGGCTGGGATACTGGTCCTATATGCTGAAGCTAAAGATCTCAAGTGCCACAACTAAAACCAGGGGCAACCAAATAAATAATTAAATTATATATATATAGGCTTCCCTGGTGGCTCAGATGGTAAAGTGTCTGCCTGCAATGCAAGAGACCTGGGCTTGATCCCTGGGTCAGAGTTATCCCCTAGACAAGGAAATGGCAGCCCACTCCAGGGTTCTTGCTTGGAGAATTCCATGGACAGAGGAGCCTTGCAAGCTATAGACCTTGGGCTGCGAAGAGTTGGACATATCTGAGCGACTACCCCCCCCACACACACACATATACACATAATTTAAATACATATATATATTATATGTATATACATATAAAGTAGCTGAGGGCATATGATGGTATCTCAGAGTTGCTTTTCTGCCTTCTAAAATCTCATAAACTAATGATTATGTGTATATTAAACTTCCCAACTTCTGTTAAAACAACTGGTGTGGCTTTCAGTACCCTCATTGGACCATCACAGATCCATCTAAACAGGCCTGTACATGGATTGAGTGTATGGTTCTTGGGTACTTTGCCAACAGAGTTCATATAGTCAAAGCTATGGTTTTTCCACTAGTCATGTGCGGATGTGAGTTGAGCCATAAAGAAGGCTGAGTGTTTTGAACTGTGGTGCTGAATAAGACTCTCAAGAGTCCCTTGGACTACAAGAGATCAAACTGGTCAATCCCAAAGGAAATCAACACTGAGTATTCATTGGCAGGACTGATGCTGAAGCTGAAGGTCCAATACTTTGGCCACTTGCTGCTTGAAGAGCCGACTCATTGGAAAAGACTCTGATGCTGGGAAAGATTGAAGGCAAAAGGAGAAGAGGGCAGCAGAGGATGAGACAGCATTACCAACTCAATGGATATGAATTGAAGCAAACTCCTGGAGATAGTGAAGGACAGGGGACCCTGGCATGCTATGTCCATGAAGTCTCAGAGTCAGACATGACTTGGTGAGTAAACAACAACAAAAACTTGAGTTCTACTGGATAGCTTTTGTAAACAGTGGGGTCCATTACAAGGATGGAACACTGGGGTCACTCAGATATGGGTTCAAATCCTTTTTCTTCCTGTCATCATGACATTGGGAAAGTTATCAGACTTCTTGTTCCTTTTATGTGTAACAAATGTACTTAATGTTTCCCAAATAGCAGATAAGTACAAAAAGGAAATGTGCATGAAAGCTCTGTGCACACGTGCTTGGCAAAGAGTAGGCTGTCCAGTCATCCTTTCTGTAACTGGAAATTGCTACTTCCTGAATAAGTATGTATTGTCCTTTGTTATTTCTACAAGAGGTTATAATACCTCCGTGCTTATAAGTTACAGATGTATGTTTGAACTCAAGTAGGAGCCCAAGCACATCTCAGCACACTGCTCACTTCTGTGTTGCATGGCCTTTAGGAAGTCTCCACAATCTTATTGTGTTATGAACATTTAATGTATTTCTTTTACTCACTGTAAGATCCTTGAGGGCAGAGCCATGCGTCCTTGCTGTATCTGCCATTTGTATTCAGACTTCATCACATTGGTTGGCACCCACCCTAAATTAGCTGATGCCTCCAGGTCTTAAATTAAAAGCCTCTTACGTGCCAGTTTAATTTGATGCTACAATTTCTGTTTGAAGTGATAGTTGGGTTAACTTGAGCTCTTGGACTGATGTTCAGACTCTTTTCTGCCTTGGGTCTCTGCCTTGTCTTTATCTGGATGGCAAAAGCCCTTTATAACCTCTTGGGTTAAGGACATTTTTTCAATTTGTCCAGCACATTTAGGGGGACTAAAAGGTAACATTAAACCTGGAGCTCATGGCGTTCATCCTTTAATAGTCACTACATGGACCCGACATTTAAGGAGTGAGGGATTATGCTCCACCTCTCCAGGCGGAGTGTCTACATCCATCATTTGGAATTCTCCTGAAATTCAGAGGTTTTTCAAGCATGAGAGATCCTCAGATTGTTATTCCCCTTTAGTCAGTTTCCATAGCACTAAGTCATTGTTATCAATTAGCGTGTGTGTGTATGTGTGTGTGTGTGTGTGTGTGTGTGCTCAGTTGTGTCTGACTCTTTGCAACCCTATAGATTGTTGCCCACCAGGCTCCTCAATCCATGGACTTGTCTAGCTGAGAATATTGGAGTGGGTTGCCATTTCCTCCTCCAAGGGATCTTCCTGGCCCAGTAATCAAAATCACGTTTCTTGCGTCTCCTGCATTGGCAGTCAGATTCTTTACTATAGAGCCACCAGGGAGGCCCAGAATTCTGTAGAGTCTAGATTAGCTTGGTTTTCAAAACAAATAATCTTTAAATGAGCCCTTGACACATTATTTTCTATGATGACTTTTCTGAAATCAAAATGCAGCTACTTCTGGCATGAGATTCATATTCTGCTTTGAGAGACTGAATCTTCATGATAGCTCATCCCAGAGCAAACATGAGAAAATCAAATACCTGTCTGTGTCCGTAAACATCCATCGGACAACCAAAGCAATTTATGTATCATCAAATATGCCTTTGGCTAACAGTGCATGTGTATTACTGGAGAGATAAGATAATGTTGAACAACATAAAAGTGAAGAGCAGCATAAAAATGAGTCGTGTGAGTGACAAGGCTGTACAGGGAAGGCACACAGTGGGCTGGGAGGTGAGTTAAACATTCGTCTTACTAAGGAGTGGGAGCAGCTTAAAGGTGGATAAGAGACACGGCAGAGAATATTGAAGGAAACACTGGATGTGGAGAGGGAACATGAGAACTGTTTGCAGGTCACAGTGCAGTAATAAGACATCCATTTATCCAACTAATGTGCTTTGAGCATCTTCCACGGAAGGGATAGTGGATGGATTGGGCAAATTATAACGGATGAGTTCAGCCAGGTTGGTGCCCATTTACAGAGGTCTTAAGAGTCTGAATTCCCTCTTGTACCTCTTAACGTGCAATTACAAATCGCAGTTAATCATCAAAACAATCCTCAACGTTTACTGCTGCTATCATCCCCATTAAAAAAAAAAATACTTCTCTATGCTCTTTAAAAAAATATTATTTATCTTTATATATTTGACTATACCAGATCTTTAGCTGTATGCAGGCTCTTAGCTGCTGATCAAGTTCCCTGACCAGCAATTGAATCTAGGCCTCCTGCATCTTAATGAGTCTTAACCACTGGACCACCAGGGAAGTCCCTGGAGCCATGCTTGGAAATCATCAAAGTTTAGCCTTATATTCGGTTCAACTCTCTTGATGAATCTGAAAAGAAAATTCAGTTAAATTGTTTAGATTTCAAATAATCATTTTCAACAGTGTGAAGTGTTATGTTCTATTAAAAAATCAGCTCATTCATTATTTAATCATTAAATGTCTAATTAATTCTTTTATAGATTGACAAATTTATATCATGTACCTAGTGCATACATCATAAATCAGTCCTTTATCTAGACAGCCCATATGGAAAATAAAACTTTAAAATAATATTCATTGACATATAACTTTGAACAACTAAAGGTTTATCCTGGAATATCTATAGATTTTTAAAACAAGGAAAGATAATCATGTAGCTTAATATAACATTTATTTAATACATATACTTTTTCTAGTTACTTATCTCTTTTAAAAGACATTTATATAAGTAAAATTTTGTGCTTATCTAATCAGAAAAAAAATCCAACCAGGAAAAAACTTGTGATCTTAATGAACTTTAACATCCTATTTGAAATATACTTGCTAATCATTTATGAGACTGATGAATATATTTTGTTCAAAAGAAATTATTTTGTAAATAATATCTTAGGTCTAAAAATAGGTTATCAAATTATATAATTTTAGCGTTAGAAGAGACCTTTGGGTTTGTTTTTGTCTGATTGTTTTTGTTTTTTATCCTTATGTAATTATGTTAAGTATTTGGGCATTATTTGAAAGACAAACTGTGGGTTTTTTGTATTTTTTTTTTAATGTTACCCTTTCATCAGTTCTGTATATTTTCTGGAAATGCACATTTCCAAATTTTTCTAAACATCAAGATAGTGTAGAGGCAAAATGTGCCACATATCATGAACCACTTTGACCGAGGCAGAGATAACCACAGGCTGCCCGTTCTGTGTGGGTTCCGGAGCAGGAGGAGGCTCTGGGTGCATCAGGGCTGCTCCGAAGCTCCAGCAGCACCAAGGTCACTCCAAGCATCTGTGTAAACACGGCTTTATACTAGAATCACTGCACATACCTCTCAGATTCTGGAATAAATTTATACCCTCCTCTGTATGTAATGTTTCCTTTTTGAGAAACAGTTTCTGACCTTGTAGAAACTGAATACTTAGCTATGGACACTCAGGTGACCGTGTGAGCTGGGCATCCGTCCTAAACCACTGCAGTCTGACCCGCCTACTCGTATGTATGGGTGTGTACAGCAACGGTCTATCATCAGATAGGAAAGTATGTAAGACACCAAACTCAGACAGGTCAAAGGTACAAGTGAGTTGTGAGAGCAGGTGACCCCAAGTCCTTCAACCACTGTTACCTCACTGCCTCCCTCTCACCCAAGCTGCTGCGCATGATGTTTCTGCTGGCACTACAGTCTGTGGATCCACCGTCCTGACATTCCACACAGCATGTGTTGACTCACATAGCTTATTTCACAATGAAAGAAATGCATCCTTAGAGCTGTACAGTCTCAGTTTGAATCTCTATGAAGACCTGAATGAAACAAGTAAAATAATAAAAACCTGTGAAGGTCCAGGAGAAAAAAAGTTTCTAGACAGAGAGATGAATCAGTGCAAAAAATGAGACTGATGGCAAAATCCAAAATGGGAACCACTGGGTCTGGAGTGAACTGCGTGAATACAAGTAATTTCGAAATAAATTTAGGCTGAGAGATAGGGGCTAAATCATGGAGCAATTTTTAGATCATGATAAGGTGCGTGGGTTTTATTATTCCAAGCCATTGCATGTTTCTGTTTTGCTCCGTTTTGTTTAGGTCAACCCCACATCTTTCTCTTTCATGGGATAAAAATTTCAAATTATTTCACCAAAAAACCAAGATAATGGCTGACTACTCTCTAGGGAGATCCTATTCTAATAGTCAGAACATAAGTCCACACACAGAGTTCTCCTCCTCTGTACTTATGAAAAGATGCTCTGCCGTTGTGTTCTCTAAAGAAAACACAAGTTAATATGGCATAATGCTCACTAAGTTCCAGGCATATGCTCCTAAGAGAAAAGAGGGTAAACATATCTTAAGCCTCTACTCTTAAGTCCCAGATAGAAGGGTTATAAGGGGTTGCCTAGTATTTCACACATTTTTACATTTCTTGTAGTCAATAATGTGGTTGGTAAATTATTTAAAGGACTAGTTCTGCATTATGCATGGAAACAGATTCCATGGCTCAGTCAAACATCAAATAAGTGTTGGAATTTGCAGCAATGCTCATCGTTTCCCTAATACCTGCATTCTGAGTAACAGTGGGAGCAGCTTGGCTCCTATTCAGAACATAAATTCCCAGATCGCTCCACACAGGTTTGTTGATACCAGAGCACTTGATGTTTATAAGGAGCACATCTGTGGTGGTCACTATCTGGTAGGTTTTTTCTGAGGGCTTTGCCTTTATTATCACTGATATCTCATAACAAACTAATGTGACCATTATGATTATAATTTTCTCATAGATGGGAAGCCTGAGGCATAAAGATGTTAAGTCACTAGCCCAAGACCACATAGGTGAGAAATGGAATATTTCCTGCTAGTCAGTAAATAAAAGAGGTCACAGCCACCAGCAATTGCAGCCACCATGGATGGTGAGCTGGTGAGCCCTGTGAACATTCAAGAAGGAAAGTAATACCCGCCATCTAGCAGCCACCAGACTGCAGCCACTCCCTGCAGTGAGCCCTGGAGACAAGCAGGACGCAGAAAAGTTAGTGCAAGCGATTGTTTGCAACACACAGTGAGGCCAAACAAACGGAAACCTAAGAGTTTGGAGCAGAGAAAGGTTAATTTCAGGGCCATGCAAGGAGACAGGTGGTTCATGCCCTAAAACGTCCCAAAGCATTTTTATTTTCTTTTAATTTTCTTGGAAGCAGTGCATTTTTAAAAGCCAGGTTGGGGAGGGGGGCAGGTCGCAGGGTCTGTGACGAGCTTGTGCACATTTCTCTGATTGACTGATGGTGAGGGAGCAAGGGGATGTCACAGGGGTTATTTCTCAGCCCTTAGGCTCTTGGAGGCCTGGGACTGTCTGCGCAAGGTCATCAAATAGCTAACATCTTACCTTTGATGGGTTGTTTTCCTATCTGTGAAACAACTCAGGAATGTGCATCAGATATTGTTATCTAATTGCTTCAGAGAGCAGCTAATCAGAGGATATGAGGGAGGGTCAATCCATGGAATGACCCGTAAGCTTCTGCTCAGTTACAAAAACAGAGGATAGACACTTCACGGTGGTCCAGTGGTTAAGAACCCACCTTGCAATGCAAAGGATGGAGGTTCAATTCCTGGTCTGGGAACTAACCATGCTGTGGAGCAACTAAGCCAGAGTGCCACACTAGAGAGTCCATACGCCACAGTGAAAGAGCCCACATGCCACAACTAAGACCTGATGCAACCAAGTAAATAAATATTTTTTAAAAAAACAAAAAAACAGGAGAGCTCTGGCTCTGGAGACCTAAGGCGCATATTAAAGGAATGATTTCAGTTAATCCAGACTCATGTCTTCCTATACATAGTTCAGTTCAGTTCAGTCTCTCAGTCATGTCCAACTCTTTGCGACGCCATGGACTGCAGCACGCCAGGCCTCCCAGTGTGTTGCCGAGTCTTAGAGTTTACTCAGACTAATGTCCATCGAGTCAGTGATGCCATCCAACCATCTCATTCTCTGTTGTCCCCTTCTCCTGCCTTCAAACTTTCCCAACATCAGGGTCTTTTCTAAGGAGTCAGTTCTTTACATCAGGTGGCCAAAGTATTGGAGTTTCAGCTTCAGCATCAGTCCTTCCAATGAATATTCAGGACTGATTTCCTTTAGAATTGACTGGTTGGATCTCCTTGCTGTCCAAGGGACTCTCAAGAGTCTTCTCCAACACCACAGTTCAAAAGCATCAATTCTTCAGCGCTCAGCTTTCTTTATAGTCCAACTCTCACATCCATACATGAGTACTGGAAAAACCATAGCTTTGACTAGATGGACCTTTGTTGGCAATGTAATGTCTCTGCTTTTTAATATGCTGTCTAGGTTGGTCATAGCTTGTCTTCCAATGAGCAAGCTTCTTTTAATTTCATGGCTGCAGTCACCATCTGCAGTGATTTTGGAGCTCAAAAAAAAAAAAAAAAAGTCTCTCACTGTTTCCATTATTTCCACATCTATTTTCCATGAAGTTATGGAACCAGATGCCATGATCTTAGTTTTTTGAATGTGAGTTTCAGGCACTATTCACTCTCTTTCACTTCATAGAAAAGTACTAAATTCCTTAACTTAAGCAGAGCTGGCTTCTTTAATTATTTGCAATCTTTAGATGTTTCCTACTACTTGCTGTTTGTTGCAAAACTCCTATTATCCTAGCTCCCCCTCCCCTCCTTGGAGCAGTTTCACAGTGTCTGAAATGCTGTCTCCTAAGTTCCAGTCCTAATTTTCCCCCTAATAAAACTTAACTCACAACTCTCACATGCAATTTTTATTTTTAAATCAGCACAGGTTACAAGTGGATTATTCAGAGCTCCTTGAATTCTCCAAATCTAGCAAAGAGAATGCAGATTTGCTTTTAAGTGTAGCTTTGATGTTTAAAAAAATAGCATGAGTAGTGACCAATGGCTTTAGAATTTAAAGCTTTGTTGACTTTTAAACCATAATTCATCTTAACAAAGATGTGAGAAGCAGCATGTTTGAAACAGAAGCGGTCAGAGAACCTTATTCAGAAGAATTTACTACAAAAACACCACTGATTGTTTTTTTTGTTTTGTTTTGTTTTCACTGAAAAAGCCACTGACTGGCTCTCTTCAGGAAAATATTACTCCTTAATTTCTTCTCTTAGAAAATAAAGTGACCTCATGAAGCAACAATCATTTTTTATGATGTTTTGTTTTTGAGATTTGAGTTTTGCTTGTTTTCCCAGTTTTTCCTCAGGTTGACATTTAAGCTTTAGAAGCAAGATAACAGAAATATAATGTTAATCTATGCATTTCATGAGATTTAAACTTGGAGAATGCTATGAATGTTAACTATTGATTCATCAATTACAGTCAACTTACAGACCCTGGAGAAGGAAATAGCTACCCACTCCAATATTCTGGCCTGGAGAATTCCAGACTCTGGTGTGCCTGGATATTCCTGTGAAGATGAACTAAGCTGGGTGGTCTGTGATACTGAAGACTAAGTAGCCCTGCTCAGTAAGGTCCAGGAGTTAGGGTATTTGGGCTCTTCTGTATCTCCTCTGGGTTCATCTCATTAGCATTTTACTGTATTTATGCTGCCGTTGGACTCATGAGGCGGCACGAGTGGGAAAGAACCCACCTGCCAGTGCCGAAGATGTGCGACATGGGTTTGATCCCTGGGTTGGGAAGATCCCCCAAAGAGGACATGGCAATGCATTCAAGTATTCTTGCCTGGAGAATCCCATGGACATAAAAGCCTGGCTGCTACAGTCTGCAGGGTCACATAGAGTCAGACATGACTGAATTGACTTAGCATGCTGGCTTTGAGCTGCCCACATGCCATTGCTCTAACATCACAACCTACTGTTTGACTGCACAGAGCTTCATGCCTTATTCCCCACGGCCCTTGCAAATCCCCTATTCAAGGGTGCCCTGAAGTCACAGACACACTTTTTACCACAGTCTAATGAAATGACGACAGGAGAGGACTTGAGATGGATATCATTGAATTTCAGACAAAACTCCTTAGAAGAATAACTTGAATAGATCCATATTATCAATATAAGACTCCTTCAGAATGAGGAACATAGGTAAACATCAGTACATTTCCTGGAAATGGATGTTAACAGAGACTAATTATGCCACATTAGTTATTCATCACTAAACAAACAATCCCCTGACCTGAATGTCATCCAGGTCTTACCTCTTGTGTGTATGATCTTGGACACCTTGTGCAAGTCTCCTTTACTTTTATTTATTTATTTGGCTGTGCCAGGCCTTGAAGCATCTGGGATCTTATTTCCCTGCATGCGTGCTAAGTTGCTTCAGTCATGTCCAACTCTTTGGGACCCCATGGACTGTAGTCTGCCAGGTTCCTCTGTCCATGGGATTCTGCAGGAAAGAATACTGAAGTGGGTTGCTGTGTCCTCTTCCAGGGGATCTTCCTGACCCAGAGATTGAACTCATGTGTCTTATGTCTCCTGTATTGCCAGGCAGGTTCTTTACTACTAGCATCACCTGGGAAGTCCAGGGATCAAACCAGGGTCTCCTGCATGGGGGCATGGAGTTTTAGCCACTTGACCATCAGGAAAGCCCTTGAAAATCATTTAATCATTTCCTTGATTTGCAAAAAGTACCACTTTCCCTACTAATTTCACCAATTACTTTTTAGGATACAAATATATTTTAAACCATTTTAAAAACAAGGAAGTACTATAATGAATGCATTTGAAACAAATAAAAATCTTTCACATTTTAATATAAAACAATTATTTGAGCCAATGACATTAATAAGCTAGAGATTTAACAGTCACACAAATAAAATTTTGCCAAGTCAAAAAGAGTTTAATCAAGTAATTCCTAGAGCAGGAACCCATCAAATTAAGTACATTAGCTGAAATAATATTGAATTAGAATAAGCAAATCACTTGAATATAATGAATATTCTTTAAAATGTTAGATCAATTAATTACACTCCTTTCCAACCCTGTTATAATAGCTGGTTATTCTTATACCATCCTAAACACTCTCAAAAAGTTTACCCATCTTCACAACTCTATTTTTTTTTCTCATTGATGTATATTAAATCTGCTAGTGCATGGAAATGAAACACAGATACATTTTGAAGTCTTCATGTCATTTTAGATATAAGTAGCGTGAAACATTGGAGAGGGCAATGGCATCCCACTCCAGTACTTTTGCCTAGAAAATCCCATGGATGGAGGAGCCTGGTGGGCTGCAGTCCATGGGGTTGCTAGAGTCGGGCACGACTGAGCGACTTCACTTTCACTTTTCACTCTCATGCATTGGAGAAGGAAATGGCAACCCATTCCAGTGTTCTTGCCTGGAGAATCCCAGGGACAGGGGAGCCTGGTGGGCTGCCGTCTATGGGGTCTCACAGAGTCGGACACAACTAAAGCAACGCAGCAGCAGCAGCATGAAATACGAGAACGCAAAAATGGTCCTGGAAGATATATGGAAAGAAGCAAGTTTGACTTTAACCAAAAAAGCACAAGAGCATTGGCTCTCTTCCAAGTTTCATGAAGTCCCTCTGAAGGAGGTCAGAAGAGGTGCAAGAATACAAAAAGATCTTCATGATTCAGATAACCATGATGGTGTGATCATTCACCTAGAGCCAGACATCCGAGAATGCAAAGTCAAGTGGGTCTTAGGAAGCATCACTACAAACAAAGCTAGTGGAGGTGATGGAATTCCAGTTGAGCTATCTCAAATCCCAAAAGATGATGCTGTGAAAGTGATGCACTCAATATGTCAGCAAATTTGGAAAACTCAGCAGTGGCCACAAGACTGGAAAAGGTCAGTTTTCATTCCAATCCCAAAGAAGGACAAGGCCAAAGAATGGTCACAGTACCACACAATTGCACTCATCTCACACGTTAGCAAAGTAATGCTGAAAATTCTCCAAGCCAGGTTTCAACAATACATGAACCGTGAACTTCCAGATGTTCAAGCTGGTTTTAGAAAAGGCAGAGGAACCAGAGATCAAATTGCCAACATCCACTGGATCATCAAAAACGCAAGAGAGTTCCAGAAAAACATACTTTTGCTTTATTGACTATGCCAAAGCCTTTGACTGTGTGGATCACAACAAACAGTGGAAAATTCTTAAAGAGATGAGAATACCAGACAACCTTACCTGCTCCTGAGAAATCTTAATGCAGGTCAAGAAGAAACAGTTACAACTGGACATGGAACAACATACTGGTTCCAAATTGGGAAAGGAGTACATCAAGGCTGTATATTGTCACCCTGCTTATTTAACTTATATGCAGAGTACATCATGAGAAATGCCAGTCTGGATGAAGCACAGGCTGGAATCAAGATTGCTGGGAGAAATATCAATAATCTCAGATATGCAGATGACACCACCCTTATGGCAGAAAGTGAAGAACTAAAGAGCCTCTTGATGAAAGTGAAAGAGGAGAGTGAAAAAGCTGGCTTAAAACTCAACATTCAGAAAACTAAGATCATGGGATCTGGTTCCATCACTTCATGGCAAATAGATGGGGAACCAATGGAAACAGTGACAGACTATTTTTGGGGGCTCCAAAATCACTGCAGAGGATCACTGCAGCCATGAAATGAAAAGATGCTTGCTCCTTGGAAGAAAAGCTATGACCAACCTAGACAGAATACTAAGAAGCAGAAACATTACTTTGCCAACAAAGGTCTATCTAGTAAAAGCTATGATTTTTCCAGTAGTCATTTATGGATGTGAGAGTTGGACTATAAAGAAAGTTGAACACCAAAGGATTGATGCTTTTGAACCATGGTGTTGGAGAACACACTCGGACAGCAAAGAAATCCAACAAGTCCATCCTAAAGGAAGTCAGTCCCGAGTGTTCCTTGGAAGGACTGATGTTGAAGCTGAAACTCCAATCCTTTGGCCACCTGATGCAAAGAACTGACTCATTTGAAAATACCCTGATGCTGGGAAAGATTGAAGGCAGGAGGAGAAGTGGACGGCAGAGGATGAGATGGTTGGATGGCATCACCGACTTGATGGACATGAGTTTGAGCAAGCTCTGGGAGTTGATGATGGACAGGGAAACCTGACGTGCTGCAGTCCATGGGGTTGCAAAGAGTGGGACACAACTGAGCGACTGAACTGGACTGAACTGAAGCTGCTCATTCATAAAAGCTTAGAAGGTGAATTTAGAAGAAAGAACTTGTTCCTTTGGTATGCATTAATCTTGGCTGAAGCTGAGGAAAGATGTGAATCCACTGTTGTCTTTCCTAAAATAATAACATAGATTTAACACAATAGTGGGAATAGAAATTGGAACTCTTTCACTGATCAAGATTTAACATTAAAAACTGTTACCATAGAGAATTATATTTAATAATTCCATTAACAGTAGTACAGTGTTTGTTAAATTGCGCTTCTCCAACTCCATCTCACAGCTTCCCTGGTGGCACAGTGGTGGTAAATAATCTGCTTCACAATGCAGGAGACACAAGAGAGGCAGGTTCAATCCCTGGGTTGGGAAGATTCCCTAGAGTAGGAAACAGCAATCCACTCCAGTGTTCTAGCCTTGGAAGTCCCATGGACAGAGGAGGCTGGCAGGCTATAGTCCATGGGTTCAAAAAGAGTTGGGCATGACTGAGTCATTTCCACTTTATTATTATCATTAATCTTATTGTTGTATTGTCAATTAAATATTAGATAAAATCAATTGACTCTTTGGGAAAACAATTAAAATGCAACAAAATAGCTTCCATTGAAAAACTTTTGGAAAATGTCAGAGGAAGCTAAAATTGTTTCTAATTCAATTTTGCAAAGTTCCCTCAATGACACAATATATGCACAATTGGGAGCTAAGAAACAGTTTCTGTTTATTGTTTATTTTTTAATTTTTAAGTTTTCAAAAAAATTGTATTCCTTAAAATATTCTTAAAGAAATTATATACTCTTCTTTTTAAAAAAAAAAAAAAAAACATTTTCCATATACAACTTATTGACTTCTGGTGCTATCATACTTATTTGAACTCTAATTACTTATTATAGAAGCCAAATAAAATTTTATCCACTCTATGCCTCAGTGACTCAGATGGTAAAGAGTTTGCCTGTAATCAGGAGAACTGGGTTCGATCCCTGGGTTGGGAAGACACCCTGGAGAAGATAAGGGCAACCCACTCCAGCATTTTTGCCTGGAGAACCCCATGGACAGAGGAGCCTGATGGACTACAGTCCATGGAGTCACAAAGAATCAGACACAACTGCATGACTAACACATACACGCAGAATGTTAGATGTGCATATACAGCCAGATACCTCCCTATACTTGCTGCTGCTGCTGCTGCTGCTAAGTTGCTTCAGTCGTGTCTGACGCTGTGCGACCCTATAGACAGCAGCCCACCAGGCTCCCCCGTCCCTGTACTTAATTGAGGATAAAATCATGCAACATTTTTCTGGTTTCCATTGACATGAAAAGCACAATAATCTACACAGGTTATCAGTGGCATAATAATGAATAATATATGAAAGTTCTTTAAAATGTTAAGTGAGTCAAGTCAGTGCAAGGTATTATTATCTCTTCGACTGTTATTACCACTTGTACTGTTAACAGTCATGGCAGCCACATAATGCCCTTTGAGTGGGAGACAGTAATAATAACACTGTCATTTTAAAGAGCTCATTTTGAGCCTGGTTCACCACTAAATACTTTATATGCATTATGACATTTAAAGTTCTCAACAAATGAATGAGGTTAGTCATATACCTATTTTTAAGTTAAGAACCTGAAATGTACAGTGTTTAAGGCACGTTTCCAAAATGCAATCACTGGCAAAGTTGGACACGGATTTCATCATTTTTTTTCCTTCTGCTGTATCCCCATGAGCCTAACCAAGTTCTGGCATACTGCAGGAGGTCAATAATAAAGGGACACAATTCAGGGTAAGGTTTTTGCTACGTTCACCTCTCCAGGCACCTCTAATCTGCAGTATACCAAAGACTATGTATTAGGGTTTCTCAGAGAAACCCAACTGGCATGACATAACTTATATAGTTGACCCTTGAATAACACAGGTCTCAACTGTGCGAGCCCACTTCAAAGTGGAATTTTTTTCAATAATAAATACTATAGTACTCCATGATCCAATGTTGGTGGATCAAAGAATGCAGAACCTTGGATATTAAGAGTGGACATTAGTTATGTGTGGATTTTTGACTATGTGGAGGTTCTGCACCCCTAACCCCTGAGCTGATCAAGGGTCAACTTATACACACAAAGAGGGAGATGTCTTTCAAGGAACTGGTTCACAGGATTCTGATGTTGTTCAGTCCCTCAGTCCTGTCCGACTCTGCGACCCCATGAAGTTCAGCACGTCCAGGCTTCCTTGTCCTTCACTATCTCCTGGAGTTTGTTCAAACTCATGTTCACTGAGTCAGTGATGCCATCCAACCATCACATCCTCTGTTGCCCGCTTCTCCTCCTGGCCTCAATCTCTCCCAGCTTTGGAGTCTTCTCCAAGGAGCTGGCTCTTCTCATCAGGTGGCCAAAGTATTGGAGCTTCAGCTTCAGAATCAGCCATTTCAATGAATATTCAAGGTTGATTTCCTTTAGGATGAACTGGTTTGATCTCCTTGCAGTCCAAGGGACTCTCAAGAGTCTTCTCCAGCACCACACTTCAAAAGTATACATTCTTCAGCACTCAGCCTTCTTTATGGTCCAGCTCTCACATCTGTGCCTGACTATTGGAAAAACCATAGCTTTGACTATACAGACACTTGTAAGCAAAGCGATGTCTCTGCTTTTTAATACACTGCCTAGGTTTTTAATAGCTTTTCTTCCAAGGATTGTGGAGGCTGGCAAATCCAAAATCTGCAGGATGCGGAGCAAGCAGGCTGCAGACCTGGAGAAGCAGTTCAAGCTGAGGACCACCTGCTGGAACAATTCCCTCCTCTTTTGGAAAACTCAACTGGTTTGATAAAATCCACTACAATTTAAAAAAATAATTGGCTTTACTCAAAGCTTACTGGTTAAATGTTACTTTCATCTGAAAAATACCTTTACTGAAACACCTAGAAAAGTGATTGACAAAATATCTGAGCATGGTGACTCATCAAATACATACATAACATCATGACCTTGCAGCAAGTTCACCAGGTTGAAGCATCTACAACCTTAATTCCAACAAGCTACTTGCTTTTTGATTCAGTTTTATAGAGCAATGATACATTTTCCAAAATATCACCTGCTTGTCTCCACTTCATCCACCACCATCATCATCCCATCCCCCCAAATCTCTTCTCTCTGCTTCTAACTATTGCTCCTGTAAAGACAAAGCCAATTATGACATTTCTCTACTTAAAAGTCATGCACTGGCTTTCCACTTGACTCAGTAAGTCTAAAAGCTTACGAAGATGCGCTGGCCAAGTGTGATCTGCTCCCTGGTCCATGGTTGCTCTCACCATCTCTATTTCCCTTTCTCACATCGTTCCAGCCTCCTGGACCTCCACACAGATCCCAGGTCCCAGGATTTTGCCCTAAGTTCAGACACTGGCCACTTTTGTGTCTGCCTAAATTCTAAAGGAGATTAGCCCTGGGTTTTTCTTTGGAAGGAATGATGCTAAAGCTGAAACTCCAGTACTTTGGCCACCTTATGCGAAGAGTTGACTCATTGGAGAAGACTCTGATGCTGGGAGGGATTGGGGGCAGGAGGAGAAGGGGACGACAGAGGATGAGATGGCTGGATGGCATCACTGACTCGATGGATGTGAGTCTGAGTGACCTCCGGGAGCTGGTGATGGACAGGGAGGCCTGGCGTGCTGCAGTTCATGGGGTTGCAAAGAGTCGGACATGACTGAGCGACTGAACTGAACTGAACTGAACTGAATTGAAATACTCAGAGTGGAGGTGAGGATTAACTGCAAAAGGATATGAAGGACCTTTCCAGGGCTGATGAGAATGTTCTATATCCTGATTGCACTGATAGTTATGTGGTACATACATTTGCTAAAACTCGTCTAAATATATCCCTAAAATAGTGCATTTATTGTATACAAATTTTGTGTGTGTGTGCTTAGCTCCTCAATTATGTCTGACTCTTTGCGACTCCATGGACTGCTGCCTGCCAGGCTTCTCTGTCCATGGAATTCTCCAGGAAAAATTATACTTCAATAAAATTGAAAAAAATGAAATGCAAAAAAAAAAAAAAAAAAAAAGATCCCATGGCTGATCATTTGTCCCAGTAATTTGGAGCTAAATTATACTTTACACCCCCAATTATATTTATTTGAGAGCAAATAATTACCTTAATAGCTCTCCATTTTGCTATCGCAGGCTGCTATAACAAAGAACAACAGATTAGTCATTTAAAAAATAGATTTATTCCTCACAGTTCTGTTTCCAGCTTCACCAGGTCACCTTCTAGCTATTCTAGTGTTATGGAGAGAGAGCTCTGGTCACTTCCTATCCTTTAAAAGACACTAATCCTATCATAGGCTCATAACATACTCTAAGTGCCTCCCAAGGGGCATCATATATCATCAGGCTTCTAATTAGAGCATTAACATATGAATTTTGGAGAAGCACAAACATTTAGTCCATTGCACTCACCTTTCTTAAGTCTCAACAAATATGCTCATCCTGACCTTTCTAAGTTGATATTCTTTAATAAATTATCAAAAGGAAATTGGAACATTTATTTGCTTACTCATTTCTCTACTTATTCATTTCTCTAGGTTCCCCCGCCACCCCGGGTAAAATTAAATGAAACTTTAAAATCAGATTCTTTTCCTTCTTGCACAAGTCATGAATGTGATAATCTCCTTTGAGTTTGAAAGGAGCTATTTCCAAACAAGTTGATCTAATTGTCTTTGAAAAGCAAGTTCACTGTTTATTCTTATATGTCATCATTTATTGCATAACCATGTTTTTTGGAGTAACATGATTGTTTCTAAATAAACATCACAGCCTCTGTAGTATTACACATACATTTTATATTTTAGGCATTTTAAACTACCAACATTTATTTTAAGTGGTCAAAAAAATCTGCTTTTGGTAGTTTTATACACACACACACACACATATATCTTCTCACAGTTTTTATAAGACCATTTAAAGATGTTTAAAATAAGATGTAGATTTTTGTAGTTGGAATGCAAACATAATGTGTTTAGTTAGAGTACTGTCTACAGTAGGGTACCTGGCTATAAAAACCAAGCACTGAGTCAGAAATCACAAAATCCAGAGTGCAATCACAGTATACGCCAGTAACTAGGAAGGAATTTTAAATAATCTACTCTATGTTGGACTTCCCTTGTGGCTCAGTGGTAAAGAATCTGCCTGCAATGCAGGAGATATGGGTTTGATCTCTAGATCAGGAAGAGCCCCTTGAGAAGGAAATAACTACCCACTCCAGTATCTTTGCCTCGAAAACCCCATGGACAAAGGAGCCTGGTGGGCTACACTCCATGGGGTTGGAAAACAGTCAGACCTGACCAAGTGGCTAAACAACAGCAGCAATCCCATGTTGGATCAGTTTGCTTTCGTCTCAATGCACTTTGTAAATTGAGGAAGTGGCAGTATTGAACACCACAGCTTCCATTATTTTTTACAGGCTTTAAAAAACTCTGATTCTAAAATTTTATAACAAATGTAAAATAAATCAGAATTCTACAGAAAGACTATTGAAGATTATATTGTGGGGACTTCCCTGATGGTCCAGTGGTTAAGACTTCACCTTCCAATGCAGAGGATGCAGCTTTGATCTCTGGTTGGGGAGCTAACATACCATAAACCCTGAAGCCAAAAAAAAAAAATAAAATTCCAAAACATAAAACACAAGGAATGTTGTGACAAATTCAATAAAGACTTTAAAAATGGTCCACATCATAAAAATATTTAAAAGTATAAAGATTCTATTGTGATAGTACTTTGAATTTATAAAGCACAACTTCACAGAGACTTGTAGACAAACTGTTCTCTTAACTCATTCTGGCAGTCACTATTTTATAATTATCTCTTTCCTCTCTCTCTCTCTCTTTTTTTGATAGACAGATAGAGATCAGTAGAGGGATGGATGGATAGATAGATGGATGAGTGAATACATAGATAGGTAGATGGAGATGAATACATAAATGGGTAGATGGATTGATAGATGGTGGATAAATAGATGATAGAGATGAAAAGATGGGTGGATAGGTAGATAGATATTAATAGATGGAACGGTGGGATATTTGGAAGATGGGAAAGGTTTTGTGTGTGCAAGGGAAGGAGGCATATGGAAAATCTATGCTCACTTTTGCTGTGAACCTAACACCATTGTCAGTAATAAAGTCTAACTTGAAAAAATAAATAAATAAAGGTCTCTGAATGGACTCTCATGTTATTGTCACCTGCAGTTTAGCTTGAAAGGGCAACGTCTTTTCTGAATTGCATAGTATCTTCTACAGGAGAAAAACACTTAGCTGTAAGGAACAGAAGTTTGGTCTTATTAAATAACTTCCTGGGGCTCCATTCGCCTGTGACGGCGCTCACATTCTATGGTTCAGTAATAAGAAAATGTGCCTTCTGTTTTTCCTGTAGTCATATTGTTTGAAAAGAAGACTTTCTACTATGTAATTTTATTTTACAGATTCGATGAAAATGAGTAGAAATAGACTCTGGCATTTGATAAAATAATTCAGTGTTTCTCTTTGCTACATATAAAATGTGCTCATATTATGTTGGGTAAAGTACACATTGTATACTACAGTAGCATGCAAAAAGTCTTGTTTATCATCTGCTGACAACATGTTTCTCCATTTATGCACCGAGACTAAATGACTGCATTTACGTAGTTACTTTTACCTTGATGTTTTTGTGATCTCAGCGTTGCATCATACTTTGTCACTCAGTCATGTCTGACTCTTTATGACCCCGTGGACTGTAGCCCATCAGACTCCTTTGTCCATGGGATTATCCAGGCAAGGATACTGGTGTCCATTGCGATTTCCTTTTCCAGGAGATCTTCTTGACTCAAGGACTGACTCAGCACCCAGGCCTCCTGAATTACAGATGGATTCTTTACCACTAAGACACCTGAGAAGCCCTGATCTCAGTGTTCAGATCAGATCAGATCAGTTGCTCAGTCGTGTCTGCTTCAGCAATATGTGAACCATGAACTTCCTGATGTTCAAGCTGGTTTTAGAATGTTCATAGCAGCACTGTTAACAATAGCCAGGACTTGGAAGCAACCTAGATGTCCATCCACAGATGAATGGATAAGAAAGCTGTGGTACATATACACAATGGAATATTACTCAGCCATTAAAAAGAATGCATTTGAATCAGTTCTAATCAGGTGGATGGAACTGGAGCCTATTATACAGAGTGAAGTAAGCCAGAAAGAAAAACACAAATACAGTATACTAACGCATATATATGGAATTTAGAAAGATGGTAACAATAACCCTGTTTATGAGATAGCAAAAGAGACACTGATGTATAGAACAGACTTTTGGACTCTGGGAATGGGAGAGGGTGGGATGATTTGGGAGAATAGCATTGAAATATGTATAATATCATATCTGAAACGAGTCGCCAGTCCAGGTACAATGCCTGATAACGGATGCCTGGGGCTGGTGCACTGGGACGACCCAGAGGGATGGTATGGTGAGGGAGGAGGGAGGAGGGGTCAGGATGGGGAACACATGTATACTTGTGGTGGATCCATCTTGATGTATGGCAAAAGCAATACAATATTGTAAAGTTAAGCAAAATAAAATTTAATTTAAAAAAAAGAAAAAGAAGAGGCAGAGGAACCAGACATCAAATTGCCAACATCTGCTGGATCATGGAAAAAGCAAGAGATCTCAGTGTTAGCATTGCTTAATCTCACTTTACCGTTGTTGCACTTGACTTATATGCTAAGAAACTCACATGGACATATTCTCTACCCAAAGTGGTTTGGATATACCAGTCCTTGACAATCTTTTGTGCTATTTAAAAGCAGTGTTGAGGTATCTTCGGAGACTTACTTCTTACCATCATCTTACTTAGCTACATCTTAAGAACTGTGCTTCTCTATCACAAAGATATTCGTAAATTTTACATATATTTTGCATGTTTGCACAACTACTAGGGATGGTAGTCAAAATATTTTTAGCTTTAGTTTCAAAAGAGTGCAGAATTTGAAATACCTTCTCAATCATGAAAGACAAATTAAATCACAAGCAGTATAGGGAAAGTAGTATATGTATTTAACTGACAAAACATATAGCATATAATTGCTACTGTTTAGTTACTAAGTCGTGTCTGACCCTTGCAACTCCATGGACTATAACCCACCAGAATCTTTTGTCCATGGGATTTCCCAGGCAAGAATACTGGAATGGGTATTTATTTCCTTGACAAGGGGATCTTCCCCATCCAGGCATCAAAGATGAGTCCCTGCATTAACAAGTGGATTCTTTACTATTGAGTCACCCCAGGAAACCCAGACAGATAACTGATTGTAACAATTACACATGGCCCTAACCTCAGATATGCAGATGACACCACCCTTATGGCAGAAAGTGAAGAGGAACTAAAAAACCTCTTGATGAAAGTGAAAGAGAAGAGTGAAAAAGTTGGCTTAAAGTTCAACATTCAGAAAATGAAGATCATGGCATCTGGTCCCATCACTTCATGGGAAATAGATGGGGAAACAGTGGAAACAGTGTCAGACTTTATTTTGGGGGGCTCCAAAATCACTGTAGATGGTGACTGCAGCCATGAAATTAAAAGACGATTACTCCTTGGAAGGAAAGTTATGACCAACCTAGATAACATATTCAAAAGCAGAGACATTACTTTGCCAACAAAGGTTCGCCTAGTCAAGGCTCCTGTGGTCATGAGTGGATGTGAGAGCTGGACTGTGAAGAAGGCTGAGCGCCGAAGAATTGATGCTTTTGAACTGTAGTGTTGGAGAAGACTCTTAAGAGTCCCTTGGACTGCAAGGAGATCCAACCAGCCCATTCTGAAGGAGATCAGCCCTGGGATTTCTTTGGAAGGAATGATGCTGAAGCTGAAACTCCAGTACTTTGGCCACCTCATGCAAAGAGTTGACTCATTGGACAAGACTCTGATGCTGGGAGGGACTGGGGGCAGGAGGAGAAGGGGACGACAGAGGATGAGATGGCTGGATGGCATCACAGACTTGATGGACATGAGTCTCAGTGAACTCCGGGAGTTGGTGATGGACAGGAAGGCCTGGCGTGCTGTGATTCATGGGGTCACAAAGAGTCAGACACGACTGAGCGACTGAACTGAACTGAACTGATGAAGGCGTGGCTGGAAAATTTTCCCTTTCTAAAAATGCTTCTATTTCAACTCATTGTCATTGTCTCTGTAGAGATGAAACTCACAATTCATTTGGTAAAGATTACTCCAGTTTTTAAAAAGATAGCTACAATAATCGTATTTATATACATATGTATAAATCTGCTAGAACTCTAATACAATAAACTATCAACTATTAACACCATTTTGTCAAAAAGTACAGGCCCTAAGCACAGTTTAGAATAAGGACCTTCAAAACATGAATTACAGAGACTTCTCTGGTGGTCCCAGAATTAAGACTCTGAGCTTCCAATGGAGGGGGTCTGGGTTCGATCCCTGGCCAAAGAACTAAGATCCTACATGCTTCAGAGTGAGATCTAAAAAAAAAAAAAAAAAAAAGTTACATACTAGGTAAAATTTGATATTAGGAATAGAGACAGACTAATTTTAAAGCATCAGATAGTGGTAGACCACTCTGCTCAGGCCAGGCTACAGAAGAAGTATGAGTTCAACTGTCTTACACTTGTTTAATTTCTTCTAAGAGAGCTGAAGAAAAAAATTTGTCAGGAATTAATATTTTGACTATAAAATGTCATCCATACCTTTGTGCATATTCAAAGACATATATTTATTGTTCAATAAATAATGTGCAGATGTGGTTACTGAGATGGAAAGTAGAAACTCCAACACTTGAAGAACTCCAAAATTATGAGAAGAAAAGTACAGAGCTCTGTCCACTGCTTTTCTCCCGTGGATCTAATGATGACCTTGACCTCTTCATTGCAGTTTCTAAGGCCACTGGGCAAAATTATCCAGATACAGTTAGATTCATTCACACCTTCCTATTTCCAGATTCCAAACAAACCTTCTACAGATGTGGGCTCAAATATTTTCTACATGTTCTTTGGTCATTTTTATAAAGTATCACTTTTTTAAAAATTTATTCAATTGGAGGATAATTGCAATTTTGTGTTGGTGCCTGCCACATATCCTCATGGATCAGACATATGTCCTCACTCTCTTGAGCCTCTCTCCCAACTCCCCTCCCACCCCTCTAGGTTGTCACAGGGCAGAAAGTAGCTCCTTTGGGAATTTAAACAGATACCTGAAATGAGTGGAAAGTGCCTGACTATTGTAGTCAAGACCGTTTCACCCAGTGAGTAAGGTAATGGAATCTACCCATAGAGAATGTCATTTTCAGACATCTTAGTGATGATGGTGCTATGGTTTTTAATAGCAGTAGCACAGAAGACTTGCCTTGTGTTTTCAGGCTATGTTTAGGGCAGATCTGAGGTCATGGTACTCTTCCACCTAAATACATTTATGTTTCATAGTGAGCAGTATCTCACATTTATCTTGTCAATGTTTCTAGAGTTTCATTCAAGTCTGTAGGAGACCTTCAAGTCAGAAACCACCAGAGAGTTGTCATCTTTTTTAAGGACTAGTAGGTAGAACTTCCTGCTCGTTCTCTCTTTATGGGTGTTTTGTAAAAGTTCAGAGTAATCTGTTTATCCCTGTGTGCATGTGCAGTTGGTAAGTCATGTCCAATTCTTTCTGTCCACTTGAGCTATAGCCTACAGGCTCCTCTGTCCATGGGATTTTCCAGTCAAGAATACTAGAGTGGGTTGCCATTTCCTCCTCCAGGGTATCTTCCCCACCCAAGAATCGAGTCCACAGCTCTTGTGTCTCTTGCATTGGTAGGCAGGCTCTTTACCACGGAGCCACCTGGCATGGCAGCATCTGCGCTTAGAAACAGACGCAGTTGTTTATAACCTATTATGCCTCTAGCATCAGGCATACTTAGCTTTGCAAACTAGGAAATAAAACCAGGCTTTTCACCTGTAGGCTCTGTTTACTCATTTATTCAACAAATATTTTTGTCCCAAGCAAAGTACTTCTCTTTAGATACAATATTTAAAAAAGTCTTTGAAAATTTTCTGTAGCTTGCATTGTATTGAATAAAGCACACAATGAAAAACGTGCATATTCTTTAGAGTTAGTTTCACAGCATCCAACTTGTTTATTTAAAATAAACTACTTCAAACATGACAAAGCTCTAACTACTCTAAAGTGGGTTTGTTTTAAGAATGGTGGCGCATAAGTCAATGATGAGTCTGTTGTGGTGGCTGTAATGTTGTTTTCTGAAGAGCATGTTTACATCACACATTTTACAGGCATTTCTTCCCTTCGACTCTATAGCCATTGAGTAAATAGAAGCTAGAACATGAAACCCTATAACTGTAATAAATCCAGCTAGTAATTCTCTTGTCAAGCATGCTTTCCAACAGGAGAAACTGCTGGAAGCATCTCACTTGTATGCAGGAGATGTCATTGACTATAATCAGCCAAAGGTAAGGACAGAAATGATTACACTTCTCAAAGCATCCATTGAATATATACTATCCACAAGGCATTTTGAAGGGATTGTGCCATGACTCTCTTAAAAATGCCAAAACACAGATAATTATTCCTTTTAAAAGGCTGTGTAGCCAGTACATATCTATTCTATTCTTGGAAATTTATTTTCATCTCCACTATACAAAAGCAGTAGTGTTTGCAAATTTTCATTGACAGAGACCATTATATGGACCTTAGTAAATAAACTATACAATTAAAAGCACTGACACATAACCTGCTTTGTGTTCTATTTTATTTGGCTTGTAAATGAATCTAATCTGGACAGAATACATTTATAGCCTATAAAGGTACAAGATAAAGTATCTTGTGAAAAGGTTAAGCCATTAAGGGAGGTTTTTATCCGATGTAAAATATGTTGAAAGCTACACTCATTGGGTACATATAAGAGTGAATGATCAATTTTAGGAGAGAAATAATGGATTTCGTCAAAGTTTTCTGGTGCAAATTCTGAGCAAAAAAAATGTAATGACAAATGGCATAATTCTTATGTGTAATGAATATAAATGTTAAAAAATCCTAGAATGTAATTTACTCTGTGTATTTGTTTGTATTTATTTTCAGATGTCACTGCAAAAAAATAAGCATGCTTTATAAGGGTTGAAAAGTGGTGTCAGACAGGGTAATTTGTCCCCCATAACAATGCATAACTTTACTCAAGCAAGTGCAGTTTAGCCTGTGATTATGCTGTGTGTGTGTGTTAGTCGCTCAGTCCAACTCTTTGCAACCCCATGGACTGATTTCACAGCACCAGGTAAGCCTCTTCCCCCTGCCCCCCATGATTACAGTGGGGGTGTTCTTTTCCTTCATCACAATGTCTGCTGCAGACCCTTCCCCATGACCTGCCCCCACCCCAGCTCTCATTCAGGTTTGATTATAGAGTCTACATATGCACCTAATTTTCACCACCTACACAGCAAATCACTGCTTGAACATCTTCATGAACTTCCTGAAGATGAGATTTTCTTATCCATGAGTCACTTTCCCCCTTTTCTGTCCCTTTTGGAATTGCCTTCAGAATTATGCATTCCTTCCCCGCTACAGTTCAGTTATCAAGCAATGTCCCAGAATATAGGTATTTCTCAATCTAGTGGTTAAAAACTGCTCCTGGGCTTGTTTCTGTTCCCTGAGTGGACCTCTCCCAAGTTTCTCAGAGGATATACTTCCTTAAAATTGCCTCCTTTAAGTATCTGATACTTAATTCTAAGTCATTACTGCTTAACGAGATACTTTTTTTTTTTCCCTTGGAAAATAATATAGTACAAGTATTGAAATCCCCTAAGATAGCATGTAGCACACTAATAACAAAGGAAAATAAATGAACAAAATAAAAGGAACAGCTCTCCTCGAAACAAAACAAATTAAAATTTGCAATAATCTGCCTTTGACTGAACATTAATGTATAATACAAGGTGTTTTGCTTCAATTGATGTATTGAAAGTCTCTTAAAAACATGCTGCTTTAAATAACAACAATGTATCTGTCTCAGTTCTGAAGATCCACTGGCCTTTCTTCTGCTTTCCTTGGCACTGACTACAGCGCTGGGGTGCTTTGGAGGACCAAACATACCTCCTCCGATGACTGGAATTTGGTGCTGGCTGCTGGGTGGGAATTTGCAGGTTCAGCCGCTGTATTCCTCTTCACCCCAAGAAGGTTGGGTTCTAAGAAAGAGCTTTCCAAGAGTCAGGAACTAACTACATTCTGCCAATCATCATAAGCCTTGGGCTCAAGAATCTTTGAAAGCTGTTTCTTCATATTTTATTTGTCAAAGCAAAACACAGGGCCAGCACGCAGCAGAGGGAAGCCCCCCCCCCCCCAACCTTTTGAAAAGGGAACAGCATGTATGTGCAGGAGGAAGCAAGTGGTGGCCGCCATGTTGGAAACCGTTTACCACAGGAAGCCTGAGAAACACAATTTTCCACATAAGCCCTCTGAGAAAGTATAGTGTTTACCCCTGCGATATGTTTTCTAGTCTAAATTATCCTACATTTTCCTTCAGAATCTAAAATAAACTTTCTTCCAGGGAACTCTGACTCATGCAACGTGGTGAATTCCTCTCACACCTGACAAAGCAACGCCTCTCCTTCGGTTTCAGTAAGACCTATCCAAGAAATATATTTTCTTGGGCTATTAAAATATTATCCTGCTAGATAATACAAGGCAAATATAGTACGTGCTGATTATCTTGTCATCAGAATGCCTTTCTCTTAATGAGGACCTTATTTGTGAGATTGCTGAGCTGTGAAATACATTCTAATTAATTTTGGAATATTAATTGGTTTTAAATATTCTATAGTTATAATAAGAAGAATACAGTTCTTTACTCAGCATAATCGATTCCATGTTGCAAGTGATTTATAGTAGTGTGTTGGCTGGCCACAGGCTATAAACATGGCAGCATCCAAAATTAAAATGACAATACAGGTAATTGAGAAACTCCATTTTATATACCAAATTAAGTTTTAACTGGAATCTCTGTTCTTCTCAAAATTGTCTGCAGCATATGGTAAATCATTTTGAAGCGAATTTATATTAAAGGTTGTTAAATCATTCATGCTTGCATACTTTGAAAGATTAGTTTAAATGTCAAGTCTATCATCTCTCTCTCCCCCATATAGATTTTTTTCTGTGATCATGTATCATGGGGCCTCTTACTGGTAATCTCACAGTTGTTATTAAACCCAATATTCCCTTATTCTCAGACATTCCTGATGGGGACTCAATCACTACCTTCATGTCCCAGCATCATAATATCAACATACTCAGCTGACATTAGGCATAATGGTAAACTTGAAAAAATGCAGACACAGACAAGCAGCATACATGCAATGAGCTTTTAGTAAGTAAACGCTGATTAGTAAACTGAACTATACTGCCACTCAGCATAGCTTAGTCACTAGGTCATGTCTGACTCTTTGTGACCCCATGGACTGTAGCCTGCCAGGCTCACATGTCCATGGGATGACCCCATGGACTGTAGCCTGCCAGCTCACATGTCCATGGGATGACCCCATGGACTGTAGCCTGCCAGGCTCACATGTCCATGGGATGACCCCATGGACTGTATCCTGCCAGGCTCACATGTCCATGGGATGACCCCATGGACTGTAGCCTGCCAGGCTCATATGTCCATGGGATGACCCCATGGACTGTAGCCTGCCAGGCTCATATGTCCATGGGATTTTCCAGGCAAGAATACTGGAGTGGGTTGCCATTTCCTCCTCGAGAGAATCTTCCTGACTTAGGGATTGAACCTGCGTCTCCTGCACTGGCAGTCTGATTCTTTACCACTAGCAGCACCTGGGAAGCCCAAAACTAAGCTAAAGTGAATGTAAAAATGTCCTAAATTTTTTTGATCTGATGCAAATCCACATGGAGGTGTTGTAACCTATGAGAGATTTAAGATAGCATTATAGAAAAAGGAGACACATTTTTTGTAATACACTTTATTTCAAGAACTTGCTTTATGAAATTATAAATATACACCAAAATTCAATACCTCTGACCTTAACACATTTCCTTTAGTCTTCAGCAAAGTTTGTTCCCCAAGTAGCATGAATAAATATAGAGACAGAAATACTTTTCATTGAAAAACAGAAAGGCACTAAATGGTATGTTTACTTTCCCAAAAGAACAAAAGTTCAGTGACCACCCTGACACCGATGAGAATTGCCACATAAACCTTATTGATCTTTAACAAATATAATTATTAAAAGCTTTAAGAGCAGATGTTGACATTTACAGGTTACATATTAAGGATAATCTCTACAAACTGCACATCCCAAATCTCACGTTTGTTTGGGAAACAAAAGATGTCCATTGTTTCAGCTTTCTAGACCTTTCCTCCTTACACCTGATGTTTAACAGTTTTTTCCTGAAGTCACCCTTCCACCTCTTCAGAGAAAATTATTACAAGATGCTACTACCATTTTGATTAAATGTGTAAACCTTGATCTCTGCAAATAAAAGACTTTTTAAAAGTAATGATCTGAAATCCAAAGAATGAACAGATGCTTTTCTTATAAAATTAAACTGATTTTTAAGATAATGACAAATGCTCTCAGATAATTGCATTTTGTGATTTTTTTAAAAATGCAAATATATCAGCTCCACTGACTTTTCTTGACAAATCTATTAACAACCTAAATGGAACAAGGATCAATGAGTGATTGACTCAGAAGAAACTCATGCAGATGGCATCAATGAAACCCTGAGTTGAAATCTGCCCTGAGTCGCATGTCAGTTTTAAGGGCTCATTTCAAAGACAAATTTGCAGTCTTTTCATCACAAGATTTAATTTTTCCTATCATACATATTTTATGTTCTCTTCATATTGACATTCCTGTATATTTAATAAAGCATCTCTTTAGGTGGACCACTTGAAACTATCACAGCACTGTTAATTGGCTATACTCCAATACAAAATAAAAAGTTTTAAAAAAATATTCTTTTGAAAGCAAGCTTTATAGCTGCACCAGTATTTGTGATGTGGATAAAAGAGAGTGTTTGGCCATAATAAGTGTCAATAATACCAATAGGCATCTATAAACCAATCATAATGAAGTGGCATCACCAAGAGCAGGAAACCACTTCTGACCTCACTTCAAGTGGCCTCTGCAACGAAATGCCAAACTAAACTGCTGCAATCAGTTCACTCAGCCTGATGGTACAGGCTAATATTTATTGTATACACTGTGTACAGTATCAAACCAAATTATCATTTTATTGAAGTAAAATATTAGTACACTGAAGTCTGGCAAAAATAGTGGAGATTCAATATATGTATGGTTTTCTTAATCTTTCTTCAGTGGCTGAAAAGACATGCAATTCAGGTTGATAGATTTTAAGTACCAGTTATTTTGAAATGATAATATAGATAGAATGCACTGCATCTTCAGGATGGGTAGCAAGCACATTCATATCTCTTTGTAATATCCAAATAATGGTTTATGTCCTCTGTAAATCTCCAAAATGGAGAATTTGCTCAGTCCAAAGGGGCAAGACAGACGCATAGGGTAAAGCAAGAGCAATGTCTCAACTCCATCTTGGCTGCTGTAGCAAAACACCACAGAGTAAGTGGCATATAAATGACAGAAGTTTATTTCTCATACTCCTGGAGGTTAGAAGGCCAACATCGGAGCATCAGCATGGCCAGCTTCTGGTAAGAGTCCCTTTCTAGGGATCTGATTGTCGTTTTCTCGCCTGGGGGAGGAGCTAGGGAGTACTGTGAGGTCACTTTTATTGTTTTTTTTAACCATTAAAAATTTAAAGTGTAGTTCATCTACAATGTTGTGTTAGCTTCAGGTGTACATCAAAGTGTTTGACTATAACCATCTTGGAACTGATTTGTGGTTTTATTGACTTTTTAAATTGCAGATACTTAGCATTTGAATATTCATAATATACAATCATGTAAATCATAGAACAGAGTTTCTAATAAATTCAATCAGAATAAATAGAAAGACTTTTTGCCAATCTTTGAAAACAGGAAAACTTTGTCACACTGAAACATGCTCAGCTTTATGGATGAAAACTACTGTCTTTATGACATGCCTGCATCTCAGCTTACTTAGAGGAGTAGCATGACCACACTCAAAGAGTAAACATTTGTCATGTCTGCTTAAAGTATTGTTATCTTCCAACACATATTGGATCGAAATAAAGCTCATTTGAAGTTGAAATGGAAATTGTTGAAATTCACACAAGGAAGGCTAAGAATTATAAATAGTTTGTCCTTTAAAACTTTAAAGTTTGTCCTTCTGTATTTCATTAAAAATACAGAAAAGAGTCAAAAAATACTGTGAGGTCACAACACAATTTATAATAGATTCTGCATTTTTCACTTCTTGAAATATAGTCACATATGTGATTCAGTATTTCTCAATTTCTCCTTTAATTTTTAAAATAGTAAACAATCAAAATACAATCAAGACATTTAATTTTTTGAAAGCAAAGAATTATGGTGGATTATATATCAACACAAGAATACACAGAAGAACTGTACAAAAAAGAGCTTCATGACCCAGATAATCATGATGGTGTGATCACTGACCTAGAGCCAGACATCCTGGAATGTGAAGTCAAGTGGGCCTTAGAAAGCATCACTAGGAACAAAGCTAGTGGAGGTGATGGAATTCCAGTGGAGCTATTCCAAATCCTGAAAGATGATGCTGTGAAAGTGCTGCACTCAATATGCCAGCAAATCTGGAAAACTCAGCAGTGGCCACAAGATTGGAAAAGGTCAGTTTTCATCCCAATCCCAAAGAAAGGCAATGCCAAAGAGTGTTCAAACTACCACACAATTGCACTCATCTCACACGCTAGTAAAGTAATGCTCAAAATTCTCCAAGCCAGGCTTCAGCAATATGTGAACCGTGAACTTCCAGATGTTCAAGCTGGTTTTAGAAAGGGCAGAGGAACCAGAGATCAAATTGCCAACATCCGCTGGATCATGGAAAAAGCAAGAGAGTTCCAGAAAAACATCTATTTCTGCTTTGTTTACTATGCCAAAGCCTTTGACTGTGTAGATCACAATAAACTGTGGAAAATTCTGAAAGAGATGGGAATACCAGACCACCTGATCTGCCTCTTGAGAAATCTGTATGCAGGTCAGGAAGCAACAGTTAGAACTGGTCATGGAACAACAGACTGGTTCCAAATAGGAAAAGGAGTATGTCAAGGCTGTATATTGTCACCCTGTTTATTTAGCTTATATGCAGAGTACATCATGAGAAATGCTGGACTGGAGGAAACACAAGCTGGAATCAAGATTGCCGGGAGAAATATCAATAACCTCAGATATGCAGATGATACCACCCTTATGGCAGAAAGTGAAGAGGAACTCAAAAGCCTCTTGATGAAAGTGAAAGTGGAGAGTGAAAAGGTTGGCTTAAAGCTCTACTTTCAGAAAACAAAGATCATGGCATCTGGTCCCATCACTACATGGGAAATAGATGGAGAAACAGTGGAAACAGTGTCAGACTTTATTTTTCTGGGCTCCAAAATCACTGCAGATGGTGACTGCAGCCATGAAATTAAAAGACGCTTACTCCTTGGAAGGAAAGTTATGACCAACCTAGATAGCATATTCAAAAGCAGAGACATCACTTTGCCAACAAAGGTTCACCTAGTCAAGGCTATGGTCTTTCCTGTGGTCATGTATGGATGTGAGAGCTGGACTGTGAAGAAGGCTGAGCGCGGAAGAATTGATGCTTTTGAACTGTGGTGTTGGAGAAGACTCTTGAGAGTCCCTTGGACTGCAAGGAGATCCAACCAATCCATTCTGAAGGAGATCAGCCCTGGGATTTCTTTTGAAGGAATGATGCTAAAGCTGAAACTCCAGTATTTTGGCCACCTCATGCGAAGAGTTGACTCATTGGAGAAGACTCTGATGCTGGGAGGGATTGAGGGCAGGAGGAGAAGGGGACGGCAGAGGATGAGATGGCTGGATGGCATCACTGACTCGATGGACGTGAGTCTGAGTGACCTCCGAGAACTGGTGATGGATAGGGAGGCCTGGCGTGCTGCAGTTCATGGGGTCGCAAAGAGTCGGACATGACTGAGCGACTGATCTGATCTGATCTGATATATCAACATTTTATTTTAAATAGATTCATTTGAACATCATTGAAGATGCTTGTAAGATTGTTTTCTACTCCAAATTTCATTTCTTTAAGTTGCCTTTCTTTAGAACATCCATGTTTCCAAGATTACTCTAAGTGAAAAACTGAAAGAGATATTCTTCTATATTAAAATAATTGCTGTTTTCCATTTTTCGTTTCCTGGTTTTGGTTAAATATTTTATGCTAAACATTTTTATTCTATTTTCCTTAAATTTTTAAGTTTAATCACTTCTTCTGCTAAGTTGCATCAGTCATGTCCAACTCTGTGCTTCCCCATAGACGGAAGCTCACCAGGTTCCTCTGTCCCTGGGATTCTCCAGGCAAGAACACTGGAGTGGGTTGCCATTTCCTTCTCCAATGCATGAAAGTGAAAAGTGAAAATGAAGTCCTTCAGTCATGTCCAACTCTTAGTGACCCTTTGGACTGAAGCCTACCAAGCTCCTCTGTCCATGGGATTTCCCAGGCAAGAGTGCTGGAGTGGGATGTCATTGCCTTCTCCAATAAAATAAATTGGCCTTGAATCAGTTTAAGAATTTATATGAAGGATGACATAGTTAATTTTAAAAAGTAGTTTATAATCACTACTTTTTAAAGTTAACTATTAAACTGATTCAGAGCCAATTTATTTTTTTGTATGGAGAAATTGGAAGGACTGTAATTCAAAAAAATAAACAACTAACTATATAGTAAAAATAAATATTTTTCTTCCTCCATGTGATTTCTCAAAGTTTTCTTAAGACTTTGGCACCTGTGACAAAGGAATTACCATGGTCAAAATATCAATTGCCATGTTTATCATATTGTAAGTGTGGGTTATGGAGAGATTTAGATAAAAGGGCTGTGATTATTTGAGAACTTGGTTGTGAGAAAGGAGTAAATAACTGAGTACCAAACATTCAGCCTGATGACAAAAGATAAGGAGGTAGAATTAGGAATTCAAGGCCTTAATGATAAGCATTATTTAATATCCAGTTCTTCCCATGTTAATCTGAGTCTTTGAGTATTTTGATTACTTGAGTTTTATGTGGCCTAATCATTAAACTATTTTTGCTTGGAAGATTTTTGCTTTACATCTATCTATGAAAAAGAGACTGTTAGCTCTGAAAAATAATGGAGTTATGAATGTGATATGTGATGAAAAATTGTACCAACATTTTAAATCAGATGTTATATAAAGTGTATATAGTAATTTTTTTTAAAGTATTTGAACCTTACACAGAAAAAAATTACTCTAAAAAAATCATACAAGTCTGAATATAAAGTAGAAGGGATATATTTATCAATCAAAATTTGTTGTATTTCCTATAGTGTATTAAAACATCATCATTTATAACTGAACATTAAAAGAGGAAATTATATTAATGATATGTATCACTATCTGTCTAAACCTGTTTATAATAGAAAAGAACTATATAAAATATTCCATCTCATCAACTTCAAAAATAATATAGAAATTTAAAAATTGTATTTAGAATGACTCTGGCAGGTCAGAAGCCACATTGACTAGTGATAGCTTAAATGTGCCTGCTGTGTTGTTTCAATCGTGTCCTACGCTTTGAACCCCTCCTGCCAGGTTCCTCTGTCCATGAAATTCTCCAGAAAAGAATACTGGAGTGGGTTGCCATGCCCTCCTCCAGGGGAACTTCCCAATTCAGGGATCAAACCCACGTGTGCTGCATCGGCAGGTGGGTTCTTTATTGCTAGTGCCACCTGAGAAGCCCCCTTTAAGGAAGGCCCCTAGAGTTTAGCTGGAAGAATAAAATGTATAACCATCACTATCTC
The DNA here is from genome assembly GCA_935064755.1 of Tragelaphus eurycerus. Classification (NCBI taxonomy): domain Eukaryota; kingdom Metazoa; phylum Chordata; class Mammalia; order Artiodactyla; family Bovidae; genus Tragelaphus; species Tragelaphus eurycerus. The sequence continues at coordinate 7,181,571 of CAKXYN010000074.1, forward strand.
CGTCTATGCTTATAAATCCTGTCAGTGAAAACAATGACACAATGAACACACTCTCCTAAGTTACCATCAACTTCTTGAACATACCATTAAGGAAAATCTCTAACAGTAATGTCCCATGTTTATCTTGTTTTATACTCTGAAGTTTCAAGAAACTGCATATGTAATACTATGGTAATTATGACCAATAGTTTAGAAGTAGCAAACATTGTTATTATTTTCTTATTCTTACTACAGTTACAATTTTTGGGGGTATGCTATGTGAAAGTTTAGATTAAGTATAGCACCTGGCATGATTTAGGTCAAGGATTAACTCTATTAGTCATCTGGATTCAAAGTCACAGTTAAATACAAGGAGATGCATCTTCTTACCTCTAGCTAAGAACTTTTCCTTTTTTGCCATCTGAATTAGCAAAGAATGTTAAGATGAAAGGAAGAAGTTCATGCTAGGACTTCTCAGTATTGCCACCAGGTTAAAGAAGGCATTTCTAGGACCCAATGGTCTCTAATATTCTTCTCAATAAATAACAGGATAGTCATATGTAACAATTCACACTTCCATATAGAAACCTAATGATAGTCTAAATAGAACTATCATGCATATATATATATATATATATATATATATATATATATATATATATATATAAATCTCAGATCAGTCGCTCAGTCGTGTCCGACTCTTTGCGACCCCATGAACCGCAGCACGCCAGGCCTTCCTGTCCATCACCAACTCCCGGAGGTCACTCAGACTCACATCCATCGAGTCAGTGATGCCATCTAGCCATCTCATCCTCTGTCGTCCCCTTCTCCTCCTGCCCCCAATCCCTCCCAGCATCAGAGTCTTCTCCAATGAGTCAACTCTTCGCATGAGGTAGCCAAAGTACTAGAGTTTCAGCTTTAGCATCATTCCTTCCAAAGAAATCCCAGGGCTGATCTCCTTCAGAATGGACTGGTTGGATCTCCTTGCAGTCCAAGGGACTCTCAAGAGTCTTCTCCAACACCACAGTTCAAAAGCATCAATTCTTTGGCGCTCAGCCTTCTTCACAGTCCAGCTCTCACATCCATACATGACCACAGGAAAGACCTTAGCCTTGACAAGGTGAACCTTTGTTGGCAAAGTGATGTCTCTGCTTTTGAATATACTATCTAGGTTGGTCATAACTTTCCTTCCAAGGAGTAAGCGTCTTTTAATTTCATGGCTGCAGTCACCATCTGCAGTGATTTTGGAGCCCCCAAAAATAAAGTCTGACACTGTTTCCACTGTTTCTCCATCTATTTCCCATGTAGTGATGGGACCAGATGCCATGATCTTCTTTTTCTGAATGTTGAGCTTTAAGCTAACCTTTTCACTCTCCACTTTCACTTTCATCAAGAGGCTTTGAGTTCCTCTTCACTTTCTGCCATAAGGGTGGTGTCATCTGCATATCTGAGGTTATTGATATTTCTCCGAGCAATCTTGATTTCAACTTGTGTTTCTTCCAGTCCAGTGTTTCTCATGATGTACTCAGCATGTAAGTTAAAGCAGGGTGACAATAAACAGCCTTGACGTATTCCTTTTCCTATTTGGAACCAGTCTGTTGTTCCATGTCCAGTTCTGACTGTTGCTTCCTGACCTGCATACAGGTTTCTCAAGAGGCAGATCAGGTGGTCTGGTATTCCCATCTCTTTCAGAATTTTCCACAGTTTATTGTGATCTACACAGTCAAAGGCTTTGGCATAGTAAACAAAGCAGAAATAGATGTTTTTCTGGAACTCTCTTGCTTTTTTCATGATCCAGCGGATGATGGCAATTTGATCTCTGGTTCCTCTGCCTTTTCTAAAACCAGCTTGAACATCAGGAAGTTCACAGTTCACACATTGCTGAAGCCTGGTTTGGAGAATTTTGAGCATTACTTTACTAGCGTGTGAGATGAGTGCAATTGTGTGGTAGTTTGAGCATTCTTTGGCATTGCCTTTCTTTGGGATTGGGATGAAAATATATATATTTTATATATATATATATAAATTTCAGTCTAGTAATTGGCCAAAATTAGCTTAACAGAATCACTTTTTCTGCACATACATGCCCTCTTGGATAGACTACTAACTATTGTTGGCTTGGTCAAAACATATTCATTTCCCCCTACCTAACGTGTTATGGAAAAACTGAACTGAGATTTTGACCACCCCAGTATTTTTGTCCTAACATCAGTGGCTATGTTCCCTTTAAGTTAGATATAGCATAACAGTAAAGATAAGTAATAGATGTCTCAGGACAATACATGTTTTCTCAAAATACTTAAATGAATATTCAACATTTACCCTATGAATATTTATAGGTAACATTTCAAATAAAAATAATCTTGTTCTTGCTGTGCAAATGATCCATGTAGTCTTCATTACTACTTGGAAAAATATTCTATATTTATTCTGTGGTTATAAAATATATCATTCTTCAATAACCCCAGGGAGCATGCTTCTATATTATAGCTAAATTGATTTAGTCAAATCTTGTCTAAGGACAGATGGATAAAATAACCATGCATGAGATTAAGTAATAGCTTCTTCAGTCTAGACAGCAAAATGAGAATAAATGACCCAAACATCAAAGGAACTGGTGCAGCAGGTGATTCAATAACAACTATTTGAAAACTCTAGGACATTTTTCTGTTTACATATAAGAAAGAATACATACTGAAAATATTTTAATGTGGCCACTTTCTGTATTTCTAGGAAGAAATTATTGTAGCCAGTCTATATGGTGGAGCTCTATTTTTTATTTCATACAACTTTGCTTTAGCTTATTTAGTGGCCTCAGCAAAATACTCTCCTTTGGAAGGTTTTAAAAATCTATTTAAGAAAAATAAATAATATATAGAGTTTTTTGGCAATCTATATTCTTTAGTGGCTCAGTGGTAAAGAATTTGCCTGCTAATGCAGGAGACACAAGAGACTCGAGTTCAATCTCTAGGTTGGGAAGATCTCCTGGAGTAAGAAATGGCAACCCACTCCAGTATTCTTGCCGGGAAAATTCCATGGACAGAGAAACCTGGCAGACTGTAGTCTATGGGGTGGCAGAGTTGGACACAACTGAGTGATTAAGCACGCACACACGTTTATTCTTCAAACAACATTTTAAGGCTGTTTTGGTTGCCCGTTAGAACAGAAAAGCTCCACCATTTTCCTGGACTTTTTCTTATGCTTCTTGAATTCTAATACAACCAATTTGTCTATTCACTGGGTTTCATAGCATATTGAATTGCTAATTTTGCTAGTTTTACTAGTTCATATGACCATTAAAATGTAAAAAAATGAGTCAGCATATATGTAATAATGGCCAACAAATTCTAATCTTGTAATATAAAACATATTCTATGCTTTGCAACTCCTTGGTATTTGAAGACAAGACATGCTACTTGGCTTTTATCAGACCATGAATATTAGTATTGCCACCTGCATTTATATTCTGATCTCCCATGTAAACTTCATGCCTTAAAGCATCTTCACATGAGATTTAAATAATTTGGGCATATATTCATTATTCTTCTAAAAAATCTTTTCTTGGTGCTGCTTTTAAAGGACATGTGCTTTTTCCATTCTTAGTTTTAAAATCTTGGAGGTGCTTTTCGTGTTATCATCCACATCTGGCCTTCTCACCTTTCCTTTCATACAGCAACATCCTTTGGATCATGCTTTTTGATTGGAAAGCATTTTCAATTAGCTCCTTTCAAAATTTTGGTGGGTCAGGAAGGACAAGTGCATTCAATATCAATTCAAAAGAAAAAAATGTTATTAAGAAGCTATTATGAAGCAGACACTATTTAAGTTCCCAGACAATGAAAATAAGAATGAAGTCCGTGGATTACTGTAAGATACTGAGCTTAAACCCTTGGCTGTGGGTCGTGTCTTCTTTCTAATCCTTCTTCATGTCCCTGTCAGACAATCTAAAATCATCCCTGGGGGCCATGTGAGTGTTCTCCTGCATCAGCTTGGAGTATGGCTCATCTCTCTCAATTTTTTTTAACAGCATTTGTGACTCCTAAGGGTGGCTCAGTGGTTAAAAAACAAAGAAAGAAAGAAAGAAAAAGAAAATCCTCCTGCCAAAGCTAGAGATGCAGGTTCGATCCCTGATTGGGAAGATCCCCTGGAGAAAGAAAGAACAACCCATTCCAGTATTCTTGTCTGGGAAATCCCATGGACAGAGGAGCCTGGTGGGCTACAGTCCACGGTGTTGTGAAATAGTCAGACGCAACTTAGCTACTGAGCATGCACGCACGTAGCTCCTAAACTCCACTCTGATCAGGTGGACCTGCCCAGTATCTTTCATCCAATCTGTGTTCATTATTTTCCTCCCACTAATGTTATTTCTTTTCCCTGGAATTGTATAAAATCCTACAAATTATTTAATAATGTGACCCTCTCCACCAACTCTAGAGCGGAATGCTGTTTAATCCATCTTAACTCTTTACGGTAGGGAATTTGACATAGTTTAACATTTACTTCTTCTCCAATCATTTCATATGTTTTAGTTCTGCCTCTTGAGCTAGATTATAAACCTGTGAATATTGAGGCCTTATGGATGAGTGCTCATGTTTACCAGACACTTAGAATGTGATTTTGATATCACATTAAATACAGATATTTGCAAGATAAGCACTTGATCTTTCCAGACATCTAGGATAATGACTTAGTCCAAAGAGAAGCTGCCAGAGAGGGGGTTTCATGGTGATCTGGGAATTTCAGTGTGTCTAGAGACATAGCATACGCTGTACACCTCCTCTGTGTAGTAGTCCTCAAATTATGCTCACTTTCCACAGGTATTTTTGTCCTTCAGCCTAGCCAATCACAGCAAAACCACTCCCACAAAGAACTCACTATGAACTTGACAGTAACTCCTCTTCCTTCCGGGGAAGGCAATGGCACCCCACCCCAGTACTCTTGCCTGGAAAATCCCATGGACAGAGGAGCCTGGTAGGCTCCAGTCCATGGGGTCGCTAAGCGTCGGAGACGACTGAGCGACTTCACTTTCACTTTTCACTTTCATGCATTGGAGAAGGAAATGGCAACCCACTCCAGTATTCTTGCCTGGAGAATCCCAGGGACAGAGGAGCCTGGTGGGCTGCCGTCTATGGGATTGCACAGAGTCGGACACGACTGAAGCGACTTAGCAGTAGCAGCCTCTTCCTCCAGCTAATCCAGGAGTTAAATCTGAATTCCAGAACCGTGTGTGACTCATTCACATCTCTTGTTTGGTGCTGTTGTGGTATGTTTTCAAATGTACAAGTTGCCTTAGGACATATACATATCCCTAAGGCATTCTTATAACCTCATTCAAATAATAATTTTTTGAAGTATGGGAAAAGAAATAGATTTACATTTCTGTAAATTTGGCTTAACATAAGCACACAGGCATAGTTGTATTTTTCCTGTCTGTAACAATCACACCTGGTTGTACCAGTTGTACTCAGAAAAAGATTAGAAAAGAACAGTGGCAGTTAAAAATTGGTGTTAGTGCAATTCCAGTTTTTACTTCTCATATTCTTTTGTACCAACCTCAAGCATTTTGACTTCTAGATGAGCTTCCTATTACCTACAATTCATTGTAATATACACAAAGAACATTAGTGTTAATCGAGTTTATAAAGATGTCTCATTTTTTGTCTTTGATTAAAGAATTTGTAAGATTTCTCTCTCTTAAAATTCATCTCTTTTATCTAACAAAAATGCATGGTTTACATAGAGTAAGTTTGAATGCTATGAAAATAAATTACTAGGATTTAGATACTTTTCCAGGGCTTCCCAGGTGGCTCAGTAGTAAAGAATTCACCCACCACGCAGAAGATATACTCCAGTATTCTTGCCTGGGAAATCCCTGGACTAAGAAGCCTGGTGGGCTACAGTTCACAGGGTCAAAAAATTCGGACACGACTTATTGAGTAAACAACAACAACAAATACCGTTTCTTTCAGAAATAAATGTGTTGCTGAACTATGTGGAAAGAGGTGAAAGAGCTCTTCTTTTGGGTTAGGGAGCTAAAAGTTAATGTCACTGAGTAAAAAAAAAAAACAAGAGAAGCTGGAGCTGTATCAGAATTAATATAAGGACTCTCCTCACTGGACAGCTTCCTAAATTGAAAGTGTTCTCAGGTCACCATGGTTAATGAGTGTTATTTACAGGAAGTAATTTAAGTACCAACTTAACTTCCACATCATGCAGAACTGTGCCTTGACCTACAAAGGTAATAAATAAGGGTTGTCTAGATCCATAATAGAAAGTAGGGTTGCAGTGTATGTCCTGTGAACTCATAGAAGGCACTGGTAGATGAGTAATTATTTCTTCCCCAGTGCACAAGAGGATGCCAGCCAAGAAAACCCACTCAGAAAGAAAAATAACATTTTGAGGTGCTCTGCTGCTGGTTCTATGAGATGTGTTAACCAAGCTGAAAGTACATTCAGGTGATATGACAGCTGAACAACTGGTTGAAACATGAAACATATACTAACCAGCTAAAGGTTTGAGCTGTAAGAAATCAGTTTGATTTTACAGTCAGATTAATGAGGGTGCTTCTTGCTTTGGGATGTTGTTGAGTAGCGGTGATCACTGGCCAGTGACATCTAAGGAAAAGAGAAAGAATAAGTAAATAAACAGGTGGAAAGGGGATGTGTTTCCACATCCAGCTTTTAATGTGGGAATAATTAATGTGCTTCCACCAACTCTTCCAGAACTTGACATCTGAGTGGCAGCAAGAAGTGGAACACGGCTATTGAAAATCCTCATGTCCTTTGAAGTGACAACGCACAGATAAATTCCATGGATTCCGTGAGCAGAGTTAAATATTTACATAGAGGTTATTTGGAATTTTCTAAGCTTCTCAAAAATTGATTCATGGTCACCTCAGAGTGACTGCAAATATGCTCATTGAGTTAGTTTTTTAAATAATTGAATTGAATTCTTTATCTTGCATATAATATAACCTAGAATAATTTTTCTCTTTTGTCCAATAAGTAACTCTCACTTACTGTTAACATCTCAAAACTCTTCAAGCCTTGTCTCTCCTACAAAATCTTGCATCTCACTTCCTCTGCTTCCTCAACAGATGAAGGCAGCTTCCTTCCTCCTCTACATCTTTGCAGGAAAGATCTTCTCTATCTCCTGTCTTCTAGCAAAATTTATCACAATGTCATGCAGTGAATTTGCTTGTTTCTCTCTCTCTCTCTCTCTTTTTGCAATGTTGTGTGGCATATGGGTCTTACTTCCCCAGCCAGCGATCAAACCTGTACCCCCTGAATGGGAGCGTGGAGTCTTAACTACTGGACTGCCAGGAAGTTCCTGTTTTCTCTTCTTGATGAGGACTTTTCCTTGCAAGCTTGCTGCACAAGTGCTGGTGGAAGAAACTTCGTGCTTAGAAGAGTAAATGATTTTTTTAATTGATGAAGAAATCCTAATCAGTTCCTTTTATTCACATTTTCTCAACATCTTGAATTTAAACTTCCCAACTCCAATTTTCAACTTCATCAGCAGTCATATTCCCGGGGATGCTGCACGTGTGTGTGCATACGTGTGTGAACCACAAGGACCCTTCCCTGTGCCCGTGACTGGAAGTTGAGGGAGTCAGTCCACCAACTAATATTTCTGAGTGCATAACATGAAACATGAATAGTTGAGCAATTGTATCTTAGTTTTTTCATTTGCTAAGTATATAACTGTGGGAAGCCACTATGCTATGCTATGCTATGCTAAGTCGCTTCAGTCGTGTCCGACTCTGTGCGACCCCATAGACGGAAGCCCACCAGACTCCCCCATCCCTGGGATTCTCCAGGCAAGAATACTGGAGTGGGTTGCCATTTCCTTCCCCAATGCATGAAAGTGAAAAGTGAAAGTAAAGTCGCTCAGTCATGTCCGACTCTTAGCGACCCCATGGACTGGAGCCTACCAGGATCCTCCATCCATGGGATTTTCCAGGCAAAAGTACTGGGGTGGGATGCCATAGTGGGGAAGCCACTAAACTGCTCTAAATGTTCATTCCTTCATCTGCAAACAAGTGGGGAAAGCAATGCCCACCCCAAAGAATTACCATAACCTTAAGTAAGATAAATTTGGGGAAAATTCTTTATATAATGAATCACTCTAGTAAAATGAGGATTTTTTTTCAGGTGCATGCCTTTAGACTTACTCTGTCATCAGTAATATCACTGCATTGCAGTTAGTGTTTTCATTGCTGTATCAGCTATTATATTGAGAACTTTTCAAGGCAAAGACTTTGCTTCTTGATTATTGGAGGGGTATGTGGCACATGGTGATTTAGTGTCTGACTCTTGGGACCCTGTGGACCGTAGCCCTCCAGGCTCCTCTGTCCATGGAATTTTCCAAGCAAGGACGTTGGAGTGGGTTGCCATTCCCTTCTCCAGGGGATCTTCCTGACACAAGGATCAGACCTGCATCTCCTGTATTGCAAGTGGGTCTCCTATATTGCGGCAGACACTTTACCACTCGGCCACCAGGGAAACCCATATGACACTTAGTTGGTAATAAATATTTACTGATTAACACAGGGGTCTCCAAACTCAGAGCTCTAAAGCCTGATGGTTCGAGGTTGAGATGATGTAGTAACAATAGCAATAAAATACACAATAAATGTAGTGCACTTGAATAGCCTGAAACCATGCCTCCCTGCCACCCCAGTCCTTAGAAAACTGGTCCCTGGTGCCAAAAATGTTGAGGATCATCAGATAACAGATCCACCCAAGAATATAGAGAAAGAAAATTAAAGCATCCTTTGAACACACAGATGCCCATTAACAGCGAAAGCATAGTTGTGTGATCCCTGTCACCTGGGAAGATCACCTTGCAAGTAACATCTATTTAATTCCCCATCTACTTGATTTAATTATATTCAGCTATATTATTTGTGGCTCATTAAAATATATTTAATTAGTTTCACAAGTTAATTAGTATAGTAGTTTTAATTACCCCCTTCCAATTTGCAGAGCCAGTTGTTACATTTTGTGTCAAATCTGGAAGCAATTTTGAGGATGGTCACACTAGATGAATAAAAAAAAAGAAACTTCACAAAGTAAACTCTGCCCATTGAATGATTTAGTAACAGCTGGAGAAATAGTTGTAAACAGGACATAAAGTGAGACTTGACTAGAAGGAGGTGTTAAAAGAAAACTGAGAAGAACAGAAGTCTGAGCTTATAAGGAATGATTAAAGAAGTAGGTAGTCTTGAGTATGTGAATCAAAGGCTCTTTCTACAGTTTAAGGCAAGGAATATTATGAAAGGATGGAGGAGACAAATCCTGAAAATCTGCAGATTAAATAAACCCTCGTAAATTCATCCCCTGATATTTGAGACTACACTGCACTTTTTACTCAAACATTTGAAACTCCGAGCTCCAACCATTGTTCTTGCCTCAGTTACCTATATATGTACCCACATACTGATTCTATTAAGTGCATAATTATCTAACATGCACCATACGTAAGGGACTGTGCTTTCAGTATGTGAAGAATAAAACAATAGAGAAGAACATCCTGTTCCAGGATGGATAAATTTGCAAACTTATCAGAACGGGAAGCAGCAAGAAGCCATGTTGGTCAGACACTCAAGACAGAGGTGAAGACTAATGCTTCTGCCATGCAACCTGGCATGTGACATCCTAGTTCAGCAAGCAAGGGTCAAAGGCATGGCCCCCTGCATTGGAATGACAGAGTCCTAACCACTAGACCACCAAGTAAGTCCCTCTTTCATTATTTTAATTCCTTTCATTCAAGAATCAAATTTCAGAGAGATTCAGGTTGGCACCTGTCCATCATTGAGCACCTCCATCCCTGGTACCTCCAGCCACTGCACAAAGGAAATGTTCATTTCATGAAGGCACATCAGCCAGGTAATCCCAGAAGAAACAGAAATAGGTTCTGAGTAGGCAAAACCATCAACATTTATCACAATGACATTTATCATTATTCATGTCAAGTGAAATAAGCCAGACAGAGAAAGACAAATGCTGTATGATCTCACTTGTATGTATGTGGAATCTGAAAAAGTCAGACTCAAAAAAGCAGAATGTAGAATGAGGATTAAGTGGAAATGGGGACATGTAGGTCAAGGGTACAAATTTATGAATACTATCTGGAGATATAATGTAGATCATGGTGACAATAGTTGGGGCTTCCCTGGTGGCTCAAACAGTGAAGAATCTGCCTGCAAAGCAGGAGACCCAGATTTTATCCTTGGATCAGGAAGATCCCTTGCTGAAGGAAATGGCTACTTACTCCAGTATTCTTGCCTGGAAAATTCCGTTGACAGAGGAGCTTGGTGAGCCACAAAGAGTTGGATTATTCTCTTTATAATGGTCTCACCATAACAACCACCACAAAATGGTAATTATATCAGATGAAGGATGTGTTCAGTTCAGTTCAGTTGCTCAGTCATGTCCGACTCTTTGTGACCCCATGAATCGCAGCACACCAGGCCTCCCTGTCCATCACCAACTCCCGGAGGTCACTCAGACTCACATCCATCGAGTCAATGATGCCATCCAGCCATCTCATCTTCTGTCGTCCCCTTCTCCTCCTGCCCCCAATCCCTCCCAGCATCAGAGTCTTCTTCAATGAGTCAACACTTCTCATGAGGGGGCCAAAGTACTGGAGTTTCAGCTTTAGCATCATTCCTTCCAAAGAACACCCAGGACTGATCTCCTTTAGAATGGACTAGTTGGATCTCCTTGCAGTCCAAGGGACTCTCAAGAGTCTTCTCCAACACCACAGTTCAAAAGCATCAATTCTTCAGTGCTCAGCTTTCTTCACAGTCCAAACTAACTTTATTGTGATGAACATTTTCCAACATACACATGTATCATCAAACTGTATATCTTAGATTTATGCCATGTAACTTGTTAATACCTCAATAAAGCTGAGAAAGAAATCAGAATGGTTGGAGAAGTTTCCCCCATATTTTCTGTAGCTCCTCCCAGATAAATGTGTATGATGCACATTTCCTTACTTGTTTAACAGATTGAAACTCCACCCTACCCCGCTATGACCCCATCAAATGGAAGAGGTTAACTATGTAATGACCACCAACACATAGCCCTTGGACTCCTGGAGCCTAAGGACTGAGAATGTCAACCCTTGTAACATCACCCTGTTACCTTCCCATCAGCCAATCAGAGAACTGTGTACAGTTCACAGCATACCCTGTGATGTCCCCACCCCCTCACCTGGCCTTTAAAAATGCTTTGCTTGAGATCCTTTGGGGAGCTTGAGGTTTTTCAGAGCATGTCCACCTGTCTTGTGTCTTTGCATGGCCCTGAAATAAACCTTTCTCTGCTCCAATGCTGATGTTTCAATTTGTTTGGCCTCACTGTGGGGTGAACATGGGAACTGACTCTAACAAAGATATAGAGGGGTCCAGGAAATGGAGCTTGGCTGAAACGTGTACATCTGCACAGCTCCGGCGAGCTGTTCTTGCTAGATTCAGAGACCTAGGCAGTGATGCAGCCTTTCAGTGTTTCAAGGAGTAAATGGAATACGTGTAAATAAAGAGGGGAAAAAGCATTCCTCTTAAAATTGATTTTGGTGAAGAAAGTGTTAGTTGCTCAGTCGTGTCTGCCTTTTTGTGACCATATGTTCTCTAGCTCCGCTGTCCCCGGGACTCTCCAGGCAAGAATACTGGAGTGGGTTGCCATTCCCTTCTCTAGGGGATCTTCCTAACACAGGGATCAAACCCAGGTCACTTGCATGGCAGGCAGATTCTTTACCACTGCACCACCAAGCGAATAAATAATTAAAGAGTTGTGGTCCAGGGAGTTTTTTTATTTTGGAGCACAGAGAAGACATGAATATGCTTGCAGCCTAAAGCGGGAAGCAGTGGAGAGGAAAGGACAGAAGCAGGAAAGAGAAATAAAGGCAGCAGCCTGCAGGGGTAGAGAGGGGTGAGAGAAGGGCACAGGGCTCGTTGCCCAGGCACTACTGAGGTCAGCGAAGCATTGGCTAGCTCGCAGGGCACTTACTAATCCTCCTCACAGCCTCCATCTATGCTTGGAAGCTAACTGCATGATAGGATGCTTTGCAAAATGTGTTTAGTGTCCTAGGGCCTCTCCCAGGAAAGCTGGGAGCTTTCTCACTTCAAAAGCTTTATTGATTTTAGCCCCTTTATATAACACTTTTGGAGTCACTGCCTGGGTGGCTGTTCTGTGTGAGGCCATGTGGGCGTGGGTGTCACTTGGTGAAGACTTGCTTTGCCTTGCGGAGCTTGGGGCTGGGGAGGTGAGATGGGGTTCACACACTGGCAAATGCAGAGCCACAATGCAGTATGATTGGTCCTATATGTAACCTAGAGCTGGGGCACGTTTAAAAGTCCTTGGAGGGAGTTCCCTGCTGGTCTGATGGTTCAGGCTCTGTGCTTCCACGGCAGGGGGAACCATTTCAATGCCTTGTCAGGGAACTAAGACCCACATGTAGTGTGGTCATTCTCAGGGTTGGGTGATGTGCTTTCCCAGGTTGGGGGCAGAAAAGAAAGGTGCAGTTCACCGTCCCAACACAGTGATTCCTGAGTGCATAAACCTCTTGTCCAGGGAAATGGAAACAAACACTGGCATCCTCCCTAAATTTTAATTTTATTTTGAATTTCATCAGAGATGATTTTATAAAGCTCCCTGCAACCTACTCTCACATCAAAGAACATGAGAAATAACACTTGACTTCAAAATGAGCAGGAATCATGGACTACATGGTGTTCCTACAAATGGTATAAATACACTTTGTGAAATGCTACTATTTTGTTCTAAGTGCCATCTTTGGACTCATATTGGTGGGAATATATTATCATAACTTCAAACTAGCCCAGGGGCACGAGCCTGGGAGTTCCTATGATAGTGAAACTTTTGCATATCTGAAGAATGGACAGAAGTGGAGGAGAAGACTTCAATGGGGGGACTCATTTTGTTTGGCCCGATGGATTTAAAAGGAGAAATCCAGAAAATTAACCCAGTTTCAACAATCAAACTAAAACCACCAAAGAGCTATAGATTCTTAGCTTATCAATTAAATATTGTATATTATTTAGTTGCTGTTGTTGAGTTCTTTGTGTTATGTTCTTTAGTTAATCTAACCCGAATAAAGACTCAGGGTCAGAAGATGGTATGAACTGAACTGAAAGGTGAGAGTAAATTGCCTCATCTCTAAAGATAAATGGGGCTTCCCTGGTGGCTCAGATGGTAAAGAATGCGCCTGCATTGTAGGAGACCTGGTTTGATCCCTGGGTCAAGAAGATCCTCTGGAGAAGAGAATGGATGAATTCAGAATGAAAATATAAGTAGATGATTATACTGGAGCTCAACCTAATGCATTAAAACAAAAAAACAATTTCAATTATCACCAGAGAAACAGAGCTAAGGGTACAGAGAACATGCATCCTTGCCTGAGAGTATGGTACACACGTTATAAATAAGCCACGTGAAAATAGATGGTAATGGACACTTGACATTTGTTAAACATAACCAACCAATACTTCTTAAAACAATTTAATTGTAAACTGAATACTACAGAAAGAAGCACATTCCTCATAAACCCTGCTACAAATCTGCTTATGACTTTGGAAGTATCATTAATGATCTTTGCTTTTTCATTGACTTTTGATTTGATAACTGAAAGCCAAAAATGATACATTGTTTTTTCTCAGAATTTCAGATCAAGCTTTTTTTGATCCTATGTTTATGAGTTTGTTTTATTTATTAATTTTCCTGGAAGGGGACATGGTTGTTTTTAGAGAAATAGACACTCGGACAGTAAAAGCGTCAGCCTACAAAATGGGAGACCCGGGTTCGATCCCTGGGTGGGGAAGATCCCCTGGAAAAGGAAATGGCAACCCACTCCAGTATTGCCTGGAAAATCCCATGGACGGAGGAGCCTACAGTCCCTGTGATCGTAAATGGTCGGACACGACTGAATGACTTTACTTTTAATTTAGACACTCTTGGGAATTAAGAAGGAATAACCTATTTCCCTTTTCACAATTCGTCAGTATTTACCAACTTTTATAATAGTCTGCTTGAGCTTCCATGGAAATACACCACAGACAAGGTGGCTTAAATAACATAAATTTATTTTTTCACAGTTCTGGAGGCTGGAAGTTCGAGAGGAAGTTACCAACATGTTTGATTTCTGACAAGGGCTTCTTCCTGGCTTGTGCGTTCCCCCTGCGACCTCCTCTGAGCTCACGTGGAAGGAGAGAGTTCTCCACCTCTCTTCATAAGAACATCAATATTATGGGATTAGGGGCCTACACTTATAATCTTATTTAATCTTAATTACCTCCATAAAGGTTCAGCTCTAAATACAGTCATATTGGAGGCTGGAGCTTAAACATATGAATTTAGGCGAGATACATTTCCATCTATATTAGCTCTATAATGAAATATTTATATTATTAATTGTTTCACACATTTAAACTTCTATTTTTCTATAGTTTCATGTATCTAAGGTTTTTCTAAAAAATCTTATTTAAACTTCTAAAATGTTGCTGAAAACTTGAGAGATCTCTGGTTTGGGTAAATTGTGTGAAAATTCCTAAGGCTTCAACTTTGAGTCAGAAATCCTCTGAAACTAATTCTGTATAACTTGTTTGTGATATGTTGTGCATTTAGTGGCATTAAAATATTTAGAGATAAAGCAAGCTTAGCGTAGTTTATGAATTCATCTTATAAAATGGAGAAATTGTTTACCATAAAGAAAGAATACTAAGTGTGACAATATCGACTTAAATGATGAAGCAATGGTTTATGACAGGTTAGTCCCCTCAAAAGTTCCCAAAATAACTTTGATAAAAAGAAGTGAAGGGTTGACTGAGCAGATAAGGCTATTGTGAGGGGGCTGAAATCTCATTTATTTTGTTTCTTTGCATAATAAAGTCTAGAAGAGATAAACCAAGAATCAGAAAAGTGCAAATACAGTCTGTATAAAACCAAGCACTCTTCAGATGAAAGGAAATTTCATTTTCAACTGTGTGACACATTATTTTGTCATGTAGAATTTAAAACCATGAAACATTGTTTTTATATATTTCATAAGAACAAATTCAGTTTAGGAGAAAGCACAGATGAGAAGATTGGGTGTTCTACTCATAATGACGATCATATACACTCAAGAACACTCCCATGATTTTTGTCCCAAATAGACTAAACAGAAATTAACCATCAAAGAACAATCCAGGAAGGCCTCCATTAGGAGCTTTCTCATTTTCATAAAACTAGATTAAACTCCTTGACCTGTAGTTATGGAAATTTTACACCTGTCCAGTTGCTGCCATCAGTACACCATCTCACTGTGCAACCCAGCTTATTTTGCACACACAGTGGCAGGTTTAAACAAACCCTCAATCTGAATTTGTCCTTCTCAGTTTTAACACACTTGCTGCAACTTGGCCTCCTAGATTCATGTTATCTGTTTCTAGCTAGTATCCTCAAAACATGGGTTATTTCCAGGGCAAACTTAAAAATTTTTTTTTTCTTACAGTATCTGTGGAGAGATGGCAAAGTGTATTTCATCTATGTCTCCTGGGTGGTGTGTTCTGTTTGTGTTTTCTGAGTCCTAGAAACAGGTCAGAGACCACCCCGGAACATTAAAAGGGATGGAAATAGTAGCAAAGGAGTCAGCTTCTCGAAAGGTCCACCAGCTTCTTGGTAGGAGCACTTCTTTCTGAGAACCCTATTTCCATTTTGTCCTCTGGCACTCTGGACCCTCAAAGCAACGTAGAAGTTCCCAATCACACAAACTCATTCAGGTCCTGACCAGGCTCTTACCTCCCGAGCTGCTGGAGGGCATGATCCTAAGATCAGGAGCAAAACATGAATGTCCCCTCTCACCACGCCTTTTCAGCATCATACTGGAAATCTCACTATGCCTCTTCAACATCATACTGGAAGTTCTTGATAATGCAAGAAGGCAAGAAAATGAAATACAAGGTAAGCGGGCTGGGTAGGAAGAGATAAAATAGTCTTTGGTCACAGATGACACGAATACCTATGTAGAGATTTATGCAGTTTTTCAGTCTACACCTGTTTAACCCGTCTGGGACAGTTTTTCTTTGACAAAGATAATCTTTCACAGATTTAAATATTCTAACAGGAAGGACTTTTATCTCTGCATGGCCTTAGAGGAATTTTTTTTAGAAGAATGTTTTTGCTTTCATGAGTTTCTGATTCATAAGGTCAGTTTCAGAAGATAAAAGAAAAGTTTCCCTTAAATTTGGAAGCTTGTACTTCTCTGGGATAAAGACCAAACCAAAGTCCTTTAGTTTTCTCAGACTCTTAAATACATCCAAAGTCAGGCTAAATCGCATGCCAAAATACCTAAGAACTACACTAGCTGGACTGAAACCATTTTTTTAGAGATGAAATACCTTAAGGAGATTGAATTGACCTATGGGACAGGAAATAAAATGCTTCAATTCTCTAAATTGAGGTTCCCTTAGCTAAGCAATTCTTTTCATGCATGTCATGTATTTTTCATGTGTTCAAGGGATCAATCAACAATATTAACAATAAACACATACACACTCTGAAATAAAATGAAAAGTGTATTTAAAGAGTTTTTGTTTATCTTTCAGAAATCTTTCATGAGAGTCAAATCACTGGATTACACATGGCAGGCAAATTTATTTAAATTATCTTTCCAATCTTGACAAGGATAACTACTTCTATAGCGTTAGAAAGAGATATATTTCAATTGCCTAAAATATTAATGTAGAAAATAAAGGAAGCTCCTTTTGAGAGGCAGCTGCTAGGTAAAGTAGGAAGTGATCCATTTTTTCTCTTTTTCCCCCTACGTTTTTCCAGAACTTTCTCAGAGTAGCTAGTTTATTTTACTCTCAATTTAGACAAGTATGTGCTCTTGAATTTTGTGTGCATATTTGTGACTCCAGGGCTAATTTTGGGCAATGGACAAGATTTCCTTAAATCTATTTAGGAACAGTCAGACAACTTTCTTATCTAATGGGAAGGAATCAGGGTAAGATAGCTAGCAGCCACTTTTATTTGGGGATTGTAATAAAAGAGACTCTGTAGAAGGTTTTTGCATCTCATTATCAGACATTCTGCTGAAGTAGTTCTTTATAATGGAAAATAAAAGGAGTCTTTCTCCTGAGACTATCTAAAGCTCCATGCTGTTCATTAACAGGGCTGAACAGAGAGGTCTTACATCTTTATTCAAAACCAACATTGGACAAGTCTTCACAGAACTTATTAGAGCCCCCTTTGTTACCCAAACCACCTTGTTTCTTTAAGCTCGTCCTCTGGCTGTGCACAGATCTCTCCAAAGAGGACACATTCAATCTCTTTACTGCAAATGAAGATGGACTTGCCACTGAGCCAATAAGCCAGTCAGTGGGCACTGGCAATCTGGAAGTATGTGCTGAGTTTCTTTATTTTCATTTCTTAAGTACATGAATTAAAACAAAAACAACAACAACAACAAAAAATTGATTAGGGCATTTGGTCCCAGGAACTGAAATTATGAGAGTGGAAAAGAGAAAATTAATATGAGGTGTTGAAACTAAAGATATTCTAATCCTATCTGGCTGTGATGAGAACAAAGTGTCAGGTGATAGGATGTGTCAGGCCAAGTTCATGAGTCAGAACAGAGGGATGCTCTTTCAGTTCCGAAAAGGAAGCATTTTCTTTTTAACAATTGAAATGAAGAATGCATTTTCAGATTCCCCAGAGGATGCATAATTAACTTCATTTCACCCAGGTGAACAGGTCTCCCGTGGCCTTTTCCCTTTTGCCTGGAATACCATCCATGCTCATGAATTTTTAAAAAAGCAGCTGAAGATAACATATTTCATGTAATTACCATTGAAACTGCTGAAAATCCCACCTGAGAAAGGTTCTAAACCCATAAAAAGACTAGAGGGTGTTCACATGCTGCCAGCACGCCAGCAGCAATCACCTGAAGCCCCACTATTAAATTTAGAGAATGCCAAAGCACAGGGTCCATGCATAATGAGAAGGAAAATTCAGACTGAAAGCTGGTTTGTTTGTAATACTCTGTGTTAATGTGAACACACACTCTGCTGCTCTGTGGGCTATGCATGGGGGCAGTCACATGTGCTCTGATACAGGGGCAGGGGGTAAGGGGCAAAGGGCAGGAGGGGAAGGGGGACAGAGGATGAGATGGCATCACTGATTCAATGGAGAAGAGTTTGAGCAAACTGTGGATGATGGTGGAGGACAGGGAAGCCTGGCGTGCTGCAGTCCGTGGGATCTCAGAGAGTAGGACACGACTGAGCAACTGAACACCAACAAATGGGCAAAGCCTGATGACCCTCCTCGTTAACTGAACAAACAACTTCCCCTTTCTGTGACTCAGTTTCCTCATCTACAAAAGGGGCTCAGCAGCAATTTGCATCGCAGGGAGTTGTGAAGATAAAATGAGTTACAGAACGTGCAGCACTTAGAAAGTGACTGGCACACTTCAGCACTCTGTCAACTGCAATTGTTAACATTTCTGTCAACTTGGTTCAACAAGGACATGCAATACCTGCAAAAAATTTTAAAAATGTGAGTAAGTAAAAAGAATAAATTATTATCTAGGTATATGATTTTGTGTTTCTTGGTGACAAAGTTTTTGAGTTTGGAACTTATTTTCTCATTGGAGAAGATATTATATTTTGGCTGTTGCTCAGTCACCATGTCATGTGTAACTCTTTGCAACCCCATGGACTGCGGCACGCCAGGCTTCCCTGTCCTTCCCCTTCTCCCGGAGTTTGCCCAAGTTTATGTCCACTGAGTCAGTGATGGCATACAATCATCTCATCCTCAGTTGCCCCCTTCTCCTCCTGTGCTCAGTCTTTCCCAGAATCAGGGTCTTTTCTAATGAGTCAGCTATTATATATACATATATGTTCAGTTCAGTTCAGTTGCTCAGTCATGTCCGACTTTTTGCGACCCCATGAATTGCAGCACGCCAGGCCTCCCTGTCCATCACCAACTCCCAGAGTTCACCCAAACTCAAGTCAGTAATGCCATCCAGACATCTCAATCTCTGTCGTCCCCTTCTCCTCCTGCCCCCAATCCTTTCCAGCATCAGAGTCTTTTCCAATGAGTCAACTCTTTGCATAAGGGGGCCAAAGTATTGGAGTTTCAGCTTTAGCATCATTCCTTCCAAAGAAATCCTGGGACTGATCTCCTTTAGGGTGGACTGGTTGGATCTCCTTGCAGTCCAAGGGACTCTCAAGAGTCTTCTCCCACACCACAGTTCAAAAGCATCAATTCTTCAGTGCTCAGCTTTCTTCACAGTCCAACACTCACATCCATACATGACTACTGGAAAAACAATAGCCTTGACTAGATGGACCTTTGTTGGCAAAGTAATGTCTCTGCTTTTGAATATGCTATCTAGGTTGGTCATAACTTTCCTTCCAAGGAGTAAGGAAGGAAATCTTTTAATTTCATGGCTGCAGTCACCATCTGCAGTGATTTTGGAGCCCCCAAAAATAAAGTCTGACACTGTTTCCACTGTTTCCCCATCTATTTGCCATGAAGTGATGGGACCAGATGCCATGATCTTTGTTTTCTGAATGTTGAGTTTTAAGCCAACTTTTTCACTCTCCTCTTTGACTTTCATCAAGCGGCTTTTTAGTTCCTCTTCACTTTCTGCCATAAGGTTGGTGTCATCTGCGTATCTGAGGTTATTGATATTTCTCCCAGCAATCTTGATTCCAGCTTGTGCTTCCTCCAGTCCAGCATTTCTCATGATGTACTCTGCTGCTGCTGCTAAGTCGCTTCAGTCGTGTCCAACTCTGTGCGACCCCATAGATGGCAGCCTACCAGGCTCCCCCATCCCTGGGATTCTCTAGGCAAGAACACTGGAGTGGGTTGCCATTTCCTTCTCTAGTGCATGGAAGTGAAAGTGAAGTCGTTCAGTCGTGTCTGACTCTCAGCAACCCCATGGACTGCAGCCTACCAGACTCCTCCATCCACGGGATTTTCCAGGCAAGAGTATAGGAGTGGTGTGTCATTGCCTTCTCCGTGATGTACTCTGCATATAAGTTAAATAAGCAGGTTGACAATATACAGCCTTGACATACTCCTTTTCCTATTTGGAACCAGTCTGTTGTTCCATGTCCAGTTCTAACTGTTGCTTCCTGACCTGCATATAGGTTTCTCAAGGGCATGTCAGGTGGTCTGGTATTCCCATCTCTTTCAGAATTTTCCACAGTTTATTGTGATCCACACAGTCAATGGCTTTGGCTTAGTCAAGAAAGCAGAAATATATGCTTTTCTGGAACTCTCTTGCTTTTTTGATGATCCAGCGGATGTTGGCCATTTGATCTCTGGTTCCTCTGCCTTTTCTAGAACCAGCTTGAACATCTGGAAGTTCATGGTTCATGTATTGCTGAAGCCTGGCTTGGAGAATTTTGAGCATTACTCTACTAGCATGTGCTGCTGCTGCTGCTGCTGCGTCGCTTCAGTCAACTCTGTGCCGTGTTCAACTCTGTGTGACCCCATAGACAACAGCCCACCAGGCTCCCCCGTCCCTGGGATTCTCCAGGCAAGAACACTGGAGTGGGTTGCCATTTTCTTCTCCAATGCATTAAAGCATGTGAGATGAGTGCAATTGTGTGGTAGTTTGAGCTTTCTTTGGCATTGCCTTTCTTTGGGACTGTAATGAAAACTGACCTTTTCCTGTCCTGTGGCCACTGCTGAGTTTTCCAAATTTGCTGACCTATTGAGTGCAGCACTTTCACAGCATCATCTTCCAGGATTTGAAACAGCTCAATGGGATATAATTGCTTTACAATGTGGTGGTAGTCTCTGCTGTATATCAACATGAATCAATCATAATTATATATATGTATATATATACATATGTAATTATATGCATATACGGGTGTGTATGTGTGTGTGTGTATGTATGTATATATGCCCTCCTGCTTGAGCCTTTCCCCACCATCCACTCCCTCTAAGTCATCACAGAGCAACAAGCTAGGCTCCCTGTGATATACAGTAGCTTCCTACTCCTTCCCCACTGTGTCCACAGTCTGTTCTTTATGTCTAAATCTGCATTTCTTCTCTGTAAAGAGGTTCATCAGTACTATTTTTCTATTGAAGATAAGTTTCCTGCTTGCGTTGTGATATTAGTGTGTCGACAGGTCTAAAGGAACACAAAGAGTGATGATCTTCATGGGGGCTGGTTTATTATCAACCTGAAGAGCTGTGGTTTCTCCAGTGCACTTTTTGTTTTCTTGGACATGGAGCCATTATTAAGGGAATTGTGCTTTTTATTATATAAATCCTATAATATTTTTCTTTGATGATCTATTTTTTAATAGTTTTCTTATAGTTTCATATTATTTGTATCCATGTGTATGTATCTTTCTTTTCAAAAAATAAGCTTAAATTTTGTGTACTTTATTGTATGTAACTTTTACCACAGAAGGGAAAAAAGTGTAAGTACATGTTGATTCCTAGATTATATGCTTGATGAATTTAGTGGGTTTTCTGTTGTCTTTCACTTACTTTGCAATGCATCAGAAGATGAGATGAGTTAATAAATGGATAGAGGAATAGATGGATTCAAATATGGTAAAGTAAATTTTAAAACATAGTTATAAAATTCTCTGAGAATTTTATATGAGAATTCACTGTAAAGTTATTTTAGTGTTTATATAGTTTTGAAAATGTTCCTAATAAAGTATTGAAAAACAACAGGAATCATAAACATCATATTCACTGTAACTATATTTTCCATGATTTTGTTTGGGGTACCTAAACTGTATTTTTGCCAAAATATTAATTTATAGTAAAATTATTTAAACCTATAAATTTATATTTGGCCAAATTTCCATGAATAGATTCACATAGAACTTCCCTACAATTTATTTTCTATTGACCACCAGATTCTTATTCATGAGTTTTTCATGGATTCCAGCAAGATTCTGTTAGTTTATGTTTATTTTAAAGCAATGTTTCCTAAATAAATAAATGCATTTTATATTTTCTTATAATAATATATATCAACTTTATTCCTTTATGGGCCTTTAATATTATTTTTGTTTCACTATAATAATTTTGCTTATGTTTTCCATGTGAAGCAAATAATCTATACATATATATACTCTACAATTAGTTGTTTCTAAATAAATGCATCTTTCAATACTTAAATATTTACCTAACTTTAGTAGTCAAAATAGTATTTTTAACATTTCTGGCAATACAGTTGATATATTTTGAAAATAATTACAATAATTTATTTACAATTTGGGTAAACTAGTAACCTTTTTCTTTTTTGCTTGATTTTGAAATTGTCCTTATTAAAAGCTCACATTTTGTAAATTTAAATATACCCAGATCACTTAAAAAAGAGTAGCAATTTTAATTTTATAGCAGTAATTTCAGAGAAGGCAATGGCAAGCCACTCCAGTACTCTTGCCTAGAAAATCCCATGGATGGAGGATGCAGTCCATGGGGTCGCTAGGAGTCTGACACGACTGAGCGACTTCACTTTCACTTTTCACTTTCACGAAATGGAGAAGGAAATGGCAACCCACTCCAGTGTTCTTGCCTGGAGAACCCCAGGGATGGCAGAGCCTGGTGGGCTGCCGTCTATGGGGTCGCAGAGAGTCGGACACGACTGAAGCGACTTAGCAGCAGCAGCAGCAGCAGCAGTAATTTTGTCAACCTTTTGTAACCTTACATTGATCTTATGCTTATTTTAATATTTTTCACTAGTTTTTATTTTTCTAGATGTTTAAACTATTCTTGTCACATAATATTGGTATCTGATAATTTTATTGTGATTAACATATATTATAGGCTGAATTGTGACCCCCTTCCAAATCCATGTGTTGACATCCTAACCCGAGCACTGCAGAATGTGACAGCATTTGCAGAGTTTCTAAAGAAGTAATGAAGGTAAAATGAGGTCATGGAGTGGGCTCCACTGTGAGTCATATTCAATATGACTGATGTCCTTGTAAGAGGGGAAGACTGGGACACAGACACACAGGAGGGACGCCCATCGCAGGACTCAGGGAGAAGAGGGCCGTCAGCACGTCCAGGAGTCAGTCATCCCAGGAAACCAGTGCGCCCGAGGTCTGGGTCTTGAACTCCTACTCCCCAGAATGGTGGCATAAGCGTCTGCTGCTTAAGCCTTGCAGTCTGTGGCACTTTGTGATAACAGCCCTGGAAAACTAATGTAGTGACTGTCATTTCTCAAATTATCTCTCAAAATGAGATGTTCTTAAATGTTTTAAAATGTTCTCAGATTTGAATATGGATGAATATATTTTATTTCTTTTGGAGAAGATACGGTGTGAAACAGCATCAATACACCATCATTTCTGATGCTCATACAGGACTTCTGACAGATGGGTTTAAAACAGAAATCTCAATCTAGATTTATTTATGTTTTATTCGTGTGACAACATATCTATTGCAAAATTTTAAAAAATTAATCAAAAATGGGACAGTAGGTGGTAATGTTTTGTAAACTCCTGCTGTCCTTATGGTTATTGTGTCTGGATATTAAAATATCCAGTGACAACATCATACACAAATTTTAAAAGTGCTGTAAATCAAACAACTTGGATGGAATGGATGAAAATGTATTCTGAAAAAAAATGTATTCGATTACTCACATTCATGCCAGAGACTTGTGTGAAGAGCTTGAAGAAAATTATTTTATGTGAGGGTGGACATATGTTTTATATCAAAATTAATATACCATTTATATAATATGCTAATTAAATATGTAACAAAATAAATGAACCTTAAAATTAGACTTTTAACTATTTCATCTATACCTTTAGAATTTAGAAATCTATGTTGAGCAAAAGCCTTCTGTGTGGTAATGGACATTCAGTTTAAATATTTCAAATAGGCCTGCAAAAAAACAAAAAGAAACAACAAATGGAAATGAAAACACACACACACATACACACACACATACACACACACATACACACACACATACGTGTTATTCTAAATGTCTGATGCATTCTTTTGCCTTTATAACCAAAGAAATTGTCCAGGTTATTTTTTTTAACACAGTTGAGTAAATGTTTCAGCAAAAGATAAAAAACTGCTTGAAAATGGTTTAACTTGTATTACCTTAAAGCCTTGCCTCTCTGTCATGTTTGCAGTTTCCATGAGCTTTGCAATGCTGCTGCGTCGCTTCAGTTGTGTCTGACTCTGTGCAACCCCATAGATGGCAGCCCACCAGGCTCCCCCATCCCTGGGATTCTCTAGGCAAGAACACTGGAGTGGGTTGCCATTTCCTTCTCCAATGCATGAAAGGGAAAAGTGAAAGTGAAGTTGCTCAGTCGTGTCCGACTCCTAGCGACCCCATGGACTGCAGCCCACCAGCCTCCTCCATCCATGGGATTTTCCAGGCAAGAGTACTGGAGTGGGGTGCCATTGCCTTCTCTAAGCTTTGCAATGGCAATAAACAATTCTAGCTTTTCTGCTTGTGCAAGTGTAGACAATAAGTGACTTCACTTTCTGTTCCTTGCTTGCTAGCGTACCACAAAGGTAATGGGAAACAGTAATGGTTGGATGTTGCTTTGCTCATCATACTTTTCCGTTTTTCACCTAGACTTTGAAATTTCCTGACTCAGCAAAGGGAGCTGGTGGCAGAAATAAAAAAGGAAACAGAAGTTAGTGCCCCTTTGCTGCTGCTGCTGCTGCTGCTGCTAAGTCCCTTCAGTCGTGTCCGACTCTGTGCGACTGCATAGACGGCAGCCCACCAGGCTCCCCCATCTCTGGGATTCTCCAGGCAAGAACACAGTGCCCCTTTAGAGCTTTCATATATCAAGAACAAGGCCAATGCAACAGGTTGGAAAAGCCAGCTCCCAAAACGGACTCTCCCCTTGGTCCTTCTACCAAGGGATAAGGGATCAAATCATCTCTTTGCCAGGGAAGAAAAGCTATGGACAGTTATTGAGGCACCCAAGTAGTCTGCCCCTCCAAGAAGGGGCCTTGAATCCTAGGGGTCATAGGCCAGGAAGCGATTTCCCAGGCAAGAATACTGGAGTGGGTCACCATTGTACTCCAGGGGATTTCTCCTACCCAGAGATCGAATCTGAGTCTCCTTGTCTCCTGCACTGACAGGCAAATTCTTCACTGCTGAGCCACCTGGGATGCCCAAGAGGAACACAGTTCTTGTTTAATTGAAAGGCAGGAATTATTAATCACGCTTACAGCAAAACTGTGTAAGACTGGATTGAGGAGTTGTTCAAATACTGATATATGGTCATAATTGTTTAATAGCCAGGCCACCAACAATGGCAAAACCATATATAAACTGCAACTATTAAGTAGTAAAGTTGTTTTTATAACATGAACCCATCCAGCTAAGCCCATATCAATGAAGCAGTTTATTAAAATAGCTACTTGTTAGACTTAAAGTGAAATGGCAACCCGCTCCAGTGTTCCTGCCTGGAGAATCCCAGGGATGGAGGAGCCTGGTGGGCTGCCGTCTATGGGGTCGCACAGAGACGAAGACGACCGAAGCGACTTAGCAGCAGCAGCAGCAGACTTAAAAAAAAAAAAAAATTTGTTAGAGAGCCAAATGTTGTGTTTATGTTGTAGAAACAGTGGGAATCACATTCTGCCCTCTGAGCATACATTCTTTAAACTTGCAGCTAAATGGCTATGTAGTAGAGAAACCACATAGAATACTTATAAATGTAATAAAATGTCATTATCTTTTTATTTTATGACTACTGAACAGACTTCTGAGGTAGATAAAATCATATACAAAGCATTTAAGCAATGCTTTCTCCTAAATAATCTCTCCCTAATGTATCAGATGAGTGACATCCCAGAATTAATTATGTAAAGAACAGATTAGTGAATATCCCTGGAGGTCCAGTGGCTAAGACTTTGCCTTTCAATACAAGGGATGTGGGTTCAGTCCTTGGTTGGAAAGCTAAGATCCTACATGCCTCATGACCAACAAGAAAAAAAAAAGAAAATATAAAACATAAGCATATTGCAACAAATTCAATAAAATTAAAAAAACGGCCCACATCAAAAAAAAATTCTAAAAATAAAATAAAGGACACATTAGGAAACTCTGATGAGCCATGTCCTAACTCCTCATCTCAGACCACCACCGCTGACCCCTTCCCTGTCCTCCCTAAAATCCAAACTTGTTTTTAAGTCTTTCAGAAGTGCCGTCTTCTTTCCCACTTGAGAGTGTCTGCATCAGCTGCTCCATCTGCTGGAATCCCCAGTCTCTATGCACTACTTTTCCTTCTGTAGGTCCTGTAAAAACATCACCTTTCTCTACTCTGCTTTTCTACCACCACCCCAGTACTCACTGCCTCGGACCCCAACTCCACTCTCTTCCTCCCCTGCCAGAGTCCAGCTCCAGCAGCCAGGGATCAGCCTGAAGGGATGAGCGGTGTCAGCGGGAAATGAATGTAGCCTCTGACTCGAGGAATGAGACTACATGTTTATTTCAAGCATCAGGTTCTCTTTGCTGCAGTCCATGAGGTCGCTAAGAGTCAGAGACAACTTGAGCGACTTCACTTTCACTTTTCACTTTCATGCATTGGAGAAGGAAATGGCAACCCACTCCAGTGTTCTTGCCTGGAGAATCCCAGAGACAGAGGAGCCTGGTAGGAGGCCGTCTATGGGGTCGCACAGAGTCGGACACGACTGAAGTGACTTAGCAGCAGGTTCTCTTTTATACTTTTTCAAAAGCATTAGGTCAGAGGTTTTACATTTTCAATTTCCCCTCACCCAGATTACTGTCTCATTGTTGCCCTTCAAACAGAGTCCCTGCTTCAGTGATTCTCTCAGAATCCTGTTTACTTGTTATTACATTGTAACTCATGCTTCTGTCTGGGCTACATACCACATTCCTCAGTTTCTTTCTTATCTTTCTAAATCCTGCTTGCCCCTACTATCTTAGGCTCACTATCTCCTAAAAAGGCTTCTAGCTATTCTTGCTGCTGCTGCTGCTGCTAAGTTGCTTCAGTCGTGTCCAACTCTGTGCGACCCCAGAGACGGCAGCCCACCAGGCTCCCCAGTC
Organism: Tragelaphus eurycerus; assembly: GCA_935064755.1. Taxonomy (NCBI): domain Eukaryota; kingdom Metazoa; phylum Chordata; class Mammalia; order Artiodactyla; family Bovidae; genus Tragelaphus; species Tragelaphus eurycerus. The sequence continues at coordinate 7,208,592 of CAKXYN010000074.1, forward strand.
CCTGAGGTTCTCCAGGCAAGAACACTGGAGTGGATTGCCATTGCCTTCTCCAATATATGAAAGGGAAAAGTGAAAGTGAAGTCGCTCAGTCGTGTCCGACTCCTAGCGACCCCATGGACTGCAGCCCACCAGGCTCCTCTGGCCATGGGATTTGCCAGGTAAGAGTACTGGAGTGGGGTGCCATTGCCCTAAGCTCAGCAAACTTCCTTTGCCATAAACATTTTCCTCACAAACAGGTCTCAGATAACAATCCTTTACATGGCCTCAAGCTATGGCCTATGTGCTCATCCTGGGACATTTTTTGTAAAAATCCTTGAACAAATTTTCAATGGTTACTTTATAGATTATTTTCTGGGCACAACTGCAGAAGGCTTTGTGCTTTCTCACGCTTCTCTCAAGAACAATATGCACCTTAACATTCTTTCCAGCCACCTCAACCGAAGAAAGGAAGAAACAAGTCAGAATTACAAGAGCTAACTCCTTCATCCTGGGTCCATGCATGCACAATGAGCAGGGGGGGCTGGGGCCGTGCCTCCATTTTGTCAGTAATGCCTAACATGGCTCCCGACATTCCCCCATCACCTGACCAATTTGCAGATTCTCAGAGTCGGTGAGTGTGTTGACTTTCTTCATAACACGTATCTGACGTGGTGATTATAATGTCCACAGGATGGTTATGTGTTCAAGACCTTTTGCTGCTGCTGCTGCTAAGTCGTTTCAGTCATGTCCAACTCCAGATGAACATGATCATCAGTTCCAAGGACACAGCCAAGGAAGGCTTCTTCTCATCCTCTATTAACGGATAACCTTTGTAATCAAAATATGCCATCATCCTTGGTTAGAATGGCTCTAAGTCTGCCTGTAACCAGGGCAAAGAACTCTCCAGGGTACCTGCTGAGTCTGAAATGGGTAAAGTGCAGACTGTTATCTGGAGATGTAAGTGTATGTTCTGGAGGGAGAACAGGTCTCATTCTGGGCACTGGGAGGCACATTTAAGAAATCCCAAATCAAAATTGTGTCATCGTGGGAGCTGCTGATAATCTGATATTCATCAAACTGTAGCCAAAATACACGTCCAGAGTGTTCCACCAACGTGCGCAGACACAGCGTGCTAGACCCCATAGACGGCAGCCCACCAGGCTCCCTTGTCCCTGGGATTCTCCAGGCAAGAACACTGGAGTGGGTTGCCATTTCAAGACCTTTTACCTTCTCCCAAATTTGTAAGATTCTTGATGGATCTTAATGTTCCTTCTGTTGCCATCTTAAGTCTGAGACAGGGTAGACACGTAATAAACATTTTTCCATACTGTCTTGGTCAGTCTGGGCTTCTATAACAGCCTATCATAGCAGGGTGGCTTAAGCAGCAGACATTTATTTCTCAAGATCAAGGTTCTGGCAGGTCGCTGTCTGATAGGGGCATTTTCCCTGGGGTGTGAACACTCATCATCTCCTTGTGCCCTCAACTGTTGGAGAGCACAGAATAGTTCCCTCTCCCTTCTGTTTCTTTAATAAGGAGAGGACCCACATAATCAAATAACTTCTCAAGGACCCCACCTCTATCACACTGGAGGTTTAAGCTTTGAGATATGAATTTGAGGACAGGGCGGGGGAGGGGGGCTGGAGGGTGAATAAAACCAACATGTAGCTCATAGCAATGTATTTACCATATAATGCTAAATGGAAAACAATATAAATAATCTTAAATGTTTCCATAAATCTCTGAGCTTATCATTATCCTTTGAAATGGTAAAGTGCAAAGTAGATGATTATCCTCAAAGCATTTTTGAAGTACTGAGATCTGATCAAGAAACTGTTATAGATGTGAGAGTTGGACAATAAAGAAGGCTGAACACCAAAGAACTGATGCTTTCAAACTGTGGTCATGAAGAAGACTCTTGAGAGTCTCTTGGACTGCAAGGATGTCAAACCAGTCAATCCTAAAGGAAATCAGTCCTGAATATTCATTGGAAGAATGACGTTGAATCTGAAGCTTCAATTCTTTGGCCATCTGATGTGAAGAGCTGAATAATTAGAAAAGACCCTGATGCTGGGGAAGGTTGAAAGCAAAAGGAGAAGGGGGTGACAGAGGATGAGATGGTTAGAAAGCATTACTAACTCAATGGACATGAATCTGAGCAAGAACAGGGAAGCCTGGCATGCTGTAGTCCATGAAGTCACAGAGTCAGACACAACTTAGTGACTGAACAGTAACAACTGGTAGAGAGAATGAGACACTAAAGGAAATCTCTGATGGGATTCTCCTGCCTTGAGCCACTTAACCTCTCCATATCTAGTGATTCGGGAGGGTCAGTCAACCTGAAGCATCTCCCACCACACTGAGTCCAAGAAGGAGGAAGTAGATCTGTCCCTTTCAAGTTGCCTTTGGGTATGAGAACAACAATGACCTTCATTCTTCCAAGGGAAAACCCAAATCCCAAAACAAGACTCTGAGTCTCATCCTGAGATTAGGAAGAGAGAAACACATAAATATTATTCAGATTCTAAAGAAATATTAGGGAACTTTGCCTCAGGTCTTCATGGGAAAGTTACATCTCTTAAATTTAAATCTAGGGATTCACATCATCATCCAGCTTTGCCAAAGACTTTTCTTTTTTAAATAAGTATCATCCTTATTCCTTATTTTCAGATAATCTAATATTAGTTCATGTGTTATAATCATGTTTATGTGATTTTTCCTTCTTGTCAGATCAGATCAGATCAGATCAGTCGCTCAGTTGTGTCCGACTCTTTGCGACCCCATGAATCGCAGCACGCCAGGCCTCCCTGTCCATCACCAACTCCCAGAGGTCACTCAGACTCACATCCATCGAGTCAGTGATGCCATCCAGCCATCTCATCCTCTGCCGTCCCCTTCTCCTCCTGCCGCCAATCCCTCCCAGCATCAGAGTCTTTTCCAATGAGTCAACTCTTAGCATGAGGTGGCCAAAGTACTGGAGTTTCAGCTTTAGCATCATTCCTTCCAAAGAAATCCCAGGGCTGATCTCCTTCTTGTAGTCCACCTCAATTGTCCACATGATTGGTCCATCAAAATAAGTTTATAGGATGTCCCTGGTGGTCCAGTGGATAAGACCCAATGCAGAGGGCCTGGGTTTGATCCCTGGTCAAGGAGCTAGATCCTGCATGCTTCAACTAAAAACCTCACATGTCACAACGAAGACTGAGATCCTGCCTGCTGCAACTAAGACCTGTTGCAACCAAATAAAAAAAAAAAATACAACAGTCACTATTCTTGAGATGAAAATATATCATTAGAACTGGGGTTTACGAATTTACAAAATAGCTTTCAGTTCAGTTCAGTTCAGTCTCTCAGTCGTGTCCAACTCTTTGCGACCCCATGAATCGCAGTATGTCAGGCCTCCCTGTCCATCACCAACTCCCGGAATTCACACAAACTCACGTCCATCATGTCGGTGATGCCATCCAGCCATCTCATCCTCTGTTGTCCCCTTCTCCTCCTGCCCCCAATCCCTTCCAGCATCAGAGTCTTTTCCAATGAGTCAACTCTTAGCATGAGGTGGCCAAAGTACTGGAGTTTCAGCTTTAGCATCAGTCCTTCCAAAGAACACCCAGGACTGATCTCCTTTAGACTGGACTGTTTGGATCTCCTTGCAGTCCAAGGGCCTCTCAAGAGTCTTCTCCAACACCACAGTTCAAATAGCTTTATAAATATAGAAAAAAGATACATTGCAATCAGAGTTTCAAAATGATACAATTCCTTAAAACAAACCGAAGCACTGAAGATGGAGACCGAAATTTCATATCACGGGACAAGGGATAAGTGTTGATTTGCATTTTGCCTTTTACAGATACCTTGTTCATCTTAATAAAATTGTTATACAGAAAGGTAGGGAGTGCTGAAAACAGTAGGAAGAAGAGGGGAAATATGGGAAGAAACAACCTTATGTGTTAAAGTCAATATATAATAGAATACAGATGATGCACAGGTTTCAGAAATTATAGTCTGCGGTCCTCTTTGCTTTCCTCTGTAATTTTAGCCTGACTCTCTTACACTTATGTGTATTTTCTCTAGTCCTCAGGCCAATTCTTGCTCCTCTGTGTCTCAGGGTCACCTCTTGTGGGACTATAATCTAATCTTCATAGTGTCTCATCCATTTACTAATTCACAAAAATCAGCACAGCCTTCCAACCACAATTCTCATAACAAGGCAATAGATCATTTGTTCAAGGATGTGTCGTCCTATGATTCAACATGAAATACTTCGAGGGCGGGGGCAGGGGGAGAATCAAATTTGTCTGTAGCAAGATGGCCACAGAGCATTTCCATTAAATCCCTTCTCCGGCTCTCACTCACCATGACTGTTTAACATAAGAACATTTCTTAGGTAATATGGCTTTTGAAATAAGGGCATCATCATGGTCATTGTTTATTTCACCGACGAATCTTCTACTATGAAGAGGTCTAGGAAGTTACATCAGAAGGTGCCATTGAGAATGTGAGGGTAAAAGGACTTGAAAAGACTTATACGAGTGATAGAAATAGAAAATATTATGCTTGAAAGCCATCCTTAGTTATTTGCTTTGTTTTTTAATTAAGCTTTATTGGAGTATAGTTGCTTAACAATGTTTTGTTAGTTTCTGCTGCTGCTGCTGCTAAGTCGCTTCAGCCGTATCTGACTCTGTGCGACCCCATAGACAGCAGCCCACCAGGCTCCCTGTCCCTGGGATTCTCCAGGCAAGAACACTGGAGTGGGTTGCCATTTCCTTCTCCAATGCATGAAAGTGAAAAGTGAAAGTGAAGTCACTCAGTCGTTTCTGCCTCCTAGCAACCCCATGGACTGCAGCCCACCAGCCTCCTCCATCCATGGGATTTTCCAGGCAAGAGTACTGGAGTGGGGTGCCATTGCCTTCTCCGTTTGTTAGTTTCTACTGTACAGTAAAATGAATCAAGCCTATATATACATACATCCCGTCCCTTTGGGGTTTTCTTCCCATTCAGATTACCACAGAGCATTAAGTAGAGTTCCCTGTGCTATACAGTACGTTCCCATTAGTTATCTGTTTTTATACAATATCAATAGTGTTTGACATCCCTTGTTTTTAAACACTCTCTGTAAACTTAACCACAGAAGTCAGAACAACACCAGAAAAGGATAAAACACACTTGTATGGGCAAGAATTTCTGCATAAAGCACTAAAATTAAATACCTAAGGTGACACAAGGTAACCACAAAAATGAGAAAGAGACCATGAGAGGGAAAGTAAGCAATATGAGAATTTATTTAATGTAGCTCAGGTTAAAACCAGGTATGCAAGGAGTTGTGGATCCCTCCTTGTGTGCGTGAGGGTGAAGGGCGGACACTTTATATAAGGGAATGTGGAATCAGATGCTGAGTTTTACTGTTGCTGTTTAACGTAGCTCTGGGAGCCACACATTTGCATTGGTCTTTTGCCAGGTTCAATCCGTGGGTTGGGAAGATCCCCTGGAGAAGGGAATGGCAACCTACTCTAGTATTCTTGCCTGGAGAATTCCATGGTCAGAGGAGACAGGCAGGATATAGTTCAAGGGGTCACAGAGAGTCAGACTAACACTTTGGAGCCATGGCCAAGAGGAACAAACAAGGCCTCCATAGGGTGTGAACTAGGCCTGGGTGCACGTGCTGGGTGTTAGCGATCAAAGCCTCCCACATCTTTCCAGGAAAGAAGAACATATCATTATTTTTACCTTTTCCCACATGAGATCTGGCAGTGGCACAGAAAATGCTTTTTTCCCACTTGGACTCGAAAATCTTAGGCAAAATACCATCTTTCTTATGCTTTGAGCAGCCAAGTATACAATGGAACTTGAGTAATAATTGCAAATGAGACAAAACCCATTCTGTTTGTGTTCTACAGAGATAACAATATGCATAAAAAAAGAAAGGGGTATCTGCCTCATGACAGAAGACCGTTCTTTGTAAACCTTGAATTGACTTTTTTTTTTTTTTTGTCTCCTTCCAAGAACAAGGAAAATAAAAATGCTGTGATTAAGAACTCAGCAGTGGGTGGTGGGTAAATAACATCCAGAAGGATCTACTAATGATGGTGCCTTAAAATAAGTGAAGGCCGATTTTTGATGGCCAGAAGCCATACCCTATAATTTACTACGTTATATCCAAAAACTATGGGGCATGATTCATGAAAAACTGAGAGAACAAGATGTGATGTCAGAAAGTATTCATGCCAAACAGTAAAACTGAAGCTAATTATTAACAGAAAAACCAAGTTGAGGGATGCCCACTCATTTTCTCCTTGAGGCCACAAACCAGATTCAGAGCAAGACCTCCATCACTTCCTTACTTCTTAATAAGGACAAGAAGATGCATTCAAAATTAACTCTTTAAATGTGTGGTAAAATGAGTGTTATTATATAAATGGGACTTATGATCATTTAGTGGGGAAGGCCATGGCACCCCACCCCAGTACTTTTGCCTGGAAAATCCCATGGACGGAGGACCCTGGTAGGCTCCAGTCCATGGGGTCGCTAAGAGTCGGACACGACTGAGTGACTTCACTTTGACTTTTCACTTTCATGCATTGGGGAAGGAAATGGCAACCCACTCCAGTGTTCTTGCCTGGAGAATCCCAGGGACGGGGGAGCCTGGTGGGCTGCCGTCTATGGGGTCGCACAGACTCGGACACGACTGAAGCGACTTAGCAGTAGCAGCAGCAGCATGATCATTTAGATATTAGGCCAATTGTAAATTTAAGTATTTATGTTTCTCTCTATATAATAGTTAATTCTGTAAAAACGTCATTGTATGATCCTGAGTTTTCAGAAAGACTCTAGGAGAATATATATATATATCTTTCTGAAAACTCAGGATCATACAATGATGTTTTTACAGAATTAACTATTATATAGAGAAAAACATAAATACTTAAATTTACAAATTGGCCTAATATCTAAGTGATCATAACCCATTTATATAATAACATCTGCTGGATCATGGAAAAAGCAAGAGAGTTCCAGAGAAACGTCTATTTCTTTCTGCTTTATTCACTATGCCAAAGCCTTTGACTGTGTGGATCACAATAAACTGTGGAAAATTCTGAAAGGCATGGGAATACCAGACCACCTGATCTGCCTCTTGAGAAATCTGTATGCAGGTCAGGAAGCAACAGTTAGAACTGGATATGGAACAACAGATTGGTTCCAAATAGGAAAAGGAGTACATCAAGGCTGTGTATTGTCACCCTGCTTATTTAACTTATATGCAGAGTACATCATGAGAAATGCTGGACTGGAAGACACAAGTTGGAATCAAGATTGCCAGGAGAAATATCAATAACCTCAGATATGCAGATGACACCACCCTTATGGCAGAAAGTGAAGAGGAACTCAAAAGCCTCTTGATGAAAGTGAAAGTGGAGAGTGAAAAGGTTGGCTTAAAGCTCAACATTCTGAAAACGAAGATCATGGCATCTGGTCCCATCACTACATGGGAAATAGATGGGGAAACAGTGGAAACACTGTCAGACTTTATTTTTCTGGGCTCCAAAATCACTACAGATGGTGACTGCAGCCATGAAATTAAAAGATGCTTACTCCTTGGAAGGAAAGTTATGACCAACCTAGACAGCATATTCAAAAGCAGAGACATTACTTTCCCAACAAAGGTTCACCTTGTCAAGGCTATGGTCTTTCCTGTGGTCATGTATGGATGTGAGAGCTGGACTGTGAAGAAGGCTGAGCACCGAAGAATTGATGCTTTTGAACTGTGGTGTTGGAGAAGACTCTGGAGAGTCCCTTGGACTTTAAGGAGATCCAACCAGTCCATTCTGAAGGAGATCAGCCCTGGGATTTCTTTGGAAGGAATGATGCTAAAGCTGAAACTCCAGTACTTTGGCCACCTCATTCGAAGAGTTGACTCATTGGAGAAGACTCTGATGTTGGGAGGGATTGTGGGCAGGAGGAGAAGGGGACGACAGAGGATGAGATGGCTGGATGGCATCACGGACTCGATGGATGTGAGTCTCGGTGAACTCCTGGAGTTGGTGATGGACAGGGAGGCCTGGCGTGCTGCGATTCATGGGGTCACAAAGAGTCGGACATGACTGAGCGACTGATCTGATCTGATCTGATATATGCTTATGTAATTAGACATATATAATACAGGTATTTATACTGTATGCACATATATATTATATACACTTATATAATATATACTTATCATTATATATATCAATATATATTACATATATATGTAATATATGCTTATATATATATTTATAATGCACTCTCTTTCAGTTTGTAATCAGATCAGATCTGATCTCCTTCAGAATGGACTGGTTGGATCTCCTTGCAGTCCAAGGGACTCTCAAGAGTCTTCTCCAACACCACAGTTCAAAAGCATCAATTCTTCAGTGCTCAGCCTTCTTCACAGTCCAGCTCGCACATCCATACATGACCACAGGAAAGACCATAGCCTTGACTAGACGAACCTTTGTTGACAAAGTGATGTCTCTGCTTTTGAATATGCTATCTAGGTTGGTCATAACTTTCCTTCCAAGGAGTAAGCGTCTTTTAATTTCATGGCTGCAGTCACCATCTGCAGTGATTTTGGAGCCCAGAAAAATAAAGTCTGACACTGTTTCCACGGTTTCTCCATCTATTTCCCATGCAGTGATGGGACCAGATGCCATGATCTTCGTTTTCAGAATGTTGAGCTTTAAGCCAAACTTTTCACTCTCCACTTTCACTTTCATCAAGAGGCTTTTGAGTTCCTCTTCACTTTCTGCCATAAGGGTGGTATCATCTGCATATCTGAGGTTATTGATATTTCTCCTGGCAATCTTGATTCCAGCTTGTGTTTCTTCCAGTCATTCAAATGCATATAGTAATTTCTCAGCACATATGTTCAAAATAAAAGATATTGGACATAGAAGTACCTAATAACATTACAGGAATGTTAATACTAGTACAACTAGTAAACAAAATCATGTTATTATTAAGTGACATGAATTTAAAATTTTTTTTCAGTATAACCAAAGTGAATGTATACTTTTTCATCTTGTCCTTACCTACTAGGTCTTCAAAGAATCATTGTCAGATGTTCTTGATCTTGTGGCTTACAGACATCATTATTTTTTTCAGACTTCTTTCTGGTAGTAGAAATCCCTAGAGGTTTTTATAGATTGGATATTCCTGGAAAACAGTTTTGTTTAGATGTGTCATTTTAGATATAAACAAGAGTCTCTTCAGTTCAGTTCAGTTCAGTCGCTCAGTCATGTCCGACTCTTTGTGACCCCATGAATCACAGCACACCAGGCCTCCTTGTCCATCACCAGCTCCCGGAGATCACTCAAACTCACGTCCATCAAGTCTGTGATGCCATCCAGCCATCTCATCTTCTGTCGTCCCCTTCTCCTCTTGCCCCCAATCCCTCCCAGCATCAGAGTCTTTTCCAATAAATCAAGTCTTTGCATGAGGTGGCCAAAGTACTGGAGTTTCAGGTTTAGCATCACTCCTTCCAAAGAAATCCCAGGGCTGGTCTCCTTCAGAATGGACTGGTTGGATCTCCTTGCAGTCCAAGGGACTCTCAAGAGTCTTCTCTAACACCACAGTTCAAAACATCAATTCTTCAGTGCTCAGCTTTCTTCACAGTCCAGCTCTCACATCCATACATGATCACTGGAGAATCCATAGCCTTGCCTAGATGGACCTTTGTTAGCAAAGTAATGTCTCTGCTTTTGAATATGCTGTTTAGGTTGGTCATAACTTTCCTTCCAAGGAGTAAGCATCTTACTCCTGCCAATTTTGTGATTTTTCAAAGCTTACAAAATTATCCATTTAAATATGTGAAATACTCAGGGTGGACAATATTCAGAGCCAATATAGTATCGATTATTGATAATATTGAATTCAATCTGTCAACTCAGGTGCAGGTGATAACAGTGGCCAGGGACTTTCAGAGTCTTTTGAGGACATTGAGGGTAGCTCATTCAGATCAAAACAAGTTACTAAAGTCAATATTCATTCATTCGCTCACAAAATTCTTACTGGAGTCCAAGTCATTCCAAGAATCATGACACTGTACAGCGGACATTTGCTGCTATTTTTGTTGCATCTCTAAGTTGTTGCAACTTAGTTGCAACTTGCAACCTCATGGACTGCAGCATACCAGTTTCCTCTGTCGTCCACTATGTCCTAAAGTTTGCTCAAATCCATGTTCACTGAGTTGATGATGCCATCCGACCATCTCATTCTGTCACCCCCTTCTCCTTTTGCCTTCAATCTTTTCCAGCATCAGGGTCTTTTCCAATGAGTTGATTATTTACATTAGATGGCCAAAGTATTGGAGTTTTAACTTCAGCAATAGTCTTTCCAGTGGACATAGACACAGGTAAAGATAATACTAATCAAAATTTTATTTTTGTCTTTCTACATTGAGGCTACTGTATCTGAGTTATTCAGTCTGAAACTAAATGCTTAGGAATAGGCAAAATGCTGTGGATAGCATAGTTCATGTAAGGACAAGTAATTACTAATAGAAATTAGCAATTTTTAACAGAAAAGAGTCATTATGACCTAAAAAACTTTTAGAGGACTGTGGGTGGGGGTGGGGGGGGATACTTTCGCTACAAGAGAGAAAATAATCAGACTTTAACGAAATTCTCAACATCTTAGTTTTAAAATGGCAATGATCCTTTCTTTCACTAAAGTTTGGCAATCTTTTCAAAGAAGCAATACCTTGAATGATGTAACAAGAAGAAGCAAATAAAGAAAAATAAATATTTGTACATTTCAGTACTTACTTATACTTGGCTATAATAGTACACATAATAATTTTGAAAAAAATGAATTGTTTTTCAACAAGTATTTTTGTGTAGATCTTGTGCTAGGGCATGCCAAGAAAATCTACCTAAAAATTCTCAGCTACCAAAAATATCTTGATTCTTTGTTAACTGCCTACTTAAAATATAGCACACTATTTACAAATGCTTTAAAGAAAGAAATTATACACTCTGAGCAACATTTCTCCTGTTGTTAAATTTTCTGTTATTTTCTGGGAAGCACTAAGCCTTATTTAAAAGAGTTAATTACAGCTTGTATTTAGAAAGAAAAGAAAGGATTAAGGGAATGTTTTAACTTATACTTTAAGATTTCAGAGAAATAGTCAAATAGTGAGACTGGCCTATCAGCTTCATATATCAAAAAATAACCTTGCATCCCACAATGGAAATACCAAGTTATCCACTCACTCTTGTTTCATATAAATGGCACCTGGGCAAAATATAAAGTGAATGAGGAACAGGTGAACGTTTTGTACTTTGACAACCATGGTGGGCCCCTTGAAGTATACAGAAAGTGCTGACAGTAGGTAAGAATCAATAGTTAGAAACATAATTCAGAGTTTCCAAACACCTTGGCATTGTTGACACAGGAAAGGGTTTGACTCCTGACAGATATGATCTTAGTGCTTATGGGCCCAATATTTTTGTTTCCCTCAAATTTCTGTGTTGATACCCTAATGTGATGGTCTCATGAGCAGCTCCTGCATTTCTTGGTTTACATTCCTCTCCTTCATTTTCAAAGCCAGCACAATATCGTATCTTCTGCTGAGTCTAACCTTTCTGCCTCCCTCTAATAAGGACCCTTGTGAGTTTCAGCTACATAATCCAGCATAACCACCCCAGCTCTTTGTTCCTTAAAAAAATTAATTGGCTGAGTTGGGCCTTAACTGCAGAATTCATATTTAGTTGTCACATGTGAACTCATAGCTACAGCATGTGGGATCTAGTTCCCTGACCACGGATCGAACCTGAGCCCCCTGGATTAGGAGCACAGAGTCTTAGCCACGGGACATCAAGAGAAGTCCCTCCTTGCCCTTAATTTAACTGTATCTGCAAAGTCTCTTTTGCCCTATAAGGTAAAGTATTCCAAAGTTCCATGAGTCAGGAATTGGTCATATGTGGGAGGCATTATTCAACCTGTCATATCCCCCAAACGTAAATTGAGTCCAAACTTGTCATTTGGGTTGAATGATAAGTCCATACGATGAGAATATTAGCTGATGGCTGTGCTGTTATGCAAGATTTCATCATAAGTAATGCAGTGGTATCAACCGACTTAAAGTCATACAATGAGGCACTGCATAATGTGTAATGGATTTTAAAATTAATTATCTTAAAATAAAATACGTGTAGCCTACCTTCAGGAAATGCAATCTGCGTTTAGATCTAGATTGTCATTTAAATGGTGGCTGTTATTTACCATTTAGGTTTTATTTTCAACTGAAGTATTAAAATATTCGGGTCCCCACACTAGTGTATCATCTTCAATCCTGATGACAGAGTACCAGCTTGAATGACTCCATTGTTGAAGATTCTGAAAAGATAGAATTTGTTTGCATCAAGGGTTACATCCATAAATGGATTTGGAGAACTTAAGGTTCTTTTCAATTTTTATCTGTGCCAGTGGTCTTTTACAATACCAGCATATAAACACTTAATCTAATGTTTCTACAGGAAGAATAGATTCTACTATCAAGTCAGTTACTCCTTTTTTAAAGTTATTCCTTTTAAGTGTTAAATTGTCCAAACATTGTAAAGCCATTCCAAGGCCAAACAATTATTTCATTATTTAAATATGCAAATGAGATTTAGGCTAAGTAATTCAAACTTCTGCCCTTAATAAGAACATATGAAGATATAAAGGTGCTATACTTTTTTGCAAATCTTTAGAGAAAAAGCATACATAAAATGTACAGAAATGATTGCTGACAAGTGGGAAGGCATCCCAGATGAACCTATATAACAAATAATATCATGTCTTGGATTTGTTCCTGTTCAATCCCATGGAATTTTATAACTTGTTTTGGATCTTGAAATAGCTTACAAAGAAGGGTTTGCTAAGCCGTTTGGTGTTGTTAAATGGTTATTATTCCTATCAACATCAAACATTTCTTTTGTCCTTTTTATTTTAAAAAAAAGATTTGCATTGTTCTTGACTGTGGTTTGCTCTCTGTGCACACAGATTGTTATACAGCAGGAACCTAATCCTTCAGTGCTCCAGGCAGTGGGAAAAATAAAGCCTGATAACTTGGCTTTGTTTACTTGCATTTTCAGTTAATTAAAAAAATATAAAAACAGAAACAGAACGAAAAGGAAATCCTTTATTTTAATGCTCAGACTAATTATTTGACTCAATGATTAAATGCACATTTGCCAGTGAGGCTTCCAGATATTTAAGCAGCTGTGAAAGAACTCACAGAAATTTCAAAATGGAAAGGCAAATGGAGAAGTTGCTCCCTTTGGGGCTTTGCAGTCTGCAAACGGGGACAGTGGAGTCTGACTGCAAACAAACCGAATGCTGTTCTCTAAACTTTCATTCGTGTAAAGTCCAGCCACTCCCCGTGTCAGGGGATCAGAGTGTAAGTGATCTGATGCTCAGATTCTTAGGTAGCACCCATTCTGTGAAAACTTATTTGGACGCATAATTTTGCTTGAGTAAAGTGGCAGCTCAGTGGGTAAAGAATCCGCCTACAAAGCAGGAGATGCAGGCAGATGCCGGTTCTATCCCTGGGTCAGGAAGATCCCCTGAGGAGGGCATGGCAACACACTCCAGTATTCTTACCTGGAGAATCCCATGGACAGAGGAGCCCAGAGGCTACATCCATAGGGTGGCAAAGTGTCGAACAGGACTGAAGTGACTGAGAGTGCATGCAAAGGGTACAATATCAAGCCATCTGAATTAAAAACACTGTCATTTTAGGTATAAATCTGTTTATCTTCAATAATAATAGATTCTTAAAATGTCATGATGATTTCCCTCGTGGCTCAGTAGTAAAAGAATCAGCGTGCCAATGCAGGAAACTCAATGTTCAATCCATAGGTAGGAAAGATCTCCTTGAGAAGGAAATGGCCACCCACTCCAGTATTCTTGCTTGCAAAATCCCATGGACAGAGGAGCCTGGCAGGCTAAAAAAGGTCAGACAGGACTGCAACTAAAACAACAAAATGTCACGATATACTTTAGATACCTTATAATATCTTTCTTCTGTTTTGGATGCAATATATTGTCTATTACACAAAGCATGTTCAGGTTGTTTTTTTTTTTTTTTTTTTTCACTTTCATGGCTTTCTAATTTTTGCCCCTGAGGAGATTTCTGCAAACCTTTTCAATAAAAACAATCAATCAGTTATGGCCAAGTCAATTATAAGACAAGGAAGAGATCAATCAAAAGCTTACAGTAATGAATACTGGGGGGTGTGTGTGCGCGCGTGTGTGTGTGTTTGCATGCATTACATTCATTGCAAAAGGCTAAAGCTGAATGAAAAAAGACGACTAGAAGCCATCTAACTTTGAGTGTGTCCCAAGGACAGGAGAATGCTGTTTTCCCACCTCCAAGCCCAACATCCTACCTGCCTAGATTCTGTACTGCCTTGCTTCTAGCTGACTCAGAGAAGGGCCCTGCTTTCATTTTAAGCAAACTACTGTACAACGTCTGAAATCTGAATTCCAACTTATCTCAGTTGCTCAAAACCTTTGCTTTCACCTTTGTTTCCTTCCTCCTGGAATTTTATTGTAAGCACATAAGCATGCTCCTGTATCCACTACATTAACACAACTCTTGGGGACTTCCCTGGTGGTCCAGAGGCTAAGACTCCATGCTCTCAATGCAAGGGGTCCAGGTTCAATCCTTGGTCAGGGAATTAGATCCCACATGCAGCAACTAAAACCTGGAGCAGCTAAATAAATAAATACATGAAAATTAATATTTTTTAAAAAAGAAAGGCCAAGAGAAAACAGCTAACATAAAAAAAAAAAAAAAATACTACCCTTGACCACCCATGTCTCTGAGTTGTCACCTGCTCCCCTTAGAGAAAACTCTACCCATACAAGTTACGTCCATCTCCTTCTTTCCACCCTCTCCTTACCCATCTCAGGACCTAGTTCCTAATCTTTGCACATCACAGGAACTCCATAATCCAATTCCCCAGTTCTCCCCTCTTTGCCCATACAAGGCTGCTTTGTACTTCTGTTTTCAGACTCAACATTTCCACCTGGACCAGTTCCTCCTTCTCAAAATGCTGATGCTTTTGAGATAGTATTTGGTTGGCACTGTATTTCTTTTCCTTTTGATTTTTCTCCTCTGTACTCCTTTTAGTTATTTTGGAGGTTTTATCACACTATTTTGATCAAACTTAAAATATTAGAGTATCTTGCACTTTTTATCTGAGGTTTTCTATTGATGTTTTTTTACACAAGTGATAACATTGAGATGCATGGCTTTGAAGACTGTTAAGATTAGAGTTAAATATTCCCCAAATATCTACTTGACATTTCCACTTCAGTGTTTGAGAAGAGGCTCACGTTTAATCTATCCAAAATAGAACTCTTGCTTTCTACCTTTCCTGGTCACGGCACTGTTTCCTGCTTTAGGCATTTCCCATTTTAATAGGGCTTCCCAGGTGGTGCAGTGGTAAAGAATCTGCCTGCCAATGCAGGAGACACAAGATACGTGGGTTCAATCTTTAGGTTGGAAAGATCCTCTGGAGTACGAAATGGCAACCCACTCCAGTATTCTTACCTGGAGAATCCTAAAGACAGAGGAGTCTGGCTGGCTATAGTCCATGGGGTTGCACAGAGTCAGACATGACTGAAGTGACTTAGTGCGAATATTATACCTAATATTATTAGCAACAATATGCTGAACTAATAAGCAGCAACTTCAGGAATGATTACCACTATGAAAGATGGGAAAAGAAAGGATTTAGGATTTTCCAGTTTATTGAAAATATCCATTTCAAAGCTAATATTTCAATTTATTAAACACGAAAAATAATATACTAATATATAATATATATTACATATTATGTGAAAGTAACTGATTACTTCCTATATCATTTTTTGAGACTTCTAAGTTAATTTTTTTTTCATTTTTAAATTCAAGTACAGTTGATGTACAATATTTCATAAGTAACAGGTGTATAACAGTGATTCACAATTTTAAAGGTTATATTCCATTTTTAGTTACTATAAAATGCTGGCTATATTCCCTGTGTTCCACAGTATACCCTTGGAGCTTATTTATGAATGTTTTATACAACAATTTGTATCTGTTAATCCCCTACTGCCTCTTACCTCTCCCCCATCCTCTCTCCCCATTGATAACCACTAGTTTGTTCTCTGTATCTATGAGTCTGTTTCTTTTTGGTTATATTCACTAGTTTGTTTTATTTTCTAGATTCCACATAAAGTGATATCATACAATATTTGTCTCTCTCTGTCACTTAATTTAATCTTTAAAGAAGAGTTAATGGGAGTTAATTGACATAACTGCACCTCTTAACATATACACTTGATAAGCTTTGACTTAGGAATGTACTGCGAAACCATTACAGCAATCAAGATCATGAACATTTAATCAGCAGCAAAAGTTGCCTCCTACCCTTTTCTTCCCCTTCTTTATTTTCTATGATATTAAAATAATTCATAATTTTAAGATTTTAAATTGTTTAAAGGAGGAGAAAAGGAAGCCATCGGTATGTGAAATTAAAAGTACTGGAAACGTACCTCACTGGGCTTCTACACCTGAGCAGGGGTGGGGTGAGCTGGTCCTGCTCTATGAGGACCCTCATAATTGAGGCTTTAATGCCTCGTGGAGGATAAGAGGCCATTGGATCACTTCCCTCTCTTCATTTAAACCTGTCCCGGTTTTACCACTTTGATCTACTGCCTTGTCCACAGAGGGGTAGGTGGCCACGTGTTCATCACCTCTCAGAGAAAATGACTGTTGGACTTTCCATGCAAATCACAACTCTTCCTATTTGAACCTTAGTTTTCTGGATTTACTCTTCACAAATGTCTTTTTTAAAAAATCCACTGTGAGGTGTTTTAGACAGATACAATTTCTCCATTTGACATTTTCTTAGCTTGGTTTTCCCACCAAACTGAACCTGAGACAGGAACAGACATGTGTGTCAGGAAGTGGGAAAGAAGATGACACAGTCCATCCAGGTGTGCTTCTGAGCTACAGCGAAGGGCTGTCCAGCTCTGGCAAAGCCCTGCGAGACTTCACTCCTGGGCTCTGATACTTGCAATGGCAGAAAGGCTCTCCAGCCAGCCCATCCCAACAATGTAAGCAGAGAAGCAGCAGGTCAGACACCAAGAGACAGGCAGTGCCGTGGTGGTGGCAAGAATGGTTAGAAGGAAACGCAGCCAGGGAATAAACGTGGTCCAGCAGAAGAATTAAAGTTCCTTGAAAATGCATGTGATTATATTTCATTTATTCCATGAACAAATTTAGACTGGACACTTACTGAATTATTATGTGATTTTTTTTATCACCTTCTAGAGACAGGTAGGTTACTTTGCTAAAAAGGCACTCAATATTCAGATTGTTCTAGCTAAAATCATAAATTTCTCACATAAATGCAGGGCTTCCCTGAAAGCTCAGTTCTTAAAGGATCCTCCTGCAATGCAGGAGACCTGGATTCGATCCCTGGGTTGGGAAAATTCCCTGGAGAAGGGAAAGGCTACCCACTCCAGCATTCTGGCCTAGATTCCATGGACAAGATTGAGTGACTTTCACTTTCACTTCATTTCACATAAATGTACTTTCTCACATGATAAAACTGTTATGTCTATCTAGTCTAATTGTGCCTTATATGTATTGCCATGCTGTGTGTGTTAAGTCACTTTAGTCATGTCCGACTCTTTGCAGCTCTATGGACTGTAGCCAGCCAAACTTCTTTGTCCATGGGATCATCCAGGCAAGAACACTGGAGTGTGTTGCCATGCCCTCCTCCAGGGCATCTTCCTAACCCAAGGAAGGAACCCACCTCTTCTGCACTGGCAGGCATATTCTTTACTACTGAGCCACCTGGGAAGGCCAATAAGTACTAAAATGTCCATTTATTAATTATACTGGTTAATTACAATTAATTATACTAATTAAAATATTTTGAAAAGTTAAGTCTGAAAGAGATGGGAATACCAAACCACCTGACTTGCCTCTTGAGAAACCTATATGCAGGTCAGGAAGCAACAGTTACAACTGGACATGGAACAACAGACTGGTTCCAAATAGGAAAAGGAGTACATCAAGGCTGTGTATTATCACCCTGCTTATTTAACTTATATGCAGAGCACATCATGAGAAATGCTGGGCTGGAAGAAGCACAAGCTAGAATCAAGATTGCTGGGAGAAATATCAATAACCTCAGATATGCAGATGATACCACCTTTATGGCAGAAAGTAAAGAGGAACTAAAAAGCCTCTTGATGAAAGTGAAAGTGGAGAGTGAAAAAGTTGGCTTAAAGCTCAACATTCAGAAAATGAAGATCATGGCATCCCGTCCCATCACTTCATGGCAAATGGATGGGGAAACAGTAGAAATAGTGTCAGACTTTATTTTGGGGGGCTCCAAAATCACTGTAGATGGTGACAGCAGCCATGAAATTAAATGACGCTTACTCCTTGGAAGAAAAGTTATGACCAACCTAGATAGCATATGGAAAAGCAGAGATATTACTTTGCCAACAAAGGTCCGTCTAATCAAGGCTATGGTTTTTCCTGTGGTCATGTATGGATGTGAGAGCTGGACTGTGAAGAAGGCTGAGCACCAAAGAATTGATGCTTTTGAGCTGTGGTGTTGGAGAAAACTCTTGAGAATCCCTTGGACTGCAAGGAGATCCAACCAGTCCACTCTGGAGGAGATCAGCCTTGGGATTTCTTTGAAAGGAATGATGCTGAAGCTGAAACTCCAGTACTTTGGCCACCTCATGCGAAGAGTTGACTCATTGGAAAAGACTCTGATGCTTGGAGGGATTGGGGGCAGGAAGAGAAGAGGACGACAGAGGATGAGATGGCTGGATGGCATCACTGACTCGATGGACATGAGTCTGAGTAAACTCTGGGAGTTGGTGATGGACTGGGAGGCCTGGCGTGCTGCAATTCATGGGGTCACAAAGAGTCAGACACAAATGAGCGACTGAACTGAACTGAAAAGTTAAGTGATTAGTGTTCAATTAAATAAAACATTTTATAATAATCAGGATAAAAAGAAATCAACTTAACAAAAGTAAATTGATAATAAATGGACTCTTCAAGAACAATAACAATTACAATAATAATAATACTAGAAAACATCAATTGAGTGCTTCATTTGCATGATTCTTAGATCTCTGTATAGATTAAATCATTTAAGTACTAACAATATGCCATGAGTTAAATAGTGCTATTATCATTATTTTTAAGAATACAGAGTGATTATTAACTATTTTAAGAAAAAAATAAAATGAAATAAAAAAGTAATTTTATAAATATTGCATAATCTTTCTTTTTCCTTTCCCATTTTAGGTTTCCTTTAGAGCAGCAGACTCTGGTAGAGAAATCGTGCACACACAAGCTTGTCTAGGGGCTCAATTCCTATCCTAGCTCTGCAGCTTTGAGCAAGTTGTTCATTCCTTTAAAAGTAGCAAGTATTAAAGTTAGGTGTGAACATAGATAACATTTTTTGAAAAGCAGATACATTTCTGAAAACAAAGAAATTAACAAGAACATTGACATTGTCTTATAGTCTTTGCTAATGTCCTTAGTAGAAAATATTGTAGTTATTTAGTCGCCAAGTTGTATTCAGCTCTTTTGCCAACCCATGGGCTATAGCTCCCCAGGCTCCTCTGTCCATGGGATTTCCCAGGCAAGAATACTAGAGTGGGTTGCCATTTCCTCTTCCAGGGGATCTTCCCAGTTCAGGGATTGAACCCCTATCTGCTGCATTGTCAGGTGGATTCTTAACCACTGAACCATCTGAGAAGCCTAGTAGCTGTAATCTTATTTCAGCTTCTGTACCTAATCTATTGATATAGTACATGATTTGCTTCTAGAAAATGCCACCATACACACATAAGAGAATGAGCAAAAAGGCAACTAATATCATATGGTTACTGTGAAACTCATGAGTCCTGAAGATGTCTGAGGGACTCCCCCACAAGATCTCTAGCACACACTCTAAAGACTGCTGCTAAAACACCAATATAGAGAGTTAATTGAGAAAATTCACTCAAAAGTAAAGGTCCCAGGAGGAAAACTATAAAAAAAATTTATAAGATATCATCTAGACAAATCTGACAACTGATTGGCTATATTTTTCAACTTTCCAGTGACTTTTACTTATTATACCTATGTATTTAAATCTTTTACAAAGATTTTAATATGGTCCATCTGAGTTTCAAAAATTAATCTAGAAGATTAATAATATTTCCAGAAGAAAGTCATCTTCCCATGGGATATCAAGATAGAAAAGAAAGAAAATGTCCAAATGCTTTCAGAATTCCAGAATCCTTGATTTACTGATTTAAAAAAAGACAAAACTTAGATATTTTCTTTTGCTGTGGAGCAGAAGGAAGGTGGGTGTCAGAATTTTGTGTCTCATCATACACGTGCAATAATTCATTAGGTTGTACGTATGAGAACCAATTGAATACTTATTATTAAAGGTCAACAGTCAGATACAAGCTACAGAGCCTTTTTTTTTTTTCTTGATCTGCAGAAAGAACATCAAAAACCTCATCTAGAAACTCATACTGTTTTTCAGAAGTAGGTATTTCTTTAAAAATCTAGTTTAATTTCTTCTAAAATAATGGATATCAATTTGCTTTTTTTATATGTTTCTTTCAATTAAAATACTTAACATTGCAGAGTAAAAACATTTTCCAAGTGATTCTAATAAGAAATCAAAGATTTTTTTTGGGGGTGGGGTATTGTTGGTAATGATAATACTCTCCATCCCCAATTATCAACCTTTGGTAATGAAAAAAAGTTAAACTCATCTTAACATGTTTAATTCAGTGGATTATTAAATTGTGTTAAGTAACTGATTCAGTGATTATTGCTTAACTCTCTTTAATTTTGAATCACTTAAGCAGGGAAACTATTCTCAGTGGTATTCTGCCTGCACTCAAAAACAAGGGAAGTCACAGTAGTTTTGGGCTTCCCAGGTGGCAAGTGGTAAGCTTGCAAGTGCAGAAGATGTGGGTTCGATCCCCTGGGTAGGGAAGAACCCCTGGAGGAGGGCATGGCAACCCACTCCAGTGTTCTTGCCTGGAGAATTCCACGGATAGAGGAGCATACAGTCCATAGGGTTGCACAGAGTCGGGCACTACTGAAGTTCCTTGGAATACACGATGCACAGCAAACTTTGTTCTTTTCTTAAATTGTTATCTCAGTTTGCTGTGTTCATTCTTCTTTTCTTTCATCTCATTTAATCTGTACTCCAAGATGCAATTGAGCACTATTATATTCAAACTGAGAAGGCAATGGCACCCCACTCTAGTACTCTTGCCTGGAAAATCCCATGGATGGAGGAGCCTGGTGGGCTGTAGTCCATGGGGTCGCTAAGAGTCGGACACGACCAAGCGACTTCCCTTTCACTTTTCACTTTCATGCATTGGAGAAGGAAAGAGCAACCCATTCCGGTGTTCTTGCCTGAAGCATCCCATGGAAGGGGGATCCTTGTGGGCTTCCGACTATGGGGTCGCACAGAGTCGGACACGACTGAAGCGACTTAGCAGCAGCAGCAGCAGCATATTCAAACTAGAAAGTATCACCTTTCTTTTCTCTAATTTAAAAAATTAATTTGATACTGAACTCTAAATTTTCTTATATTATTTTAGTGTACATGCCTCATTACCATAAATACATTGTGAACTTTTAGGAAGTCAGGAGCATTATCCTAGATCTACTTATATTCTCTGAATATAGGACCGTGACTTGAATGTATTCAGTTCAGTTCAGTCGCTCAGTCGTGTCCAACTCTTTGCAACCCCATGAATCACAGCACACCAGGCCTCCCTGTCCATCACCAACTCCTGGAGTTCACTCAGACTCATGTCCATCGAGTCCATGATGCCATCCAGCCATCTCATCCTCTGTCGTTCCCTTCTCCTCCTGCCCCCAATTCCCCCCAGCATCAGAGTCTTTTCCAATGAGTCAACTCTTCGCATGAGGTGGCCCAAGTACTGGAGTTTCAGCTTTAGCATCAGTCCTTCCAAAGAAATCCCAGGACTGATCTTCAGAATGGACTGGTTGGATCTCCTTGCAGTCCAAGGGACTCTCAAGAGTCTTCTCCAACACCACAGTTCAAAAGCATCAATTCTTCGGCACTCAGCCTTCTTCACAGTAGGACCTCATGATTTTTCATAAAAAATAATTACTATAAATTGACAATATTAGTGTAAAATATTATATTGACAAATACAAATTATGTGTAAGACTGTTCCTTATTAAGACCCAGAAGTTGCAGTCACATTTAGACAAAGGATAATTTATGGTGGTGCTATTAACATTTCAGAGAGAGGGACTTCTATTTGAGTGATCCAGATAATCAGAGAAAATTCATCTTTTAAGAGGCAAAGTGAGTGAACTTTTAAATGAGATATAAAATAAATAAATAAATAAATGTCACTTGTCCAGAAGGTGACTGAATTTAAAAGTTTGGGTTGCCAAGCAGAATGTGGTATTTTCACAGAAATTTCACCAAGCATGTCCTTTGTGAAGCATGCCACTAATTAGGCATCTGTGAGCACCTTATGCTTGATGAATTAAGCAAAAAACAACTTCTCTTTCCTACAGAAAACACATCCACAACTTTCAAAGAAAAATTAGCCACATCTGAAGGTTTCAAGACTGTCACAGTAATGAATTTTATTTCTTATATTTAAACTGCTGAAGATGGTTAATGGTTCTGAATTATTAAAATCCATTGCAATAAGTAGTGATGCCTAACATTTACTAAATGCCTTGTTGAGAATGAACTCTTCACACTGAAAATGGATTCAGGGTTTATTCTTACAAGGCTCCAAAGCTAGTACATGACAAAGTGGGGATTTGAACTTAAGGCAATTCAATGTGCACTTAGCCATGACACTATATTATATATTATATATATATAATATAATATATATATTTTATATATATAATATAATATATATATTTTATATATAAAAAAGCTATATATATTCAATAGAAAATTTATAGCAGACTGATGAATGTCAGACCTGAAAACTAGATTACCATGAACAATTTAGAGAAAGCATAGTATACCTTAAAAACAGTTACTAATAACAGTTCATTAAGCAAGACAATCTTGTAGAAAGAGTAGCAACATGTTTGGAGTTCTTACACATTTTTTACATTTTTTAAAGGGTATACAATAAAATTTGGAATTTAAGACAGGTGGAAGGATAAAAACAAGTATATTACATTTTACTGGGTACTTACAATGAATAGAGCGTTAAGATAAGTCCTTTATAGGCTGTTTTAACTAACCCTGCCAAAACTTAGAAGCAGTTAGTATGCTGAAATCATTTTATGCAAATTTTATGTTTTTAAAAACTTCTTATTGAGCTATAATATATGACATGTAAGAGCACAGACCATAATGTACAGCTCAAAGAATTTTGACAAAATGAATACACCCATGTGACCAACTGTAAAAAAAAAAGCTGAGTGCCAAAGAATTGATGCTTTTGAACTGTGGTGTTGGAGAAGACTCTTGAGAGTCTCTTGGACTGCAAGGAAGTCAAACCAGTCAACCCTAAAGGAAATCAGTCCTGAATATTCATTGGAAGGACTGATGCTGAAGCTAAGTTTCAATACTTTGACCACCTGATGCAAAGAAATGACTCATTTGAAAGCCCCTGATGCTGGGAAAGATTGAAGGCAGGAGGAGAAGAGGACAACAGAGAATGAGATGGTTGGATGGCATCACCAACTCAATGGATTTGAGTTTGAGCAAGCTCTGGGAATTGATGATGGACAGGAGTTGGACTTGGCTGAGCAACTGAACTGAACTGATGTGACCAACAGTCATATAAAGAAATAAAACATAATAGAACATAAACCACTTATTGTTAGAGTATCTTGTGACCCCACTTACTAAACACCAGCCTTTAAACTTAAATGCTGTTGTTTTTTAGTCACTAAGTCATACCTGACTCTTTTTCAACCCTGTGGACTGTAGCCCACCAGGTTCCTCTGTCCATGCGATTTCCCAAACAAGAATACTAGAGTGAGTGGCCATTTCCCCCTCCACGAGATTGTCCTCACCCAGGGATTGAATCTGCTTCTTCTGTGTTGACAGGCAGATTCTTTACCACTGAGCCACCAGGGAAGCCCACTTAAATATAACCACTATCCTGTTTTCCAGTATTTCAGGGGAGCTTTACCTGCTTTTGAAAATTATATCAGCAGAATCATCTTTTATACACATACATCACATACTTTTCTGAGCACAACCCTATGGAATTCAGCCATATTTTATGGCTAGCAGCAGATTTCTTTTTGAAGAATATTCCACTGTATGAAGTTGCTATAATTTATTTATTCATTTTAACATTGGTGAACCATTTAGATGTTTTTAGTTTGGGAATGTTATGAATAATGCTGCTATGAAGACAGTTGTACATTTTATCTTAGCTACTGCTTAATATCCTTAATCAAATGAGATTTTGTTTCATCCAAGGTTAGAAACTTTTGTCAGTGGGAACACTGGTCTGCTATAAAGTACCCAATTCTCTCTTGAAGCAGAAATCTATAGTGCTATTGTGACATCGGGTGACATTAACCACTGAGAGAGTCAATTCATAGGCAGGTTGATACGAAGTCTCGGGGTCCCAAGGAGATAGGGGTCTGGAATTCTCAAGGAGGAGGAAAGGACGAACTTTTTTTTTTTCTCCTCTACATTCCTTAGTCTTAATTACATAATTAAAAATGTTTTTTTTCTTTTCTTTAAGCCTGGAACTGATGATTATACAACAAACAACTCGGTTTAAACTCTGTACTAGGGATTATATAACAACAGTGTATCCTGATTGAGGACAGTTTCTTCTTCCTGAAAACCTTCTGACTAATCCTGATATTTTAGAATGTAAATTACGGGAGTGGGTCTGGTAGGATCTTTCTATTTTTAAGTTCTAATCCTGTTATCGTAAAATGTAAATTGTGGGAGTGGGTCTGGTAAAATTTTCACAAACTTGAGACGTTCTTTTGATTTATAGTAATAACTAATTAAGTATATAATTCCCTTGCTAAAGACTAGCGGGGGGGCACTCTCCATCCCCTTCTGATGTCTATGTCAGAAGCTTTCTCTGCCCCTTTTCATACTTAACAAAACTCTGCAACACAAAAACCCTTGAGTGATCAAGGCTGGTCCCTGGTTCCGAAGCTAAATCTTCTTCTTTGGAGATCACAGATCCAACATTGTTCACCATAAGCTATCACCATCTCATTTGTATGAGAAAATTGTTGTAATCATACTATCATCCCCCAAATTTTAGTCTTCTTAAATCATCAATTGTAAGTTGGTACCTCTTCCTTGGGGGTTGTAATTTGTTTATATTTTTTTGCCACAGAATTGTGCTTCTTTAATTATGAAACATAAATTTTTTTAGACCAGCTGTTTATTTGCATCAAATCATCTATCAAGAATTTGGTTTTTATGGTAGCTTTCAGTATTTAAATTGCTTTAATCAATATGAAATGTCATCCAAATATTTTCTTTGTTTATAAATATAATATTAAAATTTATACTCAAAAGTTGATAATATTGGAACAGAAGCTGTAGGTGTTAAAGTGCAACAATAAGGCCAAATAACCTTGGTATTATCTTTTACTATTGTTCTTTCAGAGTGAATTGAAAAATCTGTAAGAAATAATGTCAAAAATTAAAAGTAGTATCGAAGTAAAATATGCAACATGTTGATAGATTTACATGCTGTAAATTTTCTCGTTTACAACAAATTTGAACAAGTTTGAATTACATAGTATTTTCAGAAATGTGTATCATGGAGAGAAAAGCAACTTAGATTCCTTTTTTTATAGGTAATAAAAATAAAATTCATTGAAATTAAATAACTGCCAAAAATACCCATCTTGCAAATGGATATGTATTTGACTTCAATATCCATGCTCTTAATCATTATACTATACCAGGCTTTTAGCCATGTTAATGGTTATGTTCTTCTGGTGTATGCAAAAAAATTTACTGAGTACCTACAAAGTTCCAGATGCTGCGGCATATCTAGGTATACAAAGATGACTAAGACATATTGTTTACCTACATCAAGCCAGGAGGCTATTAGAGAAATTCAGAGTCTAATAAGATGTCAAGATTTGATACCACTCAAAGGACCATAAAATGGATAATTGGATTTTTTTTCCCAGGTATTGGTTTTTGTGACTTGGAAATAAACCAATGCTGCTGCAAAGGTGAACATGATTTCATTTATATAATGATTTAAACTATTAAAAAAATTAAGTATATAATCCCTCTATTTTAGCATTAGAAGTGAATTGTTTTCCAGAGTATTTCCAAGCAAAAATATTTCCACTTTCACTCCCTTTTTTATCATGTCACCAAACCCGAGTCTTTTAAATTGAATGCAGTACAAGCATTTGGAGATCTCTCAGTTTGCTGTGTTAATTCATACATCTGTGCACTGGTTTCTTCTTCCTCTTCCAGGAATGCATTTTATGTTTGTCCATCTGGAAAACAGCTACTCATTGTTGAAGAATCAGTACACATGTCACTTCACTTCCAGGAAGACTGACTCAATCCCACATGATTGCCAATGGCACAGAGTTTACTCTTTGCTATTTTAGCATATTTACCACTTAATTGCAGTAATTTGTATTCGAGTTTTCAAGGTTCATACTTCGTAAATGTAAAAGTTCCAGGAGGAACATCTCCTTCAGTTTTATATTTGTAGCACATGAAACGGTTGCATTTTCCAAGCATGGTTAATTCATCAGCACTGTGTAGGTTTTAACAAGTAAGTCCTCAATAAGTTTTGTTAGATTTACAAATAATGATTTCTTTTTTTGAGCTGTTGAAAATGGAATTGTAGTTCTGTGTACATGTGTTCATTACTAGCTTATAGAAAGAAAATTGATTTAGTATACTGGTCTTATGTATGCATACCCATGTTGTTATAATTGAAAGGTTTTCTTGTATTTAGCATATGGTTAGGTTACTGCTCCTGTTCTAATCTTCCAGTCTCTGTCATTCAATCAGTACATTTAGATCATTTACATTTAATGTAATTATTGATACGTTAATGCTTAAGTCTGTCATTTATTTATATTGTTCTCTTTTTTTTCATTTGCAGTTTCCCTTTTCCTGCCTTCTTGTGGGTTATTTGAGCCATTTAAAAATTTTCATTTTATTTTTTGATACTGTCTTTTATATAGCTTATTTTGCAGTTGTTCTAGGTATTACATTATATTTGTTCAACTTATTGCAGTCTACTGGTATCATTATTTTATAATGAAACAGATAAGTTTAGAGACTGTTGTGAGTGGAAATTATTTATAAAAATGATGTCTGAGAACTTAATAGAATTAAAGAAAGCATGAGTTACAGGATCAGAAAGTCCATTAAGTCGACAGCAGAAAAAATAACACTAAAACTATTTTCAGACACATCTTGGTAAAAATTCAGAGCATACAAAACTAACATAAAGTCTGAAAGTCACATGAGGGAAAGGACAAATGACCTTCAGGGAAACAATATTTAGCCTGGTGGACATTTCATCAGCAGTGGCGTTTGCAATAAGAAATGGAATACATACTTAAAATGCTGAGGAAACATAACTGTCAATCTAGAAATCAATATCTAGCCAACTTACAATTAAAGACTGAGAGCAAGATAAAGACATTGGAAAACAGAGGTGAAGAAAGCTGTGCAGGTCTAGTTTAAAGTGACTAAGGTTTAAATTATGCAGGAAAATAATTCTGATAGATGATACAAGTGAAATGTGGATAGTGAGGTAGCACCTTAATTACTTTGATGATGTAAGATCTTTAAACTATCTTGTTTATATACCCAGAAATAATGTTGAAAAATATGTATCACTTCACAATAAATAAAGCAAAGATCTATACCTTGTTTTCTACTTTTTTATATGTCCTATGCTATCTAGCAGAACACTGATGCTTCTCTTCTCAAGATATTAGAGAATCATTTCTTTAGCTTTTTGTAGTTTGTATGATGAATAGAACTGTAGGTGCAATTTCTACTAAGCCTGGTTTAAATGAAATTTGTAGAAATCCACTGCAATACTATCTCCAGGGACTGAAACATGCTTTTTGATATTAATTTGGCAAGACTTTTACAAATCCATTAAAAATCCTTTATTCAGAAGTTATGCTTTGTATTTTAAATCCATATACACAGGGAAGGAGCAGTTTGAAGTAAAGGATAATGGAATAAAGGAAATGGTGTAGCCCTGCACAGCCTCTGCAACAATCTTCTGTTTTCTTTTCTTTTTTTTTTTTTTTAAGTATCCATGTCTCATAAGATAGGACATTGAAGTTCCTAAGAAAGTGTCTATCGATCTTGGTGGTTCGTATACGTGTGGGGTTTTAATCAAGAGAGATAGTGTCAGCATTTCCCCAGTGGTCCGGTGGTTAAGACTCTGCCTTCCAGTGCAAGGGGTGCAGGTTTGACCCCTGGTTGGGGAACAAAGGGCCTACATGCTGCAGCACGTGGCCAGAAATTCAAATTAAAATAAATAAAACTGGTTAAAAGGAGAGAGAGAGAAGTAGTGTCTAAATACACTAAATACTGAGAACACAGCACAAACCTGGGCCAGAGTGCTTGGCACTAAAGTGAGCTATACCATTTACGTGCAGGTTGACCTTACAAAACTAGCTTTAAATTGTTTTCTGTGACATAGTTTTTCCTTTAATCAAATGGGAAATAAAAATAGTATTATTTTTAAACATATATATATATATGTGTGTCTGCGTTTATATACCTACACATAAATTATATACTAGAATCATACCCAATTGAAACATAGTAAATACTAGAATTATCAACTATCATGAAAACATACAATGTCTAGGTATATCAAGAAAAATAAAACCTAGAGAAAACAAAATAAATATTTCTTTTAGGTTCTCAACTGGTGTTCTATTCCCTTTAGTATATACAGCAGGGCTCCACTATATTATTTCCTGAAGCATCCTCTAAGATTCAGTGTTCCATCTCATGACTGATACTTTTAATGGAGGGATCAGACAGTGGGTATTACTCCAAGTTGACATCTTCTTTTTTGTTTAAGCCAAGCACATAACCTGCACAGAAGAAAGGTCAGGTGGGAAGCTGTACAGAGAAACCCCAATCAATAACGTTATATGATAAAGATCATGTAAGAAGCATTATCACATCAACTCCACCGCCACTCTTGACATCGGCTCTTCTATGGCCATGTCCCAAGAGTCCCTAATGCCTTTTGTTTTCCGCTAGGAGGTCAGATCAGCTCTTAACTGTCATCATATTTACATTAGTTAAATGATACAGTTTCAAAATACTCAGTTAGTACATTCTTATTTCAGGAGAGCTGAGCCAGGTGTTAATTTGATCCTGGTGGCTGTTGGTGGCTCTCATTGCCCCTCAGCTCTCAGGTGCCTCAGTTCATCATAGGAATCCCTATCTCAGAAGGGTTCCGTGTCTTCTCTTGCAATCAGAGTCCAAACAATTTTCCTCTTTACTATGAGGCACCATTAACAGAGGCACTTCGTTCATTCTCCCCAGAGGCCGTGGGTAGCATGAGCTGTATAGTGGATTCTATATAGCTTATATATTAAGCTTTTAGGAAACAAAGTCACCACTCAACAGAGCTTTAAATTAGCATACTCAGGAAATCAAGAGCTCCCAGTGTGATTTGCATACAGCTGCTAATTATCAAGTGAAATGCTGCATCAAAGAGGGAGGGGAGTTGACTGCCGATTTGGGTGTTAACATGACATGATCATTATTTCAAACCACTTTATTTCAACATTTTGGTTATTGAACATATGTCTCTAATTTCCCAGGATGCAAAATTTTATCGGAAAGATATACAAGGCAACTATTTCTTAAAGCACATCTTAAAATTGTTCAATAAATTCTTTTGAATATTGTGTGATACACCCTTGCAGACCGCAATATGTTAAAAAATGTGTTCTTTCATAAAAATTAATGATAATAAAGATGCTATAAAAGCTAAAAAAATGCTTTACTATGTGTAGTACATACATACATAAATAACAATAATGTATTTTTAATATAACCAGCTTTTCCAAATATGCGACCAAGAGTTATATCTATTTCATCTTTCCAATTTATGACTTGAAGATGCATCACCTTTGTTCTTAGAAATGGAGTATTTCACTTTTCAGTGCCTCTGGCTGGCTCTTTGAAACAGTAAATTTTCAACAATTTCTACAATTTTCTCTGTTAGAAGGATAGTGGATTTATCTCCAAATTGTGTTTTTGGAGAAAAATTAAAGTCTGGGCATTTGAGAGCTGCCTTTGCTCTGCTCTGCCCCACGTGTTTCTGTGCACAAGCCGTCTTCCATAATGAGGCAGGTAACGTCCTACTCTGCAGTTTTGACCAGGCACTTCTTTATGGAGGGTACAGAGAACCCCATGCTTGGTTTCCCAGCAATGATTTTTTTTCATATTCACATGGTGAACCATTGTTCACAAAAGCGTAGATCTCTAGGTAGCATGAATGGGTTACAAAAGTCTGGAAGGAAGTAATAATTGTCCATGGCTGAAAGGTAAACTTTAAGAAAAGTATGTGGCCATGGATGAGTCTTAGAGAATTATGGAGGTTTTGTGTCCCGATTGATCACTTGAAGCCAATAATAATTTTATATGTTACTCTGTGAGAAAATGTCTTGAGACATGTGATTTAAATCACAAGGGCAGAAATAAAATACTTGGGAGAAAGTAGCTGTTCCAGTTAGTGTTGTTTTCAGTTGAAAATTTATAGTTAGATAGATAGATTAAAGATCTACAGAGTAATTTTAATTCCCTTTATAAAAAGAGGGGAATGTTTGTCACTTATTATTTAATATATATTTTCTATTTTTATAAGGTTTGGGGAAGAGGAGATATAGGAGAAAGAACAATATGAAAGATGAGGGCTGAGACAGTACCTCAAGAGAGAGATCTGAGTCCTAGGGAATGTCATCACCAAAAAGGACACCCATGTTGAAAGCGTGGGGACAGAGGAGCCCATTCAACTCTGGAGAAGACGGAGCCCGTGAGACCAAAGAGACCGCACAGAAACGATGCACTCTTGTTGATACGGTTGCTTCCCGTGGGGATATGGGTTAGTAATTCTGAGACAGCTCTACATGCACACTGAAACTGAGCAGTTAAATGCACGAATAGCTGCGGTGGGAGCCAGATTTCTCACTGTTGGAGAGAAAATGGTAGACAAACCAGAGAAGGATTTTATAAAGACCCATGTGGTCATCAGAGTTGCAGACATCCTTATGGACTCATGTTTAGCTTAATAGATACAGATGGTTAACAAGTAGAAATATGTATACATATGCATATAATATATGTGGTTTAGAGGCAATGATGTACTGTGACATAGCTTATTTCTAACAATATTTCACTTACCTAATCTCAGAATGTGCTGTACTTGATTTGGCTGCAGATTTTTGTTTTTGAGATATAAATATGAGTTTAGCACATTGTGAACCTTGAGTTTAAGTATATGTGTGTGTGTGTGTGTGTGTGTGTGAGAGAGAGAGAGAGAGAGAGAGAGAAAGGCAGAGTTTAATGGGACATCTTTGCATTTACAGGCTTCAGTCCTGTGAATGGTTCAATTCAGGACCTATTGATTCCGACGGAGTTGACTGAATGATGAAAAAACACTCAATAAATGCCAGCACCTTCTAGAGCCATTTGTCAGGGATGACTAAATCGTGAAAAACGGCAAAATGAGCTGTAATCTGTTGAATAAGTCATCGTCTCCATACACCTAAATAAAAAGCATGGGGGGATATGATTTCACACAATGGCCCCAAAGCTCTAGGAAAGATAGAATTCTCCAGTGAGCATCCAAAAGTACAGGAGAGGGAGAGCCTATTTTGTTGACAGTAATCTAAAAATACAGAAAAAGTATTTTTAGAAAGATATTCTATTCTGCTTTACATCTTTGTAGAGAGAAAAAAAAAAAGAAGAATACTTTCAAACAGAATTCAGCATCGCCAGACCTCAAATTTGTACCTTTCTGTTTACCTGCAGTTACCTAATATATCTCTCAGGTATGTTTTCTTGCTTAAAAATGAGCATTTTTTTAGTATTTCTTCTCCAAACAGACTTATCTTTCAGCCTGAAGCCCACGCTTATGTGAATTTGCAATTGCAACCTTCTTATGTGTGCCCAATAGTGAGAAATATATCACAAATTTAAGCTGTTTCCAGTCGGTACAATACAAATGAAATTATATTGCAGAAGACTGCTAGTTAGTCTGACAGACAGACTGTCTGTATAGACAGACTAGTTAGTCCTGACTATAAAGCACTGAATCCTTTTGAACACAATGTGAGGACCACTGTTGAGAAAGGTTTAACGTAAAATCCTAGTTTTTTCTAATCAAAGTAATATTAAGTAATAATCAATTTTAAGTGAAGTGTCTTCTCAGCCTTCTGAGGTTCTTTGCAATATTTTAAAAGTATAAGCAAGGAATTGTTTTTGTTTAGTTCTTAAATCATGTCTGACTCTTAGTAACCCCATGGACTGTAGCCCACCAGGCTCCTCTGTCCACGGGACTTCACAGGTAAGAACACTGGAGTGGGTTGCCATTTCCTTCTCCAAGGGATCTTCCCAACCCAGGGGTCAAAGCTGCATCTCCTGAACTGGCAGGTGATTTCTTTTTTTTAATAGGATGCTAGTTTATTTTTTAAATTTTATTTTATTTTTATTATTATTATTATTTTTACTTTACAATATTGTATTGGTTTTGCCATACATCAACATGCATCTGCCACGGTTGTACATAAATTTACCGAGGAATCCCAAGACACCAAGGAAGCCCATTAAGCAAGGAAAAACTCCCCTAAATTTTTCTCCATTTCTATGTTAAGAAGTACATTAAACACAAAACCTCAACTTTAGTCAAACTGTGATTTTCCAACAAACACACCATTCCCAATGGAGGCAAGATATTCATCAAGATAGTGATGTCCTCCAATTCCAATGATTTCTGTCTTATTCATGATCCCGAGGGCCACAGAATCTTCCTACTCACACACATAATGAAGATATGAATTAGCATGCATACAGTTTTCTTGGCATAAAGTGTACTATAAAGCTCTTTGCAGAGCCACTCATGGTTTTTGTTCCCTTTGCTTTTGTAACTTAAATATTTTTTTTCCTCTGGTTAATGGAACAACACACAGTTAATAATTCCTTGTGAATGATTTTCAAACTAGCCTTTCCCCCAGATAAAGAGCCATTTGCCATAAGGCATATGACTTTAACTCAGATGACCATTATACCTACTACTGTGGGCAGCAATCCCTCAGAAGAAATGGAGTGGCCATCATGGTCAACAAAAGAGTCCGAAATGCAGTACTTGGATTCAATCTCAAAAATGACAGAATGATCTCTGTTCGTTTCCAAGGCAAACCATTCAATGTCACAGTAATCCAAGTCTATGCCCCAACCAGTAACGCTGAAGAAGCTGAAGTTGAACGGTTCTATGAAGACCTACAAGACCTTTTAGAACTAACACCCCAAAAAGATGTCCTTTTCATTATAGGGGACTGGAATGCAAAAATAGGAAGTCAAGAAACACCTGGAGTAACAGGCAAATTTGGCCTTGGAATATGGAATGAAGCAGGGCAAAGACTAATAGAGTTTTGCCAAGAAAATGCACTCGTCATAACAAACATCCTCTTCCAACAACACAAGAGAAGACTCTATACATGGACATCACCAGATGGTCAACACCGAAATCAGATCGATTATATTCTTTGCAGCCAAAGATGGAGAAGCTCTACACAGTCGGCAAAAACAAGACCAGGAGCGGACTGTGGCTCAGACCATGAACTCCTTATTGCCAAATTCAGACTTATATTGAAGAAAGTAAGGAAAACCACTAGACCATTCAGGTATGACCTAAATCAAATCCCTTATGATTATACAGTGGAAGTGAGAAATAGATTTAAGGGCCTAGATCTGATAGATAGAGTGCCTGATGAACTATGGAATGAGGTTCGTGACATTGTACAGGAGACAAGGAGCAAGACCATCCCCATGGAAAAGAAATGCAAAAAAGCAAAATGGCTGTCAGGGGAGGTCTTACAAATAGCTGTGAAATGAAGAGAAGCGAAAGTCAAAGGAGAAAAGGAAAGATATAAACATCTGAATGCAGAGTTCCAAAGAATAGCAAGAAGAGATGAGAAAGCCTCCCTCAGCGATCAATGCAAAGAAATAGAGGAAAATAACAGAATGGGAAAGACTAGTGACCTCTTCAAAAAATCAGAGATACCAAAGGAACATTTCATGCAAAGATGGGCTCAATAAAGGACAGAAATGGTATGGACCTAACAGAAGCAGAAGATATTAAGAAGAGGTGGCAAGAATACACAGAAGAACTGTACAAAAAAGATCTTCACAGCCCAGATAATCACGATGGTGTGATCACTGACTTAGAGCCAGACATCCTGGAATGTGAAGTCAAGTGGGCCTTTGAAAGCATCACTACGAACAAAGCTCGTGGAGGTGATGGAATTCCAGTTGAGGTATTCCAAATCCTGAAAGATGATGCTGTGAAAGTACTTCACTCAATATGCCAGCAAATTTGGAAAACTCAGCAGTGGCCACAGGACTGGAAAAGGTCAGTTTTCATTCCAATCCCAAAGAAAGGCAATGCCAAAGAATACTCAAACTACCGCACAATTGCACTCATCTCACGGGCTAGTAAAGTACTGCTCAAAATTCTCCAAGCCTCGCTTCAGCAATATGTGAACCGTGAACTTCCTGATGTTCAAGCTGGTTTTAGAAAAGGCAGAGGAACCACAGATCAAATTGCCAACATCCGCTGGATCATGGAAAAAGCAAGAGAGTTCCAGAAAAACATCTATTTCTGCTTTATTGACTATGCCAAAGCCTTTGACTGTGTGGATCACAATCAACTGTGGAAAATTCTGAAAGAGATGGGAATACCAGACCACCTGATCTGCCTCTTGAGAAATCTGTATGCAGGTCAGGAAGCAACAGTTAGAACTGGACATGGAACAACAGACTGGTTCCAAATAGGAAAAGGAGTATGTCAAGGCTGTATATTGTCACCCTGTTTATTTAACTTATATGCAGAGTACATCATGAGAAATGTTGGACTGGAAGAAACATAAGTTGGAATCAAGATTGCTAGGAGAAATATCAATAACCTCAGATATGCAGATGACACCACCCTTATTGCAGAAATTGAAGAGGAACTAAAAGCCTCTTGATGAAAATGAAAGTGGAGAGTGAAAAAGTTGGCTTAAAGCTCAACATTCAGAAAATGAAGATCATGGCATCTGGTCCCATCACTTCATGGGAAATAGATGGGGAAACAGTGGAAACGGTGTCAGACTTTATTTTTCTGGGCTCCAAAATCACTATAGATGGTGACTGCAGCCATGAAATTAAAAGACGCTTACTCCTTGGAGGGAAAGTTATGACCAACCTAAATAGCATATTCAAAAGCAGAGACATTACTTTGCCAACAAAGGTTCGTCTAGTCAAGGCTATGGTTTTTCCTGTGGTCATGTATGGATGTGAGAGCTGGACTGTGAAGAAGGCTGAGTGCCGCAGAGTTGATGCTTTTGAACTGTGGTGTTGGAGAAGACTCTTGAGAGTCCCTTGGACTGCAAGGAGATCCAACCAGTCCATTCTGAAGGAGATCAGCCCTGGGATTTCTTTGGAAGGACTGATGCTAAAGCTGAAACTCCAGAACTTTGGCTACCTCATGCGAAGAGTTGACTCATTGGAGAAGACTCTGATGCTGGGAGGGATTGGGGGCAAGAGGAGAAGGGGATGACAGAGGATGATATGGCTGGACAGCATCACTGACTCGATGGACATGAGTCTGAGTGAACTCCGGAAGTTGGTGATGGACAGGGAGGCCTGGCGTGCTGCGATACATGGGATTGAAAAGAGTCGGACACGACTGAGGGACTGATCTGATCTGATCTGATCTGAAAGAAGCTATTTTGGCTTTTGAGGTAAAATCCTCCAAGATTCCCTGGACCAGTATCTTAATGGACCCTGGAATCTATGTAAAGCTAAGGTAAGATGATAAAACATATAAAATGCTAGATATAAGTTTTCACAGGTTTTGATCATTGCTATGCTTCAAGATTTCATGTACTCGTGCTGATTTCCAAGTCATATATTATATTCTTGTCCAGAGCTCACCACTGTGATTAAGTTGCCTACTGAGACTTCCCAGGTGGCACAGTGGTAAATAATTCACCTGCCAATGCAGGATACATGGATTCTATCCCTGGGTCAGGAAGATCCACTGGAGAAGGAAATGGCAACCCTTTCCAGTGTTCTTGCCTGAAAAATCCCATGGAGAGAGGAGCCTGCTGGACTATAGTCTATGGGGTTACAAAGAGTAGGACAAGACTTAATGACTGAGGCTTGGTCACAAATGCCCACCCAAGGGAGTTTCATAACAGAATCAATATTGCAACTTTGCAAGCTCTATGTTTTAAGCTATGTCTTTAATGGAGACAATAAACCTGTAAGAATGTACTGTTCTTGAAAGATATTAGTGAGTTGTATTTCTAATCAAAACAAATTATCATACCATATCATATTAGTGTGAGAAGTTATTTATGTATTGGCAAACAGAAGACAAATGTAAAAAGTTTTTTTACAAAGAATTTAAGAAAACAGCAACATAAAATTGTCAAAATACTACATTTCTATTTTTCATCATCCTTTGCTTGTTTATGAGTAAAGCTATAGAACTAGTAATCTATGATTTTGGAATAAAATTGTAAAATCCCTTTCTTGCTGTTTTCTCCCCTAAATTCCCTAGAACAAAACCCGAAATTTGTATTTACTGCTCCATAAATGTTCCAAATATGACTATGTGATTAGTAAATCTCATTTCCTTACAGCATCTCCTCGGATGGAGGAACACATTTATCCGTCAAATAATGATGTTTCTTTGGATATTAAGCTTTGAAAGAACTCTGTTGTATGCCACGCTCTCTGGTCCCAGGTTGATGGAAGGAAGGCTCTTAGCTTCTTAAGGCACTCACTGAGGAGGGTGGGCATAGAGTTAGGACAGAGGCTTGTTAAAATGCCACAAACCTCACTGTTCTTCCTGAAATGCAGGCGTTTTTCTTAAATACATCTTGTCTGGGTTGCCACAAGCCTTCAGTTATCTTCCAAGGTTCTGAAATAGTTGCTATTGGTGATATTTGCCAGCTTTTCCCATTGCTTTTACGGACGCGTGAATGTTCAGAGGTGCGTACTCTGCCCTTTGGCTGAGGTTCGCTGAAGTTCCTCATACAGAAGGAGCCACTACCAGCTCCTCTGGGCTGGGAGGAACTTCCCACTTTATCTCATTTCCTACGACATCAGTATTCATTCCATGATGGTTTTCTCACCCCAACCCACACCTCTGTACATAATCTATTTATAAAATTATTTTTGTTTAAATTCTGTTCAATGCATCAAATCTTTCCTAACTGAACCATGACCAATACAGTAATAATATTCAATAGACACCAAATATTATAAACAAATGTCTACGTACAGGACAGAGTGCTAAATTCTAGAGTTATTTTAGAGAGGGCCAGAATAGATTTTCTACAACAACATAATTTTTGAACTTTGCCTTCTAATAAAATATTTCCTTTAAATTGGCTTTGCTTTAGATATAATCCATTCACAGGGATTTATTTTCCTTTAAGAAGCTGCTACATATTAAAAAACAATAAATCTACCCAAACAAAAAGAGAATAACATACATTTGTCTAGCTAATATTGAGATTAATATTTTTCATTAGTATTTTGAAGGAAATATCTGTAAACATATGAGGAGTGCAGTTATAAGTTTTATTCTAATTTCAAGTGTTTTTACTTTTGAGATACAATATTTAGATAATAAATATGGCTTTATTTTTCTTAGTGAGTACTGTTTTTGTAACAGAAACATTTTGTTTGGGGATTTAATGTAAATAAAATAATTTTTTAAAGATGTAGAGATTTCCATGTAAGCGAACTTGAAAGGATTTTAATTGCTACATTGTTTATAAATGCAATTCTATAATAGAAGTCTGTTTTTACAGGTACAGAAGATATACATGGTATTTTAAATGTCACTTAAATGAAATAAAGTATTTTCTGTTGTAATAATTTCAAAATACAGTATGAATACATGAATATGTGAAATAATAATATACGAGCTTTCACTGGGTGATCTTGCTAAGGAGTTACTTTTTTTTTTTTTTTTGCAATACTGTGTCTTCGTTGTGGCTCCAGGCTTTTCTCTAGTTGTTGAGCATGGACTATAGAGTATGTGGGCTCGGTAGTTGTGACGAGAGGGCTTCTCTAATTGTGGCATGTGGGCTTAGTTGCATGTTGCATGTGAGATTTTAGTTCCTTGACCAGGGATTGAACCCCCGTCCCCTGCATTGGAAGGTAGTCCTTAACCACTGGACCACCGGGGATTTCCCGAGAGTTACTGTTTCAAGAGTATAAAGTTTTAGTTTCATAAGATGAGAAGGGTTATGGAGATGGGTGGTGGCGATGTTTGCACTACATTCCAAATATATTTAAAAGCACTGACCTGTACTTTTAAAAATGGTTAAAATTGTACAATTTTGTATTCAGTTCAGTTCAGTTGCTCAGTCCTCTCCAATTCTTTGTGACTCCATGGACTATACCACACCAGGCTTCCTTGTTCTTCACCATCTCCTAGAGTTTGTTTAAACTCATGTCTATTGAGTCCATTGGTAACGCCATCCAATCATCGCATACTCTGTTACCCCCTTCTCCTCCTGCCCTCAATCTTTCACAGCACCAGGATCTCTTCCAATGAGTCAGCTCTTTCCATCAGGTTGCCAAAGCATAGTATACTTCACCAAAATTAAAAAAAAAAAATGAGGGTAAAAGTCATGGGAAAAAATATATTCATATGAGAGAAACAATGTAATATTCATAAAAGGAGCTTTCAAATAAAAAACACAATTATCAAAATATAAAATCCAGTAGAGAGTGAAAAACCAATAGCCTCTAAAGAAAACTGATTAGTAATACCAAGATCAGCACAGCAATTTTTTGAAAACTAATTGAAAATAAAGAAAAACAATAAAATAGACATGTGTTATAGACCCTCAAGGCTCCATTTGCAAATAATATGAATTCTATTAGGACTTTATAGGAGCAAAATTCAACAAAATGAAAGTAGATACTCTGAAAAATAACTTGGCTTTTGAGATGCAAATGAGTCATCAAGTACCTAAGTAAAATTTTTTAACAATAGATTCATATCTGGGTACTTCTTAGTACTTTTTAAAAAACATTGAAGGTTATAAAAAACACATATGTGTTGTAAAAGACACAAAAAAGTACACATAAAAATACAGACAAAAAGTTGCCTACAATGGAAGAAGAAAGCAGAACTGGCATTCTTCCTTTTGACTTCTGGCATCTCTATATTCTTTGAGTTTTTCATTTTCAGTCGCTAACTCCTGTTGGACTCTTTTGCGACCCCATGGACTGCAGCCCACCAGGCTCCCCCATCCATGGGATTCTCCAGGCAAGAACACTGGAGTGGGTTGCCATTTCCTTTCCAGGGGATTGTCCCAACCCAGGAATCGAACAGGGGTCTCTTGTATCTCCCGCATCGCAAGAAGATTCTTTACCATGAGCCACTAGGGAAGTATTCTTTGAGACATCCATGCAATTTCCAAATCTTACACACTGAACATTCTTTCAGTACAGGGTTGGGATCAAGTACATGACCCCTGCATCAGCTCATCTTGGGCTTGTTTCCAATGAGGCTGCTACCGTGCATACAAGGTCTATATTCCTTAGGAGCTTGAGCTTATTCACCATCAAAATGTGTGGATAAACAGCTTACGTGTTATGAGGTT
Organism: Tragelaphus eurycerus; assembly: GCA_935064755.1. Taxonomy (NCBI): domain Eukaryota; kingdom Metazoa; phylum Chordata; class Mammalia; order Artiodactyla; family Bovidae; genus Tragelaphus; species Tragelaphus eurycerus. Next base: position 7,248,521 of record CAKXYN010000074.1, read on the forward strand.
GTTATCAAAATTAATTGTGATGACACGTCATCAAAAGCTCAGATGAGCTGGAGACACAGCTGACCTGTAACAAGTCAGAGTACAGAGGAGCCCATTGAAACAACAAACCAACAATGAAAGAGTCAATCCTTGAATTACTTACTGCAGTGATACAAGCAAGAGGGAAATGTCTGAGTAAGCACTGACTCCTGCTTTGGGATGATGCACAGACATGGGGGGTCGTCTCACTGTTGAAGGAGACTGTCCCAGGTGGCACAGTGGTAAGGAATTTGCCTGCCGGTGCAGGAGGCACAAGAAACATGAGTTCAACCTGTGAGTGGGAAAGATGCCCTGGAGGAGGAAATGGCAACACATTCCAGTATTCTTGCCTAGGAAATCCATGGACAGAGGAGCCTGGAGAGCTGCAGTCAGTGGGGTCACAAAGGTTCAGACAGAACTGAGTGACTGAACCTGGACAAACGTCCTTGCAGTTTTAAGGAACCTGGAGGCATTAGGTGAATGGAAGGCGAGGTGGAAGGGCTAAGAGTGGGAAAGCCCTGGGACTGAGTTAGAGTGGGGAATAATGACTTTATTCTTTCAGAAAACCAATGCTTAGTTTTGTCATAACAGACTCATCAGGCTGACCAGAGATTACAAGTGCCCCTCAAAACTCTGTGCTTGTCCAAATTTCCACGTTTGTTCCAAGTGGCTCCTGGGAGATTAGAGTGACAAGTCCTGCTGGTCTCTAGAGGCAGGGTAAATTTCCACTGACCCATCATTGCTGAGATTTCTCTTCACCCACAGCCATCAGCTTCCAGATGCAGGTGAGTTAGAATTAGCCCAATCCTCAGTGGCAGCAGTGAAAGTTTGTGGTTAAATTCATCCCAGAAAAAACTGAGATCTCAGCATTTTCTCATGGTCCCTCTGTGCAGAGCCCTTGGGGAAGGCAGCGGGGAGTACTCCTGCCTGCTCAGAAACTGCCTGTCTGTTTTATGCAATCCTGGTGGTGTCCTTGGCTTTTATTCCTATTTATTGTTTACAATATTTATTTGGTAATGTTGGATCTTACTTGTGGCTCGTGGGGTCTTTATATGCAGCACCTTTTTAGTTGCAGCATGTAGAATTTAGTTCCCTGACCAGGGATTGAACCCGGGTCCCCTGCATGGGGCACAAGTCTTAGCCATGGGACCACCAGGGACGTCCCCATTGGCTTTTAGAGCTGGAGGATGTGGGAGCCGGTCTCCCTGGTGACACTCAAATAAACTGGAGTGTTGGATGTGTGTTTCATATCCTCTTTGGTCCGCAGGAGGAGAAGGGGACGACAGAGGATGAGATGGCTGGATGGCATCACTGACTTGATGGACGTGAGTTTGAGTGAACTCCGGGAGTTGGTGACGGACAGGGAGGCCTGGCGTGCTGAGATTCATGGGGTCACAAAGAGTCGGACATGACTGAGCGACTGAACGTGGTCCTCAGAGAGAAGCTGGGAGTTGGAGGTCCCTCTCAACTGCGAAGTGCAGTGCCCAGGGAGGGTTTGGGTAGCTGAGTTTGTCTCACATTTTCCCGCCCACTTTGATGGGGCTACTTTCTCAAGTCACTGGATGTGCAGTTGTCTCTCAACTGGTTTTTGAATTTCTCTCGGAGGGAATTTATCTGCATGTAGCTGTATACTTGGTGTGCCCGTAGGAAGAACAAGAGTCGGGAGTGTCCTAGTCCTCTGTCTTGCACCATTTCCGTCTTTTTCTCCTAAGACCTTCAACTGATTGCATGAGGCCCACCCACCTTTTGGGCAAGGATATTATAGAGTGGATGAGGATAATATGCTTTACTCACTGTCAAATGATTTAAATGTTAATCCCATCTAGAAAATACCTCCACAACACATCTTCTGGTATTTGATTAAATATCTGGGTACTTAATCAAGTGGACACACCAAATTAGCCAGCATGGTGAGGAAATTTGTATTGGAATTCTGCTTGTTATTAGAGCTCCTATTAGTATTTGCTATTTCTTAAATTATTTGCATTTCCATCAACAAAGTATTAGAATATTCTGTCTGTTAGGGACAGAAAAGTGAACCAATCATAATATGTATATGTAAATATATTCACACATAAGATAAAACTGTATGGAGAGACTGTTTCTTGTGATAATAGAAAGCTATGGTTTTTCCTGTGGTCATGTATGGATGTGAGAGCTGGACTGTGAAGAAGGCTGAGCGCTGAAGTATTGATGCTTTTGAACTGTGGTGTTGGAGAAGACTCGTGTTGGAGAAGACTCTTGAGAGTCCCTTGGACTGCAAGGAGATCCAACCAGTCCATTCTGAAGGAGATCAGCCCTGGGATTTTTTTGGAAGGAATGATGCTAAAGCTGAAACTCCAGTACTTTGGCCACCTCATGCGAAGAGTTGACTCATTGGAGAAGACTCTGATGCTGGGAGGGATTGGGGGCAAGAGGAGAAGGGGACAACAGAGGATGAGATGGCCGGGTGGCATCACGGACTCGATGGACGTGAGTCTGAGTGACCTTCGGGAGTTGGTGATGGACAGGGAGGCCTGGCGTGCTGTGATTCATGGGGTTGCAAAGAGTTGGACACGACTGAGTGACTGAACTGATCTGATCTGATTGTCTTTGTGAAGTGAAGAGAAAGTTGTTAAGTCTTGTCCGACTCTTTGCAACCCCATGGACTAGAGTCCATGGAATTCTCCAGGCCAGAATACTGGGCTTACTTTCCCTTCTCCGGGGGATCTTCCCAACCCAGGCATCGAACCCAGGTCTCCCACATTGCAGGCAGATTCTTCACCAGCTGAGCCACAAGGGAAGCCCAAGAATAGTAGAGTGGGTAGCCTTTCCTTTCTCCAGGGGATCTTCCCAACCCAGGGATCAAACCGGGGTCTCCTGCCCTGCGGGTGGATTTTTTAACAGCTGAGCTTGCAACTGACTGTTCTTAATCAATTCAGATAACTGTGAGGCCACCTGTGAGCACACCTGATGAGGTTGGCACCTAACAAATTAGGCAAAAATTGAACAGAAATTTTGAGAAAAATAAATTAATTGAAATGTCAGTTCCTTTTATCCCAGATTTCTCAAGACCTAAAGTATAATATGATTTGCTTTATTAATTTGAAGGACATGAACATATACAAGCCTTAGAAGTGAAGTGACACATGTTAAATAGTATTTTAAGCTATTTTGCAGTATTCACAAGTTGCCATTATTTTACAAATCATGGAAACTTACTCTGCAACATGGCCTGGGATCTAGCGGTTACCGAAGAGAAGGCTTTGGTTAAAGAGCATCCTGTTAAAGACCTCTCTTTCATTCCTCACTGACTGTAGTACAGGCTGCCTCTTGGACCTGCTGAGGGACGTGGGGAGCCCTCTTCGGGCATGTGGCCCACAGAGTGAGCCGTACAGTAAGGAGACAGAGAGCCCAAGGGAGATGAGAAAAGGTGTGAGTCGTCCTGAGTGGACCCCACGCTTGTTTTATGTCATAATCTGAAGGGGGCTCCAAACGCCTCACTTTGTGTTTGGTGGCTGAGCCTGTCTGGGAAGGATGGCTGCCCTTTGTGGGTGGGGCGGCTTTCCTGTTGGCCGGGTTTCACCCTCCTGTTCTCAGGGACACCTTTGAAACGTGCACACAGCTGCTTGCTCCATTATTATATTCTTGGCAATTTATGGCTCTGTTATGTTCTGTTTCCTTCTCTCACTGTCTCTCTTCACGCACACACTCTTTGTAAAGGACAAAGGAGCACTACCAAAGGTTCTGCCCACTACCCTTAGCCACGTAATTTCGGTCTTGACTTACCCAGATATATGCAGCATAAAGACCTCACCCCACACTGTACTCATTTCTTACTGGCAACATGAAGTCAACGTGCCAATCCTTCCGTGCTTTAATTGATTGGATGAAAATTTTCAGACATTGTTAATGAGTTATAATCTCATCTCCATTAGAGCAAGTCTACATTAGAGTAATGCTTTACTGGAACTTAACAATATCTTCCAGGCAAATAAGTAAACAAATATAAATCAGAGTAGCTAGAGAGAGAGAAAGGGAGAGAGAAGGAAAGGGTAAGTGGAGTGGTGGGAGTAAGTTGGTCCACACTGTCTGCGACTACGCATCTGTCCACAGAACGTGATGGCCTTCGAGACCAAAGCAGTGGAAGTTTTTTGGTGAAACCTAAGAAGGTTTTTATTTTTAAGTTTTTAAAAAAAATTTTACTGGAATTTTATCAGTAAAATTTAACATTTTACTAGATTTAAAAATTTTACTGGAATATAGTTAATTTAAAATGTTGTATGAGTTTCAGGTATACAGCAAAGTGAATAATTTCATGAGTTTCTTGTTATTGGCAAAGAGGTGAAGCTCAGTGTCTAGAGAGCAGGGAAGTCAGTTGAAATGCCTTCAGGAAGAAACTGAAGAATTAATTAGGGTTCATGGAGAACCCTGAGGTTATGTGGTGTCTCAGTGGTAAAGAGTCCGCCTGTCAATGCGGGAGACAACAGGTCCCGTCCCTGGGTTGAGAGGATCCCCTGGAAGAGGAAACTGCAACCTACTCCAGTATTCCTGCTGGAATAATCCCATGGACAGAGGCGCCTGGTGGGCTACAGTCCTTGGGGTTGCAGTAGTCGGACATGATTTAGCAACTAAAGCACACCACCACCATGGAGAACTCTAGATTAAACAAGAGTCAGGGGGATTGGCATAAAGATCCTCAGAACCAGAATATCTCTAACAGGGTAAGCCTTGAATTGGAATCTTTATAAATCTGATGTTATATTCTAAGCATCAGAAGTTTGAAAATTTTAATTTTAAAGAGTAATCCTCTACAAAACCACAAAATGCCTATTTCTTTGTCCTTTAAATCCATCTTGGACTTACCAATAAAATATGTACTATACTTTGAAAGCTTATTAATGTTCTATAAAGTTAGACTTTTCAATTCTAAAGTGATGGAAAAAAGGAATGTTATTTTTCAGTTTTGGAGAAATTACCTCTTTGTTGTATGTTAATCTGTTAGAAATATCCTATAACCAGATAAACATAACTTCTGGTTACTTAAAAACAAATGTTAAAAATAAGGAAAAAGAAGCTTTCTTTTTCAATACCAAAGTCTTCACAGCAAGTAATGTAAATTCCTGTTCAGTCTTTCTGTTCTATTTTGCCTCTTTTTCTCTCAGAAACAGTGTACATCCCTCTAGATTTTTTAAAAGATCATTTTGAACTTGTTCTTTTTTTCTTCTGTGTATAATTTAACAACAAACCCTATCATGTCCTAACACCATTCTGGCTCACACATTTAGCAGTTATATTTTTATGAAAAATTACTGAAGGGGAGACACTGGTTATCTTCTTACTCTTACAATAGAGAATAATACATTTACTTTCAAGGGTGAGTTCACAATGAATCACAGCAATTTTCCTCAGTGCCAAATGATACATAAATACTGACAACTATAATTTAGGTACTCACGTTTTTTCTTAATATTTAGAACCAAGGTTCTGTCTATCCCAAGCCAAGCTATGATTGATAAATTAAGTCAAGTAAATTAGGTTTAATATTTTAAGCAATCAAATCATTCACAAATCAATTCAATTGTAATAGTTGATTTTGTAATTCCAAATGGAGGGGGAAAAGTTAGCCACTATTTCTAGGAAGGTTCTGCAGTTTTTCCTCAGTGATACATCCGTCTTATATTTGCCTGATTTTTTAAAAGAAAAAAAGGAGAAGTGGGACTTGTGTGGCACTCCAGTGGTTAAGACTTTGCCTTCCAACGCACGGGGCACAGGTTCAATCCCTGGCCAGGGAGCTAAGATCCCTCATGCCACATTGCCAAAAACAAACACAAACAAACAGAAAAAAACCAAAGCATAAAACAGTGATATTGTAAAAATTCAGTAGACTTTAAAAATGGTCCACATCAAAAAAAAAAAAAAAAAAAGCCTTTAAAGAAATACAAAAGGAAAAGGATTTCAGGGCACACTGTATAGCACAGGGAAATCTGCTCATTATTATATAGCAACCTAAATAGGAAAATAATTTTAAAAAGAATCCATTCAGTTCAGTCACTCAGTCGTGTCCAACTCTTTGCAACCCCATGAATTGCAGCACCCCAGGCCTCCCTGTCCATCACCAACTCCCAGAGTTCACTCAAACTCACGTCCATCGAGTCCGTGATGCCATCCAGCCATCTCATCCTCTGTCGTCCCCTTCTCCTCCTGCCCCCAATCCCTCCCAGCATCAGAGTCTTTTCACATATATAGGACTTCCCTGGGAGAAGGCAATGGCACCCCACTCCAGTACTCTTGTCTGGAAAGTCCCATGGACTGAGGAGCCTGGTAGGCTGCAGTCCATGGGGTCGCTAAGAGTCGGACACGACTGAGCGACTTTTCACTTTTCACTTTCATGCATTGGAGAAGGAAATGGCAACCCACTCCAGTGTTATTGCCTGGAGAATCCCAGGGACGGGGGAGCCTAGTGGGCTGCTGTCTATGGGATCGCACGGAGTCCGACACGACTGAAGCGACTTAGCAGCAGCAGGACTTCCCTGATAGCTCAGTTGGTAAAGACTCTGCCTGCAATGCAGGAGACCCTGGTTCGATTCCTGGGTCGGGAAGATTTGCTGGAGAAGGGATATGCTACCCATTCCAGTATTGTTGGACTTCCCTTGTGGCTCAGCTGGTAAAGAATCAGCCCGCAATGCGAGAGACCTGGGTTCGATCCCTGGGTTGGGATGATCCCCTGGAAAAGGGAACAGCTACCCACTATAGCTACCCACTCCAGCATTCTGCCCTGGAGAATTCCATCGAGTTTACAGTCCAGGGGGTCTCAGAGTTGGAAACGACTGGCCGACTTTCACATAGGTATATCTGAATCACTATGCTGTACATTTGAATCTAACACAACACTGTTAATAAACTACTGCTAAGCTGCTAAGTCACTTCAGTCGTGTCCGACTCTGTGTGACCCCATAGATGGAAGCCCACCAGGCTCCCCCATCCCTGGGATTCTCCAGGCAAGAACACTGGAGTGGGTTGCCATTTCCTTCTCCAATGCTTGAAAGTGAAAAGTGAAAGTGAAGTCGCTCAGTCATGTCCGACCCTCAGCGACCCCATGGACTGCAGCCTTCCAGGCTCCTGCATCCATGGGATTTTCCAGGCAAGAGTACTGGAGTGGGGTGCCATTGCCTTCTCCATAATAAACTACACTCCAATATAAATAAAGAGTAAGAAAAACTCAAAAAAGGAAAAGCATTTCAAGTTTGAAATACTTAATATTTTTCGATATATGTATAAGACATGCATTTTGGTATTCCTTCTCTATTAATTATTCATGAATTATTATAATCATATTATAATACTATGAAGCATTAAATCAATAGTAATTCTCCTTAAATTGGTATTTTATTAAGTATTTCTATCAGTAATCACAAGTTCTTGACATTTATATGTAAGATGTCATTCTTTGATGCTCTAAGTTGATTTACATTTCTCCTGTTTGAGAGGAATTTATTTTATTTTAACTGGATTTAACCTTTTTATGCAAATATTTTGAATATAGTGGAACACCCATACAGATACTGAGTTCTGTCCCAGCACTCATTGGATTTCACTGAAATTAGCATCTTTTAGTACAAGACACAGTATCTAAATAATTAAATGTCATCCTAATTGACTTTCTTCTATAAAAGAAATTTTTCTTGGATACACAAATCCAAAATGCCTAAATTGAAGCTAAGTATTCACAGACTTACAATTTCAGAATGATCACAGAAGAGCCTGGGAGGAGGTGGAAGCTGGCTTTGAGGGTTTTTCTGCTATTTGTCTACTCATGCAGATCCTTACTGAGATAAAATCTAAATAGCAGTGACTCGATGGTGTCAACTATTTAAGCAGATCTAGGATCCATGTGGCTAGGAAATTAGTATTAGATGTTACCTGGAAATAAAGAATTAACAAGTTAATTCATAGCTATTCAAGGTTTATCTGAAAATTGAGTCAGTCACACTTTTATTACTCTATGAGTTGTTTTTCAGTGTGATTTTATACACCATGGTAAAAGAAACTGAAAAGATAATTTAAAATGCACTTAAGAACATATCAGTCAAAGAATAAGAAAGAAAAAGAAAGCTTGTAATGAGTCATTCTTGTTCCAGCTCTGAAAATGCCTAATTTAAAAAAAAAAAAAAAAAAAAGGTAAGATCCACCAGATATTCTGAAACAACGTGCAGAAGAAAGCCTTCAAAAAATAGAAGAGTATTCAATGATACACATACATTAATGTAACTTAATTATACCCCAGTGAAATTTGAAACAGGACAGATGTGTTAGATTTATAGACATTTTACATTTTTTAATTTATGTTTTAGAAAAGTATCATTATAATAAGTTAGTTCAGTTAATGGATACTTATCGGGCATCAAAGTGACAAGTTAGTCAACCTTGCTGGCCAGGTTTTTTGTCACCTGTCCTGTTACTGCATAATCTTTGAGGAAGTTTAATAATGTGGACTGTTCAATTCTAAAGCTATGAAATAAAAAATAATGTTACTATTCAGTTTTAGACAATCTACTTCTTTGCTGCATGTTAATGTTGGAAATACCCTGCAGCAAGATAAAGGTTACTCCTTGTTACTTAAAAAATAAGTGTTAACCAAAAAAAGGAAAAAAGAAAAACTCTTTACAGTGAATAATGTAAAGCCCTCTCAGGTCATGTCCTACTCAACTCCTCCTTCTGGGCACAGTGTACATCTCTACAGACCTCATTCTAGGCATTTACACTTAGAAATGGAAAGTTCAAAAATATGACTTAGAAAAGTTGTTTTTTATTTGCATAAATAAGCTAATATAGTTAATAAATCTCTGAAATCTTCATTCTTCATCTAATACATTTTGGACTCTTTGGTCTTGCATACCAATCAACTCCATTGTGTTGAATTTCATTGAAGTTTCTTAACCACAATTTATGAAACTATTGCTCTACTGATGGATATTTTTGCTACTAATGTTGTCTAAATGGCACAGACATCCTATGAGCATCTCTGTGTGCTTGTAAGTTAATGTTTCTGTAAGATGCTGTTCACAGATTTGTAATCGCTGAGCAAATTTTCATAAATACAACCAGCGTGCTTTTCCAAAAGGCTTTCTGTAAAATTCAGTCCAAAAATAAATTTTGAATACAGCTTTTCCCCACATTTTTGCTGATATTTTATATGATGCATAAAACATGGGAATTTTTAATTTCCCCATGTTCCTGGTTACTAGTGAGTTTCTAACTTCAGCTCATGGTTTATTAACCAGCAGTGAAGTTAGTGAATTGGCTTTTCATGAACTTTATCTAGTTTTCCTTTCACTGCCTTACTTTTTTCCTATTTATTTATGGGAACTATTTATAGGTTAAAGATATTAAACTTTTGTCTGAAAAACATTTTCAAAATCTGACTAGTGTTTAAAATTTTGAATATTTGTAATTCCAATATTTTAAACTTTCATTTACTTATATTTTTGTGCATCACTCTTTTTCATCTCCTGATGTTGTTTTCTGATCTCAGTTGGGTGTGAAAAGAGTCGAGGATGATATAAAACAGTTTCTGGAGCACATGGATGCTTAGGAGGCACTGATGCAGACAGCCTGTCCAGAATTGGGTTTGACCGGAATCTGTCTTTGGGGCAAAACTGTCCTGATGGCAATTTGATCTAAGTTCCTTTGTAATCAAAGCTGTCTTATTCAGAAGGATTGTCTTTCCTGGTATTATATAAGTTTAAGTATTAGTACCCTGGGGTTTCCCAGGTGGCTCAGTGATAAAGAATCCACCTGCTGCCAATGTGGGAGACAAAGGAGACGTGTGTTTGGTCCCTGGGTTGGGAAGATCTCCTGGAGACGGAAATGGTAACCCACTTCAGTATTCTTGCCTGGAGAATCCTATGGACAGAGGAGCCTGGTGGGCTACAGTCCATGGGGTCACAAAGGATCAGACATCACACACACACACACACACACATCAGTATGGTATTTCAGCTATATTATGGAAATAATTTTGTTGACATGTAAACTGATTTACTACAACATTATTTCTATAAGAAAATGAATTTTAAGTCACAAATAAATTCATAATATAATTACATTTTGAATGCACTTTCATTGTGAGTTAATACTTAGAGAGATTAATGTAAATTAAGTACTTTTAAAAAAACTAATAACTTCTTTGGCTCGACAATTTTATTTAGGGTTTTTGTCTTAACAGGGACAATAAGGTTGTTATAACTTTTTATCACCATCTAGTGGCAGAGCATATACTTCCTAGAAGAAGATATCCTAGAGACATGAAAATTCAGACTAACCATGATAATGGTGATTTCATGACAGTCTGCTTTATTTTCTTTGAAATGAATTCTCCAAAATCAAGCATATACATATTCAGAAATGGAAATTAGGGCTTGGTCATCCTTCCTGTTTAGGCTTTTTCCCCTGTTACCTCGGAAAAGAAATGGCAGAGCACCACCAAATGCATTCCTTTTAATTTATTTTGCATTCACTGTCTGCTGCTGCTGCTGCTGCTAAGTCGCTTCAGTCGTGTCCGACTCTGTGCGACCCCATAGACAGAAGCTCACCAGGCTCCCCTGTCCCTGGGATTCTCCAGGCAAGAACACTGGAGTGGGTTGCCATTTCCTTCTCCAATGCATGAAAGTGAAAAGTGAAAGTGAAGTCGCTCAGTTGGGTCCGACTCTTAGCGACCCCATGGGCTGGAGCCTACCAGGATCCTCCGTCCATGAGATTTTCCAGGCAAAAGTACTGGGGTGGGGTGCCATTGCCTTCACTGTCTATTGCACCTTAAATTTTAACATTTAAAGGAACTAAAAAAAAAAAAAAAGAGAAAGAAATGTTCTACTGAGCAGGTAAAAACTATTTCTGCTGTCTACTGCGCTTTGGAATTCTGATGGTAATTAAAAATCATTTTCTCCCACAGAGAAAACATGAGATCAACTTAATTTTAATCCAGTGTTTTCCTCCCTAATAACATTGCCGGGAGCATTAGGAGGAAAGAAAAGAAACACAATAAACTGATATACTAATAATTAAATTTCTAGTTTAAGAATGAACTAAAAATATTTTAAATGTAGGATACTTTTCTTCATAAAATATGACCAAACTAATTCAAAAATGATGTTCTTATGTTGGCCTCTAATTTTGGAAGCCAACGTTTGTTCATCATTTTCAAATGCTAACTTCTTGATTCTCTTCTACTAACCTTGTTTAACCTCATTATCTCATAAAAAATACAGCATATTCACCCAGGTTTTGTTTGCTTTGGCTTTAATTTTGGGAACTCTGTCTGCAATTGTTGCTCTTCAGCTACTAAGTCGTGTCCAATTCTTTGAAATGTAAGTAGTATTCATTTTTTTGTTCATAATGACATGATTCTTCATCCTGTTCACCTTTAATCAGATAATGTTACATATTTTTAGTTTAACATTCAACAGGTTAACGATCAATTTAATGGTTTAACATTAAAATTGCTCTTTTTATGCTAATACAAAAACTTTCAAATTGTGTCGTGAAGTAATAAGTGACATTGAGAAACTCTAATACTTTAACCACCAGATGCAAGGAGCCGACTCACTGAAAAGGATCCTGATGCTGGGAAAGATTGAGAGCAAGAGTAGAAAGGGAGCAAAAGAGAATGAGATGGTTGGATGGCATCCCCTCTTCCGTGGCCATGAATGTAAGCAAATTCCGGGAGCTAGTGAATGACAGGGGAGCCTGGCGGTGCTGCAGTCCATGGGGTTGCAAAGAGTCCGACATGACTTAGTATTTGAACAGCGAACATTATCAAGAAATCTTCCTCTTCAAAGAAGTCCAAAAGTAGGAAGTCATGAAGGCATGATTTTGTAGTTCTTTTAGAAACACTGTGCCCTAGAGCTTCTGGAGTGGCACCCCTACGTGGGTCTTTGCTTTCTTCTCTATGGCAGAGGAAGTGCACGCTGCTAAAATGACGTCACAGCAATGAGCCACGTGGAGAGCCTCTCCCTGGGTGCAATCCGGAAGTTTCTTTCTTGCTCCTTGCCCAGCGTCCAGCACTGTCCTGGGAGTCAGGTGGCTCAACAGTGACAAATTCTGGAGCAAAACTTTGTAACATGGAAAAAATTGGCAGGTTTGGAAAGTCTTCTAGGAGTGACACCAAATTAACGAAGTAAATGTTCACTGTGAATTGTTAATGACTCCTCGCTGAGACAGACACTTTGAGGTGAGGCTCAAACAGCGATTTCCAAAGTGGAATTTTATTAAACAGACCTAAGATGCAATTATGCTAACGTTATAATTATTCTACCTGCTAACTCACTTTCAAATATAAATACAATATAGTCATCGGTCAAAATCATATTCATAAATCACAGGACCCAGCAGGTTCCATAGATAAATATGCACTGCAATAAGGAAAAAGTGCTGTGAAAGTAAAATAAATTTCATGGTGCAGCCAGTAAATGCATTACAGACTCGGTTGAAAAGGAGAATTGTCACAGCAAACTCATTATATAGACTCTAGGCAAGGACTTGGCATAATAACACTATGAATTTGGGAGAAAAGTGAAATCGTAAGGCAAAATTTTTGCCTTATTCTATCGAATTAAGGGTGATGCCTCAACAGACTAAAATCTATTTGATAGCATTTTCTACATGCCTTCCTGCCTTGATAAAACACATTTAAGGTGCTCAGTCCTGTCCAACTCTTTGCAACCCCACGGATTGTAGCCTGCCAGGCTCCTCTGGAGTATGTTGCTGTGCCTTCCTCCAGGGAATCTCCTGGACCCAGGGATCGAAGCTGTGTCTCCCATGTCTCCTACATTGACAGGTGGATTCCTTACTGTTGAACCATTGGGAAAGCCCCTCCAATGTTATACAGGGCAATACAACAACTAAGATGATGAGCAGAGTTCTTTCTGATGTGGTGAGATTTGAGCTGAAAGGTGGAGACAGTTTTTCTTTTCTTTTTTTTTTCTTTTCAGGCCATGACCCACAGCATTTGGGATTTCAGTTCCTCAACCAGGGATTAAACCTGGGACCCCTGCAGTGGAAGCACACAGTCTTAATCACTGGACCTCCAGGGAAGTTCCAATATCCATTAAAAAAAAAAAAAAATGCTTCGAATTATGCTTTGAAACCATGGAAGCTGAGCCTTAGTATTGGTTTAACTTTTTTGACGAATTTGATAAGAAAATTCAGTTAAACATCACAGATTTCAAATACTAATTTTCAACAGTTGTAAAGATATGTTTTACTAAAAAATCAGTTCATTCTAAATGATTATTTTATTATAAAAGTATAATTATTTTATTGATATGACAAATTTATATCATGTACCTAGTGCATACCTCAGAAGTCATTGCTTCAGCTTGACAGTTCATGAAGAAAATAAAACTACTAATAGGAAAAGTCACAGAATCAAAAGAATATTGCTTTAGTTAATTATTCAGAAACTCAACCCCAACCATTCCCCAGCACACCTTATATGCTCTCATTCTTTATTATCCTTTATAATAATTATCACCCTCAAATACCTTGTATAATCTAAATGTTTTATTTGCTTTCTACTCCTGCTTAAAAATTCAGGGTTAATGAGACCGGGAATTTCTGCATCTTTTATTCAATGCTATTACTTAAATAATAGATAATAGTATTAATTTGGTAGGTTCTATGAAGACCTACAAGACCTTCTAGAACTAACACCCCAAAAAGATGTTCTCTTCAATGTAGGGGACTGGAATTCAAAAGTTGGAAGTCAAGAAACACCTGGAATAACAGGCAAACTTGGCCTTGGAGTATAGAATAAAGCAGGTCAAAGGCTAACAGAGTTTTGCCAAGAGAACACATTGATCAGAGCAAACACCCTCTTCCAACAACACAAGACTCTACACGTGTACATCACAAGATGGTCAATACCAAAATCAGATTGAGTATAGTCTTAGCAACCAAAGATGGAGACACTATATACAGTCAGCAAAAACAAGACTGGGAGCTGACTGTAGCTCAGATCATGAACTCCTTAATGCCAAATTCAGATTGAAATTGAAGAAAGTAGGGAAAACCAGCAGACCATTCAGGTAAGACCTAAATCAAATCCCTTACTATTATAGAGCGGAAGTGACAAATAGATTCAAAGCATTAGATTTGATAGACAGAGTGCCTGAAGAACTATGGATGGAGGTTCATGACATTGCACAGTAGGCAGTGATCAAAACCATCCCCAAGAAAAAAAAATGCAAAAAGGCAAAACATTTATCTGAGGAGGCCTTACAAATAGCTGTGAAAAGAAGAGAAGCAAAAGGCAAAGGAGAAACAGAAAGAATACCCATTTGAATGCAGAGTTCCAAAGAATAGCAAGGAGAGAAAAGAAAGCCTTTCTCCATGATCAGTGCAAAGAAATAGAGGAAAACAACAGACTGGGAAAGACTAGAGATGTCTTCAAGAAAATGAGAGATATCAAGGGAACCTTTCATGCAAAGATGAGCTCAATAAAGGACAGAACTGGTATGGACCTATCAGAAGTAGAAGGTATTAAGAAGAGGTGGCAAGAATACACAGAAGAACTATACAAACGATCATGTTTAACACTATCGTGATTATCAATAACCTATAGCCAGACATCCTGGCATGCAAAGTCAAGTGAGCTTTAAAAAGCCTCATTACGAACAAAGCTAGTGGAAGTGATGAAATTCCAGTTGAGCTATTTCAAATCCTAAAAGATGATGTTGTGAAAGTGCTGCACTCAATATGCCAGCAAATTTAGAAAACTCAGCAGTGGCCACAAGACTGGAAAAGCTCAGTTTTCATTCCAATCCCAAAGAAGGACAAGGCCAAAGGATGTTCAATCTACTGTACAATTGTACTCATCTCACACACTAGCAAAGTAATGCTCAAAATTCTCCAAGCCAGGCTTCAACAATACATGAACTGTGAACTTCCAGATGTTCAAGCTGGATGTAGAAAAGGCAGAGGAACCAGAGATCAAATTGTCAACATCTGTTGGATTATCTAAAAAGCAAGAGACTTCCAGAAAGACATCTACTTCTGCTTCATTGATTACATGAAAAGTTTTGACTGTAGCTCACAACAAACTTTGGAAAATTCTTCAAGAGATGGGAATACCAGACCCCCTTACCTATGTGCTGAGAAATCTGTATGCAGGTCAGGAAGCAACAGTTAGAACTGGACATGGAACAACAGACTAGTTCCAAACTGGGAATGGAGTACGTCAAGGCTATATATTGTCACCCTGTTTATTTAATTTATATGCAGAGTACATCATGCAAAATGCTGGGCTGGATGAAGGACAAGCTGGAATCATGATTGCCAGGAGAAATATCAATAACCTCAGATATGCAGATGACACCACCCTTATGGCAGAAAGCAAAGAGGAACTAAAGAGCCTCTTCATGAAAGTGAAAGAGGAGAGTGAAAAAGTTGTCTTAAAGCTCAACATTCAGAAAACTAAGATCATGGCATCTGGTCCCATCACTTCATGGCAAATAGATGGGGAAACAGTGGAAATAGTGGCAGACTTTATTTTTGGAGGCTCCCAAATCACTGCAGATGGTGACTGCAGCCATGAAATTGAAAGATGCTTGCTTCTTGGAAGAAAAGCTATGACCAACCTACACAACATATTAAAAATCAGGAGACATTACTCTGTTGACAAAAGTCAATCTAGTCAAAGCTGGTTTTTTTAGTAGTCATGAATGGATGTGAGAGTTGGACTATAAAGAAAGCTGAGAGTCGAAGAATTGATGCTTTTGAACCGTGGTGTTGGAGAAGACTCTTAAGAGTCCCTAGAGTTGAGCTGTAGGCGTTGCTTGTATATTTTTGAGATTAGTTGTTTGTCTGTTGCTTCATTTGCTATTATTTTCTCCCATTCTGAAGGCTGTCTTTTCACCTTGCTTATAGTTTCCTTTGTTGTGCAGAAGCTTTTAAGTTTAATTAGGTCCCATTTGTTTATCATTTATCTATAATCAACATGATCTCATGGATATTTATTTTATACTTTGGGTACAGTTTGTAACCCTGCATTATTTACTGTGTTGCTTAAATTGTTCTGATCTTGGTCACTGGGTAAACTTTCAGCACCTGTGATACCCCTATCAATGGAGGTTTGCTGAGATTTTCTTTCCTTCTGGTTCTGCAAAAGACCCAGTATCTCTTTAAATTTTTTTTTTAATTTTCCCTAAAATTAGTCATTTCTCCCAAGAGTTTGGCTTCCTTTTATTGAAAATCAAGGAAACTAAGATCCAAACATTAGGAGTGCATGTTGCTACTGTGAAGTTACTGTTTCTAAGCTTCTCAGCTGACAGAAGAAGGAAGTCTAAGTGAGCATAGCAGAACCTGTATACACACTTTAAATAATTTTATATGTTACCACTTGTATCTATATTAAGCCAACTTTGAGTTCATAGTGATGTCTCCAACAGTAATGCATCAGCACATGGATCCTTCTAGTACCCAGGCTAACATATAAATCCCCACTCCAACCACAAGGAAGCCAGTTCCCACCAACCACAATCCATTTAATTAATTGCTTAACTGGAGTATACACACATAACAGTATCAGATTTGCTAACCCATATCCTCATAGTTGGAAAACTCAGCAGTGACCATAGGACTGGAAAAGGTCAGTTTTTATTCCAATCCCAAAGAAAGGCAATGCCAAAGAATGCTCAAACTACCACACAGTAGCACTCATCTCACACGCTAGTAAAGTGATGCTTAAAATTCTCCAAGCCAGACTTCAGCAATATGTGAACCGTGAACTTCCAGATATTCAAGATGGTTTTAGAAAAGGCAGAGGAACCATAGATCAAATTGCCAACATCCACTGGATCATCAAAAAAAAGCAAGAAATTTCCAAAGAAACATCTATTTCTCCTTTATTGACTACGCCAAAATATCTGTAGAATATTTTTTTAATTTTATTTAACTTTACAATATTGTATTGGTTTTTCCATATATGAAAATGAATCTGCCACAGGTATACATGTGTTCCCCATGAACCCTCCTCCCTCCTCCCTCCCCATATCATCCCTCTGTGTCGTCCCAGTGCACCAGCCCCAAGCATCCAGTATCGTGCATCGAACCTGGACTGGTGACTCATTTCATATATGATATTATACATATTTCAATGCCATTCTCCCAAATCATCCCACCCTCTCCCCCTCCCAGAGTCCAAAAGACTGTTCTATACATCAGTGTCTCTTTTGCTGTCTCGTATACAGGGTTATTGTTATCATCTTTCTAAATTCCATATATATGCATTAGTATACTGTATTTGTGTTTTTCTTTTTGGCTTACTTCACTCTGTATAATAGGCTCCAGTTTCATCCACCTCATTAGAACTGATTCAAATGTATTCTTTTCAATGGCTGAGTAATACTCCAAGAATATACAATGGATTAAAGACAATCTCTTTAACAAGTGGTGCTGGGAAAACTGGTCAAACACTTGTAAAAGAATGAAACTAGAGCACTTTTTAACACCATACACAAAAATAAACTCAAAATGGATTAAAGATCTAAACATAAGACCAGAAACTATAAAACTCCTAGAGGAGAACATAGGAAAAACACTCTCCAACATACATCACAGCAGGATCCTCTATGACCCACCTCCCAAAATATTGGAAATAAAATAAAAAATAAACAAATGGGACCTAATTAAACTTAAAAGCTTCTTCACAACAAAAGAAACTATAAGCAAGGTGAAAAGACAGCCTTCAGAATGAGAGAAAATAATAGCAAATGAAGCAACAGACAAACAACTAATCTCAAAAATATACAAGCAACTCCTACAGCTCAATACCAGAAAAATAAATGACCCAATCAAAAAATGGGCCAAACAACTAAATAGACATTTCTCCAAAGAAGACATACAGATGGCTAACAAACACATGAAAAGATGCTCAACATCACTCATTATCAGAGAAATGCAAATCAAAACCACTATGAGGTACCATTTCACACCAGTCAGAATGGCTGCAATACAAAAGTGTAGAACATTCTTAAAGAGATGTGATAACCAGACCACCTGACCTGCCTCTTTGACTCTCATCAAGAGCTTCATCAATAGGCTCTTTAGTTCTTCTTCACCTTCTGCCATAAGGGTGGAGTCATCTGCATATCTGAGGTTATTGATATTTCTCCTGGCAATCTTGATTCCAGCTTGTCCTTCATCCAGCCCAGCATTTCTCATGATGTACTTGGCATATAAATTAAATAAGCAGGGTGACAATATACAGCCTTGATGTACTCCTTTCCCTTTTTGGAACCAGTCTGTTGTTTCATGTCTAGTTCTAACTGTTGCTTCATGACCTGCATACAGATTTCTCAGGAGGCAGGTCAGGTGGTCTGGTAATCCCATCTCTTTAAGAATTTTCCACAGTTTATTGTGATCCCCACAGTCAAAGGCTTTGGCATAGTCAATAAAGCAGAAATAGATGTTTTTCTGGAACTCTCTTGCTTCTTTGATGACCCAGTGGATGTTGGCAATTTGATCTATGGTTCCTCTGCCTTTTTTTAAAACCAGCTTGAACATCTGGAAGTTCATGTTTCATGTACTTGTTGAAGCCTGGTTTGGAGTATTTTGAGCATTACTCTACTAGCGTGTGAGATGAGTGCAATTGTGTGGTAGTTTGAGCATTCTTTGGCATTGACTTTCTTTGGGATTGGAATGAAATCTGATCTTTCCACTCCTGAGGCCACTGCTGAGTTTTCCAAATCTGCTGACATATTGAGTGCAGCACTTTCACAGTGTCATCTTTTAGGATTTGAAATAGCTCAACTGGAATTCCATCACCTCGACTAGCTTTGTTTGTAATGATGCTTCCTAAGACCCACTTGACTTTGTATTCCAGAATGTCTGGCTCTAGGTGAGTGATCACGCCATCATGATTACATGGAACATGAAGATCTTTTTTGTACAGTTCTTCTGTGTATTCTTGCCATCTCTTCTTAATATCTTCTGCTTCTGTTAGGTCCATACCATTTCTGTCCTTTATTGGGCCCATCTTTGCATGAAATGTTCCCTTGGTATCTCTAACTTCCTTGAAGACAGCTCTAGACTTTGCCACTCTGTTGTTTTCCTCAATTTCTTTGCACTGATCACTGAGGAAGGCTTTCTTATCTCTCCTTGCTATTCCTTGGGACTCTGCATTCAAATGAGTATATCTTTTGTTTTCTCCTTTGCCTTTCACTTCTCTTCTTTTCACAGCTATTTGTAAGGCCTCCTCAGACAGCCATTTTGTTTTCTTACATTTCTTCTGTTGGGGATGGTCTTGATCCTTGTCTCCTGCACAATGTCATGAATCTCCGTCCATAGTTCATCAGGCAATCTATCAGATCTAGTCCCTTAAATCTATTTCTCATTTCTATTATATAATCATAATGGATTGATTTAGGTCATAACCTGCATGATCTAGTGGTTTTTCCTACTGTCTTCAATTTCAGTCTGTATTTGGCAATGAGGAGTTCATGATCTGAGCCACAGTCAGCTCCCGGTGTTATTTTTGCTGACTGTATAGAGCTTCTCCATCTTTGGCTGCAAAGAATATAATCAATCTGATTTTGGTGTTGACTATCTGGTGATGTCCATGTGTATAAGTCTTGTCTTGTGTTGTCGGAAGAGAGTGTTTGATATGACCAGTGTGTTATCCTGGCAAAACTCTATTAGCCTTTGCCCTGCTTCATTCTGTACTCCAAGGCTAAATTTGCCTGTTACTCCAGGTGTTTCTTGACTTCCTACTTTTGCATTCCAGTCCCCTATACTGAAAAGGACATCATTTTTGGGTGTTAGTTGTAAAAGGTCTTGTAGGTCTTCATAGAACTGTTCAAATTCAGCTTTTTCAGCATTACTGGTCAGGGCATAGACTTGGATTACCGTGATAGTGAATGATTTGCCTTGGAAACGAATAGAGATCATTCTGTCACTTTTGAGATTTCATCCAAGTACTGCATTTTGGACTCTTTTGTTGACTATGATGGCTACTCTACTTCTTTGAAAGGATTCTTGCCCACAGTAGTAGATATAATGGTCATCCAAGTTAAATTCACCCATTCCAGTCCATTTTATTTAGCTGATTCCTAAAACGTCAACATTCACTCTTGCCATCTCCTGTTTAACCACCAATTTGCCTTGATTCATGGACTTAACTGTGCATATAAGTCAAATAAGCAGGGTGACAATACTCTTGACATACTCCTTTTCCTATTTGGAATCAGTCTGTTGTTCCATGTCCAGTTCTAAGCATATAGGTTTTGCAAGAGGCAGGTCAGGTGGTCTGGTATGCACATTTCTTTCAGAATTTTCCACAGTTTATTGTGATTCACACAGTCAAAAGCTTTGGCATAGTCAATAAAGGAGAAATAGATGTTTTTCTGGAACTCTCTTGCTTTTTCAATGATCCAGCAGATGTTGGCAATTTGACCTCTGGTTCCTCTGCCTTTTCTAAAACCAGCTTGAACATGTGGAAGTTCACGGTTCATGTATGGCTGAAACCTGGCTTGGAGAATTGTGAGCATTACTTTACTAGTGTGTGAGATGAGTGCAACTGTGTGGTAGTTTGAGCATTCTTTGGCATTGCCTTTCTTTGGGATTGGAATGAAAACTGACCTTTTCATGGAAGAAGCATAAGCTGGAATCAAGATTGCTGGGAGAAATATCAGTAACCTCAGATATGTAGATGACACCACCCTTATGGCAGAAAGTGAAGAGGAACTAAAAAGCCTCTGATGAAGGTGAAAGAGGGGAGTGAAAAAGTTGGCTTAAAGCTCAACATTCAGAAAACGAAGATCATGGCATCTGGTCCCATCACTTCATGGCAAATAGATGGGGAAACAGTGGAAACAGTGGCTGACTTTATTTTTTTGGGCTCCCAAATCACTGCAGATGGTGACTGCAGCCATGAAATTAAAAGACGCTTACTCCTTAGAAGGAAAGTTATGACCAACCTAGATAGCATATTCAAAAGCAGAGACATTTCTTTGTCAACAAAGGTTCATCTAGTCAAGGCTATGGTTTTTCCTATGGTCATGTATGGATGTGAGAGTTGGACTGTGAAGAAAGCTGAGCACCAAAGAATTGATGCTTTTGAACTGTGGTGTTGGGGAAGACTCTTGAGAGTCCCTTAGACTGCAAGGAGATCCAACCAGTCCATCTTAAGTGAGACCAGTCCTGTGTGTTCATTGGAAGGACTGTTGCTGAGGCTGAAACTCCAATACTTTGGCCACCTCATAAGAGCTGACTCATTGGAAAAGACCCTGATGCTGGGAGGAATTGGGGGCAGGAGGAGAAGGGGATGACAAAGGATGAGATGTCTGAATGGCATCACTGACTCGATGCACATGAGTTTGGGTGAACTCTGGGAGTTGGTGATGGACAGGGAAGCCTGGCATGCTGAGACTCATGGGGTCACAAAAAGTCAGACACGACTGAGTGACTGAGCTGAACTGAACTGAACTGATGGACCTAACGTTCCAGGTTCCTGTGCAATATTGTTCTTTATAGCATCGGACCTTGCTTCCATCACCAGTCACACCCACAACTGGGTGTTGTTTTTGCTTTGGCTTCGTCTCTTCATTCTTTCTGGAGCTATTTCTCCACTGATCTCCAGTAGCACATCAGGCACCTATGGACCTGGGGAGTTCATCTTTCAGTGTCCTATCTTTTTGCCTTTTCACACTGTTCAGGGGGTTCTCAAGGCAAGAATACTGAAGTGGCTTGCCATTCCCTTCTCCAGTGGACCACGTCTTGTCAGAACTCTCCACCATGAACCATCCATCTTGGGTGGCCCTACAGGGCATGGCTCGTAGTTTCATTGAGTTAGACAAGGCTGTGGTCCTTGTGATTAGATTGGCTGCACAGCTTCTAAGTATTGGGAAAATCAAAAGTAAGTTTAAAAGTTCCAAATATTAAATAGCTCAGAGTGTTAGTGCTGATTCAGACAATTTCCTTTACTGTTAGTTCCTTGGGAGAAAATGAGTAAGTACTCTGGGGAAATAAACGGAAAATGGAAAACTTCCTTTGCTCTTTTTCTTGGCTCAAAACCACAGGGAGATAAGTCATTGATAGGTTTTGAGTCATTGGTAAATTATCATATAGCAAACTAATGTTGTTGCTTAGTTCCTAAGTCGTGTCCCACTCTGCCATCCCTGGACTGCAGCATACCACATTTCCCTGTCCTTCACTCTCTCCTGGAGTTTGCTCAAATTCATGTGATGTAGGCATGATTTCAGAGAAGTATAATTGAGGATATTACATGTATATCATCTGTGATTGCTACTAAAGTTGATGGTGTATAATCTCCATGAACATGGACTTGATATTTATTCCACAGATGGAATAAATAGTGATGATGTGAAGATGGCACAAGAATTTTGGTTTCTTAAAATAATATATTGACAACAACAAAAAAAGTTGGAACCTAGGATGGGGATATTTTTAGGGTTAGTGAGACACATCCATAGAAGCAGTTTATAAAACAAGCCTGAGAAACACTCCATAAACAAACTTGTCACTATTATTCTCTATCAGGATATTTGATGCAGTCTGGATGAGATTCAGTTATGTAGTTGGCTCTGACTTAGACTGGGAACACTTTCTTATTCAGCACTGCATCAGAGGATGAGATTGACTCCAAATGTTTCCCTTAAGGGTCTGGAGAGGGGCCAGAAATACACAGTCCGAAATGCAAAGCTGAGTCCCTCACATAAAGAAATTTCCAAAAAAAAAAAAAAATAAAAGAAAGAAAGAGTGAGAGGAAAAGAGCATGAAGATGAAAGTAGTACATCGGGGAATGTTTGATAGACAATCCCACGGGCTTTCCTCCTACTTGGGCCTGTCGTGTTTGCCCTTCTGCTCTGTGGTCAGCCACACACACTCGGGGCTCAGGGAAGCCTGTAATGACAGGGCAAGGAAGGACACAGGACCCATGTTCTTAGTTGTTGTTGTTGTTTAAAATTGCACAAATTAAGACTCCGATATAAAGTTTGGGAGGGGTGCAGGTGCATGCTTGCTCAGTCACTCAGTCATGTCCAACTTTTTTAACCCCACCAAGCTGTAGCCCACCAAGCTCCTCTGTCCATGGGATCTCCCTAGAAGAGAGGGTTGCCATTTCTGCCTCCAGGGGAAATTCCTAATGCAGGTATCAAACACACATCTAATGTGTCTTCTGCAATAGCAGGCACATTTTTTACCACTGAGCCACCGAGGAAGCCCAAATTTGGGAGAACACACCCATACCTGCTTTGTCTCAAAGGATGAAGCAGAGCCTTCCAGGGGTCCATAAACTAGCACATGACTGCTTGAGGGCCAAACCCAGCCTGCGGGTTATTTTTGTAAATAAAGTTTTACTGGAAACTTTATTTCTTTACATGTTGCCCGTGACTTCCTTGGTAGTGACAGGCACTCTATGATCTGTGAAGCTGAAAATACTTAACAGCAGGCCTTTTAAAGAAAGCGTGCCTTCTATTGACCTAGACTTTGATGGATGGCTGAGAAGTGCCTGGTGCTTTCTCTGCCATGCCTGCCCTCTAGCAAATCCCAAAAGGAAGGCTGAAGGTGCAGATCTCCAAGAGATCTAAAGGATCAAGAGTCAAGGTCAAGAGTCAAGGATCAGGAGATACAGATGTAGATACAGACACAGGCAATGTAGATCAGACCTGGTTGTCGGTTATGAGACGGCTCACTTATTATTGCACACAGGGGAGCTATAATAAACTTACCTGTGCATGCACCTGCACAGTAGGCAGAAGGACCTGAGTCTCTTAGATATAAATTTTCACAGGCAAGCTGCCACATGTTTCGTGGTAACCCAAGAAAGATTCAAATGTACTTAAGATAAAATCCTTTTGTGGGGGAACCAGAAAGGAAGGACCAGCACATTGATTGGGCAAGTAGAACCTGAATATCCATAACTTACAAGCGTCCACATGATCAGATATCAGTTCAAGCAGCTGACACCCAATGACCATTTGTCTTCATCTAGCAGTCACTGGACCCCTCTCCTCTGTTTTCATCCTCACTGCCTGAACCTTATGCTCAAACCCAGAGGACTGTAAGCCCCTTATGTGATCAAGGGGATCCCAAGTTGGCTGAGATGACCTAGAAACTTGCCTATCATTTATTGAGAGTGAAAGTGTTAGTCACTCAATTGTTTCTGACTCTTTGCAACTCCATAGACTGGAGCCCACCAGGTTCCTCTGTCCATGAGATTCTCTAGGCAAGAATAATGTAATGAGTTGCCATTTTCTTCTCCAGTAGATCTTCCAGGACCAGGGATCAAACCTGTGTCTCCTGAATTGGAGACTTTACCACTGAGCCACCAGAGAAGCTGACATTAGTTTAGGAACTACAGAACTAAATCAGGTTCTTGATAATAGAATATAAAAATTATTTCAGTTTGGAAATTTGAGATAGGGTCTCTGTGCAATACACAGAAATTTTATTTATACATCAAGGCTGTATATTTTCACCCTGCTTGCTTAACTTATCTGCAGATACATCATGAGAAATGCTGCACTAGATGAAGTACAAGCTGGAATCAAGGTTGCCAGGAGAAATATCAATAACCTCAGATATGCAGATGACACCACCCCAAGTGAAGAAGAACTAAAGAGCCTCTTGATGAAAGTGAAAGAGGAGAGTGAAAAAGTTGCCTTAAAGCTCAACATTCAGAAAATGAAGATCATGGCATCTGGTCCCATCACTACATGGGAAATAGATGGGGAAACAGTGGACACAGTGTCAGACTTTCTTTTTCTGGGCTCCAAAATCACTGCAGATGGTGATTGCAGCCATGAAATTAAAAGACGCTTACTCCTTGGAAGGAAAGTTATGACCAAGCTAGATAGCATATTCAAAAGCAGAGACATTACTTTGCCAACAAAGGTTCGCCTAGTCAAGGCTATGGTCTTTCCTGTGGTCATGTATGGATGTGAGAGCTGGACTGTGAAGAAGGCTGAGCATCGAAGAATTGATGCTTTTGAACTGTGGTGTTGGAGAAGACTCTTGAGAGTCCCTTGGACTGCAAGGAGACCAGCCAGTCCATCCTAAGGGAGATCAATCCTGAGTGTTCATTGGAAAGACTGATGCTGAAGCTGAAACTCCTATACTCTGGCCACCTCATGCAAAGAGTTGACTCATTTGAAAAGACCCTGATGCTGGGAAAGATTGAAGGCAGGAAGAGAAGTGGATGACAGTGGATGAGATGGTTGGATGTAATCACTGACTCAATGGACGTGAGTTTGGGTAAAATCCAGGAGTTGGTGATGGACAGGGAAGCCTGGTGTGCTGCGGTTCATGGGGTCGCAAAGAGTCAGACATGACTGAGCAACTGAACTGAACTATACATATTTGTGGAATTTAGGGGAATGATTATGCCAGAAGAGAGAGATTTGGTAATTTGTATAAAATAGAAATTAAGCCTCTGTAATGAGAGGATGGATCAATCTGTTAAGTTCTGATGTTATCAATTGAGTAGTGATGATTATTCCTTTAAATATTGGGAGGTAATCACAACTCAGAGTCCCTTATGGTCATTGCACTGGTCCAATGTTCTAATAACAATGATGCCTACATCATTAACCATAAGTAAATTATGCGACTGTGCCTTGCAAGAATGGGTGATGTATTTTAAACACATTTCAATAAAAAGGTTTTTCAACAAATATATGCAGTTTTAAATTCTTCTTAATCAGCGAGGCAGTGTGATATAATGTGAAAGTCAAGCAGATGGACTCACAAGCCAGGTAGGCCTGTAGTTTATTTATTTATTTAGTGTCTGTTTGCCATTTTGGCTGTGATGGGTCTTCACTGCCTTGTGACTTTTCTCTAGCTATGGCAAATGGGGGCTACTCTCTAATTGTGGTGCACAGCCTCTCCTTGCAGTGGCTTCTCTTCCTATGGAGCATGGGCTCTAGGGTGTGCAAGTTTCAGTAGTAGTATTCAGTAGTTGTGGCTCCCAGGCCCTAGAGCACAGGTTCAATAGTTGTGACACACGAGCCTAGTTGCTCTGTGGCATGAGGGAATCTTCCCAGGTCAGGGTTCAAGCCCATGTCTCCCATGTTGGCAGGAAGATCTTTATCACTGAACCACCATGGAAGCCCTGTAATTTCTGTTAATTCAGGGCCTTCTCTTTAATTTTCTACTAAAGAGTGATAAGATGATTATTCCAGTACATCCAAAAGAATTGTTGTGAGACATAAATAAGAATGGAAAAGACTATTTGCAAGATATAAAGTCTTATAATGGTGAGAGACAATTCTATTTGTTATTGACAAATAGAATTTGACAATAACATGTCAAATCTCTGACATTTGGTACCTTAGATCATTGGGGCCGCTGGAACAAAGTACCATAGACTGGAGCACTGATCAACAAAAGACATTTTTTCCTCATGGCTTTGGAGGCTGGAGTCTGAGATCAGGATGCCAGCATGATTGGATGAGGGCCCTCTTTCTGGTCTTGTCCACACATGGTGAAAGGAGAAGAGGAAACTCTCTGGGGTCTCTTCTAAGGGCACTAATCCTATTAAAGGGGCCCCACCCCATGACCTAATCACCTCCCAAAGGCCTAAACCCCTAACACCATCTCTCTGCAGGGTTATGACTTCAACTTGTTAATGTGGAGTGGACAAAAATGTTCAAATCTTAGCATTTGGATAACTGATGTTTGATCCTATCTTTTAATTTAATAATTTAGCAAAACACCTAATTTTGCAAAGGCTTGAGAATAAAAGCAAAGTACATGGGCTTTGTACACAGGCAGACATGCTCCCAGGTTTGCTACTCCATCAGATATAATTAAAGAGCTGAAATACATAGCCTTAATTATAGCTTCTATTATTAAAACATTTACATTTGGTTGGCTTTATGATAGTATAATAACCATTAAAACATTTTTACTTATCATTTCAATTCTGATAAAACATTGCATTTGTTTTTCCCAAAGTAGTTAGTCATAATAATGTTAGGGTTTTTGTTTTGTTTTATTATCAAAGCAATATGGAATCAAAATCATTCATTTTGCTAATGCAAGTCAGACATTTGCATGCATAATTCCTAGGAGCCTAGCTTAATATGACCATTCATTCAACACAATGCAAGAGAGAGAAACAAAATGCCAGATGGATAAATAGCCAGGAACAAATTAAATTTACAATAATTTGACAATGGTTTGAAGCAAGAGGAAAGAAAAATACAGTTTTAGCATATCATATCTCAAAAAATTATTCAGTGTTTACAGTATGTTAGACCAGTGTTCATAACCAACAAAACTTAAATTTATCCTCTGTAACAAAGATACGTTTGTCATGATGACAAAACATTTACCAAAATAAGGCACTGCAAGAAACAATAAGAAGTGTGCTAAAATTAATGTCTCAGCTCAACTGACTATTTGATTGTGCAAGATCCAATGCTAAGTTATTTGCAGGCATGATCTCATTTATTAATAGTTGTGATGACAGCTTTGAGGTTGAGTATTTACACTATTCTCAATTTACAGTTGATGACTGTAGGCTCATACAGGTTGATTAACTTGGCCAAAAACAAACAGCTCTTTTATTGTGGAATAAAGATTCAACTATAGGACTTCCCTAGTGGTCTAGTGGTTAAAAGTCCACCTGCCAATGCAGGGGACATGGGTTCAATCCCTGGTCTGGGAAGCAATTAAGCCCTCATGCCACAACTGCTGAGTCCATGCCCCCTATAGTCCATGCTCTGCAACAAGAGAAGCTACTGCAGTGAGAAGCCAGCACACTGCAACAAAGAAAGCCCCTGTTCTCCACAACTAGAAAAAGCTCGCAAGCATCAGTGAAGACCCAGCACAGCCAAAAACAAACAAATACAAGATTCAGCTATGTCCTCCTAACTCCAGAACCCCAGCCGTCTAATCACCACTTCTCAAAATAGATGGAAAATTCTTTCTTTCTTTTAAAAATTATGTCTTAAATGAAAACCATCATAGAAGTCTCACAAGAGTGCTGCTGCTGCTGCTAAGTTGCTTCAGTCGTGTCCGACTCTGTGCAACCCCATAGACGGCAGCCCACCAGGCAGGCTCCCCCGTCCCTGGGATTCTCCAGGCAAGAACACTGGAGTGGGTTGCCATTTCCTTCTCCAATGCGTTAAAGTGAAAAGTAAAAGTGAAGTCACTCAGTCGTGTCCGACTCTTTGCTACCCCATGGACTGCAGCCTACCAGGCTCCTCCGTCCAAGGGATTTTCCAGGCAAGAGTACTGGAGTGGGGTGCCATTGCCTTTTCCAGTCTCACAAGAGTAGTAGCATGTTAACAGGAATGATGCAAATGTTGAGGACCACAAATCCTCCATTGATGGGTATCTGACTTTGTGAGCAGAGACAGGTGACGTAATGTTAGTCTCTCTCTCTCTCTCTCTCTCTCTCTCTATATATATATATATATATGTATATATATATATATATATATCTGTGGATGTGCATTTATTCATTGTGTTAGTCATTCATTAGTTCAACACGTATGAGCTAATGTGTTAGTTCATATGTGAACTGTGAACTTCCAGATGTTCAAACTGGTTTTAGAAAAGGCAGAGGAACAAGAGATCAATTATGAGCATGAGAGGTGGACTGTAAAGAAAGCTGTGCACTGAAGAATTGATGCTTTTGAACTGTGGTGTTGGAGTAGACTCTTGAGAGTCCCTTGGACTGCAAGGAAATCCAGCTAGTCCATCCTAAGGGAGATCAGTCCTGGGTGTTCATTGGAAAGACTGATGTTGAAGCTGCAACTCCAATAATTTGGCCACCTGATGTGAAGAGCTTACTCATTTGAAAAGACCCTGATGCTGGGAAAGATTGAGGGCAGGAGGAGAAGGGGACAGCAGAGGATGAGATGGTTGGATGGCATCACCGATTCAGTGGACATGGGTTTGGGTGGACTCTAGGAGTTGGTGATGGACAGGGAGGCCTGGTGTGCTGCAGTATATGGGGTCGCAAAGAGTCGGACATAACTGAGTGACTGAACTGAGTCATTCACCACATATCTATTCAGTGTTGCTATGAAACAAGCATTTTTTCTTAATGAATTTGTTAAAACTGCCTCTGAATAACACTTGAATATTCAGAAGAATCCCCTGATAGGTCTAAACACTGATAATTTGGTTGCATTATCACCAGCAAAACATGTCCTCAATAGGCAATTAGGTGTGCTGTTTAATTACGGTCTCAAAAAAAAAAAATGGCTTCATGTGAATTCTTCTAAAACTAAAATTATTATCTTTGGCTGAAACTTAACAAAATGTAATTGGTTTCTATCAAATAATTCCATACAGCATGTTAATTGGTTTAGGTAGCTGTGGGGTACACTTTGTTCCTAATGCATCCTGGCAGGTTCACCAGGAAACCATGTTGATCTATATTAGATGCTTCATGGGGAATTTACTGAGGATTTTGACATCTGCTATGATAATTTTCTAGGCTCAAGACTATGCTGCCTTGCTTTATGATTAAAAAAAAAAAAAAAAAACAACTTTGGACATTCAAGCAAGCAGCTGTTTTTATATTGGAACACACTCAAAATTATTTCTAAGCAACTCCTAAGCAAAGTTTTCCCCTCAAGCAACATTGGTGCAAATAGTGGATTTTTCTGCCTTGGGGCATTATTGAGGGGAAAAAAATGAACAAAAGTAAGCAAACGCACCTCTATTGTTTTCTTTTGGTTTTTAATGTCCTTAATGTTTTTCTTTACAAAAAAGACTCAGGGTAGTTAAAAAGAATATACCTTCTACCCATGGAGGTTTAGAAGAGAAAGAAGCAATAATTACAAGTTTCCTCAAATATATTCAGTATTTGTTCTATATGGCATGCAGTATTTATGTTGCAAATACTTTAAACATATTTTTAGGCATCTATTAGATTTGTGTGTTTGAAAATAAAACCAAAAATTTGTGTCCTGGAGGTGTAGAAATTTGAAAGATATCAACTATAGACCTCATAACTTGCCAGAAGTACAGGATCCAATTTTATTTTTGGAAAAAACTTTCTTTTATGAGAAAACTCATTTGAAAGCACTCTTTAACTGTACTAATGAAAATCACACACACGACCATTTTTCTATTGGAAAGAGAAAACCTGTGAAGTCACTGTTGACTCGTTTGGTGGTAATTTGGCCTGAGCAATTGAACATTTTATTTAAGGACCATTATGTGTTTTGACATTTGATTCAAGATTTGTTTCTAAAGAATCTGATGTAATTTTTCTTGGTATGATGAGGCAGGATTTTTTTTTTCCTTTGTGTAAGTAAAGATGCAGGACTGTGTTTGAATATCAACTATTTCTGTGGTATTGACTGAAGGCTCTATATTTGTTTTAAAAGATAATTAAAATTGCAAAGTAGGATGTTAACTGGATGAAGATGACCACACTCACCCAATGAAAAATGTGTTCAATTAAACCACTATGGCAATTTCAAATGGCATTTCTTGCAGACATTGACAAACTGACCCTTAAATTCATACAAGAACGTGAGAGATCCAGCAGAGAACAAAACAATCTCACCAAAAGAAAAAAGTTGGGAACTTTCACTACCCTCTTTCAAAAACCCATATAAAGCTACAGTAATCAAGTTGAACCTATTTGCAAAATATAAACAGAGACACAGAGATAGAGAACATATGGATACCAAAGGAGAAAAGGTGAGCAGGATGAACAGGGAGACTTGAAATGACATACATACATCACTATGGCTTCCCTAGTGGCTTACATGTAAAGAATCTGCCTGCAATGCAGGAGACCCAGGTTTGATTCCTGGGTCAGGAAGATCCCATGGAGAAGAGAATGTCAACTCACTCCAGTATTATTGTCTGGAGAATTCCATGGGCAGAGGGGTCTGGTGGGCTACAGTCCATGACTTGGACATGACTGAACAACTTTCACATGCACGTGTATAAAGTAGATAACAAGTGAGAAACTACTGCACAGCACAGGGAACCCTGCTCAGTGCTCTGTGGTGGCTTAGTCAGGAGGGAAATCCAAAAAAGAGGGGCTATGTGTATACTTACAGCTGATTCACTTTGCTGTACAGTAGAAAACCAACACAACATTGCAAACCAACCAATACACATGGAAGCCCAATAATAATTATGACTGAATGATAAATATATAACAGTGCTGTGCTAAGTCCACCATATTACATGTTTTGCTTTGTTTGCATGATAGAACTACAATGTATAGAATATTTAAGAGAAGGCCAGTGAGGCTTCCTGACATTATTAAGTTGGTTGCTCCACAAACAGAATTTCCTGTTTTAAGAGTATCTGTCCTGGAGCTCCACATGGTGGGCCCCGGAATCTCCGCATCAGCATCATTCTGCATCCACTCCCAGGGCTGAAATGAAATGCGTGACACCCACAGATGGGAGGCCTTAAAGACACATGTGTTCAAAGGAGAACGTGTTTGTGCCAGTAGTCAGAAGCCTCTTAAGTGTGCAAGTCGAAGATGCTTCGTAGGCCTAGAGTGGGGCAAGCATAAGCGGGATAAAGTGTCGAAAATACTTAAGGCACTCACAGAAGCACATGTGAAGTAATTAAGCAAATCTAGGCGTTGCTAAGAAACGGTAGCTAAGACAGGCAGGAAGCCAGGCTGCCAGCCACCCAGGCTGGTAACAGACTTCTGGAGCAGAGACGCAGGAAAGTCAGGCAGCAATAGAAACCACAGATCAGAGGGTTTGTTTCACTTTCTCTCCATTCAGTGAGAGAAGGGGTTTGTGTTCCATACTCATAACTGAAATAAAACCTTCTCCATAGAAAAGACTAAGGTGTACTCAGAAGTGAAATTGCTGGATCAGATGGTAGTTCTATTTTTAATCATTTGAGGAACCTCCATACTATTTTCAGTTGTGGCCACATCAATTTTCATTCCCACCAACCTAAGTGCATGAGGGACCCCTTTCCTCTACACTGTATGAACATTTGTTCTCTTTTATCATACTGATATAATGATGCCGGAAAATGAGAGGTCATACATCATTGTGGTTTGAATTTACATTTTCCTGGTGATTAGTGATGTTGAGCAATTTTTACAAGCTTGTGGACCTGTATGTCTTTGGAGAAATGTCTGTCCAAGTATTTTGCCCATTCGTAATATATATTGTATGTATATTTGTAATATACATTATGTATGTATAATATGTTCATAATATATAATATAAAGCATGCTCTGTGCTATGCTTAGTCACTCAGTCATGTCCAACTCTTTGTGATCCCATAGACTGTAGCCTGCCAGGCTCCTCTGTCCATGGGATTCTCCAGGCAAAAATACTGGAGTGGGTTCCATGCCCTCCTCCAAGGGATCTTCTCAATCCAGGGATTGAACCCAAGTCTCCCACACTGCAGACAGTTTCTTTACCATCTGATCTACCAGGGAAGCTCAGTAATACAAAGCATAGATATATAATTGATTTGTTGGAGTTCCTTATATATTTTAAATATTAACTGCTTATCATGATGTATAGTTTGTTATCAGAGTCTCATAGAGACAGCTGTTCACCTGTGTTCTTTGCAGCATTATTCACAGTAGCCAAGATATGGAAACAAAGGGACTGTGGATAGAAGAATGAATAAATAAAAAATGGTATAAACATGCAGTGGAATATTACTCAACCTTTAAAAAGAAAGAAACACCACCACATTCAACAACATGATGAATCTGGGGAACATTATGATAAGTGAAATAAGCCAGTCACAAAGGGACACTTCTGTGATTTCACTTATAACAGATATCTAAAGCAGTCAAGGGCTTCCCACGTGGTGCTAGGGGTAAATAACCCACCTGCTAATGCAGGAGACATAAGAGGTGTGAGTTTGATCCTTGGGTCGGGAAGATCTCTTGGAGGAGGGCATGGCAACCTGGAGAATCGCATGGACAGAGGTGCCTGGTGGGTTACAGTCCATGGGGTCGCAAAGAGTCAGCCATGACTGAAGTGACTTAGCATGCATACACACAAATTAGTCAAACTAATAGAAAGAGAGAATGGTTGTTTGAAGGGAAAAGTGTGGGGGCTGTTCAATACGTAGAGTTTTAGTTATAAAAGATGACTACTTTCTAGAGATCTGCTGTACAACTTTGAGGCTAAAGTTAATATTGAGTTGTATTCTTGAATATTTGTTAAAAAGTTAGGACTCAAGTGTTCTTAGCAAAACCAACCAACACACACACACATACACACACAGAGACAAGAGGAAATTCTGCAAGAGATGTTTACAACAATGATTGTGGTGATGGGTTACTGGGTATATGCATATCTTTAAGCTCATCGAATTATATAGACAGTACATTTGTTCAGTTTTTTAATATATCAATTATACCTCAATACAATGGCTTTTTAAGATTAAATAATCAAGACAGCATTATTGGTAAAGGAAACAATATATAGAGAAGAACAGGAGTCCAGAATAAGTCAGGACAAATGGGACAGATCAATTTTTACCAAGGCAGACCTATGCAATATTTTTAAATGGAGAAATAATATAGTCCTTCAATAAATGGCATTGAAACAATTGGATATTCATATGCAAAAAAATCTGTAAAAATACTTTGACCTAACATTGAAATATGTATAATATTATATCTGAAATGTATTAATTGTTCAAACTAAATACTGTCATGTTACAATTTGATCATATTAGATGTTTGTAATGTTTCTGATAATCAATAAAAGAGATTCTTGATAAAAAAAAAATACCTTGAGCTAAAACTCACACCATTATACAAAAATTATCTCTAAATAGAGAATATATATCTGAATGTAAAATGCAAGAGTATAATATTTTTAGAAGAAATCACAGATCTTTGTGTCCTGGCGTTGGGCAAAGAGTGCTGAGACAAGACACAGAAAGCACAACCCATAAAAATAAAATGATAAGTTAGATTAAACATTTAAACACTTCATTGTTTGTGTCTTTTTTTAATCTGAGAGGCACTGTTAAGCAAATTGGAAGACCTGCTACAGGCCAAGAGAAAATATTTGAAAATCATATATCTGACAATGGACTTGTATCTAGAATATATATTTTTAAAAAAACTGTCAAAACTAAACAGAAACAGACAAATATTAAAAATAGACGACAAAATTCACACAAACTCTACCCCAAGGGGATATATGAAAGGGGAAAAAGCACCCATGGAAAGATGTTCAACATCATTAGCCATTGTTGTTAGGTCACTCAGTTGTGTCCGACTCTCTGCAGTCCCATGGACTGTAGCCCGCCAAGCTCCTCTGTCCATGGGATTCTCCAGGCAAGAATACTGGAGAGGGTGCCATTTCTTTCTTCAGATCTTCTTGACCCTGGGATTGAAACCATAATTCCTGCAGTGGCAAGTAGAGTCTTTACTGCTGAGCCAGCTGGGAAGCCCTGGTTTAAATATTTACTTACATGTAATGCTGGATCATGGAAAAAGCAAGAGAGTTCCAGAAAAACATCTATTTCTGCTTTATTGACTAAGCCAAAGCCTTTGACTGTGTGGATCACAAGAAACTGTGGAAAATTCTGAAAGAGATGGGAATACCAGACCACCTGATCTGCCTCTTGAGAAACCTATATGCAGGTCAGGAAGCAACAGTTAGAACTGGACATGGAACAACAGACTGGTTCCAAATAAGAAAAGGAGTTCGTCAAGGCCATATATTGTCACACTGCTAATTTAACTTCTATGCAGAGTACATCATGAGAAATGCTGGGCTGGAGGAAGCACAAGCTGGAATCAAGATTGCCGGGAGAAATATCAATAACCTCAGATATGCAGATGACACCAACCTTATGGCAGAGAGAGAAGAGGAACTATAAAGCCTCTTGATGAAAGTGGAAGAGGAGCGTGAAAAAGTTGGCTTAAAGCTCAACATTCAGAAAATGAAGATCATGGCATCTGGTCCCATCACTTCATGGGAAATAGATGGGGAAACAGTGGAAACAGTGTCAGACTTTATTTTGGGGGGTCTCCAAAATCACTGCAGATGGTGATTGCAGCCATGAAATTAAAAGATGTTTACTCCTTGGAAGGAAAGTTATGACCAACCTAGATAGCATATTCAAAAGCAGAGATATTACTTTGCCAACAAAGGTCCTTCTAGTCAAGGCTATGGTTTTTCCAGTGGTCATGTGTGGATGTGAGAGCTGGACTGTGGAGAAAGATGAGTGCCGAAGAATTGATGCTTTTGAACTGTGGTGTTGGAGAAGACTCTTGAGAGTCCCTTGGACTGCAAGGACATCCAACCAGTCCGTCCTAAAGGAGACCAGTCCTGGGTATTCATTGGAAGGACTGATGTTGAGGCTGAAACTCCAATACTTTGGCCACCTCATGTGAAGAGTTGACTCATTGCAAAAGACTCTGATGCTGGGAGGGATTAGGGGCAGGAGGAGAAGGGATGACAGAGGATGAGATGGTTGGATGGCATCACCGACTTGATGGACATGAGTTTGAGTGAACTCTGGGAGTTGGTGATGGACAGGGAGGCTTGGCGTGCTGAGATTCATGGGGTTGCAAAGAGTCGGACATGACTGAGCGACTGAACTGAACTGAATTTCATAAGTGTGGTACAATTAAAGACAAAACCATAATTATGAATATGTTATCTGTGGTTGGCAGCATTTGAGGCAGGCTGGAAAATTTGAAGTTTGAGATTGAGGAAGGCCATGCTAAAAATTTAGGATATGGATGACAGACATATAATCCAACCAATGCCTGAATTTTAAATAGACACATTAATAGTATCACATCAGTTCAATTCAGTCAGTCAGTCATGTCTGACTCTTTGCGACCCCGTGGACTGCAGCACGCCAGGCTTCCCTGTCCGTCACCAACTCCTGGAGCTTGCTCAAACTCATGTCCATCAAGTCGGTGATGCCATCCAACCATCTCATCCTCTGTCGTCCCCTTCTCCTTCCGCCTTCAGTCTTTCCCAGCATCAGGGTCTTTTCCAAGGAGTCAGTTCTTCACATCAGTATTGGAGTTTCAGTTTCAGCATCAGTCCTTCCAATGAATATTCAGGACTGATTTCCTTTAGGATCACATATCATTCACTTAATATGTTTATAGCAAGAAAGTATAAGACTCAGTGGAAGAGTGTTGACATGGGAGTTTTATTAAAAGAAAGACACATAGAGGAAGAGGGATAAATTATGAGTTTTGGATTAACAGATACAGACTATTATATATAAAATAGATAAAGAACAAGGATCTATAGCACAAGAAACTATATTCAATATCTTATAATAACTTATAATGGAAAATAACCTAAAAAAGAATATATATGTACACACACACATATATATATGTATATATATAATATACATATAACTGAATCACTGTTTTACACCTGAAACTAACACAACATTGTAAATCAAGCTTACTTCAGTTAAAAAAGAAAATAGACACATAAACATAAGAAACTACTTTGTGGTATGCACAATTAAAGGGCAGGCAGAAAATAAAGAATGGATTATAGTGTTCTACATGGAAGAAATTTTAAATCCATATGGTACACTAAGACTGTTAATGTTCACATCTTAAATTACATATTGTGTTGTCTCTTTTATTTAGAGAATGTCATTCAAAGTGCTTGCCATATACATAAAGGTAATATTTTGTAAGAACTAACCAGTTTATCTGAAGTTAAATTTTTTATGGAACTAGATATTCCAAGTTAATTTTAAAAATTTGAGATATGAATGTCCTGAAAATGTAAAATAAGAGGGCCTACGAAAGAAAGAAGTGTGTCTTTTTAAAAAAATCTTCTAGAATGAAGTTCAAGCTCTACATGATTAGTTAATTCACTTTTGAATTATTTTCTGTAATAAAGTTTTTAGAATACCTATTAAATTAAGCTGAATTATTCACCTTTCCCAAAAAGGTTGTCATATTTTTTTTAATGTAGAAGTCATTTATTAAAAGAAAAGATAGATGTTTTAATAACATTTTTAAAAATAATGTAACAGTTAATGATTTGGATATTTCTTGAATAAATTAAAAGTCAAATATTCAAACTGGAAATAACTATCATATTGTTTCAATTGGAACATCAGCCATATTATAAAAAAATGGATGATGGAAGAAAAAGAACTTTTTGCAAATGAAGCTGTGTTTGTTTATTTTCATAGAAAGAAGTAGCTGGTTGTGAGTTAAGTATAAAGGTAATGCTAAAAAATTATACACTTATATTTACTTGTTAAAAAAAAAGCACAGCTCTTCTTTTGTGAAAGTGTTAGTTGCTCTGTCGGGTCTGACTCTGTGATCCCATGGACTGTAGCCCACCAGGCTCCTCTGTTCATGGGATTCTCCAGGCAAGAATACTAGAGTGGGTTGCCATTCCCTTCTCCAGGGAATCTTCCTGACCCAGAGATTGAACCCAGGTCTCTCATTTTGCAGGCAGAACCAGATCAGATCAGATCAGATGAGTCACTCAGTCATGTCCGACTCTTTGCGACCCCATGAATTGCAGCACGCCAGGCCTCCCTGTCCATCACCATCTCCCGGAGTTCACTCAGACTCACGTTCATCGAGTCAGTGATGCCATCCAGCCATCTCATCCTCTGCTGTCCCCTTCTCCTCTTGCCCCCAATCCCTCCCAGCATCAGAGTCTTCTCCAATGAGTCAACTCTTCACATGAGGTGGCCAAAGTATTGGAGTTTCAGCTTTAGCATCATTCCTTCCGAAGAAATCCCAGGGCTGATCTCCTTCAGAATGGACTGGTTGGGTCTCCTTGCAGTTCAAGGGACTCTCAAGAGTCTTCTCCAACACCACAGTTTAAAAGCATCAACTCTTCGGCACTCAGCCTTCTTCACAGTCCAACTCTCACGTCCATACATGACCACAGGAAAAACCATAGCCTTAACTAGACAAAGCTTTGTTGGCAAAATAATGTCTCTGCTTTTGAATATGCTGTCTAGGTTGGTCATAACTTTCCTTCCAAGGAGTGAAAGTGAAGTCACCCAGTCGTGTCCGATTCTTCGTGACCCCATGGACTGCAGCCCACCAGGCTCCTCCGTCCATGGGATTTTCCAGGCAAGAGTACTGGAGTGGGTTGCCATTGCCTACTCCGTTCCAAGGAGTAAGCGCGTCTTTTAATTTCATGGCTGCAATCACCATCTGCAGTGATTTTGGAGACCCCCCAAAATAAAGTCTGACACTGTTTCCCCATCTATTTCCCATGAAGTGATGGGACCGGATGCAATGATCTTCATTTTCTGAATGTTGACCTTTAAGCCAACTTTTTCACTCTCCACTTTCACTTTCATCAAGAGGCTCTTCACTTTCTGCCATAAGGATGGTGTCATCTGCATATCTGAGGTTATTGATATTTCTCACAGCAATCTTGATTCCAACTTGTGTTTCTTCCAGTCTAGTGTTTCTCATGATGTACTCTGCATATAAGTTAAATAAATAGGGTGACAATATACAGCCTTGACGTACTCCTTTTCCTATTTGGAACCAGTCTGTTGTTCCATGTCCAATTCTAACAGGGAAGGCCTTTTTGTGGAAATCTGAGTCTAATCTAAACAACACTGAAAAAGAAAGACAAAACAAAAAGTCTTGAGCCAGAGAGGGTGGGGTGGAAGTAGTAAAAGGAAAGAAAGTACTTTTATTGGGAATCAGTCTTATTATATTGATTTTGTTTCTCCCTTTCACCACAAACATTTTGCAATATTACCTTTTTCACTGGCTCATAATAGAAGCATATTCTTAGAAAAGCTGCATTAGCTCTAATTCAAAAGCAAAATATACTTTTATATTTTAATGGTAATCAGTGGCTTATTAATATTGTTGGATTATTAAGATGACTGTAGCCACATAAAGGTGGTTCCCAGGTGACACAGTGGTAAAGAATCCACCTTACAAACAGAAGACACAGGTTCAATCCCTGGGTCAGGAAGATCCCCTGGAGAAGGAAATGGCAACCCACTCCAGTATTTTGCCTGGAGAATCCCATGGACAGAGGAGACTGGCAGGCTACAGTCCATGGGGTGGCAAAGAGTTAGGTACAGTATAGCCACTGAGCACAAGCTTGAGCCACATAAAGTGATGTGGTCCTTGCATATGTGATACAAATGCTATATATACACATTGACTTTCTGTAGCATCTTTGATGCTACAGAAAAGATAACATTAAACCCAGGCTGTCCTGCATAGAACCTGTGCTTATTCAACAAAAGATGGAACAATAAAATCCAGATAGTTGAGACATTTTAGAGGAACTTGGGTTAAACTTTTTAAAATCTAATGATGTCTTAGCAGAAGGAAACCAATAATAAATACAAAAGTGCCAAAATATGTTACAAGTAATGTTCTTTGTTAAGGAGTACTAGGAATTTGGAAGTACATGAATAGAGTAATGATTTAACACTTAACAAGATCCGCTGGAGAAGGGATAGGTTACCCTCTCAAGTATTCTTGGGTTTCCCTTGTGGCTCAGCTGGTAAAGAATCTACCTGCAATGAAGGAGACCTGGATTCAATCCCTGGGTTGGGAAGATCCCCTGGAGAAGGGAAAGGCTACCCACTTCAGTATTCTGTCCTGGAGAATTCCATGGATTGAATAGTCTGTGTGGTCGTACAGAGTCAGACATGACCAAGTGACTACACTTTACCACAGGAGAATAGATAAGTAAACGGAGCCTCTGAAATTATAACACTCACAGTCTAGTTGGGAATAAAGCCTTGTAAAAATAAATGAAGTACAATTCATTTGACGAATATGTTGGTGCTATTATTTTTCAGGAAGTCTTACAGGTGTGGGGCAAATAAAATTAAATGTTAGTGACAATTTCTCTGCCCTCATGCAGTTTACATCTTAGAGGAAGGGGCAGTAAATTAAAAAAAAAAAATAAGCAAATTAAAGATAAAAATATGGTCAGACAATGGTATGTTCTACAAGTGAAAAGGTACAGATCATAGAGTGCTTAGGAGATTCTTGTATTTTTGTTACTTACAATGGAAATATTTCCAGCTAGTATAAACTCCTGGATCTTGCACTAAATTAATGTTGTGTTATCAAGGGGACCTGAAAACCCAAAGGATTTGAAATATCATCACCTCTTCCTATAAATATAAGCATGCTAATCTTTGCCCCCTGCAATTCCTGTTATTTAATTAAAGTATTACTTTATATAAATTGCAAATACAATTGTTTTATATACATGTGTATATTACAATAACTTCTTAATGCCCCCCAATATTCATTTTCCTATTCCATTTGGTAGTAGAATTCTGGTTTGAGTTGGGTGTGTGGTACCTAAGAGGAAGATAGTATTTATCAATCTGCCTTTTAGTGAACTGTGGACATGCAACTAAACTCTAGACAGTGGAATTTCAACAGTTGTGTCCTGTGAGTAATAAGATAATGCCACATGTAAAGGTATGTGTATGTTTCTGCACTCCTTCTTAACTTCCTGTTGGTTAATATGCAGATGTAACTGCTAGATCTGGAGCCGTCATCCTTTGCCACGAACAGATATTGGAAATGGAGGTCTGTATGGAACTAATGAGGATACAGAGGCTGGGTCTGACACCGTGGCGCGCTACACCAGCACAGGACCACATAACTGAAATTGTTTGTAAGTAAATATACGCTTCTACCTTATACCCTTCTGTTTGATTTTTGTTTTCTATTGCTTACAGTTAAGCCTAAAAATACATTATTATAATTTCTTAAAGATAAAAGCTGTAATAAAAGATGATACTGTGAAAGTGCTGCACTCAATATGCCAGCAAATTTGGAAAACTCAGCAGTGGCCACAGGACTGGAAAAGGTCCATTTTCATTCCAATTCCAAACAAAGGCAATGCCAAAGAACGCTCAAACTACCACACAATTGCACTCATCTCACACGCTAGTAAAGTAATGCTCAAAATTCTCTAACCCAGGCTTCAGCAGTATGTGAACTGTGAAATTCCAGATGATCAAGCTGGATTTAGATAAGGCAGAGGAACCAGAGAACAAATTGTCAACATCTGTTGGATCATCAAAAAAGCAAGAGAGTTCCAGAAAAACATCTGCTTTATTGACTATGCCAAAGCCTTTGACTGTGTGGATAACAACAAACAGTGGAAAGTTCTGAAAGAGATGAGAATACCAGACCACCTGACCTGCCTCCTGAGAAATGTGTATGCAGGTCAGGAAGCAATAGTTAGAACTGGGCATGGAACAACAGACTGGTTCCAAATCGGGAAAGGAGTACATCAAGGCTGTATATTGTCACCCTGCTTATTTAACTTATATGCAGAGTTCATCTTGAGAAACACTGGACTGGATGAAGCACAAGCTGGAATCAAGATTGCTGGGAGAAATATCAATAACCTCAGATATGCAGATGACACCACCCTTATGGCAGAAAGTGAAGAAGAACTTTAAGAGCCTCTTGATGAAAGTGAAAGAGGAGAGTAAAAAAATTGGCTTCAAACTCAACATTCAGAAAACTAAGATCATGGCATCTGGTTCCATCACTTCATGGCAAATAGATGGGGAAACAGTGCAAACAGTGACAGACTTTAGTTTTTGGGGCTCCAAAATCACTGCAGATGGTGACTGCAGCCATATCAATAGATTTTATTGATATTGAATATAATAAAAGATAGAGTAGCTTTCACTTTGGTAAAATAATTTTCACTGGGTGCCTCTTGTGTTTACCTAGGTTATCTTTATAACAAGAAAAGCTCTACATGGTTTAGCTTTCCCTGTTTCTCAAATGAGAAAACTGAGGCCCAAGATTTTAAGTAAATCAGTCAAGAATTTCAGCTTAGGTTAAAATGTCATTAAGTAGGTGTAATATGCTATTCAACCCAAATATTCTTTTAAGAAGCATGGCATAAGAATAAATAACTGTCATACAAGGAATAAATTGATATGTGCCAAAAAAAAAGCACAAAGTACTATGGAAAGTTCAAAAATGCAAAAGATCGAGTCTCAGGGAACAGCTATTAACTTGTAATCATTTTCTAATTAATTTTCCTCCTTTGAGGAAAATTACTTCTCATACGCAGAACACTTTTATATATTTTGGACTTGCTGTAAAAATCAGTTTTATTGTAAGATTTCTCTTTTTGACAAAATGTTTCCTGCTCTTTAAAGAAGACATTTTTAGTGTTCAAAATGATTGATATATATTTCCATTCTTCATGATTCCAATGTTTCAGAGGTAGATGCCTAGAAATATAGATAAAATATACATGATACATTCTTAGCTAATTGTCAGTGTATTACTAAATCACATTGCTTCCTGAAAGGCTATCTAAATTTCATTAAATCATGAAATTCTCTACATAATTAATAATACTAGAATGAATGATTTCTAGTCAAGTAATTTCCTATTCTCATTCTAAAGAAGGAACATTTATCATTTTTCTTTAAGAAAGGAATCACTGTTTAGGCAAGTGCCAAAATGTCTTTCCTATTCACAGTAGCATGTAATATATTTGCTTGACTATAGAAAACAAGAAACAATAGTTTTAATTTATATCACACTAACAGGCCTAAACCTACCAAAAATACAATAGATTATTTACAGTTTTGGAGGTTCATTAACACTTTCATGACAATAGATGAGATAGGAAAATCTCTTTCTACATATATCATTCCCAAAGTAGTTGCTATTTCTTTGAACACTTTTAGAAACATTTCAACACATGAACTGTGTTTATTCCTCAATTCTCTGAGTTCTTTTCGAAGAGATGTATGTTAGTTTCTTTGACTACTTTTGGGAATCCAATTTAAATTTCCAGCTACAGCTACCAGTTAGAAAGAGTAACACAATCAGATCAGATCAGTTGCTCAGTCGTGTCCGACTCTTTTCAACCCCATGAATCACAGCACACCAGGCCTCCCTGTCCATCACCAACTCCCGGAGTTCACTCAGACTCACGTCCATCGAGTCAGTGATGCCATCCAGCCATCTCATCCTCTGTCGTCCCCTTCTCCTCCTGCCCTCAATCCCTCCCAGCATCAGAGTCTTTTCCATTGAGTCAACTCTTCGCATGAGGTGGCCAAAGTACTGGAGTTTCAGCTTTAGCATCATTCCTTCCAAAGAAATCCCAGGGCTGATCTCCTTCAGAATGGACTGGTTGGATCTCCTTGAGTCCAAGGGACTCTCAAGAGTCTTCTCCAACACCACAGTTCAAAAGCATCAACTCTTCGGTGCTCAGCCTTCTTCACAGTCCAACTCTCACATCCATACATGACCACAGGAAAAACCATAGCTCAGACTTAAACAGTAACTCTCTCATGACACTGGGAAACACTGAAATTATTTACCTTGATGTACAGCATCAAAGAACAGTATCAGTCAAGTCCATCAGAAGGGGAGGCAGTGATCTCTGAAACAACAGATTGGGT
Source organism: Tragelaphus eurycerus (assembly GCA_935064755.1). Lineage (NCBI taxonomy): Eukaryota > Metazoa > Chordata > Mammalia > Artiodactyla > Bovidae > Tragelaphus > Tragelaphus eurycerus. Next base: position 7,291,886 of record CAKXYN010000074.1, read on the forward strand.
GGAACGGTCTTTTGTATTTGCAAAGCTGTAGATTATTCAAGAGCATGACTTTCATGTTGAAGCCAATGCTATTACCATTTTAATGCATGTTCTCACAATCCAATTCAATGCATTTTTATAGTGTTTACATTATGTTAATTATTTAAAACAACCAGTTCAATTCATGGCCACCACAGAGTCAGTAACAAAATCTATGATATTCTTTATTGCTAAGTGAGACTGGCGCAAGAAAATTGTTTAGATAAAGCAGATATCAGCTCTCTATCACTTGTAGAACCAGACACAACTGGGATGAATCCTAATTCTGTACCTTCCATAGATACTTTGAAAAGGAAGTAAAAGTGTTAGTCACTCAGTAGTGTCCAACTTTTTGTGACGCCATGGACTGTAGCCCACCAGGCTCCTCTGTCCATGGGATTCTCCAGGCAAGAACACCGGAGTGGGTAGCCATTTCCTTCTCCAGGGGATCTTCCCGACCCAGGGATTGAACCCTGGTCTCCTGCGTTGCAGGTAGATTCTTTACCATCTGAGCCACCAGGAAAGCCTAAAGAATTTGTAGCATTTATTTAGCTACTACAATTGTGTCCTTGTTTCTCTATACAATTTTAATGCTTTTTATTTTTTCTCTAAACCATAATTTTAATCAAAGCTATCTAAATCATTTTATACATTTAATATTGTTTAATTATATTACATTGTATCAGAAAATACTAATAACACAATATATTTAGTGAAAATTTAGAAGTAAACTTAGAGGTTAAAACACCATCAATTTTTAAAATATTTCATGAGAACATGAAGTTGTGCAATTTGCTTTCTCTTGCTATTATTGATTGGTTAACGTAGTCTATAGTATGTTAATAATTCAAAACCGTTTTTGATAGACTTGTATTTCCTCTAGTTTATCTGATATATATTGAGTCATGATTAAAATTTCCATTCTCTAACTTGATTTTTACAGTTATAATTTAATTCTATGTATTGATAATTTGACCCATGAACATTCATCTCTTAACACTTAACATTTTATTGATCTAATAATATTTTAAATGACTATTTCTTAAATTATATATAGCTTGAAACTGTGTTTCTGTTTATACTCTGTGAGTTTGCCAATTTATTACCAAAAAAAAAAAAAAAAAAACTTAGGGGTTTCCCTGGTGACTCAGTGGTAAAGAATCTGCCTGACAAGGCAGGAGACAGGGGTACAATCCTTGGTCTGGGAAGATCCCACATGCCGTGAAGCGCCACAAGTACTGAGCCTGTGTTCTAGAGCCAGGCAGCCACAAGTACTGAAGCCCGTGGGTCCTAGAGCCCGTGGTCTGCAACAGGCAAAGCCACCGCGAGGAGAAACCCGCGCACTGCAGCTGCAGAGTAGCCCCCGCTCAGAACCAGAGAAAACCCAGGTGGCAATGAAGACCCAGCGCAGCCAAAAATAAATAAATAAAATTGTAAAACCCTTCTTTAAAAAAAAAAAAAAAAAAAGTGGCATATATCAGATGAACAGAGAACAGCTTGACAAGACCCTGGATTTAGAGTGCTGTGACCTGACAGATAAAGGATTAAGCAAATAAAGAGAAAGTACAGGCAGGAGGGCGAAGAACTGAAAAGACTTTATAAAGTCCTGCTATGGGAAGTGGTGAAATCAACGAATTAACAAGAGAAGCAGAAACATAGGTGGTCAAAAAGAGGAGAGAAGCATAAAGGAGAATGAGGTTGGAAGATTCAGAATATGAAAACTGCAACACTTGGATGAGGGAAAGATTCTGTTCTCATGTTGACAGTTGAGGCTGTGTGTGACTTGATAAGAGCTAGACCACCAGCAGCAACATAACCTAGTTGTTTGCTACAAGAAAATTTTAACTGGGAAAAGATAAGCCTAGAAACCAATAAATTACTGTTTGCTTCAGAACATTCCTACCAATCCATTCTTCAAAGCCAATATGACCCACCAACTTGGCCAAGCAATTCTTTCATCAAGGCCAGTTTGGCAGTTCCACCAGTCTTAAACTATGTGTCAGGAATTCGCTAAATCTTAATTAGTTGCTTCTCTGATAGAAATGCCTTAAAACCCTCTTTCTTCCCACCTGCAACACTGCTAAAATTGTCAAGGTGGTGTTCTTGTTAAAAACAGTAAGTTCTAATATACTCGGCTCTGATTTTTTAAACAGATTTCTTAGTGACATTTTCGAGAGTTTAGCAATCTGGTGGTTTCACCAGTGTCTACTCAACACCCCTTTGTGGCCGTCATCCAAGATCTGAAATTCGTAAATAGAATGTTCCCCTGAGGTCCCCAGAGTTTAGGTTAGAGGTCTCCAGGGTGATGAGAAGAGTCAGACATTGCATCTGTGCATCAGCCTCTCAAATGCTATGTTTAGTTGGTCTCCTAGAAAATAAAAGCCCTGTGAGCAATCCTCTGATTATCAGATCAGCTTGGAAAGCCTTTATTCTCAGTAGAAGCCTGTCTGCTATTTGTTTGTACTTATCCTTGGTTTGATTTTGGACAACTATAAAGGATTTTCTTAAGAAACAGAGATGAGAACGTGACTTGATTAATCTGTTCCTTGATTTTGCCTGGGGAACTGAGGAGTTCGTGAGGTTTCTTCTTGGACTAGTGTGTTTTCACAAATTGTACTTCAAGCATCAACACTTTATGCAAGGTTTATTAGTGCAGTTGTATTTTGCTCATGAGAATCTGGCTCAGGGAGGTATTTCTTTTCTAAACTTCTGCTAGGAATCACAGACATAAGACTGCAAACCCAAGTGTGCATGCAGTGCTAAGTCACTTCAGTCATGTCTAACTCTGCAATCCCATGGATTGTAGTCAGAAAAGCTCCTCTGTCCATGGAATTCTCCAATGCTAGAATACTGGGGTGGGTTGCTATCTCCTCTTCCAGGGGATCTTCCCAGCCCAGGGATCAAACCCAGTCTCTTGCGTCTCTTGCTCTGGCAAGTGAATTCTTTACCACTAGTGCCAGCTGGGAAGGCCCAAGAACCCAAAACACAGGTGTGAAACCAAACTTCCCATTGACCACTGCCAGACTCGTGACTTTCTCAGCCTAACCGAAAGTTCTTGACGTTTCTGTCTTAGACACTTGCCTTTGCTATAACTGCAACTAAGATGACAATCTGTCACTTTTTAAATTTTCATTATGAATAAAATAGTTCACTTGAGAGAGTTCTTAAAATAGAAAGTAAATTCTCCAATATGCAGTGACCACTGCAAAGTCAAAACCCTCTGAAATCTACATTCTCTCATAAAAAGAAATCCTCTTAAGAATATGACAAGATGCTTAATTTTGGTTTGTAAGTTCTGATCCCATCCTGAGCTGAGAACCATTGTCAAATACTTTGCAAATCATCTACAAGATAGACTAAAATTTACTGAACAATTTAAAATAATTCTGCTGCTGCTGCTGCTAAGTCGCTTCAGTTGTGTCCGACTCTGTGCGACCCCATAGACGGCAGCCCACTAGGCTCCTCTGTCCCTGGGATTCTCCAGGCAAGAATACTGGAGTGGGTTGCCATTTCCTTCTCCAATGCATGAAAGTGAAAAGTGAAAGTGAAGTCGCTCAGTCGTGTCCGACTCTTAGCGACCCCATGGACCAGCCTACCAGGCTCCTCCATCCATGGGATTTTCCAGGCAAGAGTACTGGGGTGGGGTGGCATTGCCAGAACATGTAAATCTGAGTTTATGAATTTAAATCAGCTTATTTAAATGTTGGTTGTTGTTGTTCAGTCGCTAAATCATATCTGACTCTCTGTGATCTCATGAAATGCAGCACGCCAGCACCCCTGTCCATCACCAACTTCTGGAGTTTACTCAAACTCTTTCGTTGAATTGGTGATGCCATCCAACCATTTCATCCTCTGTTGCTTCCTTCTTCTCCTGCTTCAATCTTTCTCAGCATCAGAGTCATTTCCAATGAGTTTGTTTTTCGCATCAGGTGGCCAAAGTATATGTTGGTGGAAAACTCCAATGCAACAAAAATTGAAAGAAAAAGGCAGAGCAAAAAGTTTCATGGAAAGATGATAATGATTTTTTAAGAAAAAAGATCTACTAAAGAGATTTTTTTGTTTTTACATGGCTTTTTAAATTTTTGCTTTTTGTCTTGGGAAGATCACAAACTTTCTGTAACTCAGTTTTCTTATTTGTAAGATATATGCACCTCATCATTGGGCTTCCCTGGTGGCTCAGATGGTAAAGAATTTGCCTGCAATGTGGAAGACCTGGATTCAACCCCTGGGTTGGGAAGATCCCCTGGAGGAGGGCATGGAACCCACTCCAGTATTCTTGTCTGGAGAATCCCTATGGGCAGAGGAGCCTGGCAAGCTACAGTCCATGGGGTCCCAAAGAGTTGGACATGACTGAGCGACTAAGCATAGCACACAGCATCCTGGCATTCGATGTTGGTGAATGATGAACTCCTCATGGCAATGTTGTATCAGTAGTAAAATCTTAAGTAAATATCCACCAGTGCTTCTATTAGTTTATCTCTTCTCTGAAATCTTCATTAAAGATGACATTTTCTCATGGTATTTTTAGGGAGTAGATTTTTATTGTTGTTTAGTCACTAAGTTGTGTCCAACCCTTTTTCGACCCCATAGACTGTAGCCTGGAGTGGGTTGCCATTTCCTTCTCCAGGGGATTTCCCGATGCAGGGATTGAACCTGTGTCTCCTGCATTGGCAGGAGGATTCTTTACCACGGAGCCACCAGAGAATGTTTTTCCACAAATCCAAAGAAGGAGCATGTTTCCACCTTTGTAGATATTGGGATGAAAATAATTATAATGCTTAAACATTAGCAAGTCATTCAGACTGAGGTGCAGTGGATGACAGCAAAAGCATGCCTCCTTTATTTTTCTGCTGTATCTCCTTCAACTTTCTCCTTCATTTTCTTTCATTGACTTTGTGCTCATCTAGTTTACTGCTTTGGAGAAGGCAATGGCACCCCACTCCAGTACTCTTGCCTGGAAAATCCCATGGATGGAGGAGCCTGCTGGGCCGCAGTCCATGGGGTCACTTAGAGTCGGACATGACTGAGTGGCTTCACTTTCACTTTTCACTTGCATGCATTGGAGAAGGAAATGGCAACCCACTCCAGTGTTCTTGCCTGGAGAATCCCATGGATGGGGGAGCCTGGTGGGCTGCCATCTACGGGGTTGCAGAGTCAGACATGACTGACGTGACTTAGCAGCAGCAGCAGCAGTTTACTGCTTACGCACAGGACGAATTTTTGACTCATTCTCTTTTTGTACCTTTCACCTGCTCTCCCATTTTTATTCCTTCTCCACTCTTATTTTTGGGATTATCCTTTATCCACAAATTTAACTATACTATCATAACACAAACTCTTGTAAAGTTGAAAATGCATGGGCTCTTTATTAACTAATTGGTAGCCTCGGCTAAATTACCCATACACCTTCAGCTTTCCAATCATTGAAAAAATCATTTATTAATAAAGACCACGTAGGATCAAGTTCAGAGCTAGCAGTAATGTATGCAATATTGGACAAATGTTACTATTTGTGACCATCCCAAAACTGTTCCATCTGAGATTGGCTTTCTTAAGACTGATCTTAAATTTCTAAATGAACATTTATCATAATCTCTACCTGAGTATCCATTTAGAATCTCAAAATACAACACTAACCCAATTTACCAACTCTATTTGTTTTTGCTTTTTTTATATAAATGCATCACAATACTAAGATTATGCCAGCTCAAAACTTGGAATAATTTTATGCTTTTTTATCCCTTATATTCAAACAATTATCAAATATCATTCATTAAAAAAAGAACAGTCTTGCTGTTATTCTAGTGTCTCTCTTCTAACTCTTATATGTTATATTTTTTTAACCTATACTATTTCCTTCTACAGCCAGCTGCCATAATGCCTATTGGTAGAACTTTTCTGATAATAATGAGACTCTGTTCAACACTTGCAGAGATAACACTACAGAATAAAGCTCATATTATTAAGCCTGGGATTTGAGTTAATCCAGAACCAGAGCTCAGCCATTCTTCTTCAAAACATTCTACTTTGTGCAGCTTCTCTCAGTGACAATACTAGCATCCTACAGCGTCTAACTTGTCTATTTGTCTGTCTGTGTGCATGATGACTCAATAGGTGTTTAATGCCTATCTACTTAAATTTACAATCTCCAGGACTTAAATATAAAATATCAGTGATTTAAATATAAAAAACAGTAAATTTCTGCTGACTGCAAACAAAAATGCAATTTATAGATTCAATGCAATCCCCATCAAGCTACCAATGGTATTCTTCACAGAGCTAGAACAAATAATTTCACAATTTGTATGGAAATACAAAAAACCTCGAATAGCCAAAGCAATCTTGAGAAAGAGGAATGGAACTGGAGGAATCAACCTGCCTGACTTCAGGCTCTCCTACAAAGCCAGAGTCATCAAGACAGTATGGTACTGGCACAAAGACAGAAATATAGATCAATGGGACAAAATAGAAAGCCCAGAGATAAATCCACGCACCTATGGACACCTTATCTTTGACAAAGGAGGCAAGAATATACAATGGATTAAAGACAATCTCTTTAACAAGTGGTGCTGGGAAAACTGGTCAACTCCTTGTAAAAGAATGAAACTAGAGCACCTTCTAACACCATACACAAAAATAAACTCAAAATGGATTAAAGATCTAAATGTAAGACCAGAAACTATAAAACTCTTAGAGGAGAACATAGGCAAAACACTCTCTGGCATAAATCACAGTAGGATCCTCTATGACCCACCCCCCAGAATATTGGAAATAAAAGCAAAAATAAGCAAATGGAACCTAATTAAAATTAAAAGCTTCTGCACAACAAAGGAAACTATAAATCCAAAATGGGAGAAAATAATAGCAAATGAACCAACTGATAAACAACTAATCTCAAAAATATATAAGCAACTCCTGTAGCTCAATTCCAGAAAAATAAATAACCCAATCAAAAATGGGCCAAAGAACTAGATAGATATTTCTCCAAAGAAGACATACAGATGGCTAACAAACACATGAAAAGATGCTCAACATCACTCATTATCAGAGAAATGCAAGTCAAAACCACTATGAGGTACCATTTCACGCCAGTCAGAAGGGCTGCGATTCAAAAGTCTACAAACAATAAATGCTGGAGAGGGTGTGGAGAAAAGGGAACCCTCTTACACTGTTGGTGGGAAGGCAAACTAGTACAGCCGTGGAGAGCAGTGTGGAGGTTCCTTAAAAATCTGAAAATAGAACTGCCTTATGATCCAGCAATCCCCCTGCTGGGCATACACACCTAGGAAACCAGAATTGAAAGAGACACGTGTATCCCAATGTTCATCACAGCACTGTTTATAATAGCCAGGCCATGGAAGAAACCTAGATGTCCATCAGCAGATGAATGGATAAGAAAGCTGTGGTACATATACACAATGGAGTATTACTCAGCCATTAAAAAGAATACATTTGAATCAGTTCTAATGAGGTGGATGAAACTGGAGCCTATTATACAGAGTGAAGTAAGCCAGAAAGAAAAACACCAATACAGTATACTAACACATATATATGGAATTTAGAAAGATGGTAACAATAACCCTGTATACGAGACAGCAAAAGAGACACTGATGTATAGAACAGTCTTTTGGGCTCTGTGGGAGAGGGAGAGGGTGGGATGATTTGGGAGAATGACATTGAAACATGTATAATATCATATATGAAACGAGTTGCCAGTCCAGGTTTGATACATGATACTGGATGCCTGGGGCTGGTGCACTGGGAAGACACAGAGGGATGGTACAGGGAGGGAGGAGGGAGGAGGGTTCAGGATGGGGAGCACATGTATACCTGTGGTGGATTCATGTTGATATATGGCAAAACTAATCAGATCAGATCAGATCAGATCAGTCGCTCAGTCATGTCGGACTCTTTGCAACCCCATGAACTGCAGCACGCCAGGCCTCCCTATCCATCACCAGCTCCTGGAGGTCATTCAGACTCATGTCCATCAAGCTAGTGATGCCATCCAGCCATCTCATCCTCTGTCGTCCCCTTCTCCTCCTGTTCCCAATCCTTCCCAGAATCAGAGTCTTCTCCAATGAATCAACTCTTCGCATGAGGTGGCCAAAATACTGGAGTTTCAGCTTTAGCATCATTCCTTCCAAAGAAATCCCAGGGCTGATCTCCTTCAGAATGGACAGGTTGGATCTCCTTGCAGTCCAAGGGACTCTCAAGAGTCTTCTCCAACACCACACTTCAAAAGCATCAATTCTTCAGCGCTCAGCCTTCTTCACAGTCCAGCTCTCACATCCATACATGACCACAGGAAAGACCATAGCCTTGACTAGGCGAACCTTTGTTAGCAAAGTGATGTCTCTGCTCTTGAATATGCTATCTAGGTTGATCATAACTTTCCTTCTTTGGCATTTCCTTTCTTTGGGATTGGGATGAAAACTGACCTTTTCCAATCTTGTGGCCACTGCTGAGTTTTCCAAATTTGCTGGCATATTGAGTGCAGCACTTTCACAGCATCATCTTTCAGGATTTGGAATAGCTCCACTGGAATTCCATCACCTCCACTAGCTTTGTTCCTAGTGATGCTTTCTAAGGCCCACTTGACTTCACATTCCAGGATGTCTGGCTCTAGGTCAGTGATCACACCATCATGATTATCTGGGTCGTGAAGCTCTTTTTTGTACAGTTCTTCTGTGTATTCTTGCCACCTCTTCTTAATATCTTCTGCTTCCGTTAGGTCCATACCATTTCTGTCCTTTATCGAGCCCATCTTTGCATGAAATGTTCCTTTGGTATCTTGGATTTTCTTGAATAGATCCTTAGTCTTTCCCATTCTGTTTTTTTCCTCTATTTCTTTGCATTGATCGCTGAAGAAGGCTTTCTTATCTCTTCTTGCTATTCTTTGGAACTCTGCATTCAGATGTTTATATCTTTCCTTTTCTCCTTTGCTTTTCGCTTCTCTTCTTTTCGCAGCTATTTGCAAGGCCCCCCAGACAGCCATTTTGCTTTTTTGCATTTCTTTTCCATGGGGATGGTCTTGATCCCTGTCTCCTGTACAATGTCACGAACCTCATTCCACAGTTCATCAGGCACTCTATCTATCAGATCTAGGCCCTTAAATCTATTTCTCACTTCCACTGTATAATCATAAGGGATTTGATTTAGGTCATACCTGAATGGTCTAGTGGTTTTCCCTACTTTCTTCAATTTCAGTCTGAATTTGGCAATAAGGAGTTCATTGTCCAAGCCACAATCAGCTCCTGGTCTTGTTTTTGCTGATTGTATAGAGCTTCTCCATCTTTGGCTGCAAAGAATATAATCAATCTGATTTCGGTGTTGACCATCTGGTGATGTCCATGTATAGAGTCTTCTCTTGTGTTGTTGGAAGAGGGTGTTTGCTATGACCAGTGCATTTTCTTGGCAAAACTCTGTTAGTCTTTGCCCTGCTTCATTCCATATTCCAAGGCCAAATTTGCCTGTTACTCCAGGTGTTTCTTGATTTCCTACTTTTGCATTCCAGTCCCCTATAATGAAAAGGACATCTTTTTTGGGTGTTAGTTCTAAAAGGTCTTGTAGGTCTTCATAGAACCGTCCAACTTCAGCTTCTTCAGCGTTACTGGTTGGGGCATAGACTTGGATTACTGTGACACTGAATGGTTTGCCTTGGAAAGGAACAGAGATCATTCTGTCGTTTTTGAGATTGCATCCAAGGACTGCATTTCGGACTCTTTTGTTGACCATGATGGCCACTCCATTTCTTCTGAGGGATTCCTGCCCGCAGTAGTAGATATAATGGTCCTCTGAGTTAAATTCACCCATTCGAGTCCATTTTAGTTCGCTAATTCCAAAAGGCAGAGGAACCAGAGATCAAATTGCCAACATCCGCTGGATCATGGAAAAAGCAAGAGAGTTCCAGAAAAACATCTATTTCTGCTTTATTGACTTTGCCAAAGCCTTTGATTGTGTGGATCACAATAAACGTGGAAAATTCTTAAAGAGATGGGAATACCAGACCACCTGATCTGCCTCTTGAGAAATCTGTATGCAGGTCAGGAAGCAACAGTTAGAACTGGTCATGGAACAACAGACTGGTTCCAAATAGGAAAAGGAGTACGTCAAGGCTGTATATTGTCACCATGTTTATTTAACTTATATGCAGAGTACATCATGAGAAATGCTGGACTGGAGGAAACACAAGCTGGAATCAAGATTGCTGGGAGAAATATCAATAACCTCAGATATGCAGATGATACCACCCTTATGGCAGAAAGTGAAGAGGAACTCAAAAGCCTCTTGATGAAAGTGAAAGTGGAGAGTGAAAAGGTTGGCTTAAAGCTCAACATTCAGAAAATGAAGATCATGGCAAAACCAATACAATATTGTAAAGTTTAAAAAAAATATAGAAAAACTCTTTGCAAATATTTTCTCCTGTTCAGGAGATGGCCTTTTCATTTTGTTGATGATTTCCTTTGTTGTGCAGGTTGATCTATTCCCACTTGTATATTTTTGCTTTTGTTGCTTTGTTTTTGGTGTCAGATTTAAGACATCATCATCAAAATCGGTGTCAAGTTACTTACTGCCTATGTTTTCTTTTAGAACTTTTATGAGTTCAAGTGTTAAATTAAAATCTTTAATTGAAAAAAAAAATGCAATATAACCAGAAGGATTAAGTTAGGTACAAGCATTCCAAGAATGAAGAAAACTAGTAGACTCAATTGCTCAGTGAAGTCATGGTAAGAGGAATAGAACTTGAGAGCTAAAAATAATAAATGAAGAATCAGGATATTTTTGAATTAATGATTTTGTATGTTTAATCATACCAAAATGTTAATATTACCCTATTCACAAGATTAGTTAGAGGTTAAAAGTATGGTAAATTCACCTATATAATGCCCAGTATCTCTGTTATAGAGAAGTCATTAAAATACGTGGATGAAAGTCAGAGATAGTATGTTACAGGCTTATTTATTTTAACCTAATATTTACTTTCCATTTTTAGATTACATACAATATCACAGTTACACTTACAGAAATGAGGGGTACTACTTAGTAGGATACATAAAGTGAAGGCAAAAACTTAAGAAGAAAGTATCGATAGAAAATCACTGTCTAACACCATACACAAAAATAAATTCAAAATGGATTAAAGAGCTAAATATAAGACCAGAAACCATAAAACTCCTAGAGGATAACATAGGCAAAACACTCTCTGACTTACATCACAGCAGGATCCTCTATGACCCACCTCCGAGAATATTGGAAATAAAATCAAAAATGAACAAATGGGACCTAATCAAACTTAAAAGCTTTTGCACAACAAAGGAAACTATAGGCAAGCTGAAAAGACAGCCCTCAGAATGGGAGAAAATAATAGCAAATGAAGCAACAGACAAACAACTAATCTCAAAAATATACAAGCAACTTCTACAGCTCAATTCCAGGAAAATAAACGACCCAATCAAAAAATGGGCCAAAGAACTTAATAGACATTTCTCCAAAGAAGACATACAGATGGCTAACAAACACATGAAAAGATGCTCAACATCGCTCATTATCAGAGAAATGCAAATCAAAACCACTATGAGATACCATTACACGCTAGTCAGAATGGCTGCGATCCAAAAATCCACAAGCAATAAATGCTGGAGAGGGTGCGGAGAGAAGGGTACCCTCTTACACTGTTGGTGGGAATGCAAACTAGTACAGCCATTATGGAGAACAGTATGGAGATTCCTCAAAAAACTGGGAATAGAACTGCCTTATGACCCAGCAATCCCACTGCTGGGCATACACACTGAGAAAACCAGAATTGAAAGAGGCACGTGTACCCCAATGTTCATAGCAGCACTGTTTACAATAGCCAGGACGTGGAAGCAACCTAGATGCCCATCCACAGATGAATGGATAAGCAAGCTGTGGTACATATACACGATGGAGTATTACTCAGCCATTAAAAAGAATACATTTGAATCAGTTCTATTGAGGTGGATGGAACTGGAGCCTATTATACAGAGTGAAGTAAGCCAGAAAGAAAAACACAAATACAGTATACTAACACATATATATGGAATTTAGAAAGATGGTAACAATCACCCTGCTTATGAGACAGCAAAAGAGACACTGATGTATAGAATAGACTTTTGGACTCTGGGACTGGGAGAGGGTGGGACGATTGGGGAGAATAGCATTGAAATATGTATAATATCATGTCTGAAACGAGTCAGTCCGGGTGCGATGCCCGATAACAGATGCCTGGGACTGGAGCACTGGGATGACCTGGAGGGATGGTGTGGGAGGGGGGAGGGAGGAGGGTTCGGGATGGGGAGCACGGGTATTCTGGTGGCGGATCCATCTAGATGTATGGTAAAAGTAATACAATATTGTAAAAATAAAATAAAATAAAATAAAAATAAAAATTAAAAAAAAAAAAAAAAGAAAATCATGTTATATAATCAGATTCTAAACATGGAATCAGCTGGCCACATCAATCCTCTATTAAGCCCTTGAGGTGACTGCTGCTGCTGCTCCTAAGTTGCTTCAGTCATGTCCGACTCTGTGCGACCCCATAGACGGCAGCCCACCAGGCTCCCCTGTCCCAAGGATTCACCAGGCAAGAACACTGAAGTTGGTTGCCATTTCCTTCTCCAATGCATGAAAGTGAAAAGTGAAAGTGAAGTCACTCAGTCCTGTCTGACTCTTAGCGACCCCATGGACTACAGCCTACCAGGTTCCTCTGTCCATGGGATTTTCCAGGCAAGAGTACTGGAGTGGGGTGCCATAGAGGTGACTATGGATTTATAAATGGTTTCTGTCTGTAAAGGTTACCCAGAATTCCTTGTTATTTTTAAATTAACACCTTTAGTCAAACCTCAGATTTCAATTTCAGTAAAGGCTGAACTTCACTATTAGATCCTTTAAGAGCTTTATGATTTCTTTAAATTGTTCAGAGTCCACACAGTCTGCTCCTCTCTAGAAAGTACACTTCTGAAAAATACACACTTGATTTTTATGCGAAATGACTGAGCAAGCTACACACCTACCTTTATAACTTCCACCTCCTTCTCATGAGAAGATGGGTTTGTTTATACCATTAGCAAGATCAGCAGAGCAGAGATGTTCTGCTGGAAAACACAACCGTGCTCAGTGAACAAATCTACACCCACCTGGTGTTTGTTACAGTGAGAGAAGGTTGAAGACAGCGGCACCAGTAAATATGTTTAGTTTCACATGTACACTAATAAGGGAAATTAGTCACATTCCCCTGCGTAAAACACATCTGGCTAACATATACGAAAACTTCAAAAAAGCTTAGGGATAAATGGAAAAGTGTTAGTTAAAATTAACATCCTTTTTTGAAGTTCTCATGTTCATGCTCAATTGTGTCCGACTCTTTTGTGACCCCATGGACTATGGCCCACCAGGCTCTTCTGTCCATGGGATTTTTCAGGCAGAAATCTTGGAGTGGGTTGCCATTTCCTCCTCCAGGGGATCTTCACCACCCAAGAATCGAACCCATGTCTCCTTCTTCTCTTGCATTGGTAAGTGGATACTTTTACCACTGAGTCACCTGAGAACCCTCAGATTTAGACTGGAATCTACCAAATCCAGGTCCTTTGATTTTGTTTCCAAATATGGAATCTGGCTGGTAGCCAGAATCTGAGCTACTATAGACTAACTTAGCAAATTCATTTTTTGGAACAAGTGCAATGTGGAATCTGATTTATTGTCTGACCTAATCCCAAACAGGACATCCCTGGTGGCTCAGATGGTGAAGAATCTGCCTGTAATGTGGAGACTTGTGTTCGATCCCAGGGTTGGGAAGATCCCCTGGACAAGGGAACGGCAACCACTCCAGTATTGTTGCCTGGAGAATTCCACAGACAGAGGAACCTGGTGTGTCCATGGGGTCACAGAGAGTTGGACAACACTGAGCAACTAAAACATACAATCTCAAACAGAGGTTTTCCTGTATAACGTCACCAGCAGTAATAATAAGCTCTAACCACGGAGAGCTTCAGAGATCAGATCAGTCACTCAGTCGTGTCCGACTCTTCGCAACCCCATGAACTGCAGCACACCAGGCCTCCCTGTCCATCACCAACTCTCGGAAGTCACTCAGACTCACATTCATCGAGTCAGTGATGCCATCCAGGCATCTCATCCTCTGTCGTCCCCTTTTCCTCCTGCCCTCAATCCCTCCCAGCATCAGAGTCTTCTCCAATGAGTCAACTCTTCGCATGAGGTGGCCAAAATACTGGAGTTTCAGCTTTAGCATCATTCCTTCCAAAGAAATCCCAGGGCTGATCTCCTTCAGAATGGACTGGTTGGATCTCCTTACAGTCCAAGGGACTCTCAAGAGTCTTCTCCAACACCACAGTTCAAAAGCATCAATTCTTCGGCACTCAGCCTTCTTCACAGTCCAGCTCTCACATCCATACATGACCACAGGAAAGACTATAGCCTTGACTAGGTGAACTTTTGTTGGCAAAGTGATGTCTCTGCTTTTGAATATGCTATCTAGGTTGGTCATAACTTTCCTTCCAAGGAGTAAGCGTCTTTTAATTTCATGGCTGCAGTCACCATCTGCAGTGATTTTGGAGCCCAGAAAAATAAAGTCTGACACTGTTTCCACTGTTTCCCCATCTATTTCCCATGAAGTGATGGGACCAGATGCCATGATCTTCAGTTTCTGAATGTTGAGTTTTAAGCCAACCTTTTCACTCTCCACTTTCACTTTCATCAAGAGGCTTTTGAGTTCCTCTTCACTTTCTGCCATAAGGGTGGTGTCATCTGCATATCTGAGGTTATTGATATTTCTCCCAGCAATCTTGATTCCAGCTTGTGTTTCTTCCAGTCCAGCATTTCTCATGATGTACTCTGCATATAAGTTAAATAAACATGGTGACAATATGCAGCCTTGACGTACTCCTTTTCCTATTTGGAACCAGTCTGTTGTTCCATGACCAGTTCTAACTGCTGCTTCCTGACCTGCATACAGATTTCTCAAGAGGCAGATCAGGTGGTCTGGTATTCCCATCTCTTGAAGAATTTTCCACAGTTTATTGTGATCCACACAGTCAAAGGCTTTGGCAAAGTCAATAAAGCAGAAATAGATGTTTTTCTGGAACTCTCTTGCTTTTCCGATGATCCAGCGGATGTTGGCAATTTGATCTCTGGTTCCTCTGCCTTTTCTAAATCCAGCTTGAACATCAGGAAGTTCAGGGTTCACATATTGCTGAAGCCTGGCTTGGAGAATTTTGAGCATTACTTTACTAGTGTGTGAGATAAGTGCAATTGTGCGGTAGTTTGAGCACTCTTTGGCATTGCCTTTCTTTGGGATTGGGATGAAAACTGACCTTTTCCAATCTTGTGGCCACTGCTGAGTTTTCCAAATTTGCTGGCATATTGAGTGCAGCACTTTCACAGCATCATCTTTCAGGATTTGGAATAGCTCCACTGGAATTCCATCACCTCCACTAGCTTTGTTCCTAGTGATGTTTTCTAAGGCCCACTTGACTTCACATTCCAGGATGTCTGGCTCTAGGTCAGTGATCACACCATCATGATTATCTGGGTCGTGAAGCTCTTTTTTGTACAGTTCTTCTGTGTATTCTTGCCACCTCTTCTTAATATCTTCTGCTTCCGTTAGGTCCATACCATTTCTGTCCTTTATCGAGCCCATCTTTGCATGAAATGTTCCTTTGGTATCTTGGATTTTCTTGAATAGATCCTTAGTCTTTCCCATTCTGTTTTTTTCCTCTATTTCTTTGCATTGATCGCTGAAGAAGGCTTTCTTATCTCTTCTTGCTATTCTTTGGAACTCTGCATTCAGATGTTTATATCTTTCCTTTTCTCCTTTGCTTTTCGCTTCTCTTCTTTTCGCAGCTATTTGCAAGGCCCCCCCAGACAGCCATTTTGCTTTTTTGCATTTCTTTTCCATGGGGATGGTCTTGATCCCTGTCTCCTGTACAATGTCACGAACCTCATTCCACAGTTCATCAGGCACTCTATCTATCAGATCTAGGCCCTTAAATCTATTTCTCACTTCCACTGTATAATCATAAGGGATTTGATTTAGGTCATACCTGAATGGTCTAGTGGTTTTCCCTACTTTCTTCAATTTCAGTCTGAATTTGGCAATAAGGAGTTCATTGTCCAAGCCACAATCAGCTCCTGGTCTTGTTTTTGCTGATTGTATAGAGCTTCTCCATCTTTGGCTGCAAAGAATATAATCAATCTGATTTCGGTGTTGACCATCTGGTGATGTCCATGTATAGAGTCTTCTCTTGAGTTGTTGGAAGAGGGTATTTGCTATGACCAGTGCATTTTCTTGGCAAAACTCTGTTAGTCTTTGCCCTGCTTCATTCCGTATTCCAAGGCCAAATTTGCCTGTTACTCCAGGTGTTTCTTGATTTCCTACTTTTGCATTCCAGTCCCCTATAATGTAAAGGACATCTGTTTTGGGTGTTAGTTCTAAAAGGTCTTGTAGGTCTTCATAGAACCATTCAACTTCAGCTTCTTCAGCGTTACTGGTTGGGGCATAGACTTGGATTACTGTGACATTGAATGGTTTGCCTTAGAAAGGAACAGAGATCATTCTGTCATTTTTGAGATTGCATCCAAGTACTGCACTTCGGACTCTTTTGTTGACCATGATGGCCACTCCATTTCTTCTGAGGGATTCCTGCCCACAGTAGTAGATATAATGGTCCTCTGAGTTAAATTCACCCATTCCAGTCCATTTTAGTTTGCTAATTCCTAGAATGTCAACATTCACTCTTGCCATCTCTTGTTTGACCACTTCCAATTTGCCTTGATTCATGGACCTGACATTCCAGGTTCCTATGCAATATTGCTCTTTACAGCATCGGACTTTGCTTCTATCACCAGACACATCCACAGCTGGGTATTCTTTCTGCTTTGGTTCCATCCCTTCATTCTTTCTGAAGTTATTTCTCCACTGATCTCCAGTAGCATATTGGGCCCCTACTGACCTGGGGAGTTTCTCTTTCAGTATCCTATCATTTTGCCTTTTCATACTGTTCATGGGGTTCTCAAGGCAAGAATACTGAAGTGGTTTGCCATTCCCATCTCCAGCGGACCACACCCTGTCAGATCTCTCCACCATGACCCGCCCATCCTGGGTTGCCCCACGGGCATGGCTTAATTTCATTGAGTTAGACAAGGCTGTGGTCCTGGTGTGATTAGATTGACTAGTTTTCTTTGAGTATGGTTTCAGTGTATTTGCCCTCTGATGCCCTCTTGCAAGACCTACCGTCTTACTTGGGTTTCTCTTACCTTGGACGTGGTGTATCTCTTCCCGGCTGCTCCAGCAAAGCACAGCCATCGCACCTTACCTTGGATGAGGGGTCTCTCCTCACCGCCGCCCTTCCTGACCTTGGGGGAGGGGTATCTCCT
Source organism: Tragelaphus eurycerus (assembly GCA_935064755.1). Taxonomy (NCBI): domain Eukaryota; kingdom Metazoa; phylum Chordata; class Mammalia; order Artiodactyla; family Bovidae; genus Tragelaphus; species Tragelaphus eurycerus. Next base: position 7,309,319 of record CAKXYN010000074.1, read on the forward strand.
CACCGCCGCCGTTCCTGACCTTGGTCGTTGGGTAGCTCCTCTCGGGCGTGCTCTCAGTGCGCTGCGCAGCCCGCGAGGAGAGCTTAGTACAGCTCAAAATTGTTCTCTACCTTAGGTATATAATTCATTTAATCCTCACAGTGAGTCTAAGATAGCTTTTATTATTTTCCCCATTAAACAATTGGTAAAATAGAATAAAAGAGAGTAATTTGCTTAATATCACCCTGCAAGTTGTGAGCTAGAATTCAAGTCCTAGTAGCCAGGCTTCAGAGACTTGCTCTAAATCACTATGTAATTTTCAATTATACGTATTTTATATGAGAGCCATCTCATTTTTCCCCTCTCTATTTGCTGACTATTCCTTTTTGCATGTTAGTCCTTCATCTAGGTTTTCTTATTTCATCTGAAGTCATTCTATTTCTTACCGTCTATTGATACTAAACTCCACCAGCTTTTGTTTCACTAAAAAATATTCAATCTTCTTTCAGGAGAGATAGTTCTATAGTGTAAATTTTCTTTCAGCACATTGTGGATTTTTTGCAATCTCGTATTATTTTCATTCCTAGTAAAGGAGTCTTGGTATTCTTGCAAATAGCTAGCTCATTCTACTTGGTGGTAGGAAGCATTACTATTCAAATATTCTCAAGAAGTAATGAACCTAGCCCAATATTCAGGATCTGAACGTCAACAGTCCTGAATTTTTGTCAGAAATTCTTACCAATTATGAGTCCATTCAGCTGCATGTAACAGAAACTTGACCAATTAAGCTAAAATAGGCACTGATTTTACAACATAAAAGGTATCTATAGAGATTTCTTTCAGGGAATATAAACTGTCTCCTGTTCAATGCCATTACTGTCTCTGGCTCCTTCTATCATTCTGCTTTGCCATCCTTAGCATGAGGATTCCAACATAGTGTTGACACTCCAAGGCATTTCCAATATTTCCAGCTTCACACCCACATCAAAGGCAGGTGTAGATAAAGAGAAACGAAGAAAATATAAAGGAAAAATTTCTCAATGTTACTTTTTTTTTTTGAGTAAGCATCCTATGTAAAGAATGATTCTTTTTATTTCAGTGTTAATCAGCACAAAGACTCAATTTGCATAAGCAAGTTGCAGAAAAAGAAAAACTACCTTTCTAAAAGACTTCAATGTTGAGAAATAATTCCTGAATGAAGTGATGTAAGTGCATTTGATTTCATTTTTCCATTTGCAGAAGTCATATGAAGTGATGTCTAAATTCTGTTGAGTACATTCTTTTGAGTATGTAGAGGGATTTGGTAATGTCTGAAAAATGATGAGGAAGTATCAAGTGCATTGGTCACCCTGTTCAGGAAACTACATATGAAGATTTTTATCAGGTCTTTTAAGTATTTCTTATTCATATTAAAATTACTTTCAGTATGCTGGAAAAAACTGTTCAGATTGCCAAAATAATTTCAGCATCATTAAGCAATTCTTAATGTGACTCTGGTTCACAGTCAACAACTGCATCATTCTCTTGCAAAGGGAATGATGATGTAAGCTTGCTTTTTAAGGATAGATCTAAGCTGTTGAAATGAGCAAGTACAGTTGAAAAATCAGAGCATTTGCACAAGCTGTCTCATTCAATAACTGGATGTCACAGATAGAATGTTCATCCCAGACACACATGAACCTCTTTTCAACATTCATGTAAGCACATTTCTACTTCTCAGGTGGTACTAGTGGTAAAGAATCCACCTATCAATGTAGGAGACACAAGAGATATAGGTTTGATCCCTGTGTGGGGAAGATCTTTTGGAGAAGGAAATGGCAACCCATTCCAGTATTCCTGCCTAGAAGATTCCATGGGCAGAGGAACCTGGCAGGCTACAGTCCATGGGGGAGCAACAAATCGAAAAAGACTGAGTGATTGAACATACTGTCCATGTTATCTGAAAATAAATACCATTAAGTCTATTTATTTTGAACCCTTCCTATATATATAATATTAATTTATATGAATTTTTTTGTGTTTTACCAAAGAGTAGTTTTTAACAATGTATTTATTTGAACCTACCTATATACATACATATATGTATGTATGTATGTATGTGTGTATATATATATATATATATATATATCCTGGGAAAAGTAATGGAAACTCACTCCAGTATTCTTGCCTGGAGAATTCCATAGACAGAGGAGCCTGGCAGGCTCCAGTCTATGGGGTTGCAAAGAGTCGGACACAACCAAGCAACTAACACACATACACACACACACACACACACACACACACACACATATATATATACATTGGATTATATATATATATGTATGCTGCTCGGAGAAGGCAATGGCACCCCACTCCAGTATTCTTGCCTGGAAAATCCCATGGACAGAGGAGCCTGGTAGGCTGCAGTCCATGGGGTCGCTAAGAGTCAGACATGACTGAGCGACTTCACTTTTCTTTTCACTTTCATGCATTGGAGAAGGAAATGGCAACCCACTCCAGTGTTCTTGCCTGGAGAATCCCAGGGATGGAGGAGCCTGGTGGGCTGCCGTCTATGGGGTCACACACAGTCGGACACGACTGAAGTGACTTAGCATAGCATATGCTGCTAAGTCCCTTCAGTTGCTGCTAAGTCCCTTCAGTCGTGTCCGACTCTGTGTGACCCCATAGACGGCAGCCCACCAGGCTCCCCCATCCCTGGGATTCTCCAGGCAAGAACACTGGAGTAGGTTGCCATTTCCTTCCCCAATGCATGAAAGTGAAAAGTGAAAGTGAAGTTGCTCAGTTGTGTCCTACCTCAACGACCCCATGGACTGCAACCTTCCAGGCTTCTCCATCCATGGGGTTTTCCAGGCAAGAGTACTGGAGTGGGGTGCCATTGCCTTCTCCAATATATATATATATAGGTAGACTCAAATAAATATATATGTTTAAACTATTATTTAGTAAAAATACAAAATTCAATACATTAAGATTAAAATTTACACTGCATTTAAATTCAGTTCAGTTCAGTTGCTCAGTCGTGTCTGACTTTTTGCAACCCCATGGACCACAGCACACCAGGCCTCCCTGTCCATCACCAACTCCCGGAGTTTACGCAAACTCATCTCCATTGAGTCGGTGATGCCATCCAACCATCTCATCCTCCATCATCTCCTTCTCCTCCTGCCTTCAATCTTTCCCCAAATCAGGGTCTTTTCCAAGGAGTTAGTTCTTCCCATCCAGGTGGCCAAAGTATTGGAGTTTCAGCTTCAGCATCAGTCCTTCCAATGTACACTCAAAACTGATCTCCTTTAGGATGGACTGGCTGGATCTCCTTCCTGTCCAAGGGATTCTGAAGAGTCTTCTCCAACACCACAGTTCAAAAGCATCAATTCTTTGGCACACAGCTTTCTTTATAGCCCAACTCTCATATCCATACATGACTACTGGAAAACCATAGCCTTGACTAGATGGACCTTTGTTGATAAAGTAATGCCTCTGTTTTTTAATATGCTGTCTAAGTTGGTCATAACTTTCCTTCCAAGGAGTAAGCATCTTTTAATTTCATGGCTGCAGTCACCATCTGCAGTAATTTGAAGCCTCAAAAAATAAAGTCAGCCACTGTTTCCCCTGTTTCCCCATATATTTGCCATGAAGTGATGGGACCAGATGCCATAATCTTTGTTTTCTGAATGTTGAGTTTCAAGCCAACTTTTCCACTCTTCTCTTTCACTGTCATCAAGAGGCTCTTTATTTCTTCTTCACTTTCTGCCATAAAGATGGTGTCATCTGCATATCTGAGGTTATTGATATATCTCCTGGCAATCTTGATTACAGCTTGTGGTTTTTCCAGCCCCGTTTCTCATGATGTACTCTGCATATAAGTTAAATAAGCAGGGTGACAATATTTAGCCTTGACATACTCCTTTCCCAATTAGGAACCAGTCTGTTGCTTCATGTCCAATTCTAACTGTTGCTTCCTGACCTGCATACAGATTTCTCAAAAGGCAGGTCAGGTGGTCTGGTATGCCCTCTCTTTCAGAATTTTCCACAGTTTGTTGTGATCCACACAGTCAAAGGTTTTGGCGTAGTCAATAAAGCAGAAATAGATGCTTTTCTGGATCCAGCGGATGTTGGCAATTTGATCTGTGGTTCCTCTGCCTTTTCTAAAACCAGCTTAAACATCTGGAAGTTCACAGTTCACGTATTGCTGAAGCCTGGCTTGGAGAATTTTGAGCATTACTTTACTAGCGTGTGAGATGAGTGTGACTGTGTGGAAGTTTGAACATTCTTTGGCATTGCCTTTCTTTGGGATTGGAATGAAAACTGACCTTTTCCAGTCCTGTGGCCACTGCTGAGTTTTCCAAATTTGCTGGCACATTGATTGCAGCACTTTCACAGCATCATCTTTTGGGATTTGAAATAGCTCAACTGGAATTCCATCACCTCCACTAGCTTTGTTCGTAGTGATGCTTTCTAAGGCCCACTTGACTTCACATTTCAGGATGTCTGGCTCTAGGTGAGTGATCACACCATTGTGATTATTTGGGTCTGAAGATCTTTTTTGTACAGTTCTTCTGTGTATTCTTGCCACCTCTTCTTAATATGTTCTGCTTCTCTTAGGTCCATATCATTTCTGTCCTTTATTAAAATACTAAAATATCCTAGAGGAGGGCAAGGCAACCCACTCCAGCATTCTATCTTGAAAAATCCCATGGAGAAAGAAGTCTGGCAGGCTACAGTCCATAGCATTCCACAGAATTGGCCATGACTGAAGCAACTTAGCACACACACATGTACTAAAATATAACTTCTGTTCTGTGTATCGCCCAACATACTTACAGGGAATACCTGCAGGAAAAAATACATCATATTTGGGCAACACCACCTTATGAACCCAAGATTCTCAGAAAAATTATCATTCATTCTGTAAAATAGGCAATTCGCATATGTTTTTTCCTCAAATGTAAGCAATCATCCTAATTTTTCAAGTAATTAAATTTGTTAATTTTAAGAACCTCCCAGGTTTGCAAGAAAGCTTTAAACATATCAGCCATGTGAGAGTTCTTATGATTATGAATATAATATATGAATGAGAATTCAACAGACAAAATATTTATATGACTTATTACTGGAAGTTTCTATGTTGAACAGTTAGAACTGGTCATGGAACAACAGACTGGTTCCAAATAGGAAAAGGAGTACATCAAGGCTGCATATTGTCACCATGTTTATTTAACTTATATGCAGAGTACATCATGAGAAATGCTGGACTGGAAGAAACACAAGTTGGAATCAAGATTGCCGGGAGAAATATCAATAACCTCAGATATGCAGAAGACACCACTCTTATGGCAGAAAGTGAAGAGGGGCTAAAAAGCCTCTTGATGAAAGTGAAAGTGGAGAGTGAAAGGGTTGGCTTAAAGCTCAACATTCAGAAAACGAAGATCATGGCATCTGGTCCCATCACTGCATGGGAAATAGATGGGGAAACAGTGAAAACAGTGTCAGACTTTGTTTTTCTGGGCTCCAAAATCACTGCAGATGGTGACTGCAGCCATGAAATTAAAAGACGCTTACTCCTTGGAAGGAAAGTTATGAGCAACCTAGATAGCATATTCAAAAGCAGAGACATTACTTTACCAACAAAGGTTCGCCTAGTCAAGGCTATGGTCTTTCCTGTGGTCATGTATGGATGTGAGAGCTGGACTGTGAGGAAGGCTGAACGCCGAAGAATTGATGCTTTTGAACTGTGGTGTTGGAGAAGACTCTTGAGAGTCCCTTGGACTGCAAGAAGATCCAACCAGTCCATTCTGAAGGAGATCAGCCCTGGGATTTCTTTGGAAGGAATGATGCTAAAGCTGAAACTCCAGTATTTTGGCCACCTCATGCGAAGAGTTGACTCATTGGAGAAGACTCTGATGCTGGGAGGGATTGAGGGCAGGAGGAGAAGGGGACGACAGAGTATGAGATGGCTGGATGGCATCACTGACTCGATGGATGCGAGTCTGAGTGACCTCCGGGAGCTGGTGATGGACAGGGAGGCCTGGCGTGCTGCGGTTCATGGGGTCGCAAAGAGTCGGACACGACTGAGCGACTGATCTGATCTGATGTTGAACTTGTGAGCCTTGAAAGAAACAGTCAAAGCAGGTGAGCTGAGCAGGGAGGGAATCCACTTAGTCTTCAGGAAAGACAGACTCAGGAGCTGAGCTCTGGGTCTTCCACACATTGACAAGACAATCTGGACCCAGGTTAGAAAGCTTCTTTAACTTCTCCTGGGGCAACTAATGCAAGAAAGAGGAGGCAGAATTGGAGATGAGTAAAAACACACAAGGGCTTCCAAGGTGGCACTAGTGGTAAAGAACCCACCTGCCAATGTAGGAGACATAAGAGATGGGGGTTCAATCCCTGGGTCAGGAAGATCCTCTGGAGGAGGAAACGGCAACCCACTAGTATTCTTGCCTGGAGCATCTCATGGACTGAGGAGTCTGGCAGGTTACTGTCCATACAGTCCCAAAGAGTCAGACACAACTGAAGCAAATTAGCATGCACGCATGCAAAAACACAAAAACATAAACCAACAATATGATACAATTCAATCATCATGAAGACACAGAAAAAATATGAGTATGCATATTACCAAAGTTCATATAAAATTATATTAACAATTAAGAGGCAATGAACCACAAACACAGTCCCTGGAATAAAAACATGTCCTATTATATCACATGAGGTATCAGGACATATTTGACTGAAATCTGTCAAATGGTAACATGGGGACAGATTATGACTGTTGGTGCAAGGGAAGGTTAGAATGGAAAAAGGCTTAATCTCTCCATTTGGACTGTTATTTGGGTGTATTTCAGCTGAATTTTTTTTAGGCCTGAGTTAATTGTGAATCTATTTTAATTCTCAGCTTTAAATGTAAATACATGGAAGGAATCAATGTGCTGATTAATACTTTATAACTAATTGAAAGCTGGGCTTCCCTGGTGGCTCAGATGATAAAGAATCTGCCCACTTTTTGGGAGAGCTGGGTTCAGTCTCCGGGTTGGGAAGATCCCCTGGACAAGGGAATGGCAACCCACTCCAGTATTCTTTCCTGGTGAATCCTATGGACAGAGGAGCCTGGCGGGCCACAGTCCTTGTGGTCGCAGAAAGTCAGACCCAAGTAAGTGACTAACATACACACACAACTGAATGTTACATCAGCATTATTTTTAAAGCCCATATTTACATATTAAGGGATGCTTACCCAATTGTATGTGATGTTATTCTTTGGACTTTGATCAATTACTATTTATGAAGAATGTGGAAAACCCTTGGATGTGTCCTTGTCATTTTCACTCAGAATCAATCACCTAACTTCTGTCATGAATCAAAATCAGGAGGAAAAAAAAATACAGATAACATCTTAACCAAACTGAAAGATCATTCCATCTAAGATTTGAAATGAATGCTATTCCAAAATAAAAGTGAAAAATAAAATGCATGTGTAATCATACATGCTTTTATGATGAGATTATGTGAATTATACAAACATAATCTCACTTTTAAAATGTTTTCTTATGTGCTGTAAATACATCATATTGTGCAGAAAAATTAAAAACAGTAGTTCTTTTTTGCCCTTCATTTGGTCAACTTTAAATTGTGTAACTCCTTATGATCATGGCCCTTTAAAACTATCCATCCATTTTCATAAGTTCTGAATTGGCCCATAAATATATTGCAAAAGCTTTTCGAAAAATAAACCCACATCTCACTTTTATGAAATTGAGGTTCAGATATTCAGATTTCATTATCATATAATTATCAAACATAAAGCCTCAGTCAAATTAATGGTTTTCTCTCAGTTCAATTCAGTTCAGTCACCCAGCTGTGTCCCATGGCCTGCAGCTTACCAGGACTCCCTGTCCATCACAAACTCCCAGAGTTTACTCAAACTCATATCCGTCGGTGATGCCATCCAACCATCTCACCCTCTGTCATCTCCTCCTCCTGCCTTCAATCTTTTTCAGCATCAGAGTCTTTTCCAGTGAGTCAGCTCTTTCCATCAGGTGGCCAAAGTATTGAAGTTTCAGCTTCAGCATTAGTCATTCTAATGAATATTCAGGACTTCTCTGTGTATCTGTTTTTCCATTGCTATTTTTCCAAATTGTAATTCTAAGAAAACATATCATGATAAGGATAACATTCCAAGGTATAATTATGTCTATTTAGTAATGATTCACTTATTCTAGCACACAATTTAAATTTTGTGATATAAATGTTATGTATTAACTTTTATTTAGAATAACTCTTGGTTATTCAAGTCTTTACCCATTTTCAAGCCATATTTCTCCACTGATTACCTTTATTCTAACCAATCATCATGCTTTCACAGCAATATCTGGACTCATTGTATTTATAATTTTACTTCATCATCCATGGTTTTGCTTGGTATAAAATTTAGCATATTTGAGTGTTTAGTTAGGGATAAATACACCCCAGGGCTGACAGTTGCATTGATCAAATGTCTCAATTCAGGGCATATTATCATCTTCCAAGTTCAGAAAGCTTGCCAGGCAGAAGTGGCTGACTGCTCATGCAACTCATTTATCTTCTTTAGTTCAGTTCAGTTGCTCAGCCATGTCCAACTCTTTGTTACCCCATAGACTTGAGCATACCAGGCTTCCCTGTCCATCACTAGCTCCAAGAGCTTGTTCAAACTCATGTCCATTGAGTCGGTGATGCCATCCAACCATCTCATCCTCTGTCATCCCCTTCTTCTCCTGCCTTCTATCTTTCCCAGAATCAGGGTCTTTTCCAGTGAGTTAATTCTTTGCATCAGGTGGCCTAAATATTGGAACTTCAGCTTCAGCATCAGTCCTTCCAATGAACAGTCAGGTCTTATTTCCTTCAGGATGGACTGGTTTGATCTCTGTTCAGTCCAAGGGACTCTTAAGAGTCTTCTCCAACACCATAGTTCAAAAGCATCAATTCTTTGGCACTCAGCCTTCTTTATGGTCAAACTCTCATATCCATACAAGACTACTGGAAAAACCATAGCTTTGACTAGATGGACCTTTATCTTCTTGTTGATTCACAATTTGATTAGCCATCACTAGCTTTTCTTACACTATACAGAATGTGGGAGAATCTGGGATCTAAGCTGAGGGGGGTGCCTTCCATACGTGGCCCATGAAACCCCCCACCCTTCCTCTTGTCCCCCAGCTGTGAGTGATTTCATGAGTCATTGACTGTAGGTGGGTGGAATGCCTGAACCACCTGGTGGGCTGCCTGCCTATAAAAACACTCATCGAACTGTAATGTGAATCAAAAATAAAGCTTTAATGCGTTAAACCACTGAGATTTCCAGGATTTGTCTTTTACAGAAGACAATGTTAACTGAACCAATTACCAGCTTTTAAAAAAGAGAAAATCCCTTTCTAATCTTTAATAATGACTTCCTTGCTCCCCAGATGCAGCCATCCTAATGAATTTACTAGCATACTGTGCTGGGTCTTCGTTGCTGCGTGGGTTTTTCTCTAGCTGTTTGGAGCTGGAGCTCCTCTCTAGTCGTGGCACGAGGGCTTCTCACTGTGGGGGCTTCTCTTGTTTCGGCCCCGGGGGCTCTAGAGCACAGGCTCAGTAGCTGTCGCACACGTGCTGAGTTGCTCCGTGGCACGTGAGATCTTCCTGGACCATGAGATCAAACCCACGTCTCCTGCATTGGCAGGCGGATTCTTTACCACTGAGCTGCTCGGGAAGCCCTTATATGTGTTCTTATAAATGCACGTGTTTGAGAATATTTTAATTTCCTTCAGGCCATTATATGCACAAAGTTGTGTTGCGTAATTGTTTTCACTCGGCACTTTTGTGTGTGTGTCAAATCCATCCGTGGAACTAAAGTGCACAGCTTGAGGATCCTTCCGGAGCATTGCTGAGTCCCCAATAACACACGCCTTCCACGTTTGCTAGTCACTCCCCAGCCAGGCTTCCTGCACCACAAACAACCCCGGAAAGAGTGTCTTCTCTATGCCCTGCTGAAAGTGTTAGTCATTCATTCATGCCCGACTCTTTGTGACCCATAGATTGTAGTCCCCCCGGCTCCTCTGTCCATGGCATTATCTAGGCAAGAATACTGGAGTGCGCTGCCATTTCCTACTACAGGGGATCTTCCTGACTCAGGGATCGAACCTGAGTCTCCTGCCCTGCAAGCAGATTCTTTATCATCTGAGCCACCACGGATGCCCTGCTACAGAACATGTTAGGGCTTCCCTAGGGGGTTTACACCCTGGAGCAGGATTGCTGGTCATATGGTATGCAACTTGAACTTAATCTAACTGTATAGTATCAAATTGCTCTTGAGCAGGCTGTAACACGAATTTTCTTAACTCTGTGCAGTTTTGTGCATCCCACGTCTCCTAGTGTGATGTATTAATCAGTGTAATATTACAAAGCAATATCATATTGTTCTTTTAATTTGCATTTTTCTAAATACTAATGACTTTGAGCATCTTGGCATATGCTTGCTATTCTTCAGGGGGTTCCCTTATATAAATTGCCTGTTTACATCTTCTTTTGACAATTTCCCCAGTGAGGTTTTGTCTTTTTAGTTTAACATTTTCTGGGATTCTCTTATATAAGATATTTGTTCATAACTAATTTTAGACATTGCAAATATCTCTCTCCAAGTTGTTCAATGATTGTGAACAGACTCAAAGCATAATTTGAAAGTAATATACACATCAAAAATGCTCCTGAGTTGGAAACAAACTAATTATAATTATGGAAAAAAGTATTTTTCTGGATGCACTTTCTTACCCTGACGTTGTGTTCTCTTTCACATAATAGAGATACTTTTTGTTAAGCAAATTCTTGTGATATCTCATGAAATGAAATGATATCCTGTTATATCATCTTGCCACAACAAAAGTTAAAAAAATCCTCATGCCACAAAGATTATGTTTAGTAATATTTTATGCATAAAATATATGATATGGTGATGATTCTACTTTTATTCTCTGTCACAGTAAATACGGAAATGAAGAGTAATTTGCTACATAGATGTTACTATGTACATTAACTGTACAATAACTATATGATGTTAGGAAAATAGCATCTTGTAGATCCAAAATTTTAAAGTGTTTAGATATTATTTACATTTAGTACACTAGGAAGTTAACCAGTTTCATTTTGCTTTCTAAATTATCAGTTGGATAAATGATTATTAAAAAACCATGGATCTATGTCCTGCTGAAAGTGTAAGTGCAAGTGTTAAGGTTTTTGTGAAAGTGTTACTAATCCATGGTTTGGGATTAATGATTATTCCATTTCAGGATTGAAATTTGCCATCACCAAAGTGTTGCTTTTAAGTTGCATATTGAGACAATATGGGTGGTTCAGTTCAACAATCACTCTTTCCAGAACACAGGATCTTGGCAATGAGTAATGCACTCAGCACTAGTGCCCTTCAGCTCATGCTTTTCATTGTTGAAACTCAAGTAATACAAGGGTAAGAACCCCAGGTGCAGATACACTGTGATCTTACCAGCCACGGAGACTTCCTTCTCTTGGTAAATGGGGACAAGAAAGTTTCACATGATATTTATAAGGAACCAATTATGGGGCTTCCCCATGGCTCAGTGGTACAGAATCCTCCTGCCAGCTCAGGAGACATGGGTTGGATCCCTCTATGAGGAAACTCCCCTGGAGAAGGAAATGGCAGCCCACTCCAGTGTTCTTGCTGTGAGATTCTCATGGACAGAGGAACCTACAGCCCTCTCTGGAGCTACATGGGAGGGCTACATTCCATGGGGTCTCAGAGAGTCAGACACCACTGAACAACTGAGCACCAACAATCATGGGATGGATATAATATGCTTAGAGCACGTGTTAACTATTTGTTAATTGACAATATTTTCAAACTTTCTCCAAATGGAAGACCCAGAATTTTCCCACTTTCCTAATGAATTTCTTCTTGATTATTTTAGTTTATAAAGATCTCTTCTTCCTCAAAAAACTTCTTTGCATAGATATGATTCATAAAGAGTTTAGCATTTGGTTATACTCTATACTGTATTCGTTAAAAAATATTTTATGGGCATTAATTCTATCTCATTAAACACATCACAAGTTGCTAAAGATAGAGATGATTTTTGTACTTTGTCTTGTGTGGACAGTGGAGGTGGAAGTAGTGGCAATATCTGACAAGCTAATTGTTCTTTGCAAAGAGCAGCAATTAAGAAATAATTTAAGGGAGTGTGTATGTGTGTTTTGTAATAATGATTATTTCACGGAAAGTTTTTAAGAGAATAGTTTGCAATCTTTTATAGGTGTGAATATTAAGTCTCATGCTTGTGATCAAGTCAGTATCTCCAAGGCAGCGTTATAATATCTATCTTGATGTTAAAGACAACAAAAAGTGGAGAGTGTATTGATTCTGACCCTCTCTTCAGTCTGTATGACAGTCTTCTGTGAAGCAGGCATATGTTCACGTGCAAATTAAAGATTCAATAGAACACTCAAGGCAGATTTCAGCTCTGAAGTACTTACACAAATGTGGTATTGATTTTATTGAGTGTAAGATCAATTCTATGTACTGTCTCTCAACTGTCCGGTGTAGAGGGCTTCAATTGCCTCAACTGCAAATCAACAAAATTTCCTACAAATCTTCTCTCTTTGGAAAAAGGTGTTTCTTTCAACAGAATCCTTGAGATTGAAGGGCAAGCAATATGGAGAGACAAGAAAAGGGGAAAGGATTAATTGGAAGCAGGGATTGATCTTGAAATGACTCAATGATTTCCCATAATGATGCTTCCTGCTTTAAAACCAATTCTTTTCCCACACGGCTTTTCAAATATTCTCTCTAATAAGCAGAACAGACAATTTGAGTCCTTTGATTAAGATTTTTCAAAAGTGCAAAGTGCCTGATCTTAATGCAAACTCCTCAGCATGGTGTCCAAGGTCCTTCGTGAACACTCTGCTCATATAAAAGTCAATTTCCTACATCTCTTGATAACTGAAAAACAAAATATAAAAAGTTGATAAAACTCCATACTTTTTTGGCACTAAATCCATTTAAATGAGGACTGACGAGAAAAAGTAATGCAAAGGTATCGATGAATGATGCTGAGGAGGCTACACACAAAAATAATCAAACTCCCTATGAGATTTAAGGATGAATAATCTACAATATTTATATAAAGAACCAGTACCTGCAAAAATTTTTTAAATAAAAGTTTTTAAAAATAAAGATAAAAACTCTATGCATAATACTGGGAAGTGGTAAATGGTCATTAAAAGTATATCTATGCAATAAAAAGGTTTTTTTTAAAAAGTATAAACTATGCATGTAACATAGTTGGGGAAAAAAACATCAATTCCCAGGAAATGATCCAAAGTGGAAGCAGGATTGCTTGTCTTAGATGACTGAATGCCAGAAGAAGCAAGCAACGGCTACAAGTCTAAGATTTACTGAAATCATTTAGAAATGTGAGTTTTAGTTTTTGTTCATTTGTCTGATTTTTAATGATGACCAATGAAATTTTACCATAAATACCTGATATAATTTACTTGTTATAATTCTAATGGCTCTGAAATATACAGCAGCAATAGTAGATTTATTCTGATATCCTTTTGCATTGCTACATTTAGTATTATTAGAACTGTAGTGAATCACAGAAATTAAATTACAAACTGCACTTAGGAACCTACGTGTTCAGCAATGAAATTTAGTTATATCCAGATAAGAATGTATTATAGCAGATTAACTTAATAGTGAAAGCGGTCTATTAATAAAATGCCAAAATAAAGATTTCATGTTTAGCCTAACCTGATTTTCAGCATTTTATTTGGAATTTACCTGGGAGCAGGAAGATCTATGTTCTTTCCTAATCATATTCAAAATAAAATAAATATGCAAATTTTGATGCAATAATAGGCTTCATCTCAAATTCATCTCTTGATATTTTTGAAATTAGAGAATATGGCAAATATCTGACTGAAAGTGTGAATAGTGAACCTACATACATGAATATTAAACATTCTATTTTTGTCTCTAAAGCCAGCCTAAATTAAATTCAACATACGAGAAAAAAAAAATGGTGCCCAATGAAGGCATTATGTTGGCTGAATCACCCACACCTGGGTGAAAGGCAGGGCAATTTATTTAGAAAACTGAAGAATAGACAAAAGATTTGTGTATTTCAAAGTCCACTGTCTCTCATTTAACAGAATTGGTCAAGCTATTCTTTTTTGCCCCACGTCCTCTCAACCTTTTCAGTGTCCACTTGGAAGATTTTCTTACAACCTGCGACAAGCCCCCGGAACCCTGACACTGACCTTTGACTCCCAGCCCTGCCTGTTGTCAACAACCATGGTCCTGGTGACACAAGCCCCCTCAGCAGTGCATTACTGAGTCCATTTTCTCTTTGCATCACAATTCTCTCCAGGTCCTCCTTCTCTCCTTCAAATGCCTGCCCCTCCCCACACTTGGCTAATCTAACATTCAAACAGAGTATCCTTGTCTTTCTTTTTTTTATTATTTATTTCTTTTTTTATTGAAGGATAATTGTTTTACAGAATTTTGTTTTCTGTCAAACCTCAACATGAATCAGCCATCAGATCAGATCAGATCAGTCGCTCAGTCGTGTCCAACTCTTTGGGACCCCATGAACCGCAGCACGCCAGGCCTCCCTGTCCATCACCAGCTCCCGGAGGTCACTCAGACTCGCATCCATCGAGTCAGTGATGCCATCCAGCCATCTCATCCTCTGTCGTCCCCTTATCATCCTGCCCTCAATCCCTCCCAGCATCAGAGTCTTCTCCAATGAGTCAACTCTTCGCATGAGGTGGCCAAAATACTGGAGTTTCAGCTTTAGCATCATTCCTTCTAAAGAAATTCCAGGATTGATCTCCTTCAGAATGGACTGGTTGGATCTTCTTGCAGTCCAAGGGACTCTCAAGAGTCTTCTCCAACACCACAGTTCAAAAGCATCAATTCTTCGGCGCTCAGCCTTCTTCACAGTCCAGCTCTCACATCCATACATGACCACGGGAAAGACCATAGCCTTGACTAGGCGAACCTTTGTTGGCAAAGTGATGTCTCTGCTTTTGAATATGCTATCTAGGTTGGTCATAACTTTCCTTCCAAGGAGCAAGCGTCTTTTAATTTCATGGCTGCAGTCACCATCTGCAGTGATTTTGGAGCCCAGAAAAACAAAGTCTGACACTGTTTCCACTGTTTCCCCATCTATTTCCCATGCAGTGATGGGACCAGATGCCATAGGTGTACATATATCCCCTCCCTCTTGAATCTCCCTCCCATCCCCCTCCCCATCCCACACTCTAGGTTGATACAGAGGCCCTGTTTGAGTTTCCTGAGCCATAGAGCAAATTCCCACTGGCTCTCTATTTTACATGTGGTGATGTAAGTTTCCATGTTACTCTTTCCATACATCTCACCCTCTCTTCCTCTCTCCCCATGTCATAAGTCTGTTCTCTATGCCTGTTTCTCCATTGTTGCCCTGTAAAAAAAATTCTACAGTATCATTTTTCTAGATTCTGTATATATGTGTTAGAATACAGTATTTATTTTTCTCTTTCTGATTCACTTCACTCTGTATAATAGGCTCTACTTCATCGACCTCATTAGAACAGACTCAAATGTGTTCCTTTTTATGGCTGAGTAATATTCTATTGTGTACCTATACCACAACTTCTTTATCCATTCATCTGTCAATGGACATCTAAGTTGCTTCAATGTTCTAGCTATTGTAAATAGTGTTGCAATGAACAATGGGATACATGTGTCTCTCAATTTTGGGATCAAGGTATATGCCTAGGAGTGTAACTGCAGGGTCATATGGTGGTTTTATTCCTAGTTTTTTAAGGAATCTCCATACTGCCTTCCATAGTGGCTGTATCAATTTATATTCCCACCAACAGTGCAAGAGTGTTCCCTTTTCTCCACACCCTTTCAAGCATTTATTGCTTGTAGACTTTTTGATGAGGGCCATTCACACTGGTATGAGGTGATATCTCACTGTAGTTTTGATTTGCGTTCCTCTAATAATGAGCGATATTGAGCATCTTTTCATGTGTTTGTTAGCCATCTGCTTGTCTTCTTTGGGGAAATGTCTGTTTAGGTCTTTTTCTCACTTTTTGATTTTTTTTTTTCTTTCTGGTATTGAGTTGTATGAGCTGCTTGTATGTTTTGGAAATTAATCCTTTGTCAGTTGTTTCATTTGCTATTATTTTCTCCTCTCATTCTGAGGGTTGTATTTTCACCTTGTTTATAGTTTCCTTTGCTGTGCAAAAGCTTTTTATGTTTAATCAGGTCCCACTTGTTTACTTTTGTTTTTATTTCCATTATTCTAGGAGGTGGGTCATAAAGGATCTTGCTTTGGTTTATGCCATCGAGTGTTCTGTCTGTTTTCCTCTAAGAGTTTCTGGTCTTACATTTAGGTCTTTAATCCATTTTGAGTTTATCTTTGTGTATGGTGTTAGGAAGTGTTCTAATTTCATTCTTTTACATGTAGCTGTCCAGTTTTCCCAGCAACACTTATTGAAGAGGCTGTCTTTTCCTCTTTGTATATCCTTGCCTCCTTTGTCAAAAATAAGGTACCCATAGGTGCATGGGTTTATCTCTGGGCTTTCTATCTTGTTCCATTGGTATATATTTCTGTTTTTGTGCCAGTACCATACTGTCTTGATGACTGTAGCTTTGTGGTATAACCTGAAGTCAGGAAGTTTGATTCCTCCAGCTCCATTCTTCTTTCTCCAAACTGTTTGGCTATTTGTGGTCTTCTGTGTTTCCATATAAATTGTGAAATTTTTTGTTCTGTGAAAAATGCCATTGGTAATTTGATAGGTATTGCATTGAATATGTAGATTGCATTTGGTAGTATAGTCATTTTCACAATATTGATTCTTCCTACCCAGGAACATGGAATATCTCTCCATCTGTTTATTTCACCTTTGATTTCTTTCATTAGTGTCTTATAATTTTCTGTGTACAGTTCTTTCATCTCCTTAGCTAAATTTATTCATAGATATTTAATTCTTTTTGTTGCAATGGTGAATGGGATTGCTTCATTAATTTCTCTTTCTGATTTTTCATTGTTCAGTTCAGTTCACTTCAGTCACTCAGTCCTGTCCGACTCTTTGTGACCCCATGAATTGCAGCACACAAAGCCTCGCTGTCCATCACCAACTTCTGGAGTTTATTCAAACTCATGTCCATCAGTCAGTGATGCCATCCAGCCATATCATCCTTTGACATCCCCTTCTCCTCCTGCCCCCAATCCCTCCCAGCATCAGGGTCTCTTCCAATGAGTCAACTCTTTGCATGAGGTGACCAAAGTATTGAAGTTTCAGCTTTAGCATCAGTCCTTCCAATGAACGCCCAGGACTGATCTCCTTAGAATGGACTGGTTGGATCTCCTTGCAGTCCAAGGGACTCTCAAGAGTCTTCTCCAACACCACAGTTCAAAAACATCAATTCTTTGGCACTCAGCTTTCTTCACAGTCCAATTCTCACATCCATACATGACCACAGGAAAAACCATAGCCTTGACTAGATGGACCTTTGTTGGCAAAGTAATGTCTCTGCTTTTGAATATGCTATCTGCGTTGGTCATAACTTTCCCTCCAAGGAGTAAGCATCTTTTAATTTCATGGCTGCAGTCACCATCTGCAGTGATTTTGGAGCCCTGAAATATAAAGTCTGACATTGTTTCCACTGTTTCCCCATCTATTTCCCATGAAGTGATGGGACCAGATGCCATGATCTTAGTTTCTGAATGTTGAGCTTTAAGCCAACTTTTTCACTCTCCTCTTTCACCTTCAACAAGAGGCTTTTTAGTTCCTCTTCACTTTCTGCCATAAGTTGGTGTCATCTGCATATTTGAGGTTATTGATATTTCTTCCAGCAATTTTGATTCCAGCTTGTGCTTTTTCATTGTTAGTGTATAAAAATGCAAGTGATTTTGTATCCTGCAACTTTGCTAAATTCACTGATTAGTTTTGTAATTTTCTGATACTGTCTTTAGGGTTTTTATGTGAACCGTGAACTTCCTGATGTTCAAGCTGGTTTTAGAAAAGGCAGAGGAACCACAGATGAAATTGCCAACATCTGCTGGATCATGGAAAAAGCAAGAGAGTTCCAGAAAAACATCTATTTCTGCTTTATTGACTATGCCAAAGCCTTTGACTGTGTAGATCACAATAAACTGTGGAAAATTCTTAAAGAGATGGGAATACCAGACCACCTGATCTGCCTCTTGAGAAATCTGTATGCAGGTCAGGAAGCAACAGTTAGAACTGGTCATGGAACAACAGACTGGTTCCAAATAGGAAAAGGAGTACGTCAAGGCTGTATATTGTCACCATGTTTATTTAATTTATATGCAGAGTACATCATGAGAAATGCTGGACTGGAAGAAACATAAGTTGAAATCAAGATTGCTGGGAGAAATATCAATAACCTCAGATATGCAGATGACACCACCCTTATGGCAGAAAGTGAAGAGGGGCTAAAAAGCCTCTTGATGAGAGTGAAAGTGGAGAATGAAAAGGTTGGCTTAAAGCTGTACATTCAGAAAACGAAGATCATGGCATTTGGTCCCATCACTACATGGGAAATAGATGGAGAAACAGTGTCAGACTTTATTTTTCTGGGCTCCAAGATCACTGCAGATGGTGACTGCAGCCATGAAATTAAAAGACGCTTACTCCTTGGAAGGAAAGTTATGACCAACCTAGATAGCATATTCAAAAGCAGAGACATCACTTTGCCAACAAAGGTTCGCCTAGTCAAGGCTATGGTCTTTCCCGTGGTCATGTATGGATGTGAGAGCTGGACTGTGAAGAAGGCTGAGCGCCGAAGAATTGATGCTTTTGAACTGTGGTGTTGGAGAAGACTCTTGAGAGTCCCTTGGACTGCAAGGAGATCCAACCAGTCCATTCTGAAGGAGATCAGCCCTGGGATTTCTTTGGAAGGAATGATGCTAAAGCTGAAACTCCAGTATTTTGGCCACCTCATGCGAAGAGTTGACTCATTGGAGAAGACTCTGATGCTGGGAGGGATTGGGGGCAGGAGGAGAAGGGGACGACAGAGGATGAGATGGCTGGATGGCATCACTGACTCGATGGATGTGAGTCTGAGTGACCTCTGGGAGTTGGTGATGGACAGGGAGGCCTGGCGTGCTGCGGTTCATGGGGTCGCAAAGAGTCGGACACGACTGAGCGACTGATCTGATCTGATGTATAATATCATGCAGATGCTGCTGCTGCTAAGTCGCTTCAGTCGTGTCCAACTCTGTGCAACTCCATAGATGGCAGCCCACCAGGCTCCCCCGTCTCTGGGATTCTCCAGGCAAGAACACTGGAGTGGGTTGCCATTTCCTTCTCCAATGCATAAAATTGAAAAGTGAAATTGCTCAGTCGCTCAGTCGTGTCCGACTCTTAGCGACCCCATGGACTGCGGCCCACCAGGGTCCTCCATCCATGGGATTTTCCAGGCAAGAGTACTGAGGTGGGGTGCCATTGCCTTCCCCAGTATAATATCATACCATCTACAAACAGTGAGAACTTTACTTCTTCTTTCCTGATCTAGATTCTTTTTTTTCTTTTTCTTCTCTGATTGCTGTAGCTAGGACTTCCAGAACTATGTTGAATAATAGTGGTGAAAGTGGACACACTTGTCTTGTTCCTAATCTTAGGGGAAATGCTTTCAGTTTTTCACCATTGAGAAAAAAGTTTGCTTATCATATACGGCCTTTATTATGTTGAGGTAGCTTCTTTCTATGGCCATTTTCTGAAGAGTTTTAATTATAAATAGGTGCTAAATTTTGTCAAAGGCTTTTTCTGCATCTATTGAAGTGATCATATAGTTCTTTATCTTTCAATTTGTTAATATGGTGTATCACATTGATTGATTTCCATATATTGAAGAATCCTTGCATCCCTGGAATAAATCCAACTTGATCATGGTGTTTGAGCTTTTTGATGTGTTGCTAAATTCTGTTTGGTAAAATTTTGTTGAGGATTTTTACATTGATGTTCATCAGTGATATTGGCCTGAAGTTTTCTTTTTTTGTGTTGTCTTTGTTTGGTTTTGATATCAGGGTGATGGTGGCCTCATAGAATGAATTTGGAAGTGTTCCTTCCTCTGCAATTTTTTGAAAGAGTTTTAGAAGGATAGGCATTAGCTCTTCTCTAAATGTCTGATAGAATTCTCCTGTGAAGCCATCTGATCCTGGGCTTTTGTTTTCTGGGAAATTTTTGATCACAGCTTCCATTTCAGTGTTTGTAACTGGATTGTTCATAATTTCTATTTCTTCTTGGTTCAGTCTTGGAAGATTGAACTTTTCTAAGAATCTGTCCATTTCTTCCTGGTTATCATTTAGTAGTTCATAATAGTCTGTTATAATCCTTTGTATTTTTGCATTGTCTGTCGTAACCTCTCCTTTTTCATTTCTAATTTTGTTGGTTTGATTCTTCTCTCTTTTTTTCTTGATGAGTCTAGCTAAGGGTTTGTCAATTTTGTTTATCTTTTCAAAGAACCAGCTTTTAGTTTTATTAATCTTTACTATTGTTTCTTTCATTTCTTTTTCATGTATTTCTGCTTGGATCTTTGTGATTTCTTTCATTCTACTAATTTTTGCTGTTGTTCTTCTTCTTCTTTTTCCAACTGCTTTAGCTGTAAAGTTAGGTTGTTTATTCAATGTTTTTCTTGTTTCTTGAGGTAAGATTGTATTGCAATAAACTTCCCTCTTAGAACTGTTTTACTGCATCCCATAGGTTTTGAGTTGTCATGTTCTCATTGTCATTTGTTTCTAGAATTTTTTTACTTCCCTTTTAATTTCTTCAATGACGTGTTGATTATTTAGAAATAACTTAGAAATCTGTTGTGTTGTTTAATCTCCATGTGTTTGTGTTTCTTACAGTTTTTTTTTTCTTGTAATTGATATCTAGTCTCATAGCATTGTGGCTAGAGAAGATGCTTGATATGATTTCAATTTTCTTAAATTTACTAAGGTTTGATTTGTTACCCAAGATGTGGTCTATCCTGGAGAATGTTCCATGTGCACTTAAGAAGAAGGTGTATTCTTCTGCATTTGGATGGAATGTCCTAAAGATATCAGTGAGATCCATCTCATCTAATGAATCATTTAAGACTTGTGTTCCCTTATTAATTTTCTGTTTTGATGATCTGTCCATTGCTGTAAGTAGAGTGCTTAAGTCTCCTATTATTGTGTTACTGTCAATTTCTCCTTTTATGTCTGTTGGTGTTTGTTTTATGTGTTGAGGTGCTCCTGTGTTGGATGTATGGATATTTACAATTGTTATGTCTTCTTCTTGGATAGATCCCTTGATCATTATGTAGTATCCTTCCTTATCTCTTGTAATCTTCTTTATTTTAAGGTCTATTTTGTCTGATATGAGGATTGCTACTCGAGCTTTCTTTTGCTTCCCATTTGCATGGAATATGTTTTTCCATCCTCTCACTTTCAGTCCATATGTGTCTTTAGGTCTGAAGTGGGTTTCTTGTAGACAGCATATATATGGGTCTTGTTTTTGTATCCATTCAGCCAGTCTGTGTCTTTTGGTTGGAGCATTTAATCCATTTATATTTAAAGTAATTATTGATATATATGTTCCTATTGCCATTTTCTAATTGTTTGGGGTTGATTTTGTATTTCTTTTTTCTTTTGTTGTATTTCTTGGCTATAGAAGTCCATTTAACATTTGTTGTAAAGCTGGTTTGGTGGTACTGAATTCTCTTAACTTTTACTTGCCTGTAAAGTATCTTTATCTTTCTTTTTACTAGTGTTAGTGCTTTTAACATCATCTTCTTTTTCTTTACATTCTCCTTTCCATAGTCCCTTCTTTTAAGACTTCCTCTGCTCTTTCTCCAAACAGTTCTATTATGCTTCAGAGAATATGTGATGGGTAGCAATTATATATCACCATCCATGAAATCCTGGAGATGCAAGGAGGTCACTTAGATGTGGTTTCACCAGTTTTCATCCAGCTGCTGTATGTTTCCCTGAATAATGGATCTCAGGGTGGACCTCATTCACTTACTTAATAAAAGAAACATTAAGAAGTTATTATGTTTCAGAAATGTTGCTACAATTAGAAAATAAAAGAGCCCATGACCCTGATTCAACACTTCAAGATTTAAGACGACACAGGGGTCAACCAGGCAAGGATGTACCAATCAGAAGAAACTGAACTCTTAGAGCCAAAAAGAAGCATCACAAAACTGGAAAAGTCAAAAATGTTTTATATGATAAGAGTTGGTCTAAAAGGGAGAATTGCTGGATGTGAAGCGATTCAGTTTTTAGTGAAATCTCATGTTGCTGCATGTCTGTGCTTCCAGGATACCTTCCTTTCCATATTATCTTTTCAGAGATGCTTGTACAGCAAAGGCCTTGGAAGACAGAGGTAGTGTCTCCCATTGGAGTGAAAGGTAGCTATGCTTACTCTTTAGTATAAAAGGTAAGGGTTCTTGACAAGAAGAGACAGATGCAGCCAACTCACATGGGACTTGAGAAATGCATAAAAGATGTTGGAATTTATTTTAGGATTGGGAAAGCATCACTATGTTTTAATGAAGCATCATAAAATGATATGTCTTTTAAAGAACATTTTGGTTGCGCAAGTATTGAGAGGAGTTGGGAAAAAGTAAATTTGGAGTATTTGTGATCTCCAGGTAGAAAACTGAGTGGGCAGGTGAATGAAAGACTATCAAGCTGACGAGACTTAAGATTTTAGGAGATATAATTTGAGGGGGTTCCCAGGTAAAGAATCCTTGTGGTAAAGAATCTGCCTGCCAATGCAGAAGATGCAAGACACTTGGGTTAATTTCCTGGGTATGAAAGATTCCCTGGAGGAGGAAATGGCAACCCACTCCAATAATCTTGCTTGGCTCTGAATATTTTCTAATAATAAAAAACAAACACACTGCCTACCTTACAGATAACACGACTTAAAATAGGAGCCTGACACCAATCCGGTAATTATATCAATAATAATGTTTCATTTACAGTTAATGCTAAATAAGAAAAATTCAAATGAAAACAGAGGACATAAGTCAGTATGGGAAGAATAAGCAAGGCCTCCCAGAGAAATTTACCTCTGAGTTGATAGCTGAAACTTGAGGCAAAGTTAACAGATGCAGAAATGAATGACAGGAAGTTGGGCTAAGGGGGGAGGGAGCACATTCTAAAAGAGAAGAACATAGACAAAGGCCTTGAAGCATGATGGAGCAAAGACACAAATATTCTCAACCTGAATATTATTGTACCTTGACAAACAGAGTGCTTTTAACTTATGAAAATTGTAGAACAAAATACGTTTGCTCTAAAATGATACATTGGTCTTTAACATGCCTGCTTCTTCTCTTTTTTCAGCTATGGCTTGTGGTTTGTTGGCTTCCCTGGTGGTTCAGTGTTAAAGAATCCCCCTGCCAATGCAGGAGATGCGGGTTTGATCCCTGGGTTGGGAAGATTCCTTGGAGAAGGAAATGGCAACCCACTCCAGTATTCTTCCTTGAGAAATCCTGTGGGCAGAAGAGCCTGGTGTGCTTTAGTCCATGAGTCGGGCATAATTTACTGACTAAACAACAATTAACAATGCAGCTTGTGGGATCTTTGTTCCTCACCTAGATATTGAACCTGAGCCCTTGGCAGTGAGAACTTGGAGTCCTAACCACTGCGCCACTAGGCAATTCCCTATATGTTTACTTCTTTAGTTCAAGTTTTCCACAACCAGTCGCCCAGCTAAAATGATGATTCTCATTTACCATATTTTTCAAACACATAAAGCTATCTGCCCCCTCTATCAAAAATTTTAAAGAAAGAAAGCAGCCTGTTGTGGATAATTGTATGTATAAGATACTACAACTATTAACATTATACATCTCAATGTTAAGGGCAGAATATTTTTAAAACCCAATTCTGTACCACATGAGCAGCAAAAATGGCATTGGGAAGCCCCTTATAATCAGTCAACATTGTATTAGGAGCTGGGTCTTCCCAGGTGGTGCTAGTGGTAAAGAATTCACCTGCCAATGCAGGAGACATAAGAGATGTGGGTTGGACCCTTGGGTTGGAAAGATCCCCCAGAGGAGGGCATGGCAACCCACTCAAGAATTCTTGCCTAGGAAATTCCACAGGCAGAGGAGCCTGAGGAGCTACAGCCCATGGGGCTACAAAGAGTGGGACAAGACTGAGTGACTGAGCACACATCAGGAGCTAGGTAGCGGTTATTTGGAGTTCTTCAATTAGAAGTAACATTTAATCCTAATTATTAATGGCAAAATAGGGAGAAAGACTTGACAGATTTGCCTTTAATGTTAAATAGCAATTGAGAGTTAAACTATTGAATTTTATGATATAGAAAGGTCTTTGTCATATCTTTGTATACATTCTAGCAATTACCTTTTTAATGAGACCAGATGTCCTGAACTTTCTTACACAATTGAGTTACTGAGTAAGAGTCAAAGTCAAGTATATTTGTTTTCAGCACAAAATATTATGACCTGTACTAAGGAAAATACTATTTTCTTCTGCCCTTTTATCCTCTCTGCCTACAACAGATAACATGGTTATGATTGTATTACATTTATACTGAATATCTACTCCTCTTTCTTTCACTGACTTGTAGTCTGTTGACTACAGCATATTTTGAAAGGATATAAGGCTGTACCACCACCATCTGGCTATTTTGAATTTTCCAGCAAAGATATTTTGGGCAATGAACTATTTTACTGTTGAGATTGTCCTGGTTCATGAATAAATATCATCAAGGATTTCTGTCTGCAGGGAAGAATGACCTCCATCTATTCTATGAACTCAGTGAGAGTGTTTGACCTTCTTAAATCCTTGACACAAAAATACAATATGGATGCAAATGAGTTCTGGATTTCCAAAATAAGTTCCCTCCATGACACCCTCTATTACATTTTACAAATCCAGCCAAAGAGAGACAGTTCAAAGCACTCCATAAAGTGAATTGAATTCCATTCTGTTTCCAGGTGCTCACAAATGCAGAGGTTAAATAGAATCTTTTAGAAAGCACAGGTCAGAGAGAAAGAAAAAGAGAGAAACTATAATGTAATTGAGGAATGAAACATATAGAGGTGGCCAAAAACATGAAGTGAGATAGTTAACACCATCCATAAAAAAATATGTTTTTTCTATTGCTCTGAGAAACCCAAATTCTATGAGATAGACTCAGCAATTGGAAATGAAAATCTATACTGAAGCCTTCATTGACTACTCTAAGGCCTTTATGTGGTCCACAACAAACAGTGGAAAATTCTTGAAGAGATGGATATACCAGACCACCTTACCTGCTTCCTGAGAAACCTGTATTCAGTTCAATAAGCAACAGTTATAACCGGACAGAGAACAACGGATTGGTTCAAAATTGGAAAAGGACTAAGTAAAGGCTGTATATTGACTCACTGTTTATTTAACCTCTATGTAGAGTGAAAGTGAAAGTTTCTCAGTCATGTCTGACTCTTTGCAACCCCATGGACTCTACAGTCCAGGGAATTCTCTAGGCCAGAATACTGGAGTATTACTGGAGTAGCCTTTCTCTTCTCCCAGGGGATCTTCCCAACCCAGGGATCAAACCCAGGTCTCCCGCATTGCTGGCAGATTCTTTACCAGCTGAGTCACAAGGGGAGCCTCATTTCATTAATAGGAAGTGCAAAATTTTATGTAAATCTCATCAACTAAAAATCCAAACCTAAATCAGGTACAGGTGTAGATGAGACTCCTGTGTATAATCCATTCACTGCAGCTTCTGGAGGTTACTTCCTTGCCAACTGTGCGATAGTGAGACTAAAAAGACAAATTACCTGCTCCCAAAATCCAGCTGTGGAACAACCAGAGGAGAAACACTACAGACATTCCTGTTCTAAAGGGGGAACAAAAGAAGTAAATGGAGCCTTTCTCTTCTCCTTCCTCCCTTGGAAAAACACTGTTGTCTTTGGTAGAGAAAAGAAAATCATTCTATGTGATCAGGTGTTTTTCTTATCAAATTTTGTTGCAAAAACACTCTGCATTAAATTCATCGAAGTTAAAACTACATGATCATTTAAAATCAAAGTCCTGTTTGTTCCATAAATTTGATAACATGTATTAAAACCTTAAGTTAGCAAATTGGCTTTTTAACTTTGTCCCCATCATTCCTTCCCAGGTATATCAAGTCTAGAAACACATCCTTTGGTATTGTTTTAATGAGAGAAGGATCCAGGATTAAAAAAAGAGTTAGAAAGAATCAAATACACTTCAAAGCTGATCAACCAATGCTTGATCAACCAATTTTATATTCTATTATCTCTACTTCTGGATTTCTGCTAGATTGATTTTCCTGATTATCATTTTGCTTTTCTTTGCTCTTGGGAGCCTTTCTTATTTTTAATTTGCCTAAGGGTATTGTGACATCTGTTACATTGATTAGTGTGGCAAAATATAAAATTCATTTTAATGTAGTTATCTGACATGAAAATGTTACTTAATAGCTATAGAAATTGCATTTCTTCCCAAATTGTATTGCTTTGAACATCTCTGGTGCTGTACAGAACACTCTAAATAGTCTTTGTTTGCATATTTATATGTATATGTTAATTTTATTATTAATTTATTAATTTGTTTTTGTTCTCTGTATATAAATAAATACACTTATGCATAGTTTATTCTGTAATTCATTAACTTAACTTATATTTTGCATCCTACTTTCAACTAGCACTGTTATGTTCTTGATTTACCACAAATTCATTTCTGAATTAAACATCTGATATAAATTCTTACTTAATCATTTTTAACCATGCTATGCCCTTAGAGCATTTTATTTTCAATTACTCTCTCTATGTTATTATTTTTAAATGCTTTTGTCAATATCCCAAAGATATTATTAATTTCATGTTTAGGTGATTCACTTTTAAGTTGTTTGAAGTAAGACTGAGTAATTAGAAATTTCTTACACATGACATTTAACAATAAGCTACACAATAAAAATTATTAAAGTGTTACAAAACTTTTCTGAAATCATTTTAGGTATAACATTAGGCTCAAAATTAATCATACAAATATCAATGCTGCTTTCCAATTTTGTAAAGGAAATGCATCTATTTTCCATTCTTAGGGAACAGATATGCATACAAACACAAAACCACCACCCCCAGAAAACCCAGCTATGTTTTTTAGCAACAATAAAAACAAAATTCTAAAAATTCAATATAAATTGGAATATAAATTTCTTCACTTCTTTTAGAAGTCTTGCTGATTTTTCTATACTGATTGCTTTATTTCACTTAAATCTATATAATTAATTTTGGATTCATGTAACAAAACTCCTAATCTCAATACCATGCTTTATGAAGTTTGAAGTACTCAAAAACATCTACTTGGAAGTTAATTTTATCTTCAGCAGTACAGTGCACTGCAGATTTTATTTCCAGAGTTCTCTTCCAATATTCTTAAGAGAACAGTAGATTAATTTGATTATCCAGTGATCTTGAGTCAATTTACCCATTTTCCCTAAAGTTGGTATATTTAAGGAAATGAAATAAAACTGATCAGGGTAAAAAACACTTTTTAGTATATTCTTCTGACTTCTGTCTTCGTCTACTTTCTTTCTGCTCCTGGATAGAAAAATTTTGAATGATGACAAAGTATTTCTCTTTTTATAAGGACTTGTAATATACATTATAGCTCAAAGTCTATAAACAGGTGAAGACAATAAGCAAGAAAATAGTTTCTGTGCTTATACGTTATTCTTTAAAAAGTGTTTATTCTTTAGGTTTTCTCATTTCTCCAAAAATAATTGGAGACTTCCTGTCAACTTCATAGACTAAATAAATCAAGGTATATATATATAAACTATAGATAACCATAAATTCTGAAAATTATTTGTAAGTTTTTACTAAAGAAATTAATATAAGGGTTTCCCTGGTGGCTCAGTGCCAGTGCAGGAGACACGGGTTTGATCCCTGTTCAATGGCACCCCACACCAGTACTCTCACCTGGAAAATCCCATGGACGGAGGAGCCTGGTGGGCTGCAGTCCATGGGGTTGCTAAGAGTCGGACATGACTGAGCGACTTCACTTTCACTTTCATGCATTGGAGAAGGAAATGGCATCCCACTCCAGTGTTCTTGCCTGGAGAATCCCAGGGACAGGGGAGCCTGGTGGGCTGCCGTCTATGAGGCTGCACAGAGTCGGACACGACTGAAGCGACTTAGCAGCAGCAGCAGCCAGGAAGATCCCACATGCGGCAGAGCAGCTAAGCCCGTGTGCTACAGCTGTTGGGCCTGTGCTCAGAGCTCGTGCTTGGCAGCAACAGGAGCAACCACAAGGAGAAGTGTGTGCACCTCACTACAGCATGGCACCCCCTCACTGCAACCTGACAAAAGCCCGTGCAGCAGTGAAGACCCGGCACAGCCAAAAAAGATAAAAATTAATGTTAAGGAAGAATTAACCCGAGAAGTAAATTTCAAAATATTTCTAAAGACCTGTTTCTTTATTTTGGCTGTGCAGGGTCTTAGTTGAGGCACTCCAGATCTTAAGTCGTGGCACGTGGGATCTAGTTCCCTGACTAGGGATTGAACCCCAGCCCCAGCATCGGGAGGTTGGAGTCTTTGCCACTGGACCACCAGGGAAGTCCTCAAAATATGTTTATATTCCTTAACTCCTTCTTTACTTACGGTCTGAAACCAGTATCCCAAAAGGTAGAATTTATTTACCTTTAACTGTAGTTAATACCTTTAACTATAGTATTTACCTTTAAAGTATTTCTCTTTCACTGCATATTAAGAATGGTGTTGAGAAGCATGGCAGTGCGTGCAAAGTGAAGGGATGATATTTCACAGAGAAATAAAGAAACTCTTTAAGGCCGCTGAAGATGACAGTGATCCCAGCTCAGTAGTTTCTAATTTCTATTTTTTACTAGACGACATGTTAAATGGAAACAGTCACAGAAAAGCCTCTCTAAAGAAAGTTCTTTCCAGAAATTTAAGAGAACACGGCAACATCAGAAATGGTTTTTCTCCAGGCCGTCACTGTGGAAACCAGCAATCAGAAGTGATGACAAAAGTTCTGAAACATGTCGTCCTGTTGAGATGTGGTTCGAGCAAATGTCCGTTTCTTTCAGCATCAGCAATTATTCTGGTCTGGGAGACACAGGATCAAATTCAAACATTTATTTTTATTAAGAGATTTCCAAGCTGCCCTTTAAATGGTGTAAGCTAGTGATATATTCAAATTGCTTGGTTAAGGTTCTTTCAGGTTCTCTGGTCTAACATTCTATTTTCATGTGCCTTATTATCCTGGTTTCACCTGTAACAAGAATAAGAGCTGAATGAACAATCTAAGAAAACATCAGGGATCACTTGGGGTGGGGTTGGGGGTGAGCATCAAACATATCACCTTTCCTGCCTGCTTTTGTAGTCCAGGCTCTTTTCAACCAAGATTTCTCAAGACAGTCCTGCTTCTACCCTCTTTAACTCTATCTTTAAATTGCCTCTTGGATGGTATTGCTGATTTAAACAGATACTTTTAAGTATTTGAACCAGAATACGCCTCTTCTTCGGGGATCAATATCCCAGGAGCATGTCTTTGGGCTGTTTCCCCTTGGGAGATTTTATCGTGAATGTCTCTTTTCTCAGCCCACGCTCTTACATCCCTGGTGCTGAATCTCAGCACTGTCTGCAGATGGTCCAGAAGTTTCTCCATCTGCCTTGTTTGTGGATACTGTGGTCCTTCAGGATGTGGCAGTGAACATCTCCCAGGAGTGGGCTTTGCTGGATCCTAATCAAAGTCATCTCTACTGGGATGTACTTTTTGAAAATTCCAGGAACCTGGCACCAAAACCATGTGAGACTCAACTTATAACCAATGAACTGGTTGCTCAGCACCATATTCATGGACAAAAAATTCCAAAACACAGAAAATAGGAAAAAAAATCACAAAGAATAATTTCTAGTTTTCCACTGAAGAGAAACTTGGAATAATATGTCACTGAAGTTCTTCACGTGAACAAAAAGGCATCTGAGAGGTCATTTGATGGGTAGCCTCTATGAAAGTAAAGGTCATCAATGCAGGGAAAATTTCATTCAGATTTTAAATCTTATTATACTGAAAGAAAGTCCTACAGGGATAAAACCATATGAATGTTGTGAAAAATACTCTCATGGATCCTTCATCTCACAGAGATGAAGGTGGGATCATAGCAGATCCCACCTGGACACAATTTCTATTGGTATAAAGAATGTGGACAAGCCTACATGTATCACTCATATTTGAGGACTTCTTTGAGAACCTGGGCTTCCCTGGTAGCTCAGATGGTAAGGAATCTACCTGCAATGCAGGAGACCTGGGTTCAATCCCTGGGTCAGGAAGATCCCCTGGGAAGGGAATGGCTACACACTCTAGTATTCTTGCCTGGAGGATTCCATGGAGGGAAGAGCCTGACATGCTATCGTCTATGGAGTCACAAAGAGTCAGACACAACTAAATGACTAACACAATCAAATCTTGAGAATCCAAGATGGAGATGACCTTATAAATGGGAATAAATGGAGACAACCTTATAAATTGTGGAATACGGTTGTCCATCATCCTTAGGACACATGTCAGAGGTCACATTGTAAAAGTTCAATATATGTGTTAAAAATATAATGAATGTGTTCATTCTTCATCCATTACCAAACCTGTGGAAACTCCCAGTGGAGAGAAGCCTTACAAAAGTGTGGAAAGTGGGAAAACTGGCTGTTCCTACAGACTTAGAGTACCCGTAAGAACACATACTGGAGAGAAGGCTTAACGAAAGCAGTAGCTCTGGGGAAAGTTCTCAATGAACTTTCAAACTTACTCTATGTGTAACAAGAGAAACATGATATAAATAAGGTGTGTGAGAAAGTCTTAGCCCACATTCTTTTGAAGATACGTGAGAAATTCACAACAAAAGAAAACATACAAAGATAAGTTATGTAGAAAAGCTTTCACTAATTATTCAAATCTCACTGTCCGTGTGTCTCACATTGGAGAGGTACCTGAAAAATATAAGAAATGTGGGAACATCTACACATCTTTAAATTTTACTTTAAAATTCAACTAAGATTACTTGAGCTCACATCCAGCATAATACAGGAATTCAAGGATCATTCTTACATACAACAGCTCTGCCTATTCCCAACGGGTTTATGTTTTCCTGGGAACCCATTAACCCTTATTTCTTTCTTCCAGGGAACCACCACCTTCTTCATTTTTTGTCTGCCATGGATGTCATTTTCTCTCGGTACCACTTTGAATCATGCTAATCACTGCCTCCCTTCCTGTATTCTGCAAAACCAAAACTAACAGATAATAAGGAACAGATGTTTACTGATGGCTAAATTAATAGGGGTATTTTACAGTATAAGTCAGTAGAGAAAAGAAAGTTAAAATAGAAAGCTTCATTGCTGGTGGGTATGCAAAATAGTACCATTTTGGAAGCTACTTTGGAAGGCAGTCTGGCAGTTTCTTTACAAAACTAAACATACTTTTACTATATGATCCAAATAATCATGATCCTTGGTATTCACCCAAAGGAGCTAAAAATTTATGTCCAAAAAACTGCACACGAATGTTTATAGCAGCTTTATTCATGACAGTCAAAACATGGAAACCATCAAGACGCCCTTCAGTAGGTAAATATATAAATAAATGGTAGTACATTCAGACAATGGAATATATTATTCAGGGCTAAAAAGAAATAAGTTATCCAGCCATGAAAAGATATGGAGGAACTTTAAATACTTATTACGAAGTAAAAGAAGACAATCTGAAAAGGCTACATTCTGTATGATTCTAACTAGATGAAGTTCTAGAAAAGGCAAAACTCTGGTGACAATAAAAATAAGTGTTTTCCAGAAGCTGGGGGGGGGGGTGGAGAAAATATGAATAGGTATATGGCAAAGTAATTTAGGAACAATGAAAGTATTTTTAATGTTTCTAATATGGTAGATACATGTCATTATACATTTGCCCAAACCCATAGAATCTGTAACACCAAGACTGAAATTTAATGAAAACCACAGATTCTGAGTGATAATGATGTGTTGGCATAGATTCAGCAATCATAACAAGTATATAAGTCTGGTGGGAGGGGGTGCTGCTGATAATGGGGGAGACTGAGGGCAGGGAATATATGGGAAATCTCTGCACTTTCCACTAAATATTTCTGTGGAAAATCTAAAATTTTCCTAAAAAATAAAAATTATGTAAAACAAAGTTGAATGCTACACATCAGATTTACTGAAGTTGCTTGATTGTGTGACATTCTTTTTACTGTGATTGTCCTCCAAGACACCTGGTTGCCACAACTTGATTTGTTTCTCATCTCCTCCTTGTAGAATGATCCCTTAAAATCTAGGTGCACACAGGTAACCTTGCATTGTGTAACAGTAAATTATGTCACCAAGCAAAAATCTTACCCGAACCCCAGAAGGGCTTCACCTTCTCAAATTCTCAAAGGTAAGCACTTAGTAAGACATCTTCTTTAGGTAAAGTCCCAACTCTCGAAGGACTGTGCTCTTGCCTTAGAAAAAATTGCTTCTCTTTTTCTTCAAAACAGCTTTAAGAACTAAATCCCATGATTACTTCTATCAGCAAAGGAATCCAGGTAAGTGCATGCATAAGCCTCCCAATATTTACCTTAAAATGAAGCCAAGCAAGAAAAAAAGTCTTAGCTGGCTTTTGTGGGGTCAACCCTCTGGCAAACTTAGTAAAGCATTACATTCAGGTTAATGGTTGTTTTTGTTCAGTCACTAAATTATGTTCAACTTTTTGTGACCCCATGAATGGGTTATGCTATGTAACCATCTCACCCTCTGCTGCCCCCTTTTATTTTGCCTTCAATCTTTCCCAGTATCAGGGTCTTTTGCAAATCAATGGGGAACACTGTAAATAATGGAATTTATGCAATTTATCTGTTCATAGGCAAAATGTAAGATTAACATCACTCATTATGTCATTAAAAAGTATTCCAGATTAATTTAAAGAATCACAGAACAAAAATATAAAGATATAGGTAGTCATACTGAGTGAATAAATCAGGCAGATGCAGATCAGTCGCTCAGTCATGTCCGACTCTTTGCGACCCCATGAACCGCAGCACGCCAGGCCTCCCTGTCCATCACCAGCTCCCGGAGGTCACTCAGACTCGCATCCATCGAGTCAGTGATGCCATCCAGCCATCTCATCCTCTGTCGTCCCCTTCTCCTCCTGCCCTCAATCCCTCCCAGCATCAGAGACTTCTCCAATGAGTCAACTCTTCGCATGAGGTGGCCAAAATACTGGAGTTTCAGCTTCAGCATCATTCCTTCTAAAAAAATTCCAGGATTGATCTCCTTCAGAATGGACTGGTTGGATCTTCTTGCAGTCACTGGAATAAATCAGGCAGAGAAAGACAAATATCATATGATATCACTTATTTATAGAATCTTTAAAAAAAGAGTACAAATGAATTTATTTACAAAACAGAAATAGAGTCACAGGTATAGAAAAAAACTTACAGTCACCAGGGAATAAGGGAAGAGGGAGGGATAAATTTGGAGATTGTAGATGATATATACACACTACTACATTTTTATATAAAATAGGTCACTAATAGGGATCTACTGTAAAGCACAGGAAAATACCCAATACACTGTGATGACCTATATGGGAAAAGGATCTTAAAATAGAGTGGATATATATATATATAACTGATTCACTTTGCTATACACTTGAAACCAACACAACATTGTTAATCAACTATACTCCAATTAAAATTTTAAAAGATAATAATATCACTTAAAATGGGTCAAAATTATTCTATAGGCATATCCATGCTCTCATAACATGTAAATACTATGATCTTCAGTTTTTGTGACAAACAGAAATATTAACAATTATGAGATTAAAAACAAAGGCATCTTTACAACTGTCTACTTCATATGATTTCTGAAGTATGCTCAAAAGTTTTTTTTAAAAAAGGATAAGAAATGTTGCTGAAGCTACTCATTCTCTTCAAATTTTAAGTGAAGTAGAACTGGTTTAACTGAACACAGTTGCACATAATAATTGGTTACAGTCACTTAAAATATCTACTGGGAATGCCCAGTGCTTATTTTAACCCAGAGCGCTTTGGTTAATAGAAGGCTGCTGCATCCTTCCCCCTTCATGTTTTTAACCTTTAAGGAAGTACCATGTGGTTGAGGCTGTTGTGCTGCAAAGCTGGTCCTGTGGTCCCACCTGATGAGCGATGACCAGCATCATTTGGTGTGGAAAATTCCTCCCACACTGGGACCACACGCCCTCTGTGACTCACAGAATAAAACACTGCTGCCAAGTAAGATGCTGAAGTCTATATGCCAAAATCTATATTATACTGGGCATCATAGCAGTGAACAAAACAGACAAAATTTCACAGGGTGTATATTCCACTGGCAGGGAAGACAATGAAAATGTATGAGTAAACAACACAAGAGCCTTAGACACTGAAAAGGGCTAAGCAGGAAAGCAGAAGAGGGGAAATGACGGTGTTAGTGACTGCATCCCTGTGAGATCCTGAGAAATGCAACCAGCTAAGCCATAACCCGAGGTAACAATTGGGTGTTGTTTTCAGAAACTAAGCTTGGGGCTATTTGTTATGCGGAGAAAGCAATGGCACCCCACTCCTATACTCTTGCCTGGAAAATCCCACGGACAGAGGAGCCTGGTAGGCTGCAGTCCATGGGGTCACTAAGAGTCGGACACAACTGAATGACTTCACTTTCACTTTTCGCTTTCATGCATTGGAGAAGGAAATGGAAACCCACTCCAGTGTTCTTGTCTGGAGAATCCCAGGGACAGAGGAGCCTGGTGGGCTGCCGTCTATGCGGTTGCACAGAGTTGGACACCACTGAAGCGACGCAGCAGCAGCAGCAGCAGCAGCAGCAGCAGTAGCTACCTAGTACACAAATTCCTTTAGAAGACTTGCGTATTCCAACTCCATTTTTCAGTTGAAATGCAGCATGGTTTCCCTTTTTCTTCAACCTGTTTCTCCAAATTACTATGCTTTAGTAAGATGGGAGCACAAGAAATAACAGATTTTCTTAAATGCATAGTTTCATCTATGTGAGGAGACGATAAAGAGGTAGATCTCTATATTGTTGTTGTTCACTCAGCTGTGTCCGGCTCTTTGAGATCAACTTTTGTCTGACTCTTTGCTTGGACTGCAGCACGCCAGGCTTTCCTGTCCTTCACTATCTCCCAGAGCTTGCTCAAACTCATGTCCATTGAGTTGATGATGCCATCCAACCATCTCATCCTCTGTTGCACTCTTCTCCTCCTGCCTTCAATCTTTCCAGCATCACGGTCTTTTTCAATGAGTCTGAGTACATGTATGTTTTTTATTCTCCAGATTTTCTCTTCTAAATTAAAAATTATATGAATTGAATTTGGGCTTCTTTCAACAGGCTTGCTTATTTCTCCCCAAAGTTAGTTCATTTGAATTTTATAGCCTTATATCTCCTGCATGCACAATTCCAAATCTACTAGTGTTTTCTGTGCATCAGGGTGAAAATACACTCTTTCCTTGTTGAAGCAGTAGACCAAATCTGGTGACATGTTTTCCTTTCTTCTAGAATGGTCTGAACACCATCTCATTTGGTACTTATCACATTACATCTTCATTGTGTTTACTACCCTTATTTTTTTTCCTTCTCAAATTTTACACATTTAAAAAAATATTGTCATGACTTGTTGACTGCCTTTACCATGGGAACCTCACTTTTATTTGGTGATGATGTAACACAGCCAGTTATCTTCCATTTCCCAGGAAGTTGGCTCTACTATCCTTCACCATGAACCCTAAAATGCATTGTCTCTTTTTCTAATGTTGCAAGTAACACAAAATTTCAAGAAAGGCTAAATTAAAAAGGCATATGTCCCCGTCTTGTCTTTCGTTCATTTTGGCTGCACTGCCTGGTGTGTGAGATCATACTCTCTGACAGTGGGAGCATGGAGTTTTAACTGCTGGACCACCAGGGAAGCCTTAGAAGTGTATATTTTTAATCTATTCTATTTTGTATAGACCAGATCAAACCACAGTGAAATCTCTATTGTTGTTTAGTCGTTAAGTCATGTCAGACTCTTCTGCGACCCCATGGACTATAGTCCACCAGGCCCTTCTGTCCATGGGATTTCCCAGGAAAGAATACTGGACTGGGTTGCCATTTCCTCCTCCAGGGGATCTTTCTCACCCAAGGATGGAAGCTGTGTCTCCTGAATTACAGGCCTATTCTTTACCACTGAGCCACCTAGGAAGCCCCTAAATCTCTATGCTGCTGCTACTGCTAAGTCACTTCAGTCATATCCGACTCTATGTGACCCCATAGATGGCAGCCCGCCAGGCTCCCCCGTCCCTGGGATTCTCCAGGCAAGAACACTGGAGTGGGTTGCCATTTCCTTCTCCAATGCATGAAAGTGAAAAGTGAAAGGGAATTCATTCAGTCATGTCCAACTCTTAGCGACCCCATGGACTGCAGCCCACCAGGCTCCTCTGTCCACGGGATCTTCCATAACAAAGTTAAATATTTCAATATGAGATGAGACCCATCACTGCCAGTTGTCTCAGAATCATTTCACCATCATTAGTCTTTTAGTCCTTAACAATTTTTCCTTTTCAACTGATGCTTCTTCTAGATTTGTTGCTTCCACCTAGACTTTTTCTATTTTCTTTTCATGAAGAGTTATTTAAAAGGAAGTCTTATGATGGCATTAATATCATAGACATCAAAAAGAATGTCCAGAATTTATTGACCTGTTTTGTGGTTTGAAGCGCACTGAATGATAACAACTAGAAGTAATCTTTTTTAATGGATTTACATTTTGTATTCAAGTATCTCTCAATATCTCTGTCCTCCTGGAGTCCCCCCTTTGAAAGCTAGTTTCTTGCACCACCCCTGCCTACAGAGACTGAAGGTGATATTTAAGACAGAGAAAGCCTCCAAGGCCCACATGAGAATAACTAAAGGAAACTGGCTTTCAGGCCCTGAGAGAGGCTGTCTGGAGGGGACCGAAAGCAGGGTGCCTGAACTCTAAGAATAACAAGTGCGGCTCTGAGTCTGCTCAGTCAAACCTCCCTGTACTATCAGCCGACTGCGGGAATGAGCAGGTTCGTTAACATCTCTGATGTTCAGTTGCTTCATCTACAAGTAAATCTGTGATATGTATACATCATTATTATAGATTCAAAACAATTCTTTGAACATTTATTGATTCCCCAACAACGTCCAAAACTTTACATTTGCTTAAAAGAGGCATACAAAACCAAACAAATAAAAGTAAAAGCCCTGAAATAGAAATATGTAAAATGATGGAAAGGAAGGAGGAAACAGTCTTAGGAAACAAAGAGGACAAAAAAATCAGCTTAATTTTGCTTTTCCAAGAAGATAAAACTTAAACTTGATTTTAGGTGGATTTCATTCAAAAAAGAAACATGAAATCCAGGCTGTGTGTGAGTATATACATACATATGCAACATACTAAGTAGATACACATGGTATTCAATGTTTAAAAAAAAAATGTATGGTATAAAGTCTTAAGTGACACTAACTACTGTACTGGGTAATGTCCACCTGCAATTTTGTCGAAGATAAGATAATTTTCTCCATGTGGCTTTTCCTTAAAATAATCTTTGATAAGAGACAAGGGCACAGCTGTCCACAGCAGCTCAATTAAGGCGTTATTGTTGAGGCACCAAGCCAGCGTAGCCCAGACATGAGGTTTTAACTGTATGTAGGAAAAGCGTTCAGAGGACCTATGTTTTAGAGTGGGCTTCCCAGGTGATGATAGTGGTGAAGAATCTGCCTGTCAGTGCAGGAGACACAAGAGATGCAAGCTTGATCTCTGGGTCGGGAAGACGCCCTGTAAGAGGGAAATGGCAACCCACTCCAGTATCCTTGCCTGAAAAATTCCAAGGACAAGAAGAGCCTGGTGGGCTTCAGTCCATAAGGTCACAAAGAGTTGGACATGACTGAATGACTGAATACTCACAAGCACACACACACACACACACACACTTGCATGTCATAAAGTCCCATGATGTGTCTGCATCTCTTTGACACTGTTCTACCAACAGAGCTTCTCTTTCTTCTTAGTTTCCGCAGGAAGAACAATTTCCTACTTTTGCATTTCTTACCAGTAAATGATTTGTTCATACCATTTATTTCCTTCATGACAGTAAAAACCTTATTTTTTTTTTCATTTTCTTATAAATGTTTAAACAGTCAACTATAAGATTATGGAATTCCCATATTTAAGACAAATAGTAAAACTTTGTGACTACAACTTTTGCAAATTTGAGGAATCAATAATTTATATTAATACATCTGTTAACACCAAAACATGAGCAGCTATGTGAAACCGACATATAGGTGGACAGGCGGGTACTAGAGTCTGCTGGTGAGGGAGTCAGTATATGTAAGCACTTTCTGGACCTAACAGTCTCACAGTTCCTGCTGCAAAGATCTAGAAAGTTCATTTGTTAGTGACCTTCTTCCCCTGATGCCCCATGCCAAAGGGAACCTCTTTTGATACCATAATACAGAGGCAATTTCTTGATCCCTACCCCCGAATTTTGGAGGAGTAGAGAGAATTTAGGACTTCCCAAGTGGCTCAGTGGTAAAGAATCCACTTTCCAATGCAGGAGATGTGGAGACGTGGGTTCGATCCCTGAGTGGGGAAGATTCCCTGAAAGAGGAAATGGCAACCCACTCCAATATTCTTGCCTGAAAAATCCCATGGACAGAGCATGGGCCACGGTCCACAGGGTCACAAAGAGTTGGACATGACTGAGTGAGTGAGCATGCGGAGAGAACTAAAGGAAGAAAGAAAAGTAAGTCCTTTCTCCCTGGAGGAAATGAAGATGTCTTTCTTTCACTCCTTGATAGGCTTAATGAAGGCATGTTTGAACAGTATCCTCTCACTTAACTAACTTACTCTATGTATATAGAAGTCATCTGAACATATTTCCTTGGAGGCTGATAGACAGCTTGTTCAAATGGTGACATTTTTCTGACCTTGGCTTTTATTTTTTTCCATTTCGGAATCACTTGGGAGACACCATGAGACATTTTAATTTGGGCTATAAGTGTTCTCATTCTGTCACACCCCCGACACACAGCAGATGCACTGCTGAATGACCTAGCTTTTGGTTCAATCTTTTCTAGAAGGAAAAGTAAAAACTCTTACATTCACAGCTAATCTGTCAATAACAGAAAAGTCACATTATATTTTTTAAAGGATATTTTCAAGCAAGAAAGCTAATTTTATTTTTTTCATACACCTGAAATATTTTCTCAGTGAGAGATAGCTCTTTAAACTAGTTTAATATATGGTATATTTAAAATGTCATGAAGATATTATTAAGGTTAAAATCAAACAAGGCTTGGATTTCAAAATACTATTTGTCTTTTGGAAATTTTTATTTAATAGCTTCCATAAAAATTTTCCTCTGTATAATTCAATTTTTTAAAATTATTATGGATGGTGCTAGCTACTGAATTCATGAGATTGGGTAAAATTGCTGAGCAGTTGAATCTAGTTTTTAGAGCTATTGCAATATGATAGAATAGTACCTTTACAGCCTTAGCATTTTCTCAACACAAGTAAATTTGGAGAAAGTATTCATGTGGTTTGGGAGCTCGATCTGGGTGGTTTTGAAATGGACCTTACAGGTTGGGTTACTGCTTGGAAATGGGCAGAATTTATTATGTGCTAGCAAGGCACAAACTGAGTGACTTCACTTTCACTTTTCACTTTCATGCATTGGAGAAGGCAATGGCAACCCACTCCAGTGCTCTTGCCTGAAGAATCCCAGGGATGGGGGAGCCCAGTGGGCTGCCGTCTATGGAGTCGCACAGAGTCGGACACGACTGAAGTGACTTAGCAGCAGCAGCAGCAAGGCACAGAATGGTGTCCTGAAGGGTATCTTGATGATACCCTCTTAGCCTCCAGTGTTTTAATATACTTCATATGTGTATGTTTAGACCTTGTTGTTGTTCAGTTGCTCAGTCGTGTCCTACTCTTTGTGACCCCATGAATTGTAGTATGTTGGAAATTTACTATAGAAATATTAGATAAACCTCGTACCATTTAGGATGCTCAGTTCTGCTCAGTTCAGTCCCTCAGTTGTGTCCAACTCTTTGCAACCCCATGAACTGCAGCATGCCAGGCCTCCCGGTCCATCACCAACTCCTGGAGTTTACCCAAACTCATGTCCATTGAGTTGATGATGCCATCCGACCATCTCATCCTCTGTCATCCCTTTCATCTCCTGCCCTCAACCCTTCCCAGCATCAGAGTCTTTTCCAATGAGTCGGCTCTTTGCATCAGGTGACCAAAGTATTGGAGTTTCAGCTTTAGCATCAGCATCAGTCCTTCCAATGAATATTCAGGGCCGATTTCCTTTAGGATAGACTGGTTGGATCTCCTTGCAGTCCAAGGGACTCTCAACAGTCTTCTCCAGCACCATACTTCGAAATAATCAATTCTTTGGCACTCAGCCTTCTTTATGGTCCAACTCTCACATCTGTACATGACTACTGGAAAAACCATGCTGCTGCTGCTGCTAAGTCACTTCATTCATGTCTGACTCTGTGCAACCCCATAGACAGCTATAGTTAAATTATAGTTCATGTTTTGTGCTAAAGTTCAAAGTAAAATTCTCATCTAGCATATTTTTTATATTATACTTGGGTAGGTGTTTAGACCTTTGCATGTTAAATATGAGTGAGGGTCACTGAATTTACTATTTTAACAAATGGTAACAGTTTTTTACCAACCATATTGATTTTCATGTATACCCATTCATAACATGTAACTGCTATATCTAATATTGTTATCACCATTAATTTTTTTTTACCAACTTTAACCAAAGTATGCAACTTTTGTTTATATGGCCACAGAACAAAACAAGAAGGCAAGAAGCAGAAATTGTCTAGCTAACTGCTTTTTTATGAGCATATGTTTTCTATCACTTTAACTAATTTCAAGGCTACAGATAAACATATGTACACATCTCTGTGTGTGAGAAATGGGCTCTTTCCCCAAGCATAAGAGTATTCACGCTAGTTCATCAGATGATCAAAAGTTTTCTTTGAGAAAAGGAATCTACTAAAAAGAAATGATACAAATGAACTTATTTACAAAACAGAAACAGGCTCACAGAGAACTAACTTATCATTGCCAGAGGGGAAGAACTGGGAGAAGGGTAGTTAGGGAGATGGGATGGACATGCACACACTGCTATATTTAAAATGGATGACCACCAAGGACCTACTCTAGAGCACCAGGAACTCTGCTCAATGTTATGTGACAGGCTGGATGGGAGGGGAGTTTGGGGGAGAATGGCTTCATGTATATGTATGGCTGAGTCCCTTCACTGTTCACCCAAAACTATCACAACATTATTTAATCAGATATACTCCAATACAGAATAAAAAAAATTTTTTTAAGACTATATGAAAGCACTAATGAGGAAATAGGCAGATTTCCTTTGAGCATGTAAATTACAGGCTACTTTCTACCTGTTTAGATTACCCAGTTGACCACATGTCTTAACAGAAGGCACATATTTTCAGTACTGCCATTCAGTATGCCCAAAGATAGGTGTCAATATGAACGGAAGTGTAGTTGGCTACAGAGACATAAAGGGAAAAAGAGGCAAAGAGGAGATGCAGGAATATCATCAAAGCAAACGTTGCACAGAGTAGATTTGAAGAGGCAAGGAAGACTTTATTCATGGTTACTGCAATAGAGAAGAGAGAACTCAGTCTGAGTTCAAATTCACTGCAAAAGGAAAGGGCTGGAGAATTTTTAAGAGCTAGGATTGGAAAGTGGGGATCATAGGCCATCTGTGTTTCCTGCCCAATGGAAAAGCGAACTTTCCCATCACCATCACAGAAGATAGGTTTACAAGTTGGCAAGTGACGCCCATTAGAGGGAGAAGGCAATGGCACCCATTCCAGTAAGTACTCTTGCCTGGAGAAGCCCATGGGCGGAGGAGCCTGGTGGGCTTCAGTCCATGGGGTCGCTAAGAGTCGGACACGACTGAGAACTTCACTTTCACTTTTCACTTTCATGCATTGGAGAAGGAAATGGCAACCCACTCCAGTGTTCTTGCTTGGAGAATCCCAGGGACAGCGGAGCCTGGTGGGTGCACAGAGTCGGACACGACTGAAACAACTTAGCAGCAGCAGCAGCCCATTAGAGGCCGATGCTCCCCATCCCACGGAGACTGAGACGGAGGTGGGGTCTTCCCTCCTGAGGATTACACCTCCTGGAGTGGATCCCAAGTCACTGAGAAAGGCATACCCTGGGTCTTGAAACTGCCAAAGATTTTCTTTAATAGATTTGTATCTCAAAGAGGCAGAGAAAATTTAAAAGTTATCTGAAGTAAATGCTCTCAGAAAAGGGAGGTCTGGGTCTTAGAGTAAAGAAAGTGACGGTGAAAATGTGAGTCACTCAGTCACGTCTGACTCCTTCTGACCCCATGGACTCTTCTGCCTGTGGGATGTTCTAGGTAAGAATACTGGAGTGGGTTGTCATTTCCTTCTCCAGAAGAAACTTGCCTAGTGAAGCCGATAAAAACATGGAGGCTTGGGTGTTGATGGAGAGATGGGAAGTTAAGTATGGCTGTGGTGGCGGGGAGGGGTCAGGAAACTGTGTATATACTGGTTCCAGGACAAACTGAGGATCACATCAACCTACTTCTCAAATTTTGTCCATGTTGTCAATGGTGCTGGAAATACTCCAGGTTATTAGAATAATTGATG
Source organism: Tragelaphus eurycerus (assembly GCA_935064755.1). Lineage (NCBI taxonomy): Eukaryota > Metazoa > Chordata > Mammalia > Artiodactyla > Bovidae > Tragelaphus > Tragelaphus eurycerus. The sequence goes on from CAKXYN010000074.1 coordinate 7,352,124, forward strand.
CAAAAGCACTGATGACAGTTATTCCCTTATTTTAATATTTTTCCCTAATTGGTAGTCACTCTCCTTGAATTTGTCTTCAAGGACTATCCTATAATATCTTGTCCAGAGGTAATGTAGTTAAAGATTTTATTTCTTGGCATTAAAGGACAAAGTTGCATAAAATTTATGAGATAGTGTGTTAGAAATGTCCTTAAAAATCATTTGTAGGAAAATAACATTATAAATTATCTAACAAATATATACAAAACAAATTATTTCATGGATAATAAGACATTATTTTGATTTAAGCTATGATCTCACCAGTTCTAACAGCCTAAATGGTTCGAGGTTTATCTAATATTCCCATAGTAAATTTCCAAAGAAAACCCTGGATTCAAGATTCAGGTGTTATTATTGGTTTGTTTACAAATCAAACATACATAAAGAAGTCATGACTTGCTTTCATTATCTGAAAATATAGGACCTTGTAAAAATTATTCATAGTCTAATTACAATCCCTATCAAACAAGTATGTGAAAATATACAACATAATTAATACAGGTACCACTGGAAGATTGTAAAACCAATGTCTAAGCATAGAGAGTGGGGGCATGCACCAAACATGTATAATTTTATCTAATCCTCATCAAAAATTACAGTAGGTTAATTGTAAGTGCCATGTCATAGCATGAAATAATGATACATGTTAGTCAGTGAGAAAATATAATTTGTAAAAATCATGCCACATAAATGATGATGCCAGTGGGGTAATTACTGTCATTTATATCACTTTCAGGAAAATGAGTCATTCATACAAACACACATTTACAAATGTAATTCATCCAATGAACACACAGATTGTGTAATTTCCTCATGCTGTTTTCATAGAGACAAAGTATGATTAATTAACAGGAGCCTAAGATGCTAAGAAGTCCCTCCATACAGAACAAAAATATGCATCCTTTATATCAATAATACTTTAATATGATCTTATTGATTTGTCTCTTTTCAATTAAATTGATACAAAGCCAGGTTATCCCATTTGAAAATTATGAAATTAAAAACACTAATGGATGACAGTAAGCTGATGCATTTGGTTAGAATATACAAAGCATTTTTTACTGTACATTGAACAGTGAAACAACTGAATTGTACCTGATAAATTCTGTAACAAGATCTTTAAGAAAATTATAAATGGCAAATGTATTGTTTCCTCAAGTTTCTATGATACATATTAGTTTATACAATCCCACTTAACTGTGGAAATAGCCTTAATAAATTGTAGTTGAAATGTGATTCTACTCCTCTTATGAAATGACTGAAACCAAATGAAAATTAAAACAAAAAGTTAGCAACTCACAGCTTGCCCAGGTCAGTTAGGCAAGAAAAACAGTTTGCCCAGAAAAACAATCTTTCAAAACCAAGGTTAAAAGAAAGATTTATTTAGTTTTATTTTATTGCATTTTTAAAGTGGAACAGCTTATATATTATAGCTAAAATATAGAAAAATAAAGTAGATATAGAAATGTGTTTAATGATGAAAGTTACACAATAAAAATGAAAACTTGAAGGATGACATAACATTAGAATAATAATCTGGTGAAAATGTTATCAATTTTCTTAGCTTTAAAGTAAAGGTAATAGCAGTTTGAAATAAATAATTAAGTAAATTAATATAAGTAAAAGGCCAAAATAATGACCATCATATTAAAAGTCAATAATTATTATCCATTATTCTTAACATCATTATTATATTTTTTAACAGTTATAACCTAAACTGAGTATTGTTCATAGAGTTGAATAAATGATAAAAAAAATGTCACTTATCAAAGTCTACATAGCTCTAAAATACAGGGAGTAATTAATTTACTTAAATACTTATGTGTTATTGCACCCCAGCCCTGGATATGAGCTCCACTTGGTGACCTGCAAAAAAGGAACAAACAAAAAACAAAAAAATCATCTAAGCAAAATACAAAGTCAACCACACTGCTGTCTCACATTAAGATAAATCTTTCTGTGGCAACAAATTTTCCATTTGGATGAGAAAGTTGCAAAATTATAACACTTTTCCTCCTGCTTTCCAGTAACTTCTAAACTCAGTCCGCACTTAAAAGTCCTACCTTGAGTGGCCACCCCAGCAAACATCCTCTCACAATGATCTATGCTATGCTATGCTAAGTCACTTCAGTCGTGTCCGACTCTGTGTGACCCCATAGATGGCAGCCCATCAGGCTCCCCCATCCCTGGGATTCTCCAGGCAAGAACACTGGAGTGGGTTGCCATTTCCTTCTCCAATGCATGAAAGTGAAAAGAAAAAGTGAAGTCGCTCAGTCATGTCTGACTCTTAGCGACCCCATGGACTGCAGCCTACCAGGCTCCTCTGTCCATGGAATTTTCCAGGCAAGAGTACTGGAGTGGGGCACCATTGCCTTTTAAATCCCTGTAAATGTATCTCCCGCCGGTGCAGATTTGAAGCACTCTTCGTTGACAACAGTACTATGACTATCCCCTCAACTAAATCGCATGTTCCTAAAAAGGCACAGATGACTGTGTTTCTTTATATCCCTCGTAACACCTGTTTTCACATGTTTGATATTTTAATACAGATACAAATTATTTGGAGCTTCCCACATGGTAATAGTGGCAAAGAATCCACTTGCCAATGCAGGAGACACAAGAGAGGAGGGTCCAATCCCTGGGTGGGGAAGATGCCCTGGAGAGGGAAATGGAACTCCACTCCAGTATTCTTGCTTGGAAAACTCCATGAACAGAGGAGCCTGGTAGGCTACGGCCCATGGGGCTGCAAACACGTGAGCCACACACAAACACAGAGCCAGACACAATTGAGTGACTGAGCACACACATACAAATTAATGAATAAAAGTAAATCAATAGTTAACAAAGAGCAACAGTTATAGATACATTAAATTTTGTTCCAATTTATGCTCTATTTTGGAGAAGGCAATGGCACCCTACTCCAGTACTCTTGCCTGGAAAATCCCTGCAGTCCATGGGGTTGCTAAGAGTCGGACACGACTGAGTGACTTCATGTTCACTTTTCACTTTCATGCATTGGAGAAGGAAATGACAACCCACTCCAGTGTTCTTGCCTGGAAAATCCCAGGGACGGGGGAGCCTGGTGGGCTGCCATCTGTGGGGTCGCACAGAGTCGGACACGACTGAAGCGACACAGCAGCAGCAGCAGCAGCAGCAGCATGCTCTATTTTTATAAGAAGGGGAGGAGGAATATGATAGTTGGATGCTAGAGCCAATCAGTAGGTTAAGTTGATATCAAGTCTAGATAAGAAAAGGACATACACAAAAGAAAGCAATGCAGGTGAGGGTGCATGGAGAAGCAGAGATAAAGGCTATTCATCAACAGTGCGCTTAACAGAAAGCTCCCCTCCAAACCCTGACCTCTGAATTCAGAGGATTTTAAGTAGCAGGTATATGTGAATCTTAGTTCTGTGGCTGAGAAAGGAACAAAGATATTTTAAAATAAAAACATCCCAGAAGACAGGCACAAGTAAAATGAGTCATTCAATAGGGTATTTTTCCCCACTAAGTGTATAAAAGACAAGATGCTGTTATGTCACACTTCTGAATCAGGAATGAAATCACTCTTCACCACCCATGCCACGGCATCATCGTTTTGTTCCCTCCAAAACCATTTTGGAAACCCCTCTCTCCCATCCTGAATCGTCATTTAGATGGGTCTGTTCTCACTCCTAAAGCCCCAAGGCTGAGCTCAGTCACTCCAGTGATTGAATCAGCAGTTGGCGGGTGACACCTTGTAGATCAAAGATGATTTTATAAGGGAATTTTGCAACTGATGTTTAGAAAAAGATGCTTTCTTGATTCTCTATTGCTTAATGAGAAGGCAGTAAGATGAGAACTGCCAGTGGTTGTTTTTCCATCACTCTGAAAGAACCTGTCTGAGAATAAAATGAAGTTCTTATGAGAGTGACAGAGGGAAGGAGGAAGGAGAAGGGAAAAGAGGGAAGAGGGAAGAGGAGGATGGGGAGGAAGGAGAGAAGGGGGAGGGAGGAAGGAGAGGGGAGGAGGGGAGGGAGGAAGGAGAGGGGGAGAAGAAGGAGGAGGGAAAAGGAGGAGGGGGAGGGAGGAGAGGAGGAGGGGAGGGAGGAAGGAGAGGGGAGGAGGAGAGGGAGAAGGAAGGACAGAGAGAGAGCATGGGAGAGTGGGTGAGTAGCAGAGAGAGAGAGAAGACAGGAGAGAGATGCATAGATGGATGGATAGGTAATGGGTGATACACAGACAATAGAAGATAGATAATAGATGACAGACGTGTGTGTGCACATCTGCTCAGACATGTCCAACTCTTTGTGACCCACCCCATGGACTATAGCCCACCAGGCTCCTCTCTCCATGGGGTTTTCTAGGCAAGAATAGCAGCTGCTGCTGCTGCTAAGTCACTTCAGTCGTGTCTGACTCTGTGGACTGGGCTGCTATTTCCTACTCCAGGAGATCTTCCTGATCCAGGGATCCAACTCAAGTCTCTTGTGTCCCCTGCATTGGCAGGCAGATTCGTTACCACTAGTCCTACCTAGTGGTAGATAACTAGATTCATTACCACTAGTCCTACCTACTCCGCAAAGCCCAGAGTATAGATAGATAGATAATGGATGATAGATAGACAGACAGATAGATAGGTGACAGGTAGATAGATAGTAAATTTTTATAACATTGTACATTGTTTGCACCTCCTTGTTCAAGTCTTACTGACTTGACAAAATCAGTACTTACTGGTTGACAAAATCAACCTTATCTTTGTTTTTCTTGGTTTCATGAGTCAGTTGATCCTATTTGAGCAAGACTGGCCATCATTTGCAATTGAAAGGTTTTGGCTTTTATAGCAAGGCTCTATATAAATATGTGTGCTGGTCTTTTTATTGATGTACAAAGGGGTCAAAATTAATCTCACAAGAAAGGCACAATTTGAAAAGTTTAAATGGGACATCATTTATTTTAATTTTTCTCAGACTATTGGAAATGTTCTCTACCTTAGAGGTTAAATACACTTAAATCATGCTATGTACCCTTTACAAGATTGATATCTACAAAATAATGCCTTCAAAAATATGTTCCATTGATCCATTTAATGAGAAATCTTGGTCAAGGGGCTACTGTGTTGAGGCTTCACTAATACAAGTACACTGACAGTCAAATATTGATATGTCTTTTACCCTTACAGATTTTATAGTTTGGTAGGTGGAATAAAATCATGTAAAGTAAAGTAGATGTATAAAATCATGATATGTATTAATGAAAACTACAACTATATTTAAGATATTAGGATTTAATCTAAGCAAGAAACTTAGGAAAACTTGCCTTTTCTGACTGGTACATTTAAGTGAAGTGAAGTCCCTCAGTCATGTAGGATTCTCTGTGGTCCCATGGACTGTAGCCTGCCAGGCTCCTCTGTTCATGGGATTTTCCAGGCAAGAACACTGGAGTGGGTTGCCATTTCCTTCTCCGAGGATCTTCCTTACCCAGGAATTGAACCCAGGTCTCCCACACTGCAGGCAGACTTTTAACCATCTAAGCCACCAGGGAAGCTCAGGATATGAGGATTTAATCTAATCATGAAAATCAAGAAAACTTGACTTTTCCTGATGGGTACATTTAAGAGATAATTATAACTGATCTAAAGAAAGAAACAGTGCAACATTCTCTCCGAGGACATAAAACTGTCAAAATATAAATATTCAATGCAGCAACCAAAGCATTAAGGATATAAAATTAAAACACTTCACTTAACCATTGGTAAACACACTCTACAGCAAAATCTATATGCTTGCAAGGCATCTGTGTTTATTTTCTTTACTTTTCTCGGCCTCATTGACCATGGTCAATATAAATAACTGAACTTATTTACATTAAAGCATTTTCACTAAGAAATCAAAACCTTTCTTAACAATGTTTCAGAAAGCACGTGTTGAGATAATTCATTCAAGAATATGTTCTAGATTCAGAAGGAAAGCATACTAAGATTCCCTATTAATTCCCCAACTCTTAGAATCTATAGATTATGTACACACATATGCACATGCTTTTAAACACACTTTACACCTAGAATATATCATATGAATCTTATCAACCAGGAGTATACATAAAAGAGGAAAGAATGAAGTTTATGGATTTCAAGCTTGAGCAAGAAATAAGTTCTCATTATAAAGGTTCAGATTTTACAAATCACAATATAACCAAACCTATCATAGTATCATGTACCTATGGCTGAAATAATCCTTGTTTGGGTGTCAAAAGTCTAGGCAAATTTGGAATTTATGGAATTAAATATAATGTGGAAAATATGAAAAGGAATTAATTGAAAATTGTAAATGTTTTGAACCTTTAAATAGAGAGCAGTTCGGGGACCTCCCTGGTGGTCAGTGGTTAAGACTCCACCCTCCAAGGCAGGGAGCGTGGTCTCCATCCCTGGTCAGGGGCTAAGATCACACATGCCCTGGGGCCAAAACAGCCAACACATAAAACAGGAACAACACCATCACAAATTCAATGCAGACTTTAAAAATGGTCCACATCAAAAAAAAAAAAATTTCTTTTTAAAGAAGAGTGTACCTCCCAGAGTGAATGTTTGCACAATGTGGAGAACATGAGACTGGAAGAAAGAGACTAAGGAAGCTGATAAGAGACAGGAAATTTGAGTAAAAATCATCTGGATTTCTATCCTGCTAAGAATTACGTGTCAGAGGGATAGCCAGATGATTTTCTCTAGCAGTTTAGACTTTAAAAGGGTAAGACATTTATCTCACAATGTGGATTTTCTAAACACCTGCAAAGGGATCATCATTAAAGAAGGGATATTAGTCACTCAGTTCTGTCATGGACTGTAGCCCGCCAGGCTCCTCTGTCCATGAGATTCTCCAGACAAGAATACTGGAGTGGGTAGCCTTGCCTTCTCTAGGGGGTCTTCCCAATCCAAGGATCAAAAATGGGTGTCCTGCATTTAAGGCAGACTCTTTACAATCTGAGTCACCAGGGAAACCCTGAAGAAGGGTTGGAGGGAGGTACAATAGTGAGAGGGAGTATTTAAGAGTAGAAAACTCAGAAAATGGCAGGGAGGAGTCAGTGAGGCAGCAGATGTGACCTCAGTGCATATTCATGGTCAGTCAGGTTGCAAGTGATACGAGTATGACTGAACAAGCAGGAAGCAAGTCTATGCAATCAGGGGGACTGAACCCTGACAGTTAGACACGGAAGCTTTGCCTGATCCATCAGTTATCTTCAGGAAACCTCCAAACTGAAGCCCATGCTTCTGATGAAGGAAAACAACATTCCAGATGAAGCACAAGCCCTAAATGCTTTAGGGGGAGGAGAAAAATTAGGTGATCGATGTGCAGTTTTCAAGGATGCGGCTACTCTGTTTTAACATGGGAGGGAGCTGTAATTGAACATCCACATACTTTTCAGGACAGAAACCGCCCACTCTGGAATAGCCAATAATCCTTGAAGAAATTGTGAGGATGACAATTCCAGCATGTAAAGAATTACAGCCAGGCCATCCTTTTAGAAGCTATATTCACCTATGAGTCTAGATCAATCTCACAAGGCAATTGCCTGTCTGGAGATATTTCTTATACAATAGCATGGTAATGCAGTAATCAATCAAAAATGCATAACTGCTGACAGCCCAATACCTGTGTTTTTAAGGTCTGCATTCAAAATCAGTGGCACATGGCACAATAAAGATATCTGGAGTGGATTGCTCTTAACTCTTGAATTACTTTACATATATCTATGTTACTAGTCACAGAGTATGGGGTATGGAAATGCTTGCAAGCTATGGTACGGGGAATAAAAATGGAAGTCATCAAACATTCAACTCTATGCCATTTTATGCTTTGAATCTTATATAAATATAGTTTGAGATTTACTTGAAACTCATCATGAATTTTTCAGAACTGAGTAACTTACATAGACTTGTGCCATGGAAATATTTTAATAATATAAGATGACAATTAAAAGAAAGTTAAATTGTGCATATCTAAGCCTCATCTTAACAGTTAAAAATCAAGTCCAATTCTTTGTTACAGAAAAAGAATTGAGACTGTCAAAACACAGAAGCAACATTAGAATGAAGTAAAACAACTTCCACTAGACATAATCAGGGGGAAAAAAGACAATATAAATGTGATAATTAGAATATGACTTTTCATGGGTGACAGCATTTCTAAATTGCAGCCAAATCTAATTTTGTGCACTTTCAAATCTCTGCTCTAGATTGTCTATATGAAGCAGACAAAAATATTGGTGATTTGATAGAATTAAATATGAGCTAACCTGGTTTCTGAGAGTGTCAGAATTTATACAGATACTCTATGAAATGACAAATACCTCTGAACATTGGTAATGTTGACTTAGATCTTCCCATTATAGCACGAAATCACTGTGCTTAAGGAAAGCATTTTTGTAAACATACATCTCCCCATTAGTAACAGGGAGCCTGACCCCTTATATTCAGGGAAAAAGTAATTGTGAGAGAGAGAGATACAGAGAAAGAGAAATTCCAAGTGGAACCTAGAGTCTATGGATCCATCCAGCTACAGAGAACCTGTAATAGTCAAGGGTTCACATATTTGGACTTCCCCAAGCTTGTTGACTCTGCCTGGGTCTGACTACCCCTAAAACTAGGGAGAAAGAAGGAAGATGAATTTGGGCTTTTTAGGACAGAATGACATCAACCACCAGTAATTATTCCAAAACATTGTCTCCAGTGCTAAATAATCAAGTAAGACTTTTAAATTATGCTCTATTGGAAGACAACCAGGATGGGTAATAGCAGCATCTATTAGTAAAAAATGAGCCAAAATGTCCTTTCTCCCTATAGTAAATATTATTATTCCATTTACTAGATGAGGAATCTGAGGCTCGAATTGTTAATGCAGCATTCTGAAAATCAAAGAATAAACAGCAGAATTGCATTCAGACAAAGACCTCAACTCCTGACTTTTCTATGATTATGATGATAGATAGATAGAAATCATTAGATAGATATGCTCCTCACACACACACACGCCCATGGGTGATAAAATTAATCCTGAAATGAACTATCTTTGGACCAAATAACCGATTTCTTTTCATTCTTTCTGTTAACAGAATTCGCAATTGGAATCAGAAGAAAGATCTAATGAAACCAGGAAAAGAACTAGTGATAAGCAAGGCACCATAGAAGCTTTGCCAATATGGATTTTGTGTTTCCTTTCAGTTCAAAAAGAGAAAAAGATGTAAAAAGAAGAAACCTATTCTTTCTGCCCTCTCTTATTTCTACCAGTAAAGACTGACCCCATTCTTTAAGAAGAGAAATTCAATTTTGCATTTAAAAAATGTCTCAGAAAGGCTGTCACTCAAGGATGAGTGCTGCTACTGCTAAGTCACTTCAGTCGTGTCCGACTCTGTGCGACCCCACAGACAGCAGCCCACCAGGCTCCCCTGTCCCTGAAACTTACCTACAAGTGTCACATCAGGCTCACTGGCTTGAGGCCCCTGGTGGCTCAGAATATGCCTGCAATTCGAGAGAGCAGGGTTCAATCCCTGGGTTAGGAAGATCCCCTGGAGAAGGAAATGGCAACCCACTCTGGTATTCTTGCCTGGGAAATCTCATGGAGAGAGGAGCCTGGCCGGCTACAGCCCATGGGGTCTCAAAGAGTCAGACACAACTAAACAAAAAACAACATGAGAAGCCACACACAAGCGAGGAGGCAGAACAGAGCACTGGTGGATGGAAGGTCTACCCCATCTAATCCCACTTGGCAGGAGGCTTCACACATTTTGTGAGCAGCTGTTTCAATGGACCAAGAAGAGCTCTGTGGGCAGCTGATGGGTTGACCCAGGAGTCCGCCACACCTGTGTCCTCAGCATCCTGGATCTTGGCAGGCTCCTCCTGTCCCTCCCTGGAATTTCAGAGCCACTCAAAGCATCAGTCCGTCTCGCTGTTATTGTGAAGGTTGAGATCCTTGTGGTTCTAGCGAGTCCTGCTGCATGAAATAATCCTCCTGCCTTGCATTACTGCCAAGAGGTTAAGATAGTAATGAATAAAAATATTATTGTGAGATAGGAACAGATACTTTTTTAAAAAAATTTTTGGCCGCCCCACACAGCATATGGGATCTTAGTTACCCAACCAGAGATCGAACCTGAGTCCCTCGCATTGGAAGCACGGAGTTTTAACCACTAGACCACCAGGAAAGTACTGATCATTATAATTCTTTAAAAATAAAATAGCAACTTATTGGCTTTTATGTCTTCGCTGAAGAACTGAAAACCCTAGACAGCATCATCTAAAATCGTGAAAATGGAAAGTGAATGTAATGAAGTAATTAGTAATACAATTAATATGCAAAAATCAATATTAAAAATGAAACAACCTTTAAAATAGAATTGAATTAAAAATCCCACTTATAACAGTAAAGAAAACACATTGAAAATCAAGATTGTCTTACAAAATAAAAAAAAAAAAAAAAAAAAACCCACAAAACTACCACATTAGCTCAATTTACTGAGCACTCATTGCCAAGAAATAGTCCATATCGAAACAACTTACACAAATAAAATTTTAAAACCTTTTGTTTGAATCAAAATAAAGATGTAAATAAATTTTAAAGCATAGCTTGCTCTTGGAGCTGATGAAATGAAACTAACAATTATCTCCTAATTGTGCTTAACATTTAATAGGATAACAATTTAACTAAACAGGGTTGGTTTGTTTTGTTGTTCTTTTTTTTTCTTGAGGGTATCAAATTAATTTGCTTTCCTGGAAGAAAGAACAAATGAGAAGAGACAGAAATAGTTCAAGAAATTTTCAGTAATAAACTTTTTTTCTACCATGTTTTATTTTTAAAAGGTAGAGTAACTTTAAAAAGGGCTTCCTTGTTGGCTCAGCAGTAAAGAATTTGCCTGCAAAGCAGGCTAAATCCCTGGGTGGGGAAAATCCCTGGAGAAGAAACTGGTAACCCACTCCAGTATTCTTGCCTAGGAAATCCCATGGACAGAGGAGCTGGCTGGGGCTCATCAGTGGAGTCACAAAAGAGCTGGACAGGACTAAACAACAACAGCATTAAAAGCTGATAAGTGTGGAGGGATAAAAGAATAGTGCGTTATAGCAGCATAGATAAAATGGGAGCTAAGTGGAAATTATCCTATTTATTTATTGCTGTAAGACACTTCACCTCAGAAGTTCTAGCAACAAATTTGCAATTGGGGCAGGGCTCCAAGGGGAAGCCGGCTTCTCTCTGTTCCTTCTGGTATCCTGGGGATGTGACTAGCCTGGTGGCTGGATCCACCTAAAGGTGTTCCTGCTCAGTGTCTGGCCCCAGACTGGGGAGATTCAGACTGCTGGGGGCTGGAACACCTGAGTGCCCTCACACACTTCTCTCTCTTTGCCTGTGATCTCACCACTTATCTTCTCCACTGATGGGTGTGGGATGCTTGGGCTGACTTTGGAGTTCATGACTCCCAAGGTCATTAGCCCAGGAAGAAGCTCTATTGCATACTGCGACTGAACTTCAGAAGCCATTCCGTGCCACTCCTGCCATCTTCTACCAGCCACGGTGGATACACAGGTGTTCCCAGTTTGAAGGGGAGGAAACACAGACCCATCTCTCAATGGAGGAGAGTCACTGCCATGCAGAAAGAAGATATTAGAGAGGGGGATTATATTGGTGTGGTTACTATTGAAACATAAAATCTGTCACGGACATGTGTGAGCAATTTGATCATTTCAGATCAGTGAAGAAAGGTGTACAATAATCAGTGTCTCTAGCTACAGAAAAAAAAAAGAAGCTCCTTGTTCATAAATAAGTATAAAGACTCACAACAAAATAATGTTCACATCAAATAGCTAAAATTAAATAAAAGCAAATCTTCAACATACAAGAAGTAACTTAGATAAATTTATTTCTAGTGCTGAAGTGCCCATGACTTTTCTAAGAAGACATGAAATCCATAGAAAGACTAAATTGTCTTCATATCAATTAAATCTTAGTGGGCCTTAGAAAGCATCACTAGGAACAAAGCTAGTGAAGGTGATGGAATTCCAGTGGAGTTATTCCAAATCCTGAAAGATGATGCTATGAAAGTGCTACACTCAATATGCCAGCAAATTTGGAAAACTCAGCAGTGGCCACAAGATTGGAAAAGGTCAGTTTTCATCCCAATCCCAAAGAAAGGCAATACCAAAGAGTGCTCAAACTACCGCACAATTGCACTCATCTCACACGCTAGGAAAGTAATGCTCAAAATTCTCCAAGCCAGGCTTCAGCAATATGTGAACCGTGAACTTCCTGATGTTCAAGCTGGGTTTAGAAAAGGCAGAGGAACCAGAGATCAAATTGCCAACATCCGCTGGATCATGGAAAAAGCAAGAGAGTTCCAGAAAAACATCTATTTCTGCTTTATTGACTATGCCAAAGCCTTTGACTGTGTAGATCACAATAAACTCTGGAAAATTCTTCAAGAGATGGGAATACCAGACCACCTGATCTGCCTCTTGAGAAATCTGTATGCAGGTCAGGAAGCAACAGTTAGAACTGGTCATGGAACAACAGACTGGTTCCAAATAGGAAAAGGAGTACATCAAGGCTGTATATTGTCACCATGTTTATTTAACTTATATGCAGAGTACATCATGAGAAATGCTGGACTGGAGGAAACACAAGCTGGAATCAAGATTGCTGGGAGAAATATCAATAACCTCAGATATGCAGATGATACCACCCTTATGGCAGAAAGTAAAGAGGAACTCAAAAGCCTCTTGATGAAAGTGAAAGTGGAGAGTGAAAAGGTTGGCTTAAAGCTGTACATTCAGAAAACAAAGATCATGGCATCTGGTCCCATCACTACATGGGAAATAGATGGAGAAACAGTGGAAACAGTGTCAGACTTTATTTTTCTGGGCTCCAAAATCACTGCAGATGGTGACTGCAGCCATGAAATTAAAAGATGCTTACTCCTTGGAAGGAAAGTTATGACTAACCTAGATAGCATATTCAAAAGCAGAGACATCACTTTGCCAACAAAGGTTCGCCTAGTCAAGGCTATGGTCTTTCCTGTGGTCATGTATGGATGTGAGAGCTGGACTGTGAAGAAGGCTGAGCGCCAAAGAATTGATGCTTTTGAACTGTGGTGTTGGAGAAGACTCTTGAGAGTCCCTTGGACTGCAAGGAGATCCAACCAGTCCATTCTGAAGGAAATCGGCCCTGGGATTTCTTTAGAAGGAATGATGCTAAAGCTGAAACTCCAGTATTTTGCCCACCTCATGCAAAGAGTTGACTCATTGGAGAAGACTCTGATGCTGGGAGGGATTGGGGGCAGGAGGAGAAGGGGACGACAGAGGATGAGATGGCTGGATGGCATCACTGACTCGATGAATGTGAGTCTGAGTGACCTCCGAGAGCTGGTGATGGATAGGGAGGCCTGGCGTGCTGCGGTTCATGGGGTCGCGAAGAGTCGGACACGACTGAGCAACTGATCTGATCTGATCTGATAATGAAAGTTTAAATAGCTAAAACAAAATGAAACAAGACATTGAGAGAGGTTTTTTTAAAAAGTAAGACAAAGGATTTATATCCTTACTGTACAAAATTTCACAAAAAGATTTTTAAAAAATGTACAAAGTAAAAAATTTTGTAAAGGATACAAGCAATAGATAGAAAAAAATTGGATAGAAAAAAAATTGAAAAATAGATAGGTTTTTATAAATCGCCAGAAACCAGGGAAAGTACTGAAAACCATTCATAATCTAAGAAATGCATATCAAAATCAAAGACTGCATTTTGCTACAAAGACGTTCTCAAGTGTATCCAAGTATTTTTTAAAGAGCAGAAGTAATTTCAGGGTGGTTGTGTAGTATATGTTCTTCTATTTATAAGACCAAACCTTTGCTTTCTTGCTCTTTTGCCCAGGTGAAATATTATTTCACACTGAAAGGACACTGAATATTGCCACATTTGACATGTGAATTGAAGGCTATTTAGACACTAGGGGAGGAAGTCATGAATATTTACATAGAAAATTCTAGTTTGCATAATCTGAGAATAAAATCTGGGTGCTATAGAAAACGTTCAGACGGATAGAAAATTTAGGCAGTTTCAAATCTTGAGACTTCAAAGTTTTAGTTCCTGTAACAATCGATGGAAAGCAGAGAGAAGAATAAAGCTGAGTTTGTTCATGAGACTAAAATGCTGTGATACTAAATGAAGATTACCAATAAGAGAAGCTGAGGTTGAAAACATCTGTTTCATTGTTAACTCTGAGCAGCTGGTATTGAAGAGCTTCTTTTGTTATTCATTTCTGTAGTGTGTACATCCTGAGATTTAAATAAGAAAAACAGATGATTATGATGATAGATAGATAAATATGCCCCTCCCATATGCATGAAAAAAATTAAACCAGAAATGAACTATCTTTGGATCAAATAATCAATTCCTTTTCATTCTTTCTGTTAACAGAATTAGCACTTGGAATCAGGAAAAAGATCCAATGAAACCAGTATAAAATGTAGTGATAAACAAGGCACCATAGAAGCTTTGCCAATATGAATTTTGTGTTTCCTTTCAGTTCAAAAAGAGAAAAAAAAAAGTGTAAGAAGAAGAAACCTTTCTGCTCTCTCTTATTTCTACCAGTAAAGACTGACCCCATTCTTTAAGAAAGAGAAATTCAATTTTGCATTTTAAAAATGTCTTAGAAAGCCTGCCATTGAAGGATGATTACACTTATCCAAAAGAGTCATACCAACTCACTGGCTTCACCTCCCAGATGACTCAGACGGTAAAGAATCTGCCTGCACTGCAGGAGAGCAGGGTTCAATTCCTGGGTCAGGAAGATCCCCTGGAGAAGGAATGGCTAACCACTCCAGTATTCTTGCCTGGAGAATCCCATGGACAGAGGAGCCTGACAGAATAAAATCCATGGAGTCGCGAAGAGTCAGACATGAGTTAGCAACTAATGTTTCCTTGTAAAAAGTAAAACTGTCTACTTATAGGACATTTTTACTTGCATAGGGTCATCTCTTGAACAACTCTATTATATCTTGATTTCTAATGCATTTCTTTTTTGTCATTTACTTCATTTCTTATGAGCATATTCTGTATCTTTTGCATCTTTCCCTGACTTCTTCATTTGGATGTTTCCATAATAATTTTTAAACTTGAGTGATTATTTATTTAACTTATACACCTAAAACTCTAAGTTTTCACATTATCTTCTTAAACTACATCACTGAAGTTTTGATTGGTAGCATTTTTGTTACCTTTCAGTGCTATCTTGTGGAAGAAAGGTTTGAACTCCTCATCTTGTAAGTAAGCAGAAAAATGTTAGCCCTGTGGCTCTTATTCAGCCCAATTCAGTGCAAACACAGAAATCCAGGTCTTAGCTAATGCTCATCTATTAAGATGCCTCAATGTAATTCCAGAGGAAATGCCTTCTGTCAGATGCTGACTTCCCAGAAGTCTTCAAAAACATGTTAATCAAGAAAAACTGAGCTTATTAGATTTGTTGCAGTAAGAGAGAACACTACTTGACAGAATCTAAACAGTGTCTCATATTGAGGAAATTAAGGAAGAAAATTTGCAAGGATTCAGGATCTAGAATGGACAATTCTTTCCAGTCTGGCATCTAGCTGGGTTTGGGCAGAGTTTATAACACCCTGTAACTTCAGTGTTATTTCTTACTTATTTTGTGAGACAGTCTGAAGTTTGGTTTTCTTTTGGAGTTCAAATGTAACCTTAACTTTCAGTTATTGATTTCTGGCCAATTGCACTCTAATCAAAGAAGCTAACTTGTTGTGTGATGCTTATTTTATAAAAACAGCTTAAATTTGTGGCCTTTTGGGTATGCAATTTCTGTCATTTGATGCTTAGGAAAAATTTACATCCTCTAACTCGGCAATATACAATCAAGTTGCATGTTGTTTAAATATTCTTTAACCTTAAGTACTTTTTGCCGATTTAAAAAATTATCTACAATAATGGTGAATTTGTCAATCTCTCCTTATGGAGATGATAGCTCTCTGTATTTTGTTACAATGATACCTCTATGTATTTTTGTCATTATTTTTTCTTTGGTCTTTTTTTATTTTGTCTTTATTTTCATTAGTTCATCAATTTCTCATTTTTCCCTCATAATGTTTTATATAGCTTTTTATGTTTCCCAACAATGCTTGTAACTTATATATTCTACCTTGATTCTTAATGGACTTAATCTTGAAATTTTGCTATGCATGCTTAAATTATTGAGGACTAAAATGATTCATTATTTCTACTCTCCTTTTTTAAATTTATTTTTTAATTGGAGGAAAATAATTTTACAATATTGTGTTGGTTTCTGCCATATAACATAAATCTGTCATAATATATATATATACATATCCTCTCCATGTATGTGTGTATATATATATATATATATACGGATATGTATCCTTTCCTCTTTACTCTCCTTTTGAATAAATCAAGAATACTAAAGTTATCTTACTCTAAATTTCTCATTCCAGTTCACCTACCTTAAAATTAGGATGCTGTTGTTCAGTCGCTAAGTCATGTCCAACTCTTTGCAAACCCATGGACTGCAGCATGCCAGGCTTCCCTGTCCTTCACTATCTCCCAGAATTTGCTCAAACTCATGTTCATTGAGTCAGTGATGCCATCCAATCATCTCATCCTCTGTCATCCCCTTCTCCTCTTGTCTTCAGTCTTCCCAGCATCAGGGTCTTTCCAATAAGTGGGATCTTTGCATCACATGGTCAAAGCACTAGAGCTTCAGCTTCAGCATCAATCCTTCTGATGAATATTCAGGGTTGATTTCCTTTAGGATTGACTGATTTGATCTCCTTGCTGTATGAGGGATTCTTAAGAGTCTTCTCCAGCAACTAAAAAAAATTGGGATGAAGTCTTTATAAATTCTATGTCTTATTATTAATGTAATGTTTGATATTATAATGTATTTCCTTCCTTTCATTTTTTTTAACATGAATTATGATCTGCCTCTTGAGAAATCTGTATGCAGGTCAGGAAGCAACAGTTAGAACTGGTCATGGAACAACAGACTGGTTCCAAATAGGAAAAGGAGTACGTCAAGGCTGTATATTGTCACCCTGTTTATTTAACTTATATGCAGAGTACATCATGAGAAATGCTGGACTGGAAGAAATGCAAGTTGGAATCAAGATTGCTGGGAGAAATATCAATAACCTCAGATATGCACATGACACCACTCTTATGGCAGAAAGTGAAGAGGAACTCAAAAGCCTCTTGATGAAAGTGAAAGTGGAGAGTGAAAAGGTTGGCTTAAAGCTCAACATTCAGAAAACGAAGATCATGGCATCTGGTCCCATCACTGCATGGGAAATAGATGGGGAAACAGTGGAAGCAGTGTCAGACTTTATTTTTCTGGGCTCCAAAATCACTGCAGATGGTGACTGCAGCCATGAAATTAAAAGACGCTTACTCCTTGGAAGGATAGTTATGACCAACTTAGATAGCATATTCAAAAGCAGAGACATTACTTTACCAACAAAGGTTCGCCTAGTCAAGGCTATGGTCTTTCCTGTGGTCATGTATGGATGTGAGAGCTGGACTGTGAACAAGGCTGAGCGCTGAAGAATGGATGCTTTTGAACTGTGGTGTTGGAGAAGACTCTTGAGAGTCCCTTGGACTGCAAGGAGATCCAACCAGTCCATTCTGAAGGAAATCAGCCCTGGGATTTCTTTAGAAGGAATGATGCTAAAGCTGAAACTCCAGTATTTTGGCCACCTCATGCAAAGAGTTGACTCATTGGAGAAGACTCTGATGCTGGGAGGGATTGGGGGCAGGAGGAGAAGGGGACGACAGAGGATGAGATGGCTGGATGGCATCACTGACTCGATGGAAGTGAGTCTGAGTGACCTCCGGGAGTTGGTGATGGACAGGGAGGCCTGGCGTGCTGCAGTTAATGGGGTCGCAAAGAGTCGGACAGGACTGAGCGACTGATCTGATCTGATCTGATAGGAACCAGTTGGAGAAACCTCATTTGGGAATGTCAACCAGTTCTCATCTTGAAATAAATCACTAATTTAAAATCTTTCTCCTTGTCTCCAAAGATGCAGCATCATAAGTGCCTATGTCCCTTGGTGTATCATAAGTGTGATGTGGTAGGAATTGATACCAAGTCCAGATAAGAACAGGACTTGTTGTCTTTAAGAACTCAAATGTGTATTGCCACATTTTTTCATTTGAGTTTAAAATTTTAAAGAGTGTGAAATGTGAAGTGTAATGATTTCTACTTTGTACAAATTGTATACAATCTTTGAACATTTTCAAAGTTGAAATTTCTTTTTCTAGTTTAATTTTGAGTTGCTGTCTTTAAAACAAATGAATGACCCAAAACATAAATATTAATGTAACAATCTATTAGATGTCAAACATATAACTTTTGCCAATATTTTGCTTTTAGTATTGGTCTGTTGTTTTCGTCACTAAGTCCTGTCTGACTCTTGGCTACCCCGTGGACTGTAGCCCACCAGGCTTCTCTGTCCATGGGATTTCCAGGCAAGAATATTGGAGTGGGTTGCTGTTTTCTTCTTCAGGGGACCTTCCTGACCCAGGGATTAAAACCTGTGTCTCTTGTATTTCAGGCAGATTCTTTACCACTGAGCCACCAGGAAAGCTCAAAGACTGGTAACCTGTCCTTTTATTCCTTGATAAAGTAACCCATTCCTATCCAAATGTAAATATTTTGGTTGTTACTTCAGTATGTGCAGTAACCAGAGTTTAATATGACTGCCGAGGCATGAGTTATTCCTCATCAAATGTGTACCTCCCCTTCTATCCCTCTGGCTTCATGGGAAACCATAAGGAGTTCAAAAAACAAAACAGACAAGTGGATCAAGGAATAAAAGCCAAGAGAATTTGAGAACAGACTGTAATTCAGTCAGGATTCAAGGACAGAACTCAAGTCTAAATAGAAAAGTGATGCTGCCTCAAGAATCAAGGAGTTAGTTGCCATTTAACTATGTAAACCAATGTAATAGCTCCAAGAAACCAAAGAATCAAAGTTCAAAAGTCTAGGCAGATATAGAAACTGTTGAATAAAAAGAGCATATTTCTTATCCTGCAGGAATTTGGAGAAACTTGCAGTTATCTCAGTGAAAGCAGCCACTAGCTTCTGATTATTCTGAATTCAATAAGAATTTCATGTGAGAGGCCCTTGTCAACATGGAAAATATTGATCTAGTGGAATTTAATTAATTAATAGGGCAAAAGTGGAGATAATTGAAGCAACACCTGTAGCTCTTTGAAATACGTGAAAACATTTTATGATCATTGCCAAAATAAGTTTGTCACACAGAGCAGAAGATATTCAAAGTAATCTGTTATTGATGTCAACAAGCTAAGTTTGCTTTTGCAAGGCTTCAAAATAAGACATCTAGTGATTTTATTTTTCCCAAGCATGATTAGCTTCACAAATGTCAGCTGTTAGGAATTAGAGTTATTTGATATCCAAATGTAACCTGGCAACACATTCTAGAAATTAACAAAATTTTTCACCTAGATTAAAAAGAAACTTTTGGAACAATGTTTGAAGGCCAAAAAGGTTTTAATACAACAGATGGACTGAGAATATGTTTCTGTGTCAGAAGATGATTTACTCATTGTGTGTTGACCTTTTCGTTAATTAGTGGTTTAAATGGTTTTACTTCATAAAGTAAATAAACTCAAGGATGAGCGTAATTTTGTTACAGTAAAGTCTTTAAAATATGTTAACTGTTGGAACTAGTGTTTGAGTATTGAGTATTTGAATATCATTCAGTTCAGTTCAGTCGCTCAGCCGTGTTCCACTCTTCGTGACTCCATGAACTGCAGTACGCCAGGCCTCCCTGTCCATCACCAACTCCCGGAGGTCACTCAGACTCACATCCATCGAGTCAGTGATGCCATCCAGCCATCTCATCCTCTGTCATCCCCTTCTCCTCCTGCCCCAATCCCTCCCAGCATCAGAGTCTTTTCCAATGAGTCAACTCTTCGCATGAGGTGGCCAAAGTACTGCAGTTTCAGCTTTAGTAATCATTACTCAAAGCCTATTTGCATGGCAATCACTATTGCAGTAGATTGTTTCAAATACAGATATCAGAATGTGTAATAAGACACGTAACATATTTTTTTCTCTTAAAATTATCTCAATATTAATGAGATAATTTTACTCAGACTGAGCACAGTACTTACATTCATGTTAATGCAAAGCAAAATGCAGATGCTTTATATTTCATCATGGAAGTTAATCCATTTTAACAAATGCTTAAAAAGTCTACAGAAAATGTGTAGCTACATAACACCTTTGATGTTCTTTGATTGCTAAATTGTGTCCAACTCTGCTGCAACCCCACTGACTGGAGCCTGTCAGGCTCCCCTGTCTCCGTGGGATTTCCCAGGCAAGAATACTGGAGTGGGTTGCCATTTCCTTCTCCAGGGGATCTTCCCAACCCAAGGAAGGAACCTTATGTCTCCTGCACTAGCAGGTAGATTCTTTACCACTGAGCCACCAGGAAAGCCCACAGAACACCTTTAGCTCTTGTCATGTATCAGATCAGATCAGATCAGATCAGTCGCTCAGTCTTGTCCAACTCTTTGTGACCCGATGAATCGCAGCACGCCAGGCCTCCCTGTCCATCACCAACTCCCGGAGCTCACTCAGACTCACATCCATCGAGTCAGTGATGCCATCCAGCCATCTCATCCTCTGTCGTCCCCTTCTCCTCCTGCTCTCAATCCCTCCCAGCATCAGAGTCTTCTTCAATGAGTCAACTCTTCATATGAGGTGGCCAAAGTACTGGAGTTTCAGCTTCAGCATCAGTCCTTTCAATGAACACCCAGGACTGATCTCCTTCAGAATGGACTGGTTGGATCTCCTTGCAGTCCAAGGGACTCTCAAGAGTCTTCTCCAACACCACAGTTCAAAAGCATCCATTCTTCGGCGCTCAGCCTTCTTCACAGTCCAGCTCTCACATCCATACATGACCACAGGAAAGACCATAGCCTTGACTAGGCGAACCTTTGTTGGCAAAGTAATGTCTCTGCTTTTGAATATGCTATCCAGGTTGGTCATAACTTTCCTTCCAAGGAATAAGCGTCTTTTAATTTCATGGCTGCAGTCACCATCTGCAGTGATTTTGGAGCCCAGAAAAAGAAAGCCTGACACTGTTTCCACTGTTTCCCCATCTATTTCCCATGTAGTGATGGGACCAGATGCCATGATCTTCGTTTTCTGAATGTTGAGCTTTAAGCCAACTTTTGCACTCTCCACTTTCACCTTCATCAAGAGGCTTTTTAGTTCTTCTTCACTTTCTGCCATAAGGGTGGTGTCATCTGCATATCTGAGGTTATTGATATTTCTCCCAGCAATCTTGATTCCAACTTGCATTTCTTCCAGTCCAGCGTTTCTCATGATGTACTCTGCATATAAGTTAAATAAACAGGGTGACAATATACAGCCTTGACGTACTCCTTTTCCTATTTGGAACCAGTCTGTTGTTCCATGTTCAATTCTAACTGTTGCTTCCTGACCTGCATACAAATTTCTCAAGAGGCATATCACCTACTATTGGTGAATTAGGGCTTCCCTGGTGGTTCAGAAGGCAAAGAATCTGCCTGCAATGTGGAAGACTTGGGTTTGATCACTGGGTTGGGAAGATTCCCTGGAGGAGGGCAGGGCAACCCATTCCAGTATTCTTGCCTGGAGAATCCCATGGGTGGAGGAGCTTGGTGGGCGGCAGTCCCTGGGGTCGCAGAGAGTCAAACACGACTGAGCAACTAAGCACACGAGCACAATGCATCATACACATGCAGAACACTGAGCCAGGGCTCAGCACAGTACTCTGTTCATAATTTAGCTAACACAATTATAACTACAGTCAAGACTCTGCTGTCCAGAAAGGATAAAACAAATGTACCTCGTATTATAATACAAATCAGCTTTTAAAAATTTTAAAGCAAAGAATTTCAAGGACACAGTCTGTAGAGGTCACCATACTGGGATATAGATTAAGGCACAGAAGGTTAGCTCAGTTGAGTTCAGTGCAGTCACTCAGTCGTGTCTGACTTTTAGTGACCCCATGGACTGTAGCACACCAGGCTTCCCTGTTGATCATCAACTCCCGGAGTTTACCCAAACTCATGTCCAATGCATAGATGATGCCATCCAACCATCTCATCTTCTGTCATCCCCTTCTCCTCCCAACTTCAGTCTTTCCCAACATCAAGATCTTTTCCAATGAATCGATTCTTCACATTGGGTGGCCAAAGTATTGGAGTTTCAGCTTCTGCATCATTCCTTCTAATGAATATTCAGGACTGATTTCCTTTAAGATTGACTAGTTGGATCTCCTTGCAGTCTAAGGGACTCTCAAGAGTCTTCTTCAACACCACAGTTCAAAAGCATCGATTCTTCAGCGCTGAGCTTTCTTTATATTCCAACTCTCACATGCATAAGTGACTACAGGAAAAATCATAGCTTTGACTAGATGGACCTTTGTTGGTAAAGTAATGTCTCTGCTTTTTAAGATGTCTCTCTCTCTCTCTCTCTCTCTCTCTCTCTCTCTTTTTAATAGGTAGCTCCTCTGGTGGATCAGATGGTAAAGTGTCTGCCTGCAATGTGGGAGACCTGGGTTCAATCCCTGGGTCTGAAAGATCCCCTGGAGAAGGAAATAGCAACCCACTCCAATATTATTGCCTGGAAAATTCCATGGACTGAGGAGCCTGGTAGGCTACAATCCATGGGGATGCAAAGAGTTGGACACAACTGAGCAAGTTCAATTTCTGCTTTTTAATATGCTGTATAGGTTAGTCATATCTTTTCTTCCAAAGAGCAAGTGTCTTTTAATTTCATGACTGCAATCACCATCTGCAGTGATTTTGGAGGTTAAGAAAGCCATAAAGAAATATGAGAAAGCTGAGTGCCAAAGAATTGATGCTTTTGAACTAGGGTGTTGGAGAAGACTCTTGAGAGTTCCTTGGACTGCAAGGAGATCCAACTAGTCCATCCTAAAGGAAATCAGTCCTGAATATTCATTGGAAACACTGATGCTAAAGCTGAAACACCAGTACTTTGGCCACCTGATGTGAAGAACTGACTCATTGGAAAAATACCCTGATGCTGAGAAAGATTAAAGCAGAAGGAGAAGGGGATGACAGAGGATAAAATGGTTGGATGGCATCACTGACTCAATTCACATGAGTTTGAGTCTATGAAGGGCAGGGAAGCCTGGTGTGTGGCAGTCCATGGGGTCGCAAGCGTCAGACATGACTGAGTGACTGAACTGAACTGAATGTTGACTTGATCTAAGACATAATCAAGGCTTATACACTGAATTTGGTTTTTATGTTTGGCCATTTAGTGAGTCTTAACTACAAAAATTGGAGAAGGCAATGGCACCCCTCTCCAGTACTTTTGCCTGGAAAATCTGATGGGCGGAGGAGCCTGGTGGGTTGCAGTCCATGGGGTTGCTAAGAGTCGGACACAACTGAGCGACTTCACTTTCACTTTTCACTCTCATGCATTAGAGAAGGAAATGGCAACCCACTCCAGTGTTCTTGCCTGGAGAATCCCAGGGATGGGGGAGCCTGGTGGGCTGCTGTCTATGGGGTCTCACAGAGTCAGACACGACTGAAGCAACTTAGCAGCAGCAACAGTAGCAGCAACTACAAAATTCACCCAATGTTTTCCCTGACAATATATTTTGAAAGGCAAGGTTATTCTAAATTGTTAATTTTATTCTAGTGTGCTGGGTGTGTTTATGTTGCTTAGAATTGGGCTTCATACCAACAAGAAATCCTCAATAATACTGGATAATTGTTTGCTCTTTTTAAGTAGTACATAAAGAGGTCTATCATCTGGAAAATGTTGGCCTTGCCAAGTTTGCTTCACTTGGTTACCATGGTGATCACAGGCTCTCCCCAAGTACAGGTAAATGTTTCCCTTTGTTATTAATGACTAAAACCTTATAGGTAATTAGGTCCCACTTGAATAACTTTTTCAACCATCTCTCTTCCTGTCTTTTACTATCCGTTGATGGTTTTCAACAGAATCAGTTTTTGTATTGGTGGCCCTGTGATGATTTTTCTAATCTATCTTTACTTCTACATTAAATAACTGAAATTATTTTTATATTTTAAAGGAGAAAAGGAAAGATATACCCATTTGAATGCAGAGTTCCAAAAAATAGCAAGGAGAGATAAGAAAGCCTTCCTCAGCTGTTGAGGTCCTTAAATGGACTGGAACTTGGTGGTCTGGAGTTGACGGTAAGAAAGTAAAGGAGAGAAAGAGGCTGATATTCCTTGGTTTACACAGAAAGCCAATAAAGTCCCTGCACAGGGCTTGCTCTGTTCACGAAGGCCTCAAGTGCCCTCTAGATGGGGTGAAGGCACAGAGCACTTTCTCGGGAGGGTCTTAGAAGCCCAGGCAGGAAAGTAAACTCAGAGAGCCTCTGCGCTCCAGGGGATCAGCCTGAAAAAGAGAGGGAGTGAGTGAGCGAGTGAGAGAGAGAAAGAAAGAGAAAGAAAGACACGGGACCAGAGCTCTGATGGAGCAAAGGTGTTTTATTCAATATTATGTAGGTATTTATACTGTCTTACAGATAGCTATTTTCAGCAAAGATAAAATCAAAACTTACAAATAATCAAGAAAGCATGAGGTCATCCATATGAAAGAGAGACTTGTAAATAACCACTTTTACCATATGGTTCATAAAACGAAAGAGGGTACTTATCACTGTATAAAAAAACTAATGAAGGAAATGCCTGGATTCCTCAGTCCCAGGAAAGGCTTGCCTCTCCTGTTAATTCCTGAATATTCAGGAATTAATAAGAAACAGAGAATTCCTGACAAACCCAAAACAGCACACAAGAAGCCTCCTGTTAAATGCTTCCTGACACTCAGAAATCAATGCAAAGAAATAGAGGAAAACAATAGAATGGGAAAGACTAGAGATCTCTTCAAGAAAATTAGAGATACCAAGGGAACATTTCATGCAAAGATGGGCTCAATAAAGAATAGAAATGGTATGGACCTAACAGAAGCAGAAGATATTAAGAAGAGGTGACAAGAATTCACAGAAGAGCTATACAAAAAAGATCTTCATGACCCAGATAATCACGATGGTGTGATCACTCACCTAGAGCCAGACATCCTAGAATGTGAAGTCAAGTGGGCCTTAGGAAGCATCACTACGAACAAAGCTAGTGGAGGTGATGGAATTCCAGTTGAGCTATTTCAAATCCTGAAAGATGATGCTGTGAAAGTGCTGCACTCAATGTGCCAGCAAATTTGGAACACTCAGCAGTGGCCACAGGACTGGAAAAGGTCAGTTTTCATTCCTATCCCAAAGAAAGGTAATGCCAAAGAATGCTCAAACTACCGCACAATTGCACTCATCTCACACACTAGTAATGCTTAAGATTCTCCAAGCCAGGCTTCAGCAATACATGAACTGTGAACTTCCAGATGTTCAAGCTGGTTTGAGAAAAGGCAGAGGAACCAGAGATCAAATTGTTAATATCTGATGGATCATCAAAAAAGCAAGAGAGTTCCAAAAAAAACATCTATTTCTGCTTTATGACTATGCCAAAGCCTTTGACTGTGTGGATCACAACAAACTGTGGAAAATTATGAAAGAGACAGGAATACCAGACCACCTGACCTACCTCTTGAGAAACCTGTATACAGCTCAGGAAGCAACAGAACTGGCCATGGAACAACAGACTGGTTCCAAATAGGAAAAGGAGTAGGTCAAGGCTGTATATTGTCACCCTGCTTATTTAACTTATATGCAGAGTACATCATGTGAAACGCTGGGCTGGAAGAAGCACAAGCTGGAATCAAGATTGCCAGGAGAAATATCAGTAACCTCAGATATGCAGATGATACCACCTTTATGGTAGAAAGTGAAGAAGAACTAAAGAGCCTCTTGATGAAAGTGAAAGAGGAGAGTGAAAAAGTTGGCTTAAAGCTCAACATTCAGAAACCAAGATCATGGCATCTGGTCCCATCACTTCATGGCAGATAGTTGGTGAAACAGTGGAAACAGTGGCTGACTTTATTTCTGGGGGCTCCAAAATCACTGCAGATGGCAATTGCAGCAATGAAATTAAAAGACGCTTACTCCTTGGATGGAAACTTATGGCCAATCTAGACAGCATATTAAAAAGCAGAGACATTACTTTGCCAACAAAGGTCCGTCTAGTCAAGGCTATGGTTTTTCCACTGGTCATGTATGGACGTGAGAGTTGGACTGTGAAGAAAGCTAAGCACCGAAGAATTGATGCTTTTGAACTGTGGTGTTGGTGAAGACTCTTGAGAGTCCCTCGGACTGCAAGGAAATCCAACCAGTCCTTCGTAAGGACCAGTCCTGGGTGTTCATTGGAAAGACTGATGTTGAGGCTAAAACTCCAAAACTTTGGCCACCTGATGCAAAGAGCTGACTCATTGGAAAAGTCCCTGATGCTGGCAAAGATTGAGGACAGGAGGACAAGGGCACAACAGAGGATAAGATGGTTGGATGGCATCATCAACTCGATGGACATGGGTTTGGGTGGACTCCAGGAGTTGGTGATTGACAGGGAGGCCTGGCATGCTACGGCTCATGGGGTCGCAAAGAGTTGGACACAACTGAGGGACTGAACTGAGCTGAACTGTTATAGAGAATTGTTTTCTTTTTCTCCCCTTCTCTTTTTTTGGTGTGGCATTAATTTCATGAATAATCTAAATTGTATGCTGCTCTGAGTAAACATGCTTTTATTGTTCCAGAACAAAAAGTAAGATTTTTCAGTACCCAAGTGACTTTACTTGAAATTTCCCCACTGAAGTGACCATGAGGTACTTGACAGTGTGACTCAGGGGAGCCAGTTTTTTTAAAAAAAATCACAAATTACTGGTTGTGTATAGTAATTTTAGGGAAATTTTTAAACAGACTTACTCAGACAAACACATCCTTTAGAAGGATTGTGAATCATGAGCTGCTAAAATTCAAACATTACTTAAACAATTCAAAATGTTCAGTTAATTGCCTGTTGTGTTTAAATATATTTATAGGGACATCTCACCCACTGAGTTACCTTAGTTGTTTTAAACAATGAACTTCCTGAATTCGAGTTTTCCCAATTAATGGTACAAAGTCCTGATAGTTTCTGAAAGCTTCAAATAGAAAAAGTTGTGAACACTGAAGTGATGTCATTACATTTAACAACAAAATTGATACAACAAAAATACATTAAAACTCTTTATTTCACTGTTTAATTTGTATTTTTGCTCATGCAATAATTTAAAAAAATTTTAATTATTTGGATAAAATAATACATTTTAGTGGCACAAAATTAGATAGAAAATCTCCTTCTCACCTCCTTCCACAGACATTTGACCATTCAGTTATCTTTCCAAGGACCTTGGATATTTTGAGTATTGACTGTGTACACAAATCTAAATGTATTTGTATGAATATGTATAAATACATGGACACACACACTTCTGTTATTTTTCACAAATTATAGCAAACAACTGAGTGACTAACACTGATGCTGATAGCAAACTGTACATAATTATCTGTGTCTCACTTGTTTAGTTATCAGTATATTTTAGAAATTCTATGAGAGAATATGCATGAAGCTGAGAATTTTTAGCAGCTGCATGGCATTTTATCAAAGCATCATAATTCACTTAAGTAGTTTTTATGAGATATTTAGATATTTATACCACTCCTAATCTTTAATATTTTAAAGATCACTTCAACAAACATTCAAAAAATAAATTCTTAGAAATGGCATTTCTGAGTGAAAGAATTTACATTTAATTGTGCTGAGTCTCTTCAAATTCCCTTCCCATGGAAGCTCTATGTTATCCTTTCACCATTAGCCATGAATCTCCTTGCTAATAGTTTTTTATATGTTACACTTCTCTCCTTCAAACAGCTATTAAATTACGATCTGTGTTAACTCAATGTTGTTGCTTAGTCACTCAGTCATGTCCAACTCTTTTGCAAGCCCATGGCCAGGCTCCTCTGTCCCTAGTATTTCCCAGGGAAGAATACTGGAGTGGGTTGCCATTTCCTTTTCCAAGGGATCTTCCCAATCCAGGAACCGAACATACATCTCCTGCATTGGCAAGCAGATTTTTTACCTCTCAGCCATGAGGGAAGCCCTATGCTTACTAAAAGCGTACATTAAAGATTATTCAAATTTTACCAAATATCATTTGACTATTACCTGCTGCCTGGCATTGAGGAAGGTGCTCACATTGTTGATTTCCTCCATTAATCAGACACATGTTGGTGTTATGAGAAGAACCCACAGACCGTGTTAATGTTATGACTGACCCCATCAGTTTCTGTGTCAGAGTGACACCTGTGAACCTGGGCAATAGACGCGGGTGGAGAGGAAAGGGTCTCACCAACAGACAACTCCTAATACAAGCACTTGTTTCCATGAGTGGAATGGACACTGCTCCAATCCCCCTGTATTAATTTTGTTCCTTTGCAGCCAGAATAGAAGGGCTATGTTTGTGTTCCCCATTCTTCTCTGACTCCCGGAGACATCTCTTGGGAAATCATACAAAATTTCATGAAAGGTTTAATGAATCTCTGTCACTACCGAGCAATTTTCCTGTACAAACAAAAGCTCTTTGCTCCCTAGAGCCAACCCCACTATTTCATAGTAAGGTTGCAGTATCTCAGTTTTCACTTCTGTGGCAGAATGCCTGCCAGCTGATCTTACAACTGGGCCTACAAGATTTTAAATTCCTCAATTTATGTAATGTTCCCCAATAGATTGATAATTAGCAAATACTATTTTTTGAATTATTGAACACCATCTCTGAAATAATGTATAATATTAAATACTGCTGTGCTTGCATATAATCTGTAGTCATAGCTAATAAGAAATAATTGTGGAAGGTAACAAATTAGTTCAGTTGTAGACTACTGGGAAAAATTGCCAGCATCACACAGTGAGTACTATATTCTTTATTTATGTATTGATGACCTGAAAGATGGGGGAAATAACTAAGTAATTAAAAACAAACACATATCCTGTGCTAATCAGTGAATTTTCTTCCACAGAACAGAATGTAAAGTTTATAAGGTTTGTAACAACATCTAAGTACACACATATCTCCAAATAAAACAAAAATAAAATACATATGCATATTTTGAAATTAACTTTTCTGCTTGATCTCAAATCACTTTTTATACTAACGAAAAGAAAAATGATACCCATAATTGAGTGGTATGTTTTATTTTTTGTCATTTGAGCACAAGTCTTTGAAAGCTTCAAAAACTTCAAATTGAATAATAATGCCATGGTTTCTAGAACTTATCACTTCCTTATTCCGTTTCAGTTTGACTCAGCTCTCAAGTGATGATGGAAAAATATAGACTCAAGTTTGGACTATTTTATGATCAAAATATTTATTTCTCAAATTTTCAATGTATTGTAAGTCAATTCTGTACCATGATCACTCTGTCAAGAAGAAGTTAGAAATGCATACGAAAACTGTGGATTCAAAAGTGCTATTTTAAAGTGGGAATTCTGTGACTGCAATTCAACAGTAGGATAATAATATGAATGATTAAGATAACAGAAGATAAAAAATTAAAGTCAATTAGTTCTTTGAAGAATATTTGGAAAACCAAAGCAAACACACAGAAAATGCATCTGTCTGGACACTTGACTAACAGACTCTGAAATTCAAGGCTGATAGTGATAATCCTCCCCCACAAAACAACAATAAGAAAATGCTATCCATTATAACATTCTCCCATCAATAGTTGTCACATTGGTTATATGATTTTTTCCACATTGTCTCCCCTCTTAAAGTAAAATACAGAATGGAGACCATACTTAAGAATTCCCTGAGCAGACAAAACCATTCAAGCTATGTAAGCAAAACTCAATCTAGCTTGATTCATGAACTTAACATTATTTCTTAAATGCCTCTGATCATCAGAAAAGAAATGTAAGTCATCTTCATAAAATGGTATAAAATAACCACTTTAACCAATCCCATTCCAGCTGAAAGCCCCCATTGGAATAACCAATCATGGTAGATATTAAACAGCCTCCTCATTTTCACTTTCTAATTCATCTTGTGACATTCTTCCCTCGTGGGCTTCCCTTGTGGCTCAGCTGGTAAAGAATCTGCCCAAAATGTGGGAAACCTGGATTAAATTCCTGGGTTGGGAAGATCCCCTGGAGAAGGGGAAAGGCTACCCAATCCAGTATTCTGGCCTGGAGAATCCCATGGACTCTATAGTCCATGGATAGAGTCCATGGGATCACAAAGAGTCAGACACCAACTTAGTGACTTTCACTTTCATGACATTCCACCTCTGAACTTCATAGCTGGCTGGCTTCTAGAGCTCTCAATTCATTAAACTGTTCTTTTATGCCCAATAAAACAAACCCAGTTTTACTGCTCTGGTGATATTAATTTTGCTACTTCTAGATTTTTGGCACACCTACACAGGCCAATAACTAGGAAGCAGCTTGTGGTCAGTTAAACTTTTATATAAAGACACATTTGTGCTTCAAACCTATGCAAATACAGTTATTGTCATTATTCATGGATTCAGTGATTATTTACCAGTCTGCCTGTCGACAAAATGCATTTTAGCCTCAAACAATGTGTGTGCCACTTTTCACATCATTTGCAGACATGTGCAGAGGGGTAAAAGATTTGAATAGTCCCAGGTGATCTTTCCCATTTCATGTTTCAGCTCATACTGTACATGCCCTTTTCTTGGTGTCTTTTGCGCCAGTGGTTCCCCCCTCCCCATTTTTGAAGTTTCTGTTGGGTATTCATGATTTTAAATGGCCCATGAGTGTCCTGATGAAGTGTTGTGGGATTCCTAACCACAAGAAAAATATGATGAACCTTAGGGAGAAAACACTTGGATTTGGATTAGTTAAGCTCCCTCTGGGCATGAGTTACCGTTCTGCTGTCTGAGAATTTAGTGTTCATGAATCAACAATAAGTACTAAATAAGGTATCCTTAAACAGAAGCACACATCAAGCAATGTTATGTATTGAATTGATTTGTTGTCAAAAAATATTGTGACCAGAGGCTGAAGGAAACCTGATTCTTTCTCCTTGAGGAGCAATAGTTCAATATTCACTAATTCAGTGTTTAAGGTGACTTCATAAAATAGAAGAATAGTGGATAACAAGAATCACTATATTTAGATATAGTCAGATTATTTTTCAGATTTTATACAGAAAGTACTTACACTCTTTATTCTTTTAAATTTGTTTTCCATCTGAATTTCTTTAGGATTTTAAGCTTTGTCTAGAGGATATTGACGTCTTTTTTCTCTCCTTTCTCATGTCTACCTTAGTGTCTGACATGTAGGGCTATGGGCTGAATGATGATTGAAAGCACAAAGCTTTAAAAATATTAGCAGCGTGCTCACAAAACATACACAGATACCAAGAAGGTTGGCTATTTTCACTTGCAATCAATGTAATTCTTAGTTTGAATCACGGGACAAAGTTGAATCTTATGTAAAATTATGACATACACAAAATGTATACTTCCATCTCAATAAATTTATATGTGTCCCACCTTACTCTTAGAATGTTAATCATTTTGAAAATCCTATTTGAGCTAAAATACTCATGATGACTACCTCTTTCAAGGTCACATATTTATGATTTAATCATAAGCTCAAATTTTAAAGAAATGATATAGGAATATTTAGTTCAGGAGTTGAAGGCAACTTTGGATGTCCACTAGAACCTAGGGCCAAAAGTATTTCTTCATCAGGTATTTCCCAGGAAGGATGTATAAAGGACCAGTTATTATAGAACTCCATGCTCAGCCTCTCTACCAATGGAAGAAATGTCAATTAAAAAAATCATTGTCTATGTTTTATTGATTAATCTGACTATTTAAAGTATTTTAAAAATAAACATCAATAAGTACGTTAAATACTCTTTTGAATATATGAAATATTTCATAATTAAAACATTAAAGAAATTCAGGAAGAGAAACCATTCTTTAGAAAAACAACTTCTGTAGGAAGCTTAATTGTTTTGTAACTCCATATTTCACATAAACAAATAGCTATGTGATTTTCCTCCTAATATTCCAAGAAGCTGGAGAAGAGAGATGGAAAATCTAATTTTAGTATATAAACCACACAACTGTGTGACAAGAGAGGAAGTGGAAAGTGGAGCCTGCTATTTCTAAAAGAAATTATAAATAAAGCCTAAACATCTCAAGGCAATATTTTCTAAACTTCTTACTTGTGCCTTTTTCTTTTATTTTCCTTGAATGATTCACACCCTATCTCTGTGAATGATAGAGATCTATTATAGATATTTCTTAAATGAAATTAAAATTGCAGAGTGGCATTGGTATACAGTGACTTACCTGCTGAGGATTACTTAATTATGTTAATAACATTTTAGAAAGAAAAAAGAAAAGGAAAAGGATAGAAAGGAAGGAAGCAGGGGAGGAATGAGGGGAAAAAGAAGGAAAGACGACAGAAGGGGTGGCCACACCCAGCGAGGGATCAGGCGTCTCTCCAGTGAAGGGTTTCCAGTAAGAATCCATCAATGACTCCACTATAAGCCATGGACAATAATAGGCAAAGACAAAGGTATTTAGTGATTCCTGGCCTTGAATAGGCATTAGCATCTCCTCAGGAGCTTTGAACCTATCTCCACTCAGTTACATCAGTCTGTGGATGCCAGGCTGAGGAAGCAGTGTTTTTGTTACAACCCTCATTGTGCTAAGTTGCTTCAGTCATGTGTGACTCTTTGAGACCCCATGGACTGTAACCTAAAAGGCTTCCCTGTCCATGGAATTCTCCAGGCAAGAATACTGGAATGGGTTCCATCTTCCCCACCCAGGGATCAAATTCGCATCTCCTGCCTTGGCTGGCGGGTTTTTTCTACCACTAGCACCCCATGGGAAGACCATAAAGCCCTCACATTGATGCTCATTTGCTAAAAGGCTTGAGAAATGCCTTAGAAGAATAGCTCAAAGAATACACACAATTAAAAATAAAATTAGGGCGGTCCTAAGATGGTGGAGGAATAGGACGGGGAGACCACTTTCTCCCCCACAAATTCATCAAAAGAATATTTTTTTAAATTTTATTTTACTTAACTTTACAGTATTGTATTGGTTTTGCCATACATCAAAATGAATCCGCCACAGGTATACATGTGTTCCCCATCCTGAACCCTCCTCCCTCCCCATACCATCCCTCTGGGTCGTCCCAGTGCACCAGCCCCAGGCATATGGTATCAGGCATCGAACCTGGACTGGTAACTTGTTTCATATATGATATTATACATATTTCAATGCTATTCTCCCAAATCATCCCACCCTCTTCCTCTCCCAGAGTCCAAGAGACTGTTCTATTTAAATGCTGATTAAATTCCACAAAACAACTTCTGAATGCTGGCAGAAGCACCCAGAAAAGCAGCCCAGTGTCTTTGAAAGGAGGTAGGAAAATATATAAAAGACAAAAAAAAAGAGACAAAAGAGGTAGGGATGGAACTCCATCCTGGGAAGGAAGTCTTAAAAAGAAAGAAGTTTTCAAATACCAGGAAATACTCTCACTGCCCAGTCTGTGGTGAGCCTTGGAACTACAGGGGGCAACATAACCGGGAGGAAAATTAAATAAATAATTAAAACTCACAGATTATGTGCCCAGTGGTAACTCCCTAAGTGGAGAAGCAGCACAGATGCCTGCACCCGCCACTAGCAAGCGGGGGCTGGGCAGGGAGGCGTGGGCTGCATTGCTAAGAGTAAGGACCGGGCCTGAATGCCCCAAGGGCAATCTGAGGGAACTCACTTGGGCAAGCAAACCAGACTGTGGGATAGCTACCATGCAAAAAGCCCTAACTGAAGACACCACCAGGCCCACTCATAGAACAAAGGACTGAACAGAGCTAGCCCGCGGCAGACCATCCCCCTCTGGTGATAGGCAGCCAGAGCTAGAAGGGGGCAATCACAGCCCCAGAGGGACATTATCTACCAAACTGCAAGCAGGCTTCTTTGTTAACTAAGACTTCTTGGGGTTCTGGACGGTCAACATCTGCCTGAGAAGGTGCGCTGGTTGCTATGCTATGCTATGCTATGCGCTGGTTGTACACCCAGAAAACCGAGAGGCAGGGAAGGGGGAGGTGCATGCTGCCCACAGCCACGCTCGGTCAGTTCCCAGAGGAGAAACATAGAGCCTGAGCAGTGTGGGCAAGGAGGGCACACGTGCCCTGAGCGGGGGCAGGCCCAGTGTGGCTGAGACACTGCAAGCACACGCCAACGTGTTTGCAACATCCCTCCCTCCCCACAGCACGACTTAACAAGTGAGCCTAAAAAAGTGTCCACCACCGCCCCCTTGTGTCAGGGCGGAAATCAGACACTGAAGAGACCAGCAAACAGAAGAAGCTAAAACAGAGGGAACCGCCTTGGAAGTGACAGGTGCAATAATTAAAACCCTGTAGTTCTTGCCTGGAGAATCCCAGGGACAGGGGAGCCTGGTGGGCTGCCATCTCTGGGGTCGCACAGAGTTGGACATGACTAAAGCGACTTAGCAGCAGCAGCAGCAGTTAATACCTACTACATAGGAAGGGGCCTATAGAGCTTGAGAAATACAAACCAGACCAAGGAACTATCCGAAAATTAACTGACCCCACACTGCCCACAATACCAGAGAAAGCCCTAGATGTATTTTTATTATTTTCACTATCATTCTTTTTTTTTAATTTTTAAAAAATTTTAAGTCCTCTATTACTCCTTTAATTTTCATTTTTATAACCTATTACTTTGTAAAAAAAAAAAAAAGAGAGACCCTATTTTTAAAGCAAATTTCATATATATATATATATTTTAATATAATTTTTGTGACTTTTTTTTTCTTTTCTTTAATATTGTATTTTTGAAAGTCTAACCTCTACTCTAGATTTTTAATCTTTGCTTTTTGGTATTTGAGGTTAAAGCATCTGCCTCTAATGCGGGAGACCTGGGTTCCATCCCTGGGTCGGGAAGATCCCCTGGAGAAGGAAATGGCAACCCACTCCAGTATTCTTGCCTGGAGAATCCCATGGACAGAGAAGCCTGGTAGGCTACAGTCCACAGGGTCGCAAAGAGTTGGACACGACTGAGTGACTTCACACACATGCATTGATTTTGTACCTTTAAGAACCCAATCTTCAGTGCCCATTTTTACTTGGGAGCGAAATTACTGGCTTGACTGCTCTCTCCCTCTTTGGACTCTCCTTTTTCTCCACCAGGTCGCCTCTGTCTCCTCCTCCCCCTTCTCTTCTTTACCCAACTCTGTGAATCTCTTTGTGTGTTTCAGATGGTGGAGAACACTTAAGGAACTGATTACTGGATGGATCTGTCTCTCTCCTTTTGATGTCCCCCTTTGCCTCCTGGCCACCTCTGTCTCCTTCCTCCTTCTTTTCTTCTCTGTTTAACTCCATGAACATCTCTGAGTGGTCCAGATTGTGGAGCACACACAAGGAAATGATTACTGGCTAGCTTGGTCTGTCCTCTTTTGATTCCACCTCATCTCATTCGGGTCACCTCTAACTCCCTCTGCCCTCTTCTCCATGTAACTCTGTGAACGTCTCTGAGTGTCCCTCACTGTGGAGAAACTTTTAATCATTAAGCTAGATGTTTTATCAATGGATAAAACATTGATAAAATTCTCCAGCTGTATAAATGGAGAAGTCTTGAGACTACTGTAAAAATAAGACTGAAAACTAGAAGCAGGAGGCTTAAGTCCAAATCCTGAGAATACCAGAGAACTCCTGACTTCAGGAAACATTAATCGACAGGAGCTCATCAAACGCCTCCATACCTATACTGAAACCAAGCATCACCCAAGGGCCAACAAGTTCCAGAGCAAGACATACCACACAAATTCTCCAGCAACACAGGAACACGGCCCTGAGCTTCAATATACAGGCTGCCCAAAGTCACTCCAAACCCACTGACATCTCATAACTCATTACTGGACACTTCATTGCACTCCAGAGAGAAGAAATCCAGCTCTACCCACCGGAACAACGACACAAGCTTCCCTAAGTGGGAAACCTTGACAAGCCACCCGTACAACCCCACCCACAGCGAAGAAACTCCACAATAAAGAGAACTCCACAAACTGCCAGACTACAGAAAGGCCACCCCAAATCCAGCAATATAAACAAGATGAAGAGACAGAGGAATACCCAACAGGTAAAGGAACAGGATAAATGCCCACCAAACCAAACAAAAGAGGAAAAGATAGGGAATCTACCTGATAAAGAATTTCGAATAATGATAGTGAAAATAATCCAAAATCTGGAAATCAAAATGGAATCACAGATAAATAGCCTGGAGACAAGGATTGAGAAGATGCAAGAAAGGTTTAACAAGGACCTAGAAGAAATAAAAAAGAGTCAATATATAATAAATAATGCAATAAATGAGATCAAAAACACTCTGGAGGCAACAAATAGTAGAATAATGGAGGAAGAAAATAGGATTAGTGAAATAGAAGATAGAATGGTAGAAATAAATGAATCAGAGAGGAAAAAAGAATAACGAATTAAAAGAAATGAGGACAATCTCAGAGACCTCCAGGACAATGTTAAATGCCCCAACATTTGAATCATAGGAGTCCCAGAATAAGAAGACAAAAAGAAAGACCATGAGAAAATACTTGAGGAGATAATAGTTGAAAACTTCCCTAAAATGGGGAAGAAAATAATCACCCAAGTTCAAGAAACCCAGAGAGTCCCAAACAGGATAAACCCAAGGCAAAACACCCCAAGACACATATTAATCAAATTAACAAAGATCAAACACAAATAACAAATATTAAAAGCAGCAAGGGAAAAGTAACAAATAACACACAAGGGGATTCCCATAAGGCTAACAGCTGATCTTTCAATAGAAACTCTTCAGGCCAGGAGGGAATGGCAGGACATACTTAAAGTGATGAAAGAAAATAACCTACAGCCCACATTATTGTACCCAGCAAGGATCTCATTCAAATAGGAAGGAAAAATCAAAACCTTTACAGACAAGCAAAAGCTGAGAGAATTCAGCACACCAAACCACCTCTCCAACAAATGCTAAAGGATCTTCTCTAGACCGGAAACATAAAAAAGGTGTATAAACTCAAACTCAAGACAATAAAGTAAATGGCAACGGGATCATACTTGTCAATAATTACCTTAAACGTAAATAGGTTGAATGTCCCAATCAAAAGACAAACACTGGCTGAATGGATACAAAAACAAGACCCCTATATATGTTATCTACAAGAGACCCACCTCAAAACAGGGGACACATACAGAAGGGCTGGAAAAAGATATTCCACCCAAATAGAGACCAAAAGAAAGCAGGAGTAGCAATACTCATATCAGATAAAATAGACTTTAAAACAAAGGCTGTGAAAAGAGACAAAGAAGGACACTACATAATGATCAAAGGATCAATCCAAGAAGAAGATATAACAATTACAAATATATATGCACCCAACATAGGAGCACCACAATATATAAGACAAATGCTAACAAGTATGACAGGAAAAATTAACAATAACACAATAATAGTGGGAGACTTTAATACCCCACTCACACCTATGGATAGATCAACTAAAGAGAAAATTAACAAGGAAACACAAACTTTAAATGATGCAATAGACCAGTTAGACCTAATTGATATCTATAGGACATTTCACCCCAAAACAATGAATTTCACCTTTTTCTCAAGTGCACACGGAACCTTCTCCAGGTTAGATCATGTCCTGGGCCATAAATCTAGCCGTGGTAAATTCAAAAAAATGAAATCATTCCAAGCATCTTTTCTGACCACAATGGAGTAAGATTAGATCTCAATTACAGGAGAAAAACTATTAAAAATTCCAACACATGGAGGCTGAACAACACACTGCTGAATAACCAACAAATCACAGAAGAAATCAAAAAAGAAATCAAAATATACATAGAAACAAATGAAAATGAAAACACAACAACCCAAAACCTATGGGACACTGTAAAAGCAGTGCTAAGGGGAAAGTTCATAGCAATACAGGCATACCTCAAGAAATAGGAAAAAAGTCAAATAAATAACCTAACTCTACACCTAAAGCAACTAGAAAAGGAAGAAATGAAGCACCCCAGGGTTAGTAGAAGGAAAGAAATCTTAAAAATTAGGGCAGAAATAAATGCAAAAGAAACAGAAGAGACCATAGCAAAAATCAACAAAGCCAAAAGCTCGTTCTTTGAAAGGATAAATAAAATTGACAAACCATTAGCCAGACTCATCAAGAAACAAAGGGAGAAAAATCAAATCAATAAAATTAGAAATGAAAATGGAGAGATCACAACAGACAACACAGAAATACAAAGGATCATAAGAGACTACTATCAGCAATTATATGGCAATAAAATGGACAACATGGAAGAAATGGACAAATTTTTAGAAAAGTACAACTTTCCAAAACTGAACCAGGAAGAAATAGAAAATCTTAACAGACCCATCACAAGCACAGAAATTGAAACTGTAATCAGAAATCTTCCAGCAAACAAAAGACCAGGTACAGATGGCTTCACAGCTGAATTCTACCAAAAATTTAGAGAAGAGCTAACACCTATTCTACTCAAACTATTCCAGAAAATTGCAGAGGAAAGTAAACTTCCAAACTCATTCTATGAGGCCACCATCACCCTAATACCAAAACCTGACAAAGATGCCAAAAAAAAAAAAAAAAAGAAAGAAAACTACAGGCCAATATCACTGATGAACATAGATGCAAAAATCCTTAACAAAATTCTAGCAATCAGAATCCAACAACACATTAAAAAGATCATATACCATGACCAAGTGGGCTTTATCCCAGGAATGCAAGGATTCTTCAATATCCGCAAATCAATCAATGTTAACATTAACAAACTGAAAAATAAAAGCCATACAATTATCTCAATAGATGCAGAGAAAGCCTTTAACAAAATTCAACATCCATTTATGATAAAAACTCTCCAGAAAGCAGGAATAGAAGGAACATACCTCAACATAATAAAAGCTATATATGGCAAACCCACAGCAAACATCATCTTCAATGGTGAAAAATTGAAAGCATTTCTCCTAAAGTCAGGAACAAGACAAGGGTGCCCACTTTCACCATTACTATTCAACATAGTTTTGGAAGTTTTGGCCACAGCAATCAGAGCAGAAAAAGAAATAAAAGGAATCCAAATTGGAAAAAAAATAAAACTCTCACTGTTTGCAGATAACATGATCCTCTACATAGAAAACCCTAAAGACTCCACCAGAACATTACTAGAACTAATCAATGAATATAGTAAAGTTACAGGATATAAAATCAACACACAGAAATCCCTTGCATTCCTATACACTAATAATGAGATAATAGAAAGAGAAATTAAGGAAACAATTCCATTCACCATTGCAAAGAAAAGAATAAAATATGTAGGGATATATCTACCTAAATAAACTATAGACCTATATATAGAAAACTATAAAACACTGATGAAAGAAATCAAAGAGGACACTAATAGATGGAGAAATATACCATGTTCATGGATCGGAAGAATCAATTTAGTGAAAATGAGTATATTACCCAAAGCAATCTATAGATTCAATGCAATCCCCATCAAGCTACCAACGGTATTTTTTCACAGAGCTAGAACAAATAATTTCACAATTTGTATGGAAATACAAAAAAACTCAAATAGCCAAAGCAATCTTGAGAAAGAAGAATGGAACTGGAGGAATCAACCTGCCTGACTTCAGGCTCTACTACAAAGCCACAGTCATCAAGACAGTATGGCACTGGCACAAAGACAGAAATACAGATCAATGGAACAAAATAGAAAGCCCAGAGATAAATCCACGCACATATGGACACCTTATCTTTGACAAAGGATGCAAGAATATAAAATGGAGAAAAGACAATCTCTTTAACAAGTGGTGCTGGGAAAACTGGCCAACCACATGTAAAAGAATGAAACTAGAGCACTTTCTAACACCATACACAAAAATAAACTCAAAATGGATTAAAGATCTAAATGTAAGACCAGAAACTATAAAACTCTTAGAGGAGAACATAGGCAAAACACTCTCCGACATAAATCACAGCAGGATCCTCTATGACCCACCTCCCAGAACATTGGAAATAAAAGCAAAAATAAGCAAATGGGACCTAATTAAAATTAAAAGCCTCTGCACAACAAAGGAAACTATAAGCAAGGTGAAAAGACAGCCTTCAGAATGGGAGAAAATAATAGCAAATGAAGCAACTGACAAACAACTAATCTCAAAAATATACAAGCAACTCCTGCAGCTCAATTCCAGAAAAATAAATGACCCAATCAAAAAATGGGCCAAAGAACTAAACAGACATTTCTCCAAAGAAGACATACAGATGGCTAACAAACACATGAAAAGATGCTCAGCATCACTCATTATCAGAGAAATGCAAATCAAAACCACAATGAGGTACCATTTCACACCAGTCAGAATGGCTGCTATCCAAAAGTCTATAAGCAATAAATGCTGGAGAGGATGTGGAGAAAAGGGAACCCTCTTACACTGTTGGTGGGAATGCAAACTAGTACAGCCACTATGGAGAACAGTGTGGAGATTTCTTAAAAAACTGGAAATAGAACTGTCTTATGACCCAGCAATCCCACTGCTGGGCATACACACCGAGGAAACCAGAATTGAAAGAGACACGTGTACCCCAATGTTCATCGCAGCACTCTTTATAATAGCCAGGACATGGAAGCAACCTAGATGTCCATCAGCAGATGAATGGATAAGAAGGCTGTGGTACATATACACAATGGAGTATTCAGTTCGGTTCAGTCACTCAGTCATATCCAACTCTTTGCGACCCCATGAATCACAGCACCCCAGGCCTCCCTGTCCATCACCAACTCCTGGAGTTAACTCTGACTCATTTCCATCGAGTCAGTGATGCCATCCAGCCATCTCATCCTCTGTCGTCCCCTTCTCCTCTTGCCCCCAATCCCTCCTAGCATCAGAGTCTTCTCCAATGAGTCAACTCTTCGCATGAGGTGGCCAAAGTACTGGAGTTTCAGCTTCAGCATCATTTCCTCCAAAGAAATCCCAGGGCTGATCTCCTTCAGAATGGACTGGTTGGATCTCCTTGCAGTCCAAGGGACTCTCAAGAGTCTTCTCCAACACCACAGTTCAAAAGCATCAATTCTTCAGTGCTCAGCCTTCTTCACAGTCCAACTCTCACATCCATACATGACCACAGGAAAAACCACAGCCTTGACTAGATGAACCTTTGTTGGCAAAGCAGTGTCTCTGCTTTTGAATATGCTATCTAGGTTGGTCATAACTTTCCTTCCAAGGAGTAAGCGTCTTTTAATTTCATGGCTGCAGTCACCATCTGCAGTGATTTTTGGATCCCCAGAAAATAAAGTCTGACACTGTTTGCACTGTTTCCCCATCTATTTTCCATGAAGTGATGGGACCAGATGCCATGATCTTTGTTTTCTGAATGTTGAGCTTTAAGCCAACTTTTTCACTCTCTACTTTCACTTTCATCAATAGGCTTTTGAGTTTCTCTTCACTTTCTGCCATAAGGGTGGTGTCATCTGCATATCTGGGGTTATTGGTGTTTTTCCCGGCAATCTTGATTCCAGCTTGTGTTTCTTCCAGTCCAGCATTTCTTATGATGTACTCTGCATATAATTTAAATAAGCAAGGTGATAATATACAGCCTTGACGTACTCCTTTTCCTATTTGGAATCAGTCTGTTGTTCCATGTCCAGTTCTAACTGTTGCTTCCTGACCTGCATACAGATTTCTCAAGAGGCAGGTCAGGTGGTCTGGTATTCCCATCTCTTTCAGAATTTTCCACAGTTTATTGTGATCCACGCGGTTTATTGTGATCCGCAATAGAGTATTACTCAGCCATTTTAAAGAATACATTTGAATCAGTTCTAATGAGGTGGACGAAACTGGAGCCTATTATACAGATTGAAGTAAGCCAGAAAGAAAAACACCAATACAGTATACTAAGGCATATATATGGAATTTAGAAAGATGGTAACAATTATCCTGTATGTGAGACAGCAAAAGAGACACAGATGTATATAACAGTGTTTTGGACTCTGCCGGAGAGGGAGAGAGTGGGATGATTTGGGGAAATGACACTGAAACATGTATAATATCATATAAGAAATGAATCACCAGTCCAGCTTCAATACAGGATGCTTGGGGCTGGTGCACTGGGATGACCTGGAGGGATGGTATGGGGAGGGAGATGGGAGGGGGGTTCAGGATGGGGAACACATGTACACCTGTGGCAAATTCATGTTGATGTGTGGCAGAACCAATACAATATTGTAAAGTAATCAACTTCTAATTAAAATAAACACATTTAAAGTAAAAAATAAATTAAATTAAAATGGTACAACACCTAACTGGAAGAAATTAAAGAGAGATTGACATACTTTCAACCTCACATTTCAAATTTGCATTTTTCTGACCTAATTTAGTCTTAATATATTAGTAGAGTTTTGATATTAAGTGGGGTAGAGACAGAAGAGGGATTTGGGTTTAATTTGATCAGATGTGGTGTTCTTTGGTCCCAGGGAATGTGGCTAAATATATTTGAGAAATTTTAGTTAAACTGTTTTCCTGCTCTTTTTTTTTTTTTTTTCCTCCTGGCAGAAAGAAAATCTGAATATAGAAGTTAAGAGCAGAGGAGAAATGCAATTTTTCCACTCACCTGGCAGTAGTATGTTTTGTGGGATTTAGAATGACTAATTCTACATTCTAGGTTTTATCAACATGTGGTATAATTTTCCTCATGATTTTTTCTAAATCGGTAAGCTTTTTACTTGAATTATTCTATAGCTTAGGCATTGCCCACATAACCATGGATCTACTGAAAACAAAACAAAACAAAAAAACTTGGTCATTCTAAGTAAAATCACCCTAGTTTTGGACACCACATTTACATTGAGCTGTGTGGTTACTCCAAGGCTGTCACAGCACAGGGACAGAAAAGAAAAGCTTGTGATTAACAAAGAAAGTTAGCTTCTGCTGCTGTCTGCCATTTGTAAGCAATTTACTGGTTGGATTGTGCTCAGACGATCATGACTCTTTTGTACATGTTCCATCCAGCAAAGAGGAGATAAACTGTATTGCTGGAACATGGAGGTACCACAGGTTCCTGGGTTCATGGATAAGCTCATTTTCTATTACAGTGATGGGATGTTATTAATTAAAAATCAGGGGCGTATTAATATTTTGTTTTCAAACCTAAAAAAATAGGCAGACTTTTTAATCAAAAATTAGTATGTGTAATAAGATTTGTAATTTAAAACAAAATATATTATTTTGCATAGAATCCAGTGAATATTTGTGAACCTTTTAGTTATGTCATTTTTCCCCTTTGAATGATTCACACCCTCCGTCTATGAATATGTGTCTATTATAGATACTTCTTTGAAATAAATGAAAATTTGAGAGTGTGGCATCAGTGTACAAGTGACCTAACTGCTGAATATTAATGTAGTTTCCTCAATAACAATGATGAGAAGAAACAGAAGTAAGAAAAGTTGAGAAAGAGAGAGAAAAAAAGGGGGAGGAATTTTTGCACAGATCTTTTAAAAACTCAGGGTTAAAAAAAGGACATAATTTCTGTGGCTCTAGTAAACAGTTAAAGAAAATTCCTGTTTTCTCTGCTTCTGAGAGAGTTAAGGGGAGTCACTGGGTAGTTATTCATCCAAACTCACAAGATCAAACTTCACACGTGCTCGAAGAGTCAAATATGTTCAAATAGACAATGACCTAGACACATATGATGAGAACAAGCTACTGAATGAGCTGACATCCAGTGAAATAACTGGAACCTGAAGCTGATAACTTATCTGTGAATCAGAAACAATTGATTATAGTTTACATATAAAAGATTTTCATGAGTGATTTATACAAATCCTTAAGGGCATGATTGTACTGTTTACTTCTATAAATGCTACAAGGAGAGTTGAAATTGATCTGCCTCACTGCAGGCATACTATAATGTGAGACCGGTTTTATTCATTTTTATTTTGTTATTCAGCCGCTCAGTCATGTCTGACTCCTTGCAACCCCATGGACTACAGCATGTCAGGCTTTCCCATCCTTCACTATCTCCTGGAGTCTGAAAAACTCATGTCCATTGAGTTGGTGATGCTTTCCGACCATCACCTTTGTTGCACCCTTCTCCTGCTCTCAATCTTTCCCAGCATCAGGGGCTTTTTGAATGAGTTGACTCTTCACATCAGGCAGCCAAAGTATTGGTGTTTCTCTTCAGCATCATTCTTTTCCAATGAATATTCAGGGTTGATTTCCTTTAGGATTGACTAGTTGGATCTCCTTGCAGTCCAAGAGACTTTCAAGAGTCTTCTCCAGCACCTCAATTCAGAAACATCAATTCTTTGGTGCTCAGCCTTCTTTTGGTCCAACTCTCATATCTGTACATGACTACAGGAAAAACCCTAGCTTTGACTATATGGACCTTTGTCGGCAAAGTGATATCTCTGCTT
Source organism: Tragelaphus eurycerus (assembly GCA_935064755.1). NCBI lineage: Eukaryota > Metazoa > Chordata > Mammalia > Artiodactyla > Bovidae > Tragelaphus > Tragelaphus eurycerus. The sequence goes on from CAKXYN010000074.1 coordinate 7,396,692, forward strand.
TTTAAGAAATGTTAATGTTATGATGTGTTCATTGGAAGGACTGATGCTAAAGCTGAAACTCCAATACTTTGGCCACCTCATGCAAAGAGTTGACGCATTGGCAAAGACCCTGATGCTGGGAGGTATTGGGGTCAGGAGGAGAAGGGGACAACAGAAGATAAGATGGCTGGATGGCATCACCAACTCAATGGACATGAGTTTGAGTAACCTCCGGGAGTTGGTGATGGACAGGGAGGCCTGGCGTGCTGTGACTCATGGGGTTGCAAAGAGTCGGACATGACTGAGTGACTGAACTGAACTGAATATTATGATGAGCTAAGTTATAGAAAAACATGCCCAGTGATCACAACATCCAACTTCCTTTCTCTGGGAATCATGTTATTTATGCAAAACTGGAAACTTTCATTCAAAATGACTTCTGAAGATTTCCATTTTTTAGTCCAAACATATGGTAATAGACCCTTTCCTCAAAATATGTGGCAGATGGTACCTGGGATTGCAACTGCCATTTGTAGTATTGGTTGGCACTTCAGGAGAGCACAGGAGTAGAAACCAGACACCAAAGAGATTTTAGAGGAATCATGTTATACAAGTGTTGCTGTAACACTTGCCTGACAAGGAACTGTGAGGGATCGAACCTGTGTCTACATTCCTGCATTGGCAGGTGGGTTTTTTAACATTAGTGCCACCTGGGAAGCCCCCAAAACATTATCAGATCAGATCAGATCAGATCAGTCGCTCAGTCGTGTCCGACTCTTTGCGACCCCATGAACCCCAGCACGCCAGGCCTCCCTGTCCATCACCAGCTCCCGGAGGTCACTCAGACTCGCATCCATCGAGTCAGTGATGCCATCCAGCCATCTCATCCTCTGTCGTCCCCTTCTCCTCCTGCCCTCAATCCCTCCCAGCATCAGAGTCTTCTCCAATGAGTCAGCTCTTCGCATGAGGTGGCCAAAATACTGGAGCTTCAGCTTTAGCATCATTCCTTCCAAAGAAATTCCAGGATTGATCTCCTTCAGGATGGACTGGTTGGATCTTCTTGAGGTCCAAGGGACTCTCAAGAGTCTTCTCCAACACCACAGTTCAAAAGCATCAATTCTTCAGCGCTCAGCCTTCTTCACAGTCCAGCTCTCACATCCATACATGACCACAGGAAAGACCATAGCCTTGACTAGGCGAACCTTTGTTGGCAAAGTAATGTCTCTGCTTTTGAATATGCTATCTAGGTTGGTCATAACTTTCCTTCCAAGGAGCAAGCGTCTTTTAATTTCATGGCTGCAGTCACCATCTGCAGTGCTTTTGGAGCCCAGAAAAACAAAGTCTGACACTGTTTCCACTGTTTCCCCATCTATTTCCCATGCAGTGATGGGACCAGATGCCATGATCTTCGTTTTCTGAATGTTGAGCTTTAAGCCAACCTTTTCACTCTCCACTTTCACTTTCATCAAGAGGCTTTTTAGCCCCTCTTCACTTTCTGCCATAAGAGTGGTGTCATCTGCATATCTGAGGTTATTGATATTTCTCTCGGCAATCTTGATTCCAAATTGTGTTTCTTCCAGTCCAGCATTTCTCATGATGTACTCTGCATAGAAGTTAAATAAACATGGTGACAATATGCAGGCTTGACGTACTCCTTTTCCTATTTGGAACCAGTCTGTTGTTCCATGACCAGTTCTAACTGTTGCTTCCTGACCTGCATACAGATTTCTTAAGAGGCAGATCAGGTGCCCGAGGGGCAACCTGGGATGGGCGGGTCATGGTGGAGAGATATGACAGGGTGTGGTCCGCTGGAGAAGGGAATGGCAAACCACTTCAGTATTCTTGCCTTGAGAACCCCATGAACAGTATGAAAAGACAAAATGATAGGATACTGAAAGAGAAACTCCCCAGGTCAGTAGGGGCCCAATATGCTACTGGAGATCAGTGGAGAAATAACTCCAGAAAGAATGAAAGGATGGAGCCAAAACAAAAAGAATACTCAGCTGTGGATGTGTCTGGTGATAGAAGCAAAGTCCGATGCTGTAAAGAGCAATATTGCATAGGAACCTGGAATGTCAGGTCCATGAATCAAGGCAAATTGGAAGTGGTCAAACAAGAGATGGCAAGAGTGAATGTTGACATTCTAGGAATTAGCGAACTAAAATGGACTGGAGTGGGTGAATTTAACTCGGATGACCATTATATCTACTACTGTGGGCAGGAATCCCTCAGAAGAAATGGAGTGGCCATCATGGTCAACAAAAGAGTCCGAAATGCAGTACTTGGATGCAATCTCAAAAATGACAGAATGATTTCTGTTCGTTTCCAAAACATTATGGAATTTCATAAAAGGACATGATTAATTATTGACACTAGGTAACCACTAAGGTCAAATGAAAGCTACAACCTAGTACTAATTATTCTCCTAAGTATCACAAATTAGCATATTCATTGCATACAAATATGTTGATTTAGTTGTGAGACAGTCTACAGAGTTTTGATTCTGGCTGTGCCAAGGGACTGTGCCATGGGACTGTGTGGATCACAATAAACTGAAAAATTCTTCAAGAGTTGAGAATACCAGACCACCTGACCTGCCTCCTGAGAAATCTGTATGAAGGTCAAGAAGCAACAGTTGGAACAGCAGACTGGTTCCAAATTGGTAAAGGAGTACATCAAGGCCATATATTATCACCCTGCTTATTTAATTTATGTGTAGAGTACATCATGCAAAATGCCTAACTGGATGAAGCACAAACTGGAATCAAGATTGCAGAGAGAAATATCAATAACCTCAGATATGCAGATAACACCACCCTTATGGCAGAAAGTGAAGAAGAACTAAAGAGCCTCTTGATGAAGTGAAAGAGGAGAGTGAAAAAGTTGGCTTCAAACTCAACATTCAGAAAACTAAGATCAGGTCATCTGGTCCCATCTCTTCATGGCAAATAGATAGGGAAACAATGGAAATAGTGAGAGACTTTATTTTCTTAGTCTCTAAAATCACTGCAGATGGTGACTGCAGCCATGAAATTAAAAGACGCATGTCCCTTAAAGGAAAAGCTATGAACATCCTAGACAGCATATTAAAAAGTAGTGACATTACTTAGCTGACAAAGGTCCATCTAGTCAAAGCTATGGTTTTTCCAGTAGTCATGTATGGATATGAGAGTTGGACTATAAAGAAAGCTGAGTGCCAAAGAACTGATGATTTTGAACTATGGTGTTGGAGAAGACTCTTGAGAGTCCCTTGGACAGCAGGATCAAACCAGTCCATCCTAAAGGAAATCAGTACTGAATATTCACTGGAAGAACTAATGCTGAAGCTGAATCTCCATACTTTGGCCACCTGATGTGAAGAACTATCTCATTGAAAAAGACCCTGATGATAGGAAAGATTGAAGATGGGAGAAGAGGACGACAGAGGATGAGATGGTTGGATTGCATCACCAACTTGATGGACATGAGTTTGAGCACACTCCGGGAGTTGGTGATGGACAGCGAAGCCTCGTGTGCTGCAGTCCATGGGGTCACAAAGAGTCGGACACAACTGAGCAACTGAACTGAATTATGCCACCTGACCTTTGAGCAAGTTGCCAGACCTGTTAAAGGATTAAAGTCTAATTCCCTTGTTGTTGTTGCTGTTGTTCAGTTGCTCAGTCGTGTCTGACTCTTTGCAACCCTATGGACTGCAGCACACCAGACTTCCCTCAAGAGTCTTCCTCAGCACCATAGTAATGAGACTTTCAGAAGAATAAATAAGACCAAGGCATATAATATGCTCAGCACTAATATGCTCATAGTAAGCACTCACAATATTATAGTGTAGTTTACCTGCTTAACCATGTATCTGATTTCGTTACTGATACAAGGCTACATTCCCAGCACCATTGTAAGACATGAAGACCTCATTGATCAACCAGATAGTGACCCCCATCATCACGGAGTTCACAATGGGGTTGGGAAGACAGACAGCCAACAAGGTGTTATAATTCAGAATGATAAGTACCGTAACCCAGTAGTGTGTGCTGTGCTGTGCTTAGTCACCCAGTTGTGTCCAGCTCTGTGCCCCTATGGACTGTAGCCTGCCAGACTCAATGCAGACGTATAGGATGATATAAAATTTTACAGCAGAGGCATCCAACTTAACCTAAATGTGTCAAAAAAGACAACAGTAGCAGGTGAAGTTAACAAGAGTAACTGAAGGACCAGAGAAGGGTAAAAATGTCCTAATGTAAAAGAAATGTGTGCTCCTAGAGAAAAAAACTGCCTCAGGAGAGGAGAATTCTTATTCAAGGAATTTTAGAAGTTCAGAAAAACAGGGGCATACTGTATAGTTAGAGAAATGGCACTGGACATGTCTTAATGCTAAATTGTATTATTAATATTTCACCTACTGCAGTGAATAGGGAGAAGGAAATGGCAACCCACTCCGGTATTCTTGCCTGGAGAATCCCAGGGACAGGGGAGTCTGGTGGGCTGCTGTCTATGAGGTCGCACAGAGTTGGACACAACCGAAGCGACTTAGTAACACCAGCAGTGAATAGAGTCAGTGTAGCACAGAGATTAAGAAATGACAACTTAAAATTATAATTAAAAATATAAAGAGCATTCATGCTTAAAAAGATGTCAATAGTATCGTTATTATTTTGATAATATAAGCAATATTGTGTTGATGGACAAATAGAATGTCTATTATTGTCTATTGCATTATAAAATGTTAAATTCTATTTCTCACTTTCACGGCTTTCTTAAGAGTGGTGATTCTGTTAATTATCTTTAAATTTCCAGAAACTATGTGGAGGCATTTATTTCATACTTTAGTTATTAAATAAGTGAATGGATGATGACTTTTAATTAATCTGCATGTAGTAATCATAATAGAGTTCTGTAGGGCTATATGTGTTTAAGTTTGATTATTGAATGTGTTATGAACATTGGAAATCATTTCAATAGAGAATATGTAATGAGTGGTTACAAAATGGTTTCCATTTCCACCTTTCAGTTTTAACACAAAATCCTCTGAGTGAGACACAAGTGTCATTCACCCAATATAAGAACTAACCATAATAGGATCATGCATGAAATTGACAAGGCTGGCCAAATATTTAAACATGTAAGTAGTTGAAGTTCAGAGGTAGCCAAAATACAATGCAAGAATTTCCAATTATTTATATTTTTAAGGACAGAATTTTGAAAAGTCAGGTAAAAGGAATCTTATTTTCTACCTCCCTTGAAGCTGTCTGTGATCAGGAGAAAGACTGTTTATTCTCCCCTAGCGCTGTTCTGGAGGAAACAACCCAACCTGGAAGCCAGCCAAAAGAAACACAAATGCTAAAGGACGCAGAGTCTACAGACACTATTGCCAATTGAGTAAATAAATGATTTACCGAGAGGAAAAACTTCATGTCAGACATGTGATTTATTAATGAATGCTTCATGATATAAAGTAGAAAATTGTTTATCATTGTAATACAAGTACTTTGACTTCCTAGGGCATCTTAAGGATGTGAACTCTGCTAGAATAATATCTATCATCCTGAAAAAATAATTTTAAAGTATTTGAATATGTCTAGTTTGGAGATCATTCAATAATTTCAAAATTTATTTAAAGCAGAAGGCCTAGTTATAAATCCAGTTAATTTCCAACAAGAAGCTTAGAGTTGAAATGCATACAATAATAAAATACATGTGAAAGTAATTAGGAGATTGTGTCTTAGTGGTAAAGAATCTGCCTACCTACTGAGGAGACATAAGAGATGCAGATTCAACCCCTGGGTCAGGAAGGTCCCCTGGAGAAGGAAATGGCAATCCACTCCAGTATTCTTGCCTGGGAAATCACATGGACAGAGGAGACTGGTGGGCTACAGTCCATGGGGTCACAAAGAGTCAGACACAACTGAGTGACTAACATTTTGATCATAAATTCTATACTTTTACTCAGGCATATATTACTTTGATAAAGTTAAAGAAATCAACTAATTTTAAAAAACAAAGCATATTGTCCTCTACAAATTTTTCTCCATACTTTTGGTCTGACAATATCTATTGCTTTCCAACTTTTAAAGATAAACATTTCATAAAAAGCATAAGCAATTTAAAATCTTTAAAGCGTTTTAACCTATTTGTGTCAAAACACAAATTCAACTTTTTAGATTGATGCTCTTTGTTGAACGATCTTCTTGAATCTAAGTAATCTTTGCCCTCATTTCATTGCATAATGTCCTTTGCATTGTCTTTTTTATATTCCTCTCCTAGCAAAATACAGAAGAGGCCGAGGTAATTAAAATAAACCGAAATGGAGAAACAAACAAAAGCAGCAGCTGAGACTGTGGTGCCCTCAGGGGTTGGAAGGATTTTTATGCCAAGGCTGGACTAGGACCAGTGCCTGCATTCAGACCGCAAAGACTGGTAGATTTGCACACATAATGTGAATAATCAAAAAAATAATCTGAGCCAATCAGCCTCAAAGCATGGTTTGGTTTAGAACTTGTTTCTGCTTTGTTGATTTTTTTTATTATTACATTAAAAATGACTTTGGAAAAAGAGAGAACAATCCAAAGATTCATTCAGCAAACATTCATTTAAGATGACTATGTGGTCAGGCATTCTTCCATGCACTGGAGATACTTCAGTGAACACAACAGGTTAAGATCCTGACTTTGTAATTAATCAGAAAGAATGAAGACAGTCCTCTGATTATTTGAAGAGAAGGATCAAATTTTTACACTTAGATCGTTTTGTTTTTATTGGATTTATCACAGATATGTGTTCATGAACTATGCAGATATAATGTGAAAGAAAGAACTAACAGCGCTTAAAAAGGATAAGCCACAATTGATAAAACCTGAATGTAAAGGTAGCATACAACTGTCAAAAGATTAAGAATGAAATACGGAGACTTCCGGTTAAGATGGCGAAGGATTAGGACGGGGAATACGCTTTCTCCTCCACAAATTCATCAATGGGACATCTGGGCACCGAGTAAATACCACAAACAGCTTCGGAGTGCTGGCGGAGGACGTCGGACACCCAGAAAAGCAACTCACTGCCTTCTAAAGGAGGTAGGAAAGAATATAGAAGCCAGAGAGAGACAAAGAGGGAGGGGCGGACCTCTGTCCGGGGAAGGGAGTCTTAAAAAGAGAAGTTTCCAAACACCAGGAAACACTCTCCCTGCGGAATCTGCGCCGAACCTGGGAAACACGGAGACTATCATAACAGGGAGGAGAACAGTTGAGCAATTAGAACCCACAGACTGCGGGCCCTGCGGTAACTTCCGCAGCGGAAAAGCACCGCTGCAAACGCCCGCATCTGCCATTGGGGAGCCGGGGCTGGGCAGGGAGACGCCTTGGCCGTTCCCACGCGGGACGCTCCGCTGCCGGCGCTCCCCAGAGGGACGCTCCCCCGCGGGACTCTCCCCCACTGGACGCTCCCCCGCCGGCCACTCCCGCGCAGGCGTGCCCCGGCCCGCTGTGCCGGCGGCTCCCACGAGGGCCACCCCATCCCCTCCCCCACCCGCCCGCCCGCCATTCCCGTCGCCGACCCCTCCCCCTCTGCGGGCCTCAGCGCAGACTTCGTTCGCCTGATTGTCTGGAGTGCTGCCTAACTGGAGTAGTTTGGGCCGGCAATCCAGATTGTGCAGCGCCGACCACATGAGTGGCGGGCCTTGGCTCAGAACACCGCCGAACCGTGCACAGAACAAAGAACTATACAGACCAACCACAGAGAAAGGGGCCTATAGATCTTGAGAAATTTAAGCCGGAACAAGGAACTAGCTGAAAATGAACTGAACCCACAACAATAATAGAGAAACTCTTATATATATTGTTACTATTTTTACCATCATTATTTCCTTTTTTTTTTTTCTTTTCTTTTTTTAATATATATATATTTTTTAAATTTTTATTATTTTTTAATTGGAAAAAGGAAAACAAAAATTTTTTTTTTCCCTTTTAATTTTTTTTTGTTGTTGTTTGTTTTGTTTCTTTTATTTTTTTATTATTATTATTTTTTTTATCCTCTAGTACTTCTTTAATCTCCACGTTTAGATATAACTTTTGCGACCCTGTTTTGTTTTTTTTTTTTTTTTCCTTTTTGTCCTTTGCTTTTTTCCTTTCCTTTTTTCTTTTCTTTACTGATTACTGACTAGATCTGTCTCTCTCCTTCACACTCCCTCCTTTTATCCTCCTGACCACCTCTGTCTCCTTCCTCCCTTTTTCCTTCTATGTATAATTCCGTGAACATCTCTGAGCAGTCCAGTTGTGGAATGCATTATAGAAGAAGAAGTTTTTGAGACTACTGTAAAAATAAGACCAATAACTGGAACCAGGAGGCTTAAGTCCATACCCTGATCCCACGAAACACTAATTGACAGGAGCTCATTAAAAGCCTCCATACCTACTCTGAAACCAAGCATCACACAAAGACCAGCAAGTTCCACAACAAGACATACCAAGCAAATTCTCCAGAAAAACAAGAACACAGCCTGAGCTCCAATACACAGGCTACACAAAGCGACCCCAAAAGCATAGACATCTCATAACTCACTACTAGACACTCCACTGCACCCCAGAGAAAAGAAATCCAGCTCCACCCACCAGAACACCGATACAAGCTTCCATAAACAAGAAACCTCGACAAGCCACCGGTACAAACCCACATATAGAGCAGAAACGCCACAATAAAGAGAACTCCACAGACTACCAGAATACAGTAAAGACGCCCCAAACTTAGCAATTTAAACAAGATGAAAAGACAGAAGAATTCCCAGCAGGTAAAGGAACAGGATAAAAGCCCACCAAACCAAACAAAAGAGGAAGAAATAGCGAACCTACCTGATAAAGAATTCCGAATAATGATAATGAAATTAATCCAAAATCTGGAAAGCAAAATGGAATCATGGATAAATAGTCTGGAGAAAAGCATTGAGAAGATGCAAGAAAGATTTAACAAGGACCTAGAAGAAATAAAAAAGAGTCAACATATAATGAATAATGCAATAAATGAGATCCAAAACACTCTGGAGGCAACAAATAGTAGAATAACAGAGGCAGAAGATAGAATTAGCGAATTAGAAGATAGAATGGCAGAATTAAAGGAATCAGAGGAGAAAAAAGAAAAACGAATTAAAAGAAATGAGGACAATCTCAGAGACCTCCAGGACAATATTAAACGTTACAATATTCGAATCATAGGAGTCCCAGAAGAAGAAGACAAAAAGAAAGACCATGAGAAGATACTAGAGGAGATAATAGTTGAAAACTTCCCTAAAATGGGGAAGGAAATAATCACTCAAGTCCAAGAAACCCAGAGAGTCCCAAATAGGATAAACCCAAGACGAAACACCCCAAGACACATATTAATCAAATTAACAAAGATCAAACACAAAGAACAAATATTAAAAGCAGCAAGGGAAAAACAACAAATAACACACAAGGGAATTCCCATAAGGATAACAGCTGATCTTTCAATAGAAACTCTCCAAGCCAGGAGGGAATGGCAAGACATACTTAAAGTGATGAAAGAAAAGAACCTACAGCCCAGATTATTGTACCCAGCAAGGATCTCATTCAAATATGAAGGAGAAATCAAAACCTTTACAGACAAGCAAAAGCTGAGAGAATTCAGCACCACCAAACCAGCTCTCCAACAAATACTAAAGGACATTCTCTAGACAGGAAACACAAAAAGGATATATAAATTCAAACCCAAAACAACAAAGTAAATGGCAACGGGATCATATTTATCATTAATTACCTTAAATGTAAATGGGTTGAATGCCCCAACCAAAAGACAGAGACTGGCTGAATGGATACAAAAACAAGACCCCTCCATATGAATGAAACTAGAACACTTTCTAACACCATACACAAAAATAAACTCAAAATGGATTAAAGAGCTAAATGTAAGACCAGAAACCATAAAACTCCTAGAGGAAAACATAGGCAAAACACTCTCTGACTTACATCACAGCAGGATCCTCTATGACCCACCTCCCAGAATATTGGAAATAAAATCAAAAATGAACAAATGGGACCTAATCAAACTTAAAAAGCTTTTGCACAACAAAGGAAACTATAAGCAAGGTGAAAAGACAGCCTTCAGAATGGGAGAAAATAATAGCAAATGAAGCAACTGACAAACAACTAATCTCAAAAATATACAAGCAACTTCTACAGCTCAATTCCAGAAAAATAAATGACCCAATCAAAAAATGGGCCAAAGAACTCAATAGACATTTCTCCAAAGAAGACATACAGATGGCTAACAAACACATGAAAAGATGCTCAACATCACTCATTATCAGAGAAATGCAAATCAAAACCACTATGAGATACCATTTCACGCCAATCAGAATGGCTGCTATCCAAAAGTCCACAAGCAATAAATGCTGGAGAGGGTGCGGAGAGAAGGGAACCCTCTTGCACTGTTGGTGGGAATGCAAACTAGTACAGCCACTTTGGAGAACAGTATGGAGATTCCTCAAAAAACTGCGAATAGAACTGCCTTATGATCCAGCAATCCCACTGCTGGGCATATACACTGAGAAAACCAGAATTGAAAGAGACACATGTACCCCAATGTTCATAGCAGCACTGTTTGCAATAGCCAGAACGTGGAAGCAACCTAGATGTCCATCCACAGATGAATGGATAAGCAAGCTGTGGTACATATACACAATGGAATATTACTCAGCCATTAAAAAGAATACATTTGAATCAGTTCTAAGGAGGTGGATGGAACTGGAGCCTATTATACAGAGTGAAGTAAGCCAGAAACAAAAACACAAATACAGTATACTAATGCATATATATGGAATTTAGAAAGATGGTAAAAAATAACCCTATTTATGAGACAACAAAAGAGACACTGATGTATAGACCAGACTTTTGGACTCTGGGACCAGGAGAGGGTGAGATGATTGGGGAGAATAGCATTGAAATATGTATAATATTATATCTGAAATGTATTAATTGTTCAAATTAAACACTATCATGTTACAATTTGTTCATACTAGATGTTTGTAATGTTTCTGATAATCAATAAAAGAGATTCTTGATCAAAAAAAAAAAAAAAGAATGAAATACGATAGGTTGTGAATAGGAGCCAAAACAGCTGCTTCCTATAAACTGAGGTAAGAACAGAATAAGAAATATATAGAGAGAGATGTTCTATCAAAATAGGAAATGGCTCAACCTCCTAGGTATTAAGGAAACACAGGCTTCCCCAGTTGCTCAGCGGTAAAGAATCACCTGCAGTGCAGGAGATGGGGGTTCCATTCCTGGGTCGGGAAGCTCCTCTGCAGGAGGAAATGGCAACCTTGCCTGGAGAACCCCATGGACAGAGGAGCCTCGAGCTACCATCCATGGGGTCGCAGAGTCAGACACGACTGAATCGACTGATCACAGGAGCACACATATTTGAAAGGTAATTAGATGGCAGAATTTCACATTTACAGTTTTACAATTTCTTTAACAAACACAAATCTTTCAGACAATGCAGGTACAATGTAGGTCCTTCATCAATATTACTACACTAATCCTCATAACATTCTGAGGATGAGATACTATTAGTGTCCCCAGGTTACACATGAGAGAGCTTAGACTGAGAGCTTAGAAAACTTAACCAAAGCACACACACATTGAGTAAGTGCAGGAGCTGACATTTGAACCCAGGCAGTTTAGTCCCGCCCTGTTCTAGGTTCTACCCTGTGTTAGAAGAAAACCAGACTGATGGCTTGTTGTTAGGAGAATAAAATGCTACACTTTCAGAAAGGAACCTCACTGTGTATATTGACATTTCAAATGCACAGATCTTTTGGTCTTGAAACGTTCTTAGATACAGGAGTTTATTTTGACAGAAATTATAGCCCATTTATAAGGGTATTTATGCAATATTGACTGTAGTGGCAAAAGAATCAAGAAAAAAAAAAAAGCTATGGGGCTTTCCTCCTGGCTCAGTCCATAACGAATCCACCTGCAATGCAGGAGACCTGGGTTCAATCCCTGGGTCAGGAAGACCCCCTGAAGAAGGGAATGGCAACTCATCCAGGAGTCTTGCCTGGAGAAATTCCATGGACTGGGGGGCTACAGTCCATGGGGTTGCAAGAATTGGACAGGCCTTAGCAAAGAAACCACCACCACCTCCTTCCCTTCTTCCCTTTCCCCTTCGCCCTCCCCTTCCCCTTCATTTCTTTTTTTCACCCTCCTTCCCCACCCATCTCCTCCTCTCCTTCTGCCTTAATTTCCCCCTCAACCCATCACCTTCAACATCCCAATCTTTCTGAAGACACACTCACCAAGGAGGAAATCCTTCTTTTAGAGTCCTCTCCTCCTGCAAGTGACTTGGCTGCCATCTCTTCTAGTTGGTTCCTAAGATAAAACAAAACATAGAAAGTTCAGAAATAGACACAGAAAGTTGATAACAAAGGCCTGGGGAACCTGAGCTCTCATGGAGGGGCTCAAGCTGGAGGAAGCAGTCTGTCCTTTCTTTTCCAATGCTTCAGTTTTCCAAACTGCAAACCTTAAAGTCAGGCTGCCCTTCTCAATTTAGTTTTAGAGCACAAGAAATAATGGCCCAGATTTGTTTGTTTTTCACTTGGGAAACAGGACCATCTAGGACATTGCTTGTGGGAAAGATTCTGTATTTTCTTGAATTTTGAGAAACAGAAGACAGTTCTCGCTTCTAAGGAGAGAAAAGAGAAAAATGACAGGCTTGGGCAGGCCCACTGCAGAGTATTTTTATTTCTAAAGGGGTCATGCCTTAGATGAGCCTCATGCTTAAATAGAACAGAAGTAGCGAGACAAAAGATAGCCTAGAAAACCAAACAGAAAAATGGGACCTTCTTTACAAAATCATAAAGTAAGAGCCTGTGCAATACTGAGTGTTATATATATTATATATAATATATATAATTAAATATATATATTATATTAAATATATATAATTATATATATAATTAAATTCTAGCTTTGTAGCAAAGCTAGAATTAAAGCCTTTAAACTCTATGTTAGCACTAAAGTCTGCATACTTCTGTTATAGAAATGTTCTTCAGACGAAGCATCTATTAAATAGGATGTAAATCAGTGCATGCATAGTCTGTATTGATATTTTTATGTGCATATGTGTATATCTCTGTGTATGTGCCTATTATAAAAATAGATCTTCTTTCACCAGAGTGGGCTCCATGGAAAATTTGAAACAGGTTAAACAATTTTTCTTCATTTGAAATTTTCATTGTAGTTGAATATTATTAATTTTATAGCATGTCATATTTTTGGAATAAGATACTAATCCAAGATTAATTTGCTTTTATATTTAAACATTTAACTTATATTATAAATCATATCATAAATAACTAAGATGTTTAAAATAAGAGCTAATAATAATGATATCATATAGTTGGTCATTTGTCTATATTTACAGCATGGGACATCCTGGACATCCTGAAATGTGAAGACAAGTGGGCCTTAGGAAGAAGCATCACTATGAACAAAGCTAGTGGCGGTGATGGAATTTCAGCTGAGCTACTTCAAATCCTAAAGGATGACTCTGTGAAAGTGCTGCACTCGATGTGTCAGCAAATCTGGAAAACTCAACAGTGGTCACAGGGCTGGAAAAGGTCAGTTTTAACTCCAATCCCAAAACCGGCAATGCCAAAGAATGCTCACACTACCACACAATTGCACTCATCTCACACACTAGCACAGTAATGCTCAAAATTCTCCAAGCCAGGCTTCAACAGTATGTGAACCATGAACTTCCAGATGTTCAAGCTGGATTTAGAAAAGGCAGACGAATCAGAGATAAAATTGCCAACATCCTCTGGATCATTGAAAAAAGCAAGAGAATTCCAGAGAAACATCTACTCCTGCTTTATTGACTATGTCAAAGATAGACTGTGTGGGTCACAATACACTGTGGAAAATTCTTCAAGAATGGGAATGCCAGACCACCTGACCTGCCTCCTGAGAAATCTGTATGGAGGTCAAGAAGCAACAGTTAGAACTGGACATGGAACAACAGACTGATTCCAAATCAGGAAAGGAGTACGTCAAGGCTGTATATTGTCACCCTGCTTATTTAACTTCTATGCAGAATACATCATGAGAAACGCTGGGCTGGATGAAGCACAAGCTGGAATCAAGATTGCTGGGAGAAATATCAGTAACCTCAGATAATGCAGATGGCACCACCCTTATGGCAAAACGCGAAGAACTAAAGAGCCTCTTGATGAAGTGAAAGAGGAGGGTGAAAAAGTTGGCTTCAAACTCAACATTCAAAAAACTAAAATCATGGCATCTGGTCCCATCTCTTCATGGCAAATAGATGGGAAAACAATGGAAATAGTGAGAGACTTTATTTTCTTGGGCTCAAAAATCACTGCAGATGGTAACTGCAGCCATGAAGTTAAAAGACCCTTGCTCCTTGGAAGAAAAGTTATGACCAACTCAAACAGCATCTTGAAAAGCAAAGACATTACTTTGCTGACAAAGATCTTTCTAGTCAAAGCTATGGTTTCTCCAGTAGTCATGTATGAATGTGAGAGTTGGTCTATAAAGAAATATGAGGGCCGAAGAATTGCTGTTTTTGAACTGTGGTGTTGGAGAAGACTCTTGAGAGTCCCTTGGACTGAAAGGAAATCCAACCAGTCTATTCTAAAGAAATCAGTCCTGAATATTCATTGGAAGGACAGATGCTAAAGCTGAAACTCTAATACTTTGGCACATGATGCGAAGAGCTGACTCATTTCAAAAGACCCTGATGCTAGGAAAGATTGAAGGTGGGAGGAGAAGGGGACAACAGAGGATGAGATGGTGGGATGGCATCACTGACTCGATGGACATGAGTTTGAGTAAGCTCCAGGAGTAGGTGATGGACAGGGAAGCCTGACATGCTGCAGTCCATGGGGTGACAAGACTCAGACATGACCTAGCAATTGAACTGAACTGAACTGAGCTGACAGCATGGGAATTGAGTAGATTGGGATGTTGACTTTTAAAATTTTATTATTATTGGAATATAATTTCTTTACAGTGTTGTTAGTTTCTGCTGTATAACCACGTGAATTAGCTACATCTATACATATATCCGCTCTGTCCTGTGCCTCCCTCTCACCCTCTGAATCCCCCATCTAGGTCATCACAGAGCCTGAGCTGAGCTCCCTGCGGGATACAGGGGCTTCCCACTAGCTGTCTATTAAACAGTGCATATCACTTCACTTTCCCGCATTGGAGAAGGAAATGGCAACCCACTCCAGTGTTCTTGCCTGGAGAATCCAGGGACCAGGGAGCCTGGAGGGCTGCCGTCTATGGAGTTGCACAGAGTCGGACACGACTGATGTGGCTTAGCAGCAGCAGCAGTGTATATCAGTGCAGCTCTCCATTCATCCCACCCTCTCCTTTCCACCTGGTCCACATGTTTGTGCTCAACTTTGGCGTCTCATTCCTGACTGGAAAATAGGTTTAATTAATGTGTCCCTGATAGCTCAGTTGATAAAAAATCCACAGGCAATTCAGGAGATGCCAATTTGATTCCTGGGTTGGGAAGATCCCCTGTAGAAGGGAAAGGTTACCCACTCTAGTATTCTGGGCTGGAGAATTCCATGAACTGCATAGTCCATGGGGTCTCAAAGAGTCAGACATAACTGAGCAATATTCAAAAAAAAAAAAAAGAGAAATAAAGAATTAATCAGCTCTGTGCAGAAATACAACATAATTATCTGCTTTCTTTTGGCTAGTAATTCTTTTTTTTTAATCCTCAATTTCTTTATTTCAAAATACTCTACCTTTTCATTTCCATTAGGAACCCCCCCCAATTCAAGTGATGATCTATTTAATAGGCTCTCACAGACTATTTATGGAGGATCATCAGCAACTAACAAGTTTTCCTAAAACAATCACAATGTTAGCATGAACATTTTTTTAATAGAAAACTTATGAGGAAAAGTGTAAATTTATAAACCCTTAAGTAACTTTTTTCCTTTTTTGCCAAGAAGAGAAATTCCACTGTGAATAATCACTAAGGTGGTTAAGAGTATAACCCTATTCGAGTAACATGGAAAGTGTTTTTCTAAACGTAAAATATCCACTCAAAACAAACGCTGATTTTATATAAAACTGGATAATTTCTTCTTCCAAGACATTGCATATACAATTATTCCCAAATGAAATGTGTGTTCTTTTCATTCAGTTAAGGTTTCTTTGTAACTTTACTCAAACAACCCATTAAAAAAGAAAAAAAGCTGCCCATCACTCACTTTTAATTTTATTACTCTTTTGCTCACCTTCCCCTCAATGTTATTAATGTCCTCTTTTTGGCATTTGACATTAGTACTAACTTGAAATTTTGGCGTTCAATAAATACTTTCTAAAAGAACAAAGGAAAGGACATAGGATGTTTTGTGCATGTATAACTATGTTCTGCCTCATTTTTCATATCAAGAGGGTAACTCTCTTACATTGTTCCTCTCTAAGCTGACTGTGATAGATTTATAAGCCACATGGCTTTGTTTGGCACCAAATGGTGTAGCTACCTTCCTTTCTCCTACCAGCTGCCTCCTGGAGCCACTGCCCTGTTAACAGGCTCTACAGGAATGAAATCTGTTATGCTATGAAGCCCAGGACAACTATCTTAATTTGCTACACCCATGAGAGCTGAGAGATTTTAGCACAAATAAAGTGAATTTAGCTTAGAGCTTCAAATTATATGCCCACATAATGAAAGCACTTTAGTCAGGATTTTGTAATTACACTGAAATCTCTTTAATGGAAGTATTCAAGATTGAATAATTCTTAGGCATTTTGTATTTAATTTCTTCCAACCTTCAAATATGACTTCTGAAACTTTTCAGAACATCTTAGTGTGATTCTAATATTGTGTATGCTATACTGCAGGCCTTTATTAATTTTCTTGGTGAAAACTGAAGTTAATCCTGAAGCTTGTACTTTAAATGTCTTACAAAATGGCACTTTCCATACAAAATTAAAATTAAGTGATCAAGATGCCGGCAACAAACCATTTATACAGTCTTTACTTTCATTCTTTATTTCTCATAATCTTTCCTAATTTAAACTGGCAGTAATTCTGCTTCTCTTGAGCATAATCTTTTAACTCCTGCTTATAACATTTCCCAATAGACACACGTTCTTGCAGAAATACCAATGACTAATAACTCTGAAGGTTATGTTGCTAGGATAGATTTGATCAAGATACCAATTCTGAATGTTGTAGTAAGCAGCAGTAATTTTTTCTAATGCGGACAAATGAAAAAGAAAGTAAAAGAGGGATTAACTGTGCCAAATTCATTGATTTCTATTTCAAAACTGACCACAAATGCGAGCATTTCTGGGCTGATTAAACAGCCTTTCTGTGATAGCAGAATGAGATTCTCCTCAGGACAAGAGCTCTTATATTTTAGTTCCATATTATCTGCTTAAATACAAAACCTTGAGGAAATGTATAATTTAGTACTAAAAGAAGCTTAACCACAAATGTTGAATAAATTATAGATGTGAACTTGATTGTTGAAAAACTAGGATAATAAATCATTAAAGCAGAGTTCACACCTTCGGCCTTTACATTCTTTCTCTTGGATGCCCTATATGCTCTGCACAGTGCGTGCCTGCTCAGTCGTGTCTGACTCTTTTTGACCCTATGGACTGTAGCCTACCAGGCTCTCTGTCCATGGGATTCTCTAAGGAAAGAATTCTTTACCATCTGAGACACCAGAGAAACACCTAAAATGAAAGTCTAGAGCAGCCTACAGTGCCTAATTAAATATTAAAAAAAAACACACACACAAAATATTGTGTTTTCTAGGTTCTAGCTTTCTCTTCCACTTCCCCCTATAAGACTTATGCATGTGTTACCAAACATCCAAATGGCCAGAGTTGCTTTCCTTGTCTCTAGCCTCCTGCTAAGGCTGATATCTCCTCTCATGACAAATTCTGTGCCCTTGCTGGTCTTGTTCATCATCATCATAGGAATAACTTAATAATAAGAATTAGTGTCATCTGTATGTCTTCTTTGGAGAAATGTCTACCTAGTTCTTTGGCCCATTTTTTGATTGGGTCATTTATTTTTCTGGAATTGAGCTGTAGAAGTTGCTTGTATATTTTTGAGATTAGTTGTTTGTCTGTTGCTTCATTTGTTATTATTTTCTCCCATTCTGAAGGCTGTCTTTTCACCTTGCTTATAGTTTCCTTTGTTGTGCAGAAGCTTTTTAAGTTTAATTAGGTCCCATTTATTTATTTTTTATTTTATTTCCAATATTCTGGGAGGTGGATCATAGAGGATCCTGCTGTGATGAATGTCAGAGAGTGTTTTGCCTATGTTTTCCTCTAGGAGTTTTATGGTTTCTGGTCTTACATTTAGCTCTTTAATCCATTTTGAGTTTATTTTTGTGTATGGTGTTAGAAAGTGTTCTAGTTTCATTCTTTTACAAGTGTTTGACCAGTTTTCCCAGCACCACTTGTTAAAGAGATTGTCTTTAATCCATTGTATATTCTTGCCTCCTTTGTCAAAGATAAGGGGTCCATATGTGCATGGATTTATCTCTGGGCTGTCTATTTTGTTCCATTGATCTATATTTCCGTCATTGTGCCAGTACCATACTGTCTTGATGACTGTGGCTTTGTAGTAGAGCCTGAAGTCAGGCAGGTTGATTCCTCCAGTGCCATTCTTCTTTCTCAAGATAGCTTTGGCTATTCGAGGTTTTTTTGTATTTCCATACAAATTGTGAAATTATTTGTTCTAGCTCTGTGAAGAATACCATTGGTAGCTTGATGGGGATTGCATTGAATCTATAAATTGCTTTGGGTAGTATACTCATTTTCACTATATTGATTCTACCGATCCATTAACATGATATATTTATCCATCTATTAGTGTCCTCTTTGAGTTCTTTCACTAGTGTTTTATAGTTTTCTATATATAGGTCTTTAGTTTCTTTAGGAATATATATTCCTAAGTATTTTATTCTTTTCATTGCAATGGTGAATGGAATTGTTTCCTTAATTTCTCTTTCTATTTTCTCATTATTAGTGTATAGGAATGCAAGGGATTTTCTGTGTGTTGATTTTATATCCTGCAATTTTTCTATATTCATTGATTAGTTTTACTAATTTTCTGGTGGAAAAGATGCTCAACATCACTCATTATCAGAGAAATGCAAATCAAAACCACTATGAGGTACCATTTCACGCCAGTCAGAATGGCTGCGATCCAAAAGTCCACAAGCAATAAATGCTGGAGAGGGTGTGGAGAAAAGGGAACCCTCTTACACTGTTGGTGGGAATGCAAACTAGTACAGCCACTTTGGAGAACAGTATGGAGATCCCTCAAAAAACTAGGAATAAATATGATCCAGCAAACCCACTGCTGGGCATACACACTGAGAAAACCAGAATTGAAAGAGACACGTGTACCCCAATGTTCATAGCAGCACTGTTTACAATAGCCAGGACTTGGAAGCAACCTAGATGTCCATCAGCAGATGAATGGATAAGAAAGCTGTGGTACATATACACAATGGAGTATTACTCAGCCATTAAAAAGAATACATTTGAATCAGTTCTAATCAGGTGGATGGAACTGGAGCCTATTATACAGAGTGAAGTAAGCCAGAAAGAAAAACACAAATACAGTATACTAACACATATATATGGAATTTAGAAAGATGGTAACAATAACCCTGTTTACGAGACAGCAAAAGAGACACTCATGTATCAGATCAGATCAGATCAGTCGCTCAGTCGTGTCCGACTCTTTGCGACCCCATGAACCCCAGCACGCCAGGCCTCCCTGTCCATCACCAGCTCCCGGAGGTCACTCAGACTCGCATCCATCGAGTCAGTGATGCCATCCAGCCATCTCATCCTCTGTCGTCCCCTTCTCCTCCTGCCCTCAGTCCCTCCCAGCATCAGAGTCTTCTCCAATGAGTCAACTCTTCGCATGAGGTGGCCAAAGTACTGGAGTTTCAGCTTTAGCATCATTCCTTCCAAAGAAATTCCAGGATTGATCTTCAGAATGGACTGGCTGGATCTTCTTGCAGTCCAAGGGACTCTCAAGAGTCTTCTCCAACACCACAGTTCAAAAGCATCAATTCTTCAGCGCTCAGCCTTCTTCACAGTCCAGCTCTCACATCCATACATGACCACAGGAAAGACCATAGCCTTGACTAGGCGAACCTTTGTTGGTAAAGTAATGTCTCTGCTTTTGAATATGCTATCTAGGTTGGTCATAACTTTCCTTCCAAGGAGTAAGCGTCTTTTAATTTCATGGTTGCAGTCACCATCTGCAGTGATTTTGGAGCCCAGAAAAACAAAGTCTGACACTGTTCCACTGTTTCCCCATCTATTTCCCATGCAGTGATGGGACCAGATGCCATGATCTTCGTTTTCTGAATGTTGAGCTTTAAGCCAACCTTTTCACTCTCCACTTTCACTTTCATCAAGAGGCTCCTTAGCCCCTCTTCACTTTCTGCCATAAGAGTGGTGTCATCTGCATATCTGAGGTTATTGATATTTCTCCCGGCAATCTTGATTCCAACTTGTGTTTCTTCCAGTCCAGCCTTTCTCATGATGTACTCTGCATAGAAGTTAAATAAACATGGTGACAATATGCAGCCTTGACGTACTCCTTTTCCTATTTGGAACCAGTCTGTTGTTCCATGACCAGTTCTAACTGTTGCTTCCTGACCTGCATACAGATTTCTCAAGAGGCAGATCAGGTGGTCTGGTATTCCCATCTCTTTCAGAATTGTCCATAGTTTATTGTGATCCACACAGTCAAAGGCTTTGGCATAGTCAATAAAGCAGAAATAGATGTTTTTCTGGAACTCTCTTGCTTTTTCCATGATCCAGCGGATGTTGGCAATTTGATCTCTGGTTCCTCTGCCTTTTCTAAAACCAGCTTGAATATCTGGAAGTTCACGGTTCACATATTGCTGAAGCCTGGCTTGGAGAATTTTGAGCATTACTGTACTAGCATGTGAGATGAGTGCAATTGTTCGATAGTTTGAGCATTCTTTGGCACTCATGTATAGAACAGACTTTTGGACTCTGGGAACGGGAGAGGGTGGGATGATTTGGGAGAATAGCATTGAAATATGTATAATATCATATCTGAAACGAGTCGCCAGTCCAGGTACGATGCCTGATATCGGATGCCTGGGGCTGGTGCACTGGGACGACCCAGGGGGATGGTATGGGGAGGGAGGAGGGAGGAGGGTTCAGGATGGGGAACACATGTATACTTGTGGCGGATCCATCTTGATGTATGGCAAAAGCAATACAATATTGTAAAATTAAGCAAAATAAAATTTAATTACCAAAAAAAAAAAAAAAAGAATTAGTGTCAAATCATACCAAAAATTCTTTTGTGCAACCCTTCCTTCCTGGCCCCTTTCTTAACTACCCCCCAAAAGGTATCTAGAAAAGGAAATGGCAACCCATTTCAGTATTCTTGCGGGAGAACCCCATGGACAGAGGAGCCTGGTGGGCTACAGTCCGTGGGCTTGCAAAGAGTCTTACACAACTTAACAACTGAACAACAACAAAAAGTATCATGCAGTTCTTGTCTGAGCTCACATGAATATATTGGCTAACCATTTTAGGACTCTGTTATTTTCACTCACTTATGTTATGCATTAGACTCTCAAATCTGAGACTTTGGCTTACACATTTTAAGCAAATTCTTTCATGCATCCAATGTAGGTCACCATATATAACATATGTTGTTACATTACTAAATACATATTGAATACTTTGAATTGATATCTAATCAATAGTCCATGCAAAAGCCTGCTCTTGTATTTTCTTAAAGAACTGTTTTCTAGATTTTTGGTACTGTGTTTAGGATTCCTTTAAGATTTAGTTAATTGACCTCTAAGAAATAGAATTAAAAAGAAAGCAAGAGGCAAAGATAATGCCAGCATGTGATTTTTAAACAGATTTATTACATAACAAGTTTAATGGTACACATGCATGCACACAATACACTTTATAAATGATGTTACATATATGTGCGTGCATGCATACACATACAGGTACACATCTATACCTGCATTTTTAGAGAGTGAAAAAATCAATCTAATTGCCTTAGATTTTCTGGGTAATCATAAGTGATTGAAAGGAGCAGATAATTGTTTCATCAAACACTGAAAGCCCTGCAGCACTTCATCAGCTAAATTATGTTATGCTTGTGGATGCAGAAGCAGCTCTTCTGTGAACACTAATTTCATCCTATCATTGGAAACACCCCAGGATGATCAATGCTGAAATGTGCACTGTCCTCTCTTGATCGCACTACCTAAGTAGATTGAACTCAGGTTAGAAGAGGAGTAGACGTTCTCAAATTTAAATTATAGCAGGTAGTTTGCAGACAAGCAGGGAAGGATTTGTTTCTTAGAATCTTGCCGTATACTTATGAAAAGAAGAAGGAATGGGCTATATTTATGTTCTAAGGGTCATTAGTCACTCTGAGAAGTCACACAGACCCTTCTGATGCTTCTCAGACACGTTTGAGAATTTTTCCTCCATAAACTTTCAGATGCTCTATTTTTCAGTCCTTTTCAGCAGGATGTTATATAGCTGAGAAAACAAGAATGGGAAGGAGAAAGTGGGAAAAGGGAGGCATTGACAGATGAGAAGAGCGCTGCAAGTATAATTTAGTCAGAATCTCTGTCTTCAGGAGACCTGCTGAATTCTCAGTAACAGGTTTTTTATGACTAACAGGGGGAATGAAATATCTCTATCATCACCACTATCTCACTCACCAGCCCAAATAAATAAAAACCCTTAGCCCAACCTTACTAAACTTCAGATAGAGAAGGCAGAGCAGATTACCCGCAGCACAGTGATCAGGTGATTGCATCATATTGGCAGCAAATTGATTTTCTCTTACTGACAGAAGAAATAAACAAATACCTAAATAACAGGAGAGCTAGGCCATTTCTATGGAAAGGAAGACCCAACATTTGTTAGGAAATTTACACTAACCACTTAATCTATGGACTTATCACCCTCCCAGGAAAAAAAAAAAATCTCAAAAAATTTCTTTTTGTAAACATTAATGAGCTGATTTTAAAATATACTCTAAAGGCAAATGTACAAGAAAAACCAAAATAATAGTTAAAAAGAAGAAATTTGGCACCCTGACAATGCATAATTTCAAGACATACTATATAAAATGGCAGAAAGGTATTGAGAATAGTTGCATGTAAATAAATGGAAAAGAATATAAATCTCAGAACTAGACCTCTAAAGCATTTTCAACTAATACCGACATGTGCGCAAAGGTAACTTATTACAGAAAGGACAATCCTTCAACAAATGATAGTTGAAAAATTATACATTCGTTTGCAAAAATAAAAATAAAATAGACACATACCTCAGACCTGCTGCCACAAAATCTAAATGGATTATAAACCAGAATATAAAACATAAAGCTATAAAACTTCTGGTAATAAGAAGAAAATCTGTTGGATTTGGTGATGCATTTTTATATATAAAACTAAAATCAAGAACCATAAAAAAGCAAATTGATAAATAGGGCTGCCCCAAATGCAAAACTTTGCCTTAAAAAAAAAAAAAAAAAAAAAAACTACTGGTAAGAGTTTAGAAATAGAAGCCTTCTATTGCACGAAAAATCTTTGAAAACCAGATATCTGATAAAAGACTTGAATCCAGATGCATAAAGAAATCTTAAAAGTCAATAATATGAAAGAAAAACCGCAATCAATGAATAAGTCAAGAATATGAAACAACCTTTCTTCAAAGAAGATATGTAAATGGTGAATGAGTGTAGAAAAAAAAATGCTTCACATTATTTGTTTTTATGGAAACTATACATTCTTAATAGTACCTCTTGAGCTACAGCCTTCAGCAAGAATTTTTTATACTGGCTTTCATTTAAATTCATATTTATTTTTGGTCACTTTATCTATAATAGCTAACAAAAAACTCAAGCGAAGCACATGTGTCCTTCAAAACCAGATAACCTCCTAAGGCATTGCACATCTTTCTTATTGGTAGGATTTAGCAAAGACAAACATTTATCTTGTGCTGTCTGTGGAATGTCTCTTGGCTCTTGAACTCAAGTTATATCCAAGAATTTAACTGATTAGGCTGACTCTATATATTAACTGACCAAATAAACCAACCCCACCTAGTAATACATCCTAGAGCAGTTCTCACAAATCCTTTGCTTTTGCTATGATATCACCAATGTAATAAATTAAATTGCTTGACTGATGAATCATAACTAAATCTTATCTCACCAGGTGACAGCAGTGCACTAGAGAATTTAAATATTCTCAAGAGAGACATTGAATCTTCTTCTGTAGTCTTGCCTGTCTTCCTTCCATATTTACAATAGCAGAGAAAAGAATTATCCAAATCTCTCAAAGCTCACAAGTCACTGTTAGCCAATTGGATTTTTTGTGCAGTGAAAGCTGTATGTCTTAGCAGAGTCATCAATGAAACCACTTTATTTGTACAGATGTACCCTCATGCTGGGAAAGATTGAGGGCAGGAGGAAAAGGGGTCGACAGAGGATGAGATGATTGGATGGCATTACTGACTCAATAGACATGCTGCTGCTGCTGCTAAGTCACTTCAGTCGTGTCCGACTCTGTGTGACCCCCATCAAGGGCACCCATCAGGCTCCCTCTTCCCTGGGATTCTCCAGGCAAGAACACTAGAGTGGGTTGCCATTTCCTTCTCCAATGCATGAAAGTGAAAAGTCAAAGTGAAGTCGCTCAGTCATGTCTGACTCTTAGTGACCCCATGGACTTCAGCCTACCAGGCTCCTCTGTCCATGGGATTTTTCAGGCAAGAGTACTGGAGTGTGGTGCCATTGCCTTCTGAGTGTCTGAGCAAACTGTGGGAGATAGCAAAGGACAGGGAAGCCTGGCATGCTGCAGTCCATGGGGTTACAAAGAGTCGGACACAACTTAGAGACTGAACAAAAATATTTTTAAGATATTCTTTAAAGCATTATGTTAAGTAATAATCTGAAAACTGAATATTTGTCATTGCTGCTGCTGCTGCTGCTAAGTTGCTTCAGTCACGTCCGACTCTGTGACCCCACAGACGACAGGCTCCCCTGTCCGTGGGATTCTCCAGGCAAGAACACTGGAGTAGGTCGCCATTTCCTTCTCCAGTGCATGAAAGGAAAAGTGAAAGTGAAGTCGCTTAGTCGCATCCGACTCTCAACGACCCCATGGACTGCAGCCTACCATGCTCCTCTGTCCATGGGATTTTCCAGGCAAGAGTACTGGAGTGGGGTGCCATCGCCTTCTCCCATTTGTCATTGAGCATAGGCTAAATATATTGTAGCATATCATGCTATGGGCTTCTCTGGTGGCTCAGATGGTAAAGAATCCTCCCACAATGTGGGAGACCTGGATTCAATCCCTGGGTTGGGAAGATCCCCTGGAGGAGGGCATAGCAACCCACTCCAGTATTCTTGCCTGGAGAATTCCACGGACAGAGGAGCCTGGTGGGCTACAGTCCATGGGGTCGCAAAGAGTCAGACACAACTAAACAACCAAGAATATATATCATGTTAAAAATACAAAGTGGCTATAAAAGAATAGGTTAAAATATATTAATGAATATATATATATATGGAAACTAATTGCTAAAAGAAAACACAACAGTATATTTAATCCCACTCATAAAAGATGATATAAAAATATGTGTACATATGCATATACAACTATAAAAGCACTAAAGGATTTTTTAAGTTTATTTTTAATTGGAGGATAATTGTTTTATAATGATGTGTTGGTTTCTGCTGTACAATAGTGTGAATCAGCCATAAGTGTACATATATTCCCTTCCTCTTGAGCCTCCCACTCCCCCACCATCCCATCCCTCTAGGTCATCACAGAGCACCAGGCTGAACTTGCTGTGTTATGCAGCAGGTCTCCATTGCTGCTGCTGCTGCTGCTGCTGCTAAGTCACTTCAGTCGTATCCGACTCTGTGCGACCCCATAGACGGCAGCCCACCAGGCTCCCCCATCCCTGGGATTCTCCAGGCAAGAACACTGAAGTGGGTTGCCATTTCCTTCTCCAGTGCGTGAAAGTGAAAAGTGAAAGTGAAGTCGCTCAGTCGTGTCCGATCCTCAGTGACCCGTGGACTGCAGCCTACTAGGCTCCTCTGTCCATGGGGTTTTCCAGGCAAGAGTACTGGAGTGCGGTGCCATTGCCTTCTCTGCAGGTCCCCACTAGTTGGCTATTTTACACATGGTAGTGTATATATGTTAATGCTATTCTCTCCGTTCATCCCACCCTCCCCTTCCCCCTCTGTGTCTACAGTCTGTTCTCTATGTCTGCAGAGTCAATAGTAGCACTGAGGATTTGAAATTAGGCACACTTCACTCTTGACAGAGGGCAGCCAGAAGACAAGGCTGGGATCCTGGGCATGTGAAAAATAGATAAGAGCAATTTCTACCTTTGTATTGTGTTCTTTTAGAGTTGGATTTCATTAAAATTTATTAAATTCAATTTTAATGAATGTGTTTAATAAAATACAATCAAACCTTTTCCTACTATTATTTGAATAAAATTTTACTTGAGTATATATGTTTGTGGTATTTCAAAATGTTAACAGAAGCATCATTTTTTCTACCATCTGTTAGAAAATTATATTAATTGGTGTAAGGCATTGCCCTGTAGGATGTTCTATATTCATATGCTCTTTGTAAATGATGAGGTGAAGAAACTAGCTACTCATTTCTGAATCAACACATTTTACCTATATCTAGATAATCTCCATATGTATTCAAAATTCAAGAAAACTGAATATTAATCATTCAGACTTCTATCTCAGGTGTTATGATTGTTTCACCTACAGTGAATGAATATAAGTATCACATCTGAAGGAATGGCTTAAAGTGTAAACTGTATTTCTCTACAAAATGACAAAATAATGCTCTTACTGCTGGGAAAGCTACATCTTAAACACTCCATTTTTGGGGAGACAACCTTTGTTGTTAACCACAAATGGATGGTACCTGTCATAGATCTGTTTGTATTTAGATTGTATTCAGTTAATCTGCAGACATCTGAGCATCTACTATGCCAGGCACTCTTCAATTTGAGCTCCAAGCTTACAACTCTGAGGAGGAAAATATATCCTAGGTGCAGTGCCTATACTTCTGTAGGGGTGGGAGAGATAATGAAAAATAATAACACTGGAAATTTGTATTTTCTGTGATGTGTGAGGGCTTCCCTGGCAGTTCAGTGGTAAAGAATCCACCTGGCAATGCAGGAGAGATGGGTTCGATCCCTGTGTTGGGAAGATCCCTTGGAGGAGTAAATGGCAACCCACTCCAGGATTCTTGCCTGGGAAATACCATGGACAGAGGAACCTGGCGGGCTACAGTTGCGGGGTAGCATTGAGTTGGACATCACTGAGCTAGCACACAATGCAAAACAAAAACATGAATATATATGGAAACAGCAGTTAAACAAGCCATTCTGATTTGTATGAAGAATAGCAAGTAATTTTAAATTAATTGCACATCATAGATTTGTCAGGCATGATAATTACAGCATTGCCATTAGCCTTTCCAGTTCCTTCTGTCCTGAATAAGTAGCTTCAGGCTTCCCCAGAATGAAATGGATTTTTATGGAAATAAATGGATTCCAGTGGGGAGGTTATTAATCAAAATTCTCCAGTAAAACAGAACCAATAAGATAATATGAGTGTGTGTGTGCATGCGTGTGTATAATCACTCAATTGTGTCTGACTCTTTGAGACCCCCTGGACTATAGCCACCAAACTCCTCTGTCCGAGGGATTTTTCAGGCAAGCATACTGGAGCGGATTGCCATTTCCTACCCCAGGGAGTCTTCCCGATTCTGGGATCAAACCCACATCTCCTGCGACTCTTGCAATAGCAGGCAGATACTTTACCACTGAGCCATGGGTACATATCATAATAGGATACATTATAACAAGATATTTTGTCTGGAGAATTTTCCATCTGGATCATATTGTTTTGACACCTACCAAGCTATGCTCTGGCATTTTTCTGTCAGTTCAAAAAGAGGAAGATCCTAAGAAAAAAATTCTGGGGCACACATTACTTTCAAGTAAGGATAAAAGTTATTATTGATGATGTTATTTACAGATCACTAAGATTCCTCTTGATGTGAACTTTTGGAAGAATTTTCTTTTGGATTTCAATGACAGAAATAGGTGTGCTTCTCCTGGCCAGTCTTCTCTTATGGTAGTTCAGATATTGCAATGAATTAGGCAGCTGGATTGTTTAATGCCTTCACTGGCTTCAAAGAAACTAAGTGTAAATTTCTACAGGCCATTTGGATGCTAAACTTACAAATGGTTTTATCCTATTTTTTTAACCTTAATATTTTCTTTTCTTTTTTTTTTTTTGATCTTCCCTATGAATTTTATTTATTTATTTTAATTTTATTTTGCTTAACTTTCTTTCCCAAGCTTGCTCATCTGCTTACTTTAAACTTGTTCTAATATATAAAGAGTCCCTTGGACTGCAAGGAGTCAAATAAGTCAATTCTAAAGCAATCAGCCCTGAATATTCATTGGAAGGACTCATTTTGACCACTTGATGTGAAGAGCCGACTCACTGGATTGAGGGCAGGGGGAGAAGGGGACGACAGAGGATGATATGGTTGGTTGGATATCATCACTGACTCAATGGACATGAACTTGAGCACTCTCTAAGGGGTAGTGAAGGACAAGGGAGCCTGGTGTCCTGCAGTCCATGGGATTGCAAAGAGTCAGACATGACTTAGTGACTGAACAACAACAAGTTATATACAGAAATATACACTTTCAAAGACCCCTTTGAAACAGAGCTGTTTGGCCAGTTATAATAATTAGCCTGAAAGAATAACTACTGCAATCATATTTTAGTTATTGAAGAAAGGAAGAAAGGAAATTCACACGTCACTAATCAGTGTGCATGAACAGTATACTCAACATTGAGGGCGTGGTCACCACCGTTGTATGCAGCAGCTATGATGGGTGATTTTGTCCTAGGATGGAAAATACTTCATGTCCTGGAGGGCTGACCACCACACAGTAAAAAATATAAGTTTTCCATAAATTTAATTTACTTGTGAAAGTTGGGATTTTATCATTTGTAACAAATGCTTCTTAAAAAAGGAGCAGGCTCACTTGGTTCATTTTTGAGAATGTCTGCCAAGTACTCAAGACTAAAAAAAAACATTGTCTGCCAGTCATTCCTTCAAATAAAAATGGTGTCCAGGAAACAAGTGGCTGCCTAAAACTCAAAGAACCACATAGATGCTCTTCCAAAGGCAATGGTGGAATTGCCTTGCGAGGCAGGTGTGCTTTGGGACACTGCCTATTTCGTGTGCTATGAAGACACCAGGGTCAAGGTTTGTTCACACAGCACACACTGCCTCACCAAGTGTGTTCTTATGTAAAAATTGGCCTTTTTCTTTCCCCTGTGAGTGGCACTGTGGAGAAATAAAATGATAGAAGTATAGTTCGCCACCACTCACTTGTTCAGGCTAAGGTTCCAATGATTCACTCACCATGGCTTTTGCAATATCAGTGTAAGTGTCAACACAGTGAAAAGGGTAAATATTCTCATAATTGTTCTGAAAATAGTTTCAACCTCAGGCACATCCTGAAAGTCTCTCGAGAACCCCAAGGGATCAGCAGACCACCCCTTGGGAATGCCTTGTGTACAAAATGATGCCCCAGTATGCAAATTTCCTTTTCAGTTACCGGTAAGTATCTTTTACTTGATATGGTTTTTATCTAAAATTTTTAGTTGCAAATTTTAATGCACTTAAATGTATAAACTTTTTCTCTTACTTATTTCTGTGTTCTGTTTTACAGACTATTGTCTACCCAAATTCACAGAGATATCAATTCATGTCTTCTTATAAGAGCATTGTAATTTGAGCTTGCACATTTATAATTATGATCTACCTCAAATTAGTGTGGGCTTTGAGATATCTAATATGGATATACACTAGTTTCACCATCATTTATTGAAGAGGATGTATTTCTTCCCCCTTAATTACATAGCACCAGGTTTTGTAAATCAGATAACCATGTATATATGCACACGTGTATCTCTGGATTGTCAACTGGTCCATTTGTCTTTCCAAATGCCATTAGTTCATGGTCTGAATTATTGTCACTCGATTGTTGTTGTTGTTTAGTTGCTAAGTTGTGTCTGACTTTTTTGTGACCCCATGGACTGTAGCCCCACCAGTTTCCTCTGTCCATGGGATTCTCCAAGCAAGAACACTGGAGTGGGTTGCCTTTTACTTCTCCAGAGGATCTTCCTGACCCAGGGATCGAACCCTCATCTCCTGCACTAGCAGGAGGATTCTTTACCACTGAACCACCTGGGAAGCCCTGTCACTCCACAGCATTCCTTAATATCAATTAGAAGAAATCTTTCATCTTTATTCTTCAAGATGGTTTTGCTATTTATGGCCCATTAAATTACCAAGTTGCAGAAGATAATTTTTCATACATCCCATGCATATGAATTCCCAAATTCATATGAATCTTTTTGAGGCAACAGATATGGTATAGTAAGAAAGATTATGAGTTAAGAGGGAAAATTTTCTGGCAGAATGTTAAAATAGATAATATCTTAATTTTATTTATTTAATTTTCTTCTTTAAGTCATAATTTTAAGATATACATGCATTAAACTTGAAATACGGAAAAAGTAGTGAAAAAGGAGTCATATTTCCCTTTATAAAAACATCCCTCATGGAGACATAATCCTTGATTCCTAAATAGCTGTGGATAAAGCTCCATTATGCCTTCTTCATTCCTGGCACTAAGTTCCTAGAAGTGATTAGCTCTATGATATGGCATACAGAAATAAATTGTAAATGACTCTGCAGTTGAGATCATGTATCCAAACATGCGTTGTACTTTTTGGCAAGGAAACCATAAATGTTAATCATCACATGGAGTGTGCCAAGCAAATAGATCAAAATAGCAAAATATAATCACATATTTGTGAGTTAGATAACACCATCACCGTCCTCTCTAGGTCGGTAGAGGTGAGTGTACCCAATCCGTGTTCATCCCTGCCAGTGTTTACTTAGTCGTTGATTGATTCTCTGGCAGTCAGTAGGTAATTGGCATATAATCAGGAAAAAAGAGATAAATATTCCAAAACCCGACTCTCTTGCCTGCTTAGCGAAATTAAAACACCAGATAAATAAAAACACTCTAAGAGAAGTAAGAGGGAAAACCAACCGGCTGTGTTCCATATGTTCCATGAAAGAAATACTTGCCATGGACACCAGGTACCAGGTTGCCTACCTGTTCATCACACTCTTTGGTTCTTACTGACTGGCTGTCTTGGCACCCACGACAGCCTCAACTTCCCATGAAGCAAGAATGCCCTCATCTGTTTGGTCAAGCCCATCCGGAAATGGAGTCAATAAGAGGATACTTAGGTAATCCTAGTTGTTGGTGAGTGTGGCTGATGGATGTCTGGACACCTACATGGCGACTGAAACAGCTGTGAAAGCAAAGGAGAATTCACAATACGTGCAATGAGAGAGGGAAGAAAAGATGGCCACCTCTTGCAAGTCCTAGTGGCTCAGATGATTAAAAAAAAAAAAAATGCCTGCAATGCAGGAGACCCAGGTTCAATCCCTGGATTGGGAAGATTCCCTGGAGAAGGGAATGGCTACCCACTCCAGTATTCTTCCCTGGAGAATTTCATGGAGACAAGAATCTGACGGCTGGGTTCGCAAAGAGTCAGACCCGAGGACATGATGGAGTGACTAACGTTTTCACTTTGCAAGCCCAACCCTTTGACAGGGCTCGCCTCTGTCAGAAGCTGTGTGAATAGTGAAAGCAAAATATGGCATTTAATCATTGCACATGTCCTCTTATGAAAAAAAAAAAAAAGAAATATCCTTTATTGGAGCCAGAAGGACATTTTGCAACCAATAGGTGTGGGAAATCCTAAATGCAACCTGGGAGACATCTAAATGCCAGCTTTATAGTAACTGCATTTTATCTAACATAGTGTCACACTTGTAAACTGAAGACTCTGGGGAAAGATTACAATAGCCCTCTCTACCTATGTCAAAAGACTCTGAGGTTTGGACTCGATGGAAAAACAGTCTGAATGAGACTCTGAAATAAAACTAGGTCCTCTCTTTCTCTATTAGATCTGTCTTTCTAAGTCAGTTTGAATTGTCAAACAGATAAATTGATGCAGAAAGATCAGTATGAAAAGGAACACTTAAACCTGTTTTTGATATTCTGCTTTGGTGTACAGCAAACTCTAAATAAATAAAACACACATCTTCTTGGAGTAATATGCAATATAATATACGCTATTTGGTTGAATAGGAGGCTTCCCTGAAGGCTCATCAGGTAAAGAATCCACCTGCAATGCAGGAGACACAGGAGACAGAGGTTCGATCGCTGGATAGGGAGGATTCCCTGAAAGAGGAAATGGCAACCCTCTCCAGTACTCCTGCCTGGAGAATCCCATGAACAGAAGAGCCTGGTGGGCTACAGTCCATGGGGACCCGTAGAGTCAGACAGGACTGAGCTACC
This sequence comes from Tragelaphus eurycerus, assembly GCA_935064755.1. Classification (NCBI taxonomy): domain Eukaryota; kingdom Metazoa; phylum Chordata; class Mammalia; order Artiodactyla; family Bovidae; genus Tragelaphus; species Tragelaphus eurycerus. Next base: position 7,429,250 of record CAKXYN010000074.1, read on the forward strand.
TCTCCCTCTCTCTCTTTAAAAATATTACTTACATCCCTCACTTGAATATCATACAGGCCTCTGTTAAAGAATAAAATATATACCTCAAATATCCTAGAGGCCTTACAGGGGTCATGCTTTGTTCCTTAGTTTGAGAAACACTGACCCAAAAATCTAAAATATTATTTGAAAAAATAAATTCTTACAGGAAATTGTTATTAAAAATAAAACATAAAATATCTTTTTTATTAAAACAAACTTATACTCTAAAAGACTTTATGATCCATCTCTGAATCTCCATGAAACTAAGCTTAAGAAAATTGGTCTGTCTGATTTTCCATTTGACTGTTTCCAGCAAACAGCATGAGGTAACCAATCTCTTTTTAGGGACCTAGGATAGCAAGGACTACAGACACTAATCCAGACAAGTCAGACCTACTTTCCATCTACTGCACAGGTGAGTATTTCAACCTATAACTGCTTCATTATAAATTAAAGGATACATTTTTGGTATCAAATGAAAGGCTCAATTATAATTCACCTAATAGTCTCCTTTAATGATATCTAATTAGGACATCTGTTCAGGGTTCACAATGTTACATCCTTCATTTGGCTTTTCCCATTAACTTAGCATTATGGTGATTTAACTTTTCTATTAAAAGTTCATTATTAATGGAAATATATAGATAAATGAGTACGTAGTTCACATATATATATATGTATATATATGTAACTTACGATACTAGAATTTGCATCCTAAATAGGTTGAATGACTCGTTCTTTTTTTAGCTAATAACTGGATTAATCTTATTAAGGATTTAGAATCCCCTTTTCCCCCTTCTCAGAAAATCTCTAAATACAAGTCCCTCCATAGAAGTTCTAGCACTAACTACGTGTATCAGTCGACAATGACTGGAAGATTAAAATGATGATGTAGTGAAGACATAAGTATCTGATGCCTTTTCTTTTAAGATTCTGTTCTGCAGCAGTGCACTTTGAAATATCTTCTTAAATGAAAACAAAAATAGAAATAATTTTTTATCTCCAACTTATAAAGTTTATGGGGTCTAAAGTCTTGTTATTAACTACACAAATTGGATCTTTGAAAACATCGATGGAAAAATATTCTTATAGGTAATATATTTTCAGTTCTTATAGTGATTTTCTTTAGTCTTACAGATCATTACCAAATGAAAATATTCAAATTAAAGTTCTGATTTTTCTTCACATGAAACGGCCACAAAATATTTTCACCTCTAAAGATATATCTAACTTCAATATATATCTGATTTTACTATGAAAAATTGGTTATAAATTCAGCATTAATCCATTCTACATTTCTATTCAATTCTCCCCCTTAGTTGTATATACATTCTGAATTATTATATTCTATTAATTTTACTCTAGTATTTAAGTTCATTGGGCAACTGTTTAACTCATCCTGGTCACTTATCGTGTTCTTGGGTTTAACATCATTATTCATAGGTCACATAACTTATATTATCAGTTTCTATATGTCTGTAGAAACAAAACAGAATCTCAAAGCAAATGATGCTAGAAATGGAATTTTTGAGACATCTGTGGCATATCATTTTTGTATATAAAACATGACAATTAAACCTGGGAAACAAATTATCATATTTCAAAGAATCAAAACACAGAGACCACTCATAGATTACTCAGGAAAATATGTTCAGATCAGATCAGTTGCTCAGTCGTGTCTGACTTTGTGACCCCATGAATCGCAGCACACCAGGCCTCCCTGTCCATCACCAACTCCCAGAGTTCACTGAGACTCACGTCCATTGAGTCAGTGATGCCATCCAGCCATCTCATCCTCTGTCATCCCCTTCTCCTCTTGCCCCCAATCCCTCCCAGCATCAGAGTCTTCTCCAATGAGTCAACTCTTCGCATGAGGTAGCCAAAGTTCTGGAGTTTCAGCTTTAGCATCAGTCCTTCCAAAGAAATCCCAGGGCTAATCTCCTTCAGAATGGACTGGTTGGATCTTCTTGCAGTCCAAGGGGCTCTCAAGAGTCTTCTCCAACACCACAGTTCCAAAGCATCAATTCTTCAGTGCTCAGCCTTCTTCACAGTCCAGCTCTCACATCCATACATGACCACAGGAAAGACCATAGCCTTGACTAGATGAACCTTTATTGGCAAAGTAATGTCTCTGCTTTTGAATATGCTCTCTAGGTTGGTCATAACTTTCCTTACAAGTAGTAAGCGTCTTTTAATTTCATGGCTGCAATCACCATCTGCAGTGATTTTGGAGCCCAGAAAAATAAAGTCTGACACTGTTTCCATTGTTTCCCTATCTATTTCCCATGAAGTGATGGGACTGGATGCCATGATCTTCGTTTTCTGAATGTTGAGCTTTAAGCCAACTTTTTCACTCTCCACTTTCACTTTCATCAAGAGGCTTTTGAGTTCCTCTTCACTTTCTGCCATAAGGGTGGTGTCATCTGCATATCTGAGGTTATTGATATTTCTCCCGGCAATCTTGATTCCAACTTGTGTTTCTTCCAGTCCAGCGTTTCTCATGATGTACTCTTCATAGAAGTTAAATAAACAGGGTGACAATATACAGCCTTGATGTACTCCTTTTCCTATTTGGAGCCAGTCTGTTGTTCCATGTCCAGTTCTAACTGTTGCTTCCTGACCTGCATACAAATTGCTCAAGAGGCAGATCAGGTGGTCTGGTATTCCCACCTCTTTCAGAATTTTCCACAGCTGATTGTGATCCACACAGTCAAAGGCTTTGGCATAGTCAATAAAGCAGAAATAGATGTTTTTCTGGAACTCTCTTGCTTTTTCCATGATCCAGCGGATGTTGGCAATTTGGTCTCTGGTTCCTCTGCCTTTTCTAAAACCAGCTTGAACATCAGGAAGTTCATGGTTCACATATTGCTGAAGCCTGGCTTGGAGAATTTTGAGCATTACTGTACTAGCATGTGAGATGAGTGCAATTGTGCAGTAGTTTGAGCATTCTTTGGCATTGCCTTTCTTTGGGATTGGAATGAAAACTGACCTTTTCTAGTCCTGTGGCCACTGCTGAGTTTTCCAAACTTGCTGGCATATTGAGTGCAGCACTTTCACAGCATCATCTTTCAGGATTTGGAATAGCTCGACTGGAATTCCATCACCTCCACTAATATGTTGATCACATCTAAATTACTGATAATATAAACTACTCAAAATAATCAGGAAGGAATTATTACACTTTCTAAAATAATGGCTTTAAGCCAAGTCAAGTAATAATGGTGTTCCTGTTGGTATGCATTTAGAGAAAGTGTTTTAAAATGAGAAACTGCAAAAGTGTACATTCATTTTCGTTAATAGTGTTAGCAATACTGCTGATTTTTTATGGAAGTACAACCACTCTGACTTTAAATTTTAACTCAAAGCTTTAATTTTTTAAATCATAAATATAAATGGTGGACACTTTATGAAAATACTTCAGACTTGTGGCTGGTAATGATTGTTACAATTTCTTTGACACTCCTCTTATTGAAAAGTAGAATCTATTTCCACTCTTCCTGAAACTGGGTTAGTCTGTGACTTCTTTGATGTAAGAAGTACAGCGGAAGAGGTGATACAGCATTTATGGAAATATTAATAGTTTTTAAGAGGAGCGCCAGCTCCCCGGCTTGCCCTCTCGAGTCCAGTGGTGACAAGTCAGAAGTATGACTGCTCTATCAGAAAATCCTCATGAAGTGGCCCTGGGACCACATGAAAGGGACACAGGATCCCATTAAGCCCCTCCTTTCACATGCCCCCCACCAAGGTACCAGTCATCTTAGAAAACCTGGCCCAGTGCACAGCTATCAGCTAAAACCCTTCAACATCAGATGAGCAAGAGACTTTCCCAGATCTGCCTGAAAGTGAAACCCATGATATCATGAGATTTAATATACTGGTCATTATTTTTAACCTCTAAACTCAGGATAGTCTGATAAGTGGTAAAAGATAACTGGAACAAAAGCTTTCTTTAAAGGTAGGATTTTCTTTTTAATGAAATGATGTCCGCTGTTAGTTTCCATTCAAATTGTTAAATATGAAAAATCTGCTATGGAAAAAAATTAGCAAGAATTTTCATGCAAGTGATCTTTGAGCCACATAAATAGCTCAGCGGGTAAAGGATCAGCCTGCAATGCAGGGGACACACGAGATGCGGGTTTGATCCCTGGATCAGGAAGATCCCTTGGAGAAGAAAATGGCAACCACTCCAGTACTCTTGCCTGGGAAATCCCATGGACAGAGGAGCCTAGAGGGCTACAGCTCATGCGGTTGCAAAGAGTTGGACACAGCTGAGTGAACACACACACACACACACTTTCAGAAGCACTGCTAGTGCTAGATTGTTCTCAAGGGGATAGCGTTATTGAGAACCAGACCTAGCGAACCTAAGATCCAATATATGGTAGACTTTAATTATTCATTATTATGTAAAAACATCTATGTCAGTGATCTGTGCTATTTCTTATCAATTTTTCTTGGCAAAAGGATTTTTTTTTCCTATTGAAGATTACAGCTATCAAAACATTTTTGAGAAGTATAAAGATTCATTCCACTAGAAATTTATCATAAAAATATGGTGAGGGCTCTAAAGAAACTAATTATAAAGGAATACATCTTCTACAGCAGGCAGAATACCATGCAGAGTAATAAATATTTTTCAACCATAGAATATAATCTATTGTACCTAAGATAGCATAAGATTCCAAGATAAATGAAACATTTCAAAAAATCAATGAACTTGACTAATTTTGAAGACTTTCCAAGAAACAGTATTTTTCACATTGACAGACTGTTTTCTTACAAAGTGGAGAAATTAGCAAATTTCTAACCATATGCATGTCTCCTGTATGAATCCTGAGAAGTATATGTAAATAATGATTTTTAAGGGAGCAATTATTTTAATTCTTTTTATGCTTTGAATGTTGGTGTAATACAGAAAGCTCCAACTCAAAGTATTCATATTAATTTTCTTTATGAAACCGAGAGCTACATTTTTACAAAAGAAGCTGAAACAAGAAAAGCTGATCAGTGATATTAGGCAGTGATATCGTGTTAGAAAGACAAAAATTAGTCTCCTCAGGCATTTAGCAGTGAGAGTCCAGGTGCAAAGTTGGTAAGCACTCTGCTTTTGCTTTTCCCTCAATGTATTTATAAATTCTTAGAGCCCAAGAGACTGAGAAGTCTAGCAGAAAAGCAGCAGGTAAGAATTAGAGAAGATATCCAGAATTTTCAGTCTGCTCATGAGGTACAGAAAAGAAAAAAAAAAGTTCAATATATTTGAAAAGGAGTAAATGATGTACCATAGAGAAGAAAGAACATATTGAAAAAGACAGAGAGATAATGTGGAACAGAGTGTAAATTTGGAGTCGAGTAAAGGAAGATGGAACATAAATATTATCTGAATAGATCTTGATCAATAATTTTCTAAAATTCAGGCATGTCATGCTTCAGATTAAAGAAGTGCCACAAACTTAAAGCAGAGCCAGAAAATCTACAGGAATGAAAGGTTGCTGGCCGCTTGGAATTGGGGACAATATTCTCTTTTTTTTTTTTTTGACCCTGCCTCAGGGCATGTGGGATCCTAGCTCCTCTGCAGGGGAAGCAAGAGTCTTAATCTGGGGGGCCCTCAACCACAGGACCCTTAACCACAGGACCCTTAATCACGGGACCACCAAGGGAGTTCCAGAGATTTCTCTGACGTGATGGCAAAGTTCTAAAACCAAACAGTGGTAATGGTTGCCCAACTCCATTAGTTTACTAAATATCACTGAATTGTACAGAAAAATCAGTGAATCATATCATATAAATTATACATCAGAAAACCTGGTAAAATAACCAAAAGCAGGATTCGACATGAAGAAAACTATACCTAGAAATAAGAGGGGGTGTGCAAAAGAACAGAGAAAAAGAGTAGGTATCAAAAGCACTCAGATAAAAGACATAATACCTTTGACTTTTTAAAAGTAACATTTGGTCTACAGGTGCATAGAGCATATTTTCAGTATTCTATAACAAAATATTTTAAAATAAATAGAGAAATCTGGAATATCATTAATCTGGTTGTTAACAGTGATTATTTTTTTAAGGATAAGATTAAGATTAGAGCCAGACATCCTGGAATGTGAAGTCAAGTGTGCCTTAGGAAGCATCACTACAAACAAAACTAGTGGAGGTGATTGAATGGCAGCTGAGCTATTTCAAATCCTAAAAGATGATGTGAAAGTGCTGCACGCAATATGCCAGTGGCCACAGGACTGGAAAAGGTCAGTTTTCATTCCAATCCCAAAGAAAGGCAAGGCCAAAGAATGCTCAAACTACCGCACAATTGCACTCTTCTCACACACTAGCAAAGTAACGCTCAAAATTCTCCAAGCCAGGCTTCAACAGTATGTGAACCATGAACTTCCAGATGTTCAAGCTGGATTTAGAAAAGGCAGAGGAATCAGAGATTAAATTGCCAACATCCTCTGGATCATAGAAAAAGCAAAAGATTTCCAGAAAAACACCTACTTTTGCTTTACTGACTACACCAAAGCCTTTGACTGTGTAGATCACAACAAACTGTGGAGAATTCTTCAAGAGTTGGGAATACCAGACATTCTGACCTGTGTCCTGAGTAATCTGTATGCAGGTCAAGAAGCAACAGGTAGATCTGGACATGGAACAACAGACTGGCTCCAAATCAGGAAAGGAGTATGTCAAGGCTGTATATTGTCACCCTGTTCATTTAACTTATATGCAGAGTACATCATGTGAAATGCCATGCTGGATAAAGCACAAGCTGGAATCAAGATTGCCAGGAGAAATATCAATAACCTCAGATATGCAGATTACACCACTCTTATGGCAAAAAGTGAAGAACTAAAGAACGAAAAAGCCACTTTAAAGAGACTTAAAGTGAAAGAGGAAAGTGAAAAAGTTGGCTTAGAACTTAACATTCAGAAAACTAAGATCATGGTCCATTTCCATCACTTCACAGCAAATAGAACAATGGAAATAGTGAGAGACTTTATTTGGGGGGGGGGGCTCCAAAATCACTGCAGATGGTGACTGAAGCCATGAAATTAAAAGAAGCTTGCTCCTTGGAAGATAAGCTACGACCAACCTGGAAAGCATGTTATTAAGCAGAGACATTACTTTGCCAACAAAGGTCCATCTAGTCAAAGCTATGGTTTTTCCAGTAGTCATGTATGGGTGTGAGAGTTGGACTATAAAGAAAGCTAAGCACAGAAGAATTGGTGCTTTTGAACTGTGGTGTTGGAGAAGAGTCTTGAGAGTCCCTTGGACTGCAAGGAGATCCAACCAGTCCATCCTAAAGGAAAGCAGTCCTGAGTATTCATTGGAAGGGCTGATGCTGTAGCTGAAACTCTCATACTTTGTCCACCTGATGGGAAGAACTAACTCATTGGAAAAGACCCTGATGCTGGGCAAGATTGAAGTTGGGAGAAGGAGGGGATAACAGAGAATGATATGGTTGGATGGCATCACTGACTCAATGGATATGAGTTTGAATAAGCCCTGGGAGTTGGTGATGGACAGGGAACACTGGCATGCTGCAGTCCATGGGGTTGCAAAGAGTCAGACATGACTAAGTGACTGAACTGAACTGAACTGAACTGAAGATTTAGAGTGATAATAACATTTATCTCACAATTAGTAGCTGAATATTTCACAATGATAGCTATTGGAAAAAAGTTCTTAAAATATATTAGAAAAATATAGTGAAGTGAAATTTATTCAATAAATACATAGTAAAATAGAATCTGTGCCACAAAACTACCTTTTAAGTATCAAAATAATTTGAAATGCCAAGGATATTTTGTATATAGCAAATTCTTAGAGATGGCATGAATTGCATTTTAGGAATGATGTATTCAATCCAATTTATATGCACTTGTTAGATAACCCTAAGTCTTTTTTTTTTCCAATCTGTAAAATAGCATCATATTTGAAGCCACTGGCAGGATTACAGTCAAAGTCTCTGTATAATGAAGTGCTTGAGAATTGAGAAGTCTGTCTGAAAGCGTTCTATTATTCTTAAAGAATCTATGCCATCACGAGTGTTCCCATCCTATAATACAAGAGACTGTGTCTCACTGAGGTCTACAATGAATGAGCCTGCATATCAGAACCTGGATATATTCTGTAGCAAAATTAGAAATGAATTGCCCAAACCTAATTCCATGCTGGCTCAGTGGTAAAGCACCCGACTGCCAATGCAGGAGACATGGGTTGGGGCCTTGAGTCAGAAAGATCTCCTGGAGAAGGAAATGGCAGCCCACTCCAGTATTCTTGCCTGGAAAATTCCATGAACAGAAGAGGCTGGCAGGCTAGAGTCAATGAGCTTACCAAAGATGTGAACACAACTTAACAACTGAACAACAGCAACAAAAGAATCCAAGAAGCAAAATATTTGATCAAGACCTTGGCCAGAAATGAAGCTTAAATAATTTCAAGGGGAACTCAGGACTCAAAAGATAGTTTCATATTGGTACTGGTAGGAAAGGGAATCCCATTTGCTACATAATTCCAGCAAACAACCCTGAGAAGACCAAGTGAGATGGGGTTTCATGGCAATAGTAAGGCCTGGAAAAGTAGTCAAGAATTTGTAATTACACGAGTGTGTTGTGTGTTCAGTTGCTCAGTTGTGTCTAACTTTTTGTGACCCATGGACTTTTGTTCATGGGATTCTCCAGGCAAGAAAGCTGGAGTGGGTTCCCATTTCCTCCTCCAGGGGATCATTCCAACCCGGGGATCGGATCCACGTCTCCTACACTGGCATGTGAATTCTTCACCATGAGCCACCTGGGAAGCCCCATAATTATATGATCTCTGGAAAATCAATGAAGCCTATCCAAGTTACAAAAATCAGTTTTCCTGACTCTTTTTGTTGATCAATTCACAAGTAAATTTCCAAGTTATACTAACTTTCACATCTGACACCCAGCTTCAGGTAACTCAGGTATTTGTTTTCTCTATAATATTGCAACGAGTCACAAATAACACACCTTGCCCTGCATGATTGGCATTTGTTAAAATGGAAGATAAACCATCTAACTTTGCAAAATAAAAAGAAAAATTAGGAACGGGTACAAAAGTCCCTAGTGGTTTGCTTCCACCATGATGATACTGCCTCAGTTTCTCATGGGAGGATAAGGTAAAGTTTCTCTGAATCACGCTCCTCAAACAGCAAAATCTGAATTCTTTTCATTAATGTCAGTGGACAGAAAAGTCACCCTTGCCTTAACCTACCATGCTAATGTAAAAAACTCAAACATAAAATTTTTCAAATTAAGCAGATTTTTTTTAAACTATAAGGCAATTAAATGCCTTATTTTAAATACATTTGTCAATGAAACTACCTATGATTTTAAAAAGTAATGGGCATGAGTTTGAGCAAACTCCAGGAGATAATGAAGGACATGGAAGCCTGGTGTGCTGCAGTCCATGGGGTCACAAAGATTTGGACACAACTTAGCACCCAAACAACAACAACGATAGCAAAGTATCTCAAGCTAATTCAGACAAAAATAAAGCCTCGTGTTAAACTTTAATAAAATGAGTATCAATCTTTAGCTATTCAGAAATTTTGACTAAGCTATACATTGCTTAAAAACATAAGTTAACATGGAATTGTGTTGATTGAATATTGTTGGCTGCCCATAATTTATCCCACAAATAGTGAGTCAAGCCAGAGACTTAGGCAGTAAAGATTTGTTTCAGTTTATGCTCACAAATGTTGGAGACTATTAAATTCAAGGCACAGTTCTAAGTATTTGGCCACTGGCCATGTCAACAATATGTTATATAAACTGCTTTTAATGTCTAGTGAGAAAGTAAACTATTGGGCAGATAGCAAGACAGGATTCAAATCACCATGCTACAGTAAACCTGTAATTCTATGTATTTCTGTGAAGACGTACAAGATCTTCTAGAACTAACACCCCCAAAAGATGTCCTCTTCATTATAGGGGACTGGACTGCAAAAGTCGGAAGTCAAGAGATAACAGGCAGATTTGGCCTTGCAGTACAAAACGAAGCAGGTGAAAGGCTAACAGAGTTTTGCCAAGAGAACACACTGGCCATAGCAAACACCCTCTTCTGACAACACTCTACACATGGACATCACCAGATGGTCAATACCGAAATAAGATTGATCATATTCTTTGCAGCCAAACAGAGAGAAGTTCTATGCAGTCAGCAAAAACAAGACTGGGAGCTGACTGTGGCTCAGATCATGAAGTCCTTATTGCCAAATTCAGACTGAAATTGAAGAAAGTAGGGAAAACCACTAGACCATCCAAGTATGACCTAAATCAAATCCCTTACGATTATACAGTGGAAGTGAGAAATAGATTTAAGATCGGATCTGATGGACAGAGTGCCTGAAGAACTATGAGTGGAGGTTCATGACATTGTACAGAAGCCAGTAATCATGACCATCCCCATGGAAAAGAAATGCAAAAAGGCAAAATGATTGTCTGACAAGGCTTTACAAATAGCTGAGAAAAAAGAGAAGTGAAAGGCAAAGGAGAAAAGTAAATATACACCCATTTGAATGCAGAGTTCCCAGGAATACCAAGGAGAGATAAGAAAGCTTTCCTCAGTAATCAATGGGAAGAAATAGAGGAAAACAATAGAATGGGAAAGACTAAAGAACTCTTCAAGAAAAGTAGAGATACCAAGAGAACATCTCATGCAAAGATGAGCACAATAAAGGACAGAAATGGTATGGACCTAACAGAAGCAGAGGATATTAAGACATGGCAAGAATACACACACAAGAAGAATTATACAAAAACAGTCTTCATGACTCAGATACCCATGACGGTGTGATCACTCACCTAGAACCAGACATCCTCGAATACAGTCAAGTGGGCTTTAGGAAGCATCAATATGAACAAAGCTAGTGGAGGTGATGGAATTCCAGTTGAGCTATTTCAAATCCTGAAAGATGATGCTGTGAAAGTGCTGCACTCAATATGCCAGCAAATTTGGAAAATTCAGCCTTGGCCACAAGACTGGAAAAGGTCAGTTTTCATTCCAATCCCAAAGAAAGGCAATGCCAAAAAATGTTCAAACTACTGCACAAATGCACTCATCTCACATACTAGCAAAGAAATGCTCAAAATTCTCCAAGCCAAGCTTTAACAGTGTGTAAACCATGAACTTCCAGATGTTCAAGCTGGATTTAGAAAAGGCAGAGGAACCAGAGATCAAATTACCAACATCCTCTGAATCATAAAAAAAGCAAGAGAGTTCTAGAAAAACATCTACTTTTGCTTTATTGACAACGCCAAAGCCTTTGACTTTGTGGATCACGATAAACTGTGCAAAAATTCTTTAAGAGATGGGAATACCAGACTATCTGACCTGCCTCTTGAGAAATCTGTATGAAGGTCAAGAAGCAACAGTTAGAAATTTACATGGAACGACAGACTGTTTCCAAATCGGGAAAGGAGTACTTCAAGGCTGTATATTGTCACCCTGCTTATTTAACTTATATGCAAAGTACATCATGTGAAATGCCAGGCTGGATAAAGCACAAACTGGAATCAAATTTGCCAGGAGAAATATCAACAACCTCAGAAATGCAGATGACACCACCTTTATGGTAGGAAGCAAAGAAGAACTAAAGAGCCTCTTGATGAAAGTGAAAGAGAAGAGTGAAAAAGTTGGCTTCAAACTCAACATTCAGAAAACAAAGATCATGGCATCTGGTTTCATCACTTCATGGAAAATAGATGGGGGAACAATGGAAACAGTGACAGACTTTATTTTTGAGGGGCTCCAAAGTTGCTGCAAATAGAGACTGTAGCCGTGAAATTAAAAGACCCTTGCTCCTTGGAAGAAAAGCTATGACCAAACTAAACAGCCATATTAAAAAGCAGAGACATTACTTTACCAACAAAGGTCCATCTAGTCAAGGCTATGGTTTCTCCAGTGGTCATGTATGGATGTGAGAATTGGACTGTGAAGAAAGCTGAGCATCAAAGAATTGCTGTTTTTGAACTGTGGTGTTGGAAAAGACTCCTGAGAGTCCGTTGGACAGCAAGGAGATCAAATCAGTCCATCCTAAAGGGAATCAGTCCTGAATATTCATTGGAAGGACTGATGCTGAAGCTGAATCTCTAGTACTTTGGCCACCTGATGCAAAGAACTGACTCATTGAGAAAGACCCTGATGCTGAGAAAGATTGAAGACAGGAGGAGAAGGGGATGACAGAGGATGAGATGTTTGGATGACATCATCGATGCAATGGACATGAGTTTGAGTAGGCTCCGGTTCTTGGTGATGGACAGGGAAGCCTGGTGTGCTGCAGTCCATGAGGTTGCAAAGAGTCAAACATAACCAAGTGATTGAACTGAACTGAACTGAACCATGTATTTCAGGACTGTACTTTTAGCTAAAGGCTTGTGAGAAGAAAAAAGAATGAACTACTTTTCAGAAGAACAAAAACAAAAACATGCTTTTGCTGTTGGAAAAAAAAATCTGCTTATTTGTCAACATTGTTTCATTATATGGGACTATTGGTGGCATGTTTATATGCTAAAAGGAATATAACAGTGAGGAAGAGAAAATTATTGATGTAGATAAAAGAATATATAAAACTAGAACATTGTTTTATAATTATTTATTGTGGTAATTTGAAGCATAATAGAGAGAATATTATTTCATAAACCTCCACATATTTAGCAACCAGCTTTATGAATTATGAACATATTGTCAGCCTTGTATATTGGTCATCACCTCTGTATTTTTATTGTGTAGTATTTGTTCAGGATTTATTTATTTTAATTAATCTTTGCTGGAGTGTTTAAAGCAAATTCTACACATCATATCATTTCTACACTGAAACCTCTGTATGCATTTTAATTGAAAAACTATTAAATTTTATACCAAAACATGCCATTAATCTACCTAACAAATTTGACCTTAATCACTTAGGATTATTTGAATCTTATTTAATATTTTGTGCATGTTCAGATGTTTCCAGTTGATGCACCAATTGTTTGTATTAGTATATATATTTAATCCCAAACTCAAATAAGGCCTATGTGTTCATTTTGATTACTGTATCTCTTAAATCTAATTTATGCTCCAGCATTTCTCCTTTTCTCTTCTGTTTTGCCATTAGCAGTTTAGAAAATCAGTTTAAGGTGGTCTGGACCCAAACTCACAGTGTCTCTGAGGTCTGCCTGTAACAGCAATTCAGACACACAGAATTGACATTTCTAGCTGCCTATGTATATCCCCAGCTTATTCTGGACAAAGATAAGCATGCTGGTGGCTTAGCTGCTCAGTCAAGTTTGACTCTTGCAGCACCATGAACTGTATGTAGTCTGCCAGGCTCCTCTGTCCATGGAATTATGGACAAGAATACTGGAGTGGGTTGCCATTTCCTTCTCCATGATAAGCATATTAAATTCCAATTCGCCCTTGTTTCTTTTTTTTAAATTATTATTAGCTTCAAACTCTTCATTCCATAGATTCAAATCACTGTATCTTACATGCCTGCTACCTACAAAATTGGAAGCATCTGCTTAGCTTAGAACTATCCTAAGCCATTTGTTTCTAACCTTATACTGTTCCTCTTTGTCACAGAGAAGCATAACTAAATTCTCTAAGTCCTGAACGAGATAGATTCAAATATCACAGAATATAAGTCTCGACTATAAACAACATGATCAGAAAATATGACCATATATCACACAAGTATCCTTTTCACAACAAAATATGTGTTTATTTTTATACTATCTTTAAAGTGGCATGAATAATTAATATAGAAAATGTCTGATGCATTTTATACATATGGAAAATGAGTTATAAATGAACATGTTGCTAGATAATGTGGGCAATTTCCATGCCTATTTCCACAGGAGTTTAAAACTACATTTGGGACTTTCCTGGCATTCCAGTGATCAGGACTTCCCTCCACTCTCCCAATGCAGGGGACATGAGTTCAGTCCCTCATTTGGGAACTAAGATCTCATAGGCTGCACTATGCAACCAATGGAAGAGCCTCAGTTTAGAGTTTTAAAACTCATCTTCTGAGATTCTATATTCAGGATGGTTAGGGTCTCGCCATTTCTGGAATGACAAAATCTATGCAGGTAGCACATGAAACATCTGGTCTTTTTTAGAGCCATAAAAGTTGCAATTTAGTGCCAAAAACGTACCTCCTGAAATAACAATTTTGCTTCCAGAAAATGGCACCCCACTCTAGTACTCTTGGCTGGAAAAATCCCATGGATGGAGAAGGCTGGTAGGCTGCAGTTCATGGGATCACTAAGAGTCGGGCATGACTGAGAGACTTCATTTTCACTTTTCACTTTCATGCATTGGAGAAGGAAATGGCAACCCACTCCAGTGTTCTTGCCTGGAGAATCCCAGGGACGGGGGAGCCTGGTGGGCTGCCGTCTATGGGGTCACACAGAGTTGGACAGGACTGAAGCGATGCAGCAGCAGCAGATGGCTAAAGCTAACATTCTAAATATGGTAGGTGTTTAGAAGGTATATCAAACTTTTAAATTTCATTAAAAAATTTTAAAGAACAGTGATTTGTAACTATCATCCCAGTCAGTTGCCACCGTGATTGGTTCAGGAATGGGCAGGAATAGGAGGTGTCCCCCTCACCTCTCATGCATGGAAAAATTGTCTTCCACAAAACTGGTCCCTGGTGCCAAAAATGTTGGGGACCACTGTTTTAGATCCCTGACCAATCCTTTGATGGGCCTGGAAATCCCACAAAGAAATGTTTTGGAGTTGCCCAATCTGATCTGAAACACAAAAAGTCTATTCACTGTCCACTCACCTCCATCCCAGGCCAGAATATCCTGGGGAGGGAGAAAAAAACAAGAACAGACAAATGAGACACAGGGTAATGCCCATGCTATATCATCAATGACCTACTTGTAAAAGTCATGGCTTTGCTGCCCAAAGAGAACTTTGTGGGCAACCACTGGTTCGTCTGAAGGCCTCAGTTCCTGTAAGGAATAGTTTACATATTAGAGGAACCTGGGCATTTATAAGGCTGAATTCTTGGGGAAACAGGAATTTGGGGGTCATCAGCATGTCCATGTTGGGGGTGGGAGGTGCCAGAGGACCAACAAACCATGACTTGTGATTTCCAGACATTCAGGGCTGAACATTTGAAAGCATCCCAACTTTGAACACATCCCAGACTGGTGGTGGAGGAGGGGGAGCAGAGAATTAGTGGGAAATGATAGTTTCGATGCTGGTTAAATAAACCCTAGATTGTTAAACGGAATCTCCAATATAAAATATCTCTTAGGCAAACTTACATGACATATTGGAATATCAACAATGTTGATATTAGAGTATCAGGGCTTCCCTGGTGGCTTAGCTGATAAAGAACCCGCCTGCCAATGCAGGAGACTCAAGAGACATAAGTTCAATCCCTGAGTCAGGGAGATCCTCTGGAGAAAGATATGGCAACCTGCTCCAGTATTATTGCCTGAAAAATTCCATGAACAGAACGGTGGGCTCTAGTCCATGGGATTGCTACAGTCCTCGGACACAACTGAGCATGCCCGCTGAATAAAGGAATATCAGTAGTAAAGTGGAAACTGTAGGACCCAGTAGAATCAGAGACATGGAAGGTGATACAACCATTGCTTAGTTAACAGCGTACATCAGAATAGTCCAGGGGACCTAGGGAACCCTGGCTTGTGGAGCTTCAAATAGCTGTGGAACCTGGAGATTTCAGTCTGGTAGGGGACATGGGAACATACTTGTCCATTAGCAGTAAGACTGACATCAAAGAAGTGAGGGTGCACCTGCTCAGTTAGGTTGCTGTAGAGATACTGAAGGCCGCATTCAGTTATGCTCTCAGAACAATATGATTCATTCCAGACAAGGAGAAACTTGAAGTGTTACAAAGCTTGGTGAACTGGGAGAAGCTGAATGAGCCACCAAGATAACCAGAACCTATAGCCTGAAGGAAACCAGTTATGATGAAAACAACTTTCTATAACCAATTGACAGAGACAAAATATACCAAATCAACCAAAGTACATAGCTATGAATTTATGTAAATTGTCCCCCAACTTGAAGCTAGCATTCCCTGGGAAATCGCCCTTGAGAGTTTGCCTATTTGGAATGCACATGCTTTATTTTAAGCTTCCTGGTGCACTGGAAGGCCTCAACGACAAGAGTAATTACACTGCACGTCCATTTGTTGAAAGGATTGTCAAGCGAAACCTCAATACAACTGTGATTACATTCCTTACCTCCAAAAATCTCAAGCTTGTTGATCAGATTAATAATGAAAGGCGGCAGCTTCACCAAAGAAATCTCCTGACTCATGGGCACGAAATAAATCACCATCCAGAGCAGCTCAGATTCTCGAGACAATAAAGGAAGGGAAGAGATGGTTTTTGTAAGCTATGTGAACACAGTTTTACTCCTCCTTTTCTATGTCCTCCATAGTTTTGAACTTTCTTTTGTTGTCTGAAAATATGGAGGAAAACATGTTTCTCCTTTGTTGTTGCTGTTGTGTTAATAGTTAAGTTGTGTCAATAGTTAAGTTATGTCCAACTCTTTTGTGACCCCATGGACTATAACCCGCCAGGTTCGTCTGTCCAGGAAAGAATACTGGAATGGGGTGCCATTTACTTCCCCAGGGGGTCTTCCCACCCCAGGGATCAAACCCGCATCTCCCGCATCTCCTGCATTGGCAGGTGGATTCTTTACCACTGAGCCAGCTGGAAAACCATCCAAAGCCACTGAGATTCTCAGGGGAACAATAAAAGAAGGTAGAAGATGATTTTTAAGCTGTTTGAGTATACTTTTACTCATTTTTCACATTCTCCATAATTTTGAATTTTCTTTTGTTGTCTGAAAATATGGGGGTAACATTTTTATCCTTTAGCTTTTTTTTTAAAACAATAAACCTCTTTAATTAATAAATTAATTTATGTCTTTTTTAAACAATCAGATCAGATCAGATCAGTCACTCAGTCGTGTCCGACTCTTTGAGACCCCATGAACTGCAGCACGCCAGGCCTCCCTGCCCATTACCAACTCCCGGAGGTCACTCAGACTCACATTCATCGAGTCAGTGATGCCATCCAGCCATCTCATCCTCTGGCGTCCCCTTCTCCTCCTGCCCCCAATCCCTCCCAGCATCAGAGTCTTCTCCAATGAGCCAACTCTTCGCATGAGGTGGCCAAAATACTGGAGTTTCAGCTTTAGCATCATTCCTTCCAAAGAAATCCCAGGGCTGATCTCCTTCAGAATGGACTGGTTGGATCTCCTTGCAGTCCAAGGGACTCTCAAGAGTCTTCTCCAACACCACACTTCAAAAGCATCAATTCTTCGGCGCTCAGCCTTCTTCACAGTCCAGCTCTCACATCCATACATGACCACGGGAAAGACCATAGCCTTGTCTAGGCGAACCTTTGTTGGTAAAGCGATGTCTCTGCTTTTGAATATGCTATCTAGGTTGGTCATAACTTTCCTTCCAAGGAGTAAGCGTCTTTTAATTTCATGGCTGCAGTCACCATCTGCAGTGATTTTGGAGCCCAGAAAAACAAAGTCTGACACTGTTTCCACTGTTTCCCCATCTATTTCCCATGTAGTGATGGGACCAGATGCCATGATCTTCGTTTTCTGAATGTTGAGCTTTAAGCCAACTTTTTCACTCTCCACTTTCACTTTCATCAAGAGGCTTTTGAGTTCCTCTTCATTTTCTGCCATAAGGGTGGTGTCATCTGCATATCTGAGGTTATTGAAATTTCTCCCAGCAATGTTGATTCCAACTTGTGTTTCTTCCAGTCCAGCGTTTCTCATGAGGTACTCTGCATAGAAGTTAAATAAACAGGGTGACAATATACAGCCTTGATGTACTCCTTTTCCTATTTGGAACCAGTCTGTTGTTCCATGACCAGTTCTAACTGTTGCTTCCTGACCTACATACAGATTTCTCAAGAGGCAGATCAGGTGGTCTGGTATTCCCATCTCTTTCAGAATTTTCCACAGTTTCTTGTGATCTACACAGTCAAAGGCTTTGGCATAGTCAATAAAGCAGAAATAGATGTTTTTCTGGAACTCTCTTGCTTTTTCCATGATCCAGCGGATGTTGGCAATTTGGTCTCTGGTTCCTCTGCCTTTTCTAAAACCAGCTTGAACATCAGGAATTTCACAGTTCACATATTGCTGAAGCCTGGCTTGGAGAATTTTGAGCATTACTTTCCTAGCGTGTGAGATGAGTGCAATTGTGCGGTAGTTTGAGCACTCTTTGGCATTGCCTTTCTTTGGGAATAACATCTCTTTAATTGATAAATTAATTTATCTCCTTAATTGATTTAAAAGACATTTATCAAGAACGTTCTCTGTGCCGGGTCTGTCTTAGATATATTTACCAGGAAAATCGGAACCAAATTAGGAATCATTTCTGAGTCATCTGGGATCATCTGCCCCTCCCCTCACTCGAGGTGTGAGGGATAAACCTCAGTCAAGAGCATATACTCAAGAATGAGCAAAATTGCTATTACACAGGAGAAATCACAGACTATGAATTCAGATTAACAAAAGGTCACAGAGGTCACCAAGAAGAAGGACAATGGAAATTGAAATGTGAAAGGGCCCCGATAGGAAGTGACACAATGGGGTGACATTGGAGCCTGTCAATACAAATGTTTTCAGACATCAACTTCAGATACTTCAAAATCCCCCCTGGATGTTTTCTGCACATTTTAGGGTTTCTCTGATTCTGTTCATGCTCACCTCCAGAGCCAGGTGTCCAGTGACCCAGTCCAAAGAACCCAGGAGGAGTAAATGGAAAAATAGCTGCTCAGAAGAAGGTACCTAACAACGAGTTGTGACCTGACTGATCTACAACTGCCCCAATTTGCTGAAATATTTCTTCAAGCCAAGGAGAGGCCAATTTTCTCAGTTTTGATATTCGTTCTTTGGTTGAATGTTACAATCATCTTGAGAGATTTTTAACAAATATGCAGCTAAACCTCACCCCAGAACTGCTAGAATAAACTAGAACTGATACCAAAGAAATATGCAGAAAAGCAAGAGATAATGTCTGTTATCAGAGAGCTTGTCTAGTTGTTCTGTAATTTCCACTGTTAACTGCTGCTGCTGCTAAGTCGATTCAGTTGTGTCCTACTCTGTGCGACCCCACAGACGGCAGCCCACCAGGCGGCCCCATCCCTGGGATTCTCCAGGCAAGAACACCGGAGTGGGTTGCCATTTCCTTCTCCAATGCATGAAAGTGAAAAGTGAAAGTGAAGTCTCTCAGTCATGTCTGACTCTTAGTGATCCCATGGACTGCAGCCCACCAGGCTCTTCCATCCATGGGATTTTCCAGGCAAGAGTACTGGAGTGGGTTGATTGGATCCATATAGCCCAGTGTTTTGCCTGCTTCCTGATGCAACAACCACATTATTCACCTCTGGATTTGCCATGATCCTGATCCTTAGCAAACAGAAGATGTACAGGGAATAATTAACAACAAAGATGGGAAAACTAAGAAAAATCTTCATTAATCAATACATTCCCCCACCAATAACTATTAGGAGTAGCCAATTAACACCAGTAATTAGACTACATTAATGTTTATCAAATGCTTTTAATAGCCTTCTCAATGAACACATGCATTCATACAGTTCAGTTTGGAAAGTCTAGTTACACAGTTAATGAAGTTATTCATTTTTGTCAGATCAATGACTTGGGCCCCTTATTTGCTTAAAAGGGATTGAGCAATCTATTAAGTCCAAGAATGTTTCTAACAAGGAAATGTGCAATTGAAATCTAGCTTCGTTTATATATAAGTAGTGTCTCAACAGTCAGAAATCTATAGTGAATAAAGTTGAAAAGCAGCAAAGCACAAACTTAATTGGAAGGATAAACAAATTTGCCAAGAAAGTGAAATGTCCATTGATCAAGAGTGGTTCTAGATGCTGAATGGTCTTGATTTCTAGATTGATTTTGAGGTAGAGAAGACTTGGCTTCATGCTAAGGCATCCATCCATGAAGGCTTCTTCTTCAGAAAATAATATAGAGCTGTGGTTTGGGAACTCTAGTCTGGTTTTTGGTCAAAGAATAAAGAAGAAAAAAAGGAGACGAGGGATTGGTTAAGAGATTATTGCAGAAATGCAGTCACATTTAAAAATGTTACAATATTTTTCTGGAATTGAGCTGTAGAAGTTGCTTGTATATTTTTGAGATTAGTTGTTTGTCAGTTGCTTCATTTGCTATTATTTTCTCCCATTCTGAAGGCTGTCTTTTCACCTTGCTTATAGTTTCCTTTGTTGTGCAGAAGCTTTTAAGTTTGATTAGGTCCCATTTGTTCATTTTTGATTTTATTTCCGATATTCTGGGAGGTGGGTCATCGAGGATCCTGCTGTGATGTAAGTCATAGAGTGTTTTGCCTATGTTTTCCTCTAGGAGTTTTATGGTTTCTGGTCTTACATTTAGCTCTTTAATCCATTTTGAGTTTATTTTTGTGTATGGTGTTAGAAAGTGTTCTAGTTTCATTCTTTTACAAGTGTTTGACCAGTTTTCCCAGCACCACTTGTTAAAGAGATTGTCTTTAATCCATTGTATATTCTTGCCTCCTTTGTCAAAGATAAGGTGACCATATGTGCATGGATTTATCTCTGGGCTTTCTATTTTGTTCCATTGATCTATATTTCTGTCCTTGTGCCAGTACCATACTGTCTTGATGACTGTGGCTTTGTAGTAGAGCCTGAAGTCAGGCAGGTTGATTCCTCCAGTGCCATTCTTCTTTCTCAAGATAGCTTTGGCTATTCGAGGTTTTTTGTATTTCCATACAAATTGAGAAATTATTTGTTCTAGCTCTGTGAAGAATGCCATTGGTAGCTTGATGGGGATTGCATTGAATCTATAAATTGCTTTGGGTAGCATACTCATTTTAACTATATTGATTCTACCAATCCATGAACATGGTATATTTCTCCACCTATTAGTGTCCTCTTTGATTTCTTTCACCAGTGTTTTATAGTTTTCTATATATAGGTCTTTAGATTCTTTAGGAAGATATATTCCTAAGTATTTTATTGTTTTCATTGCAATGGTGAATGGAATTGTTTCCTTAATTTCTCTTTCTATTTTCTCGTTATTAGTGTACAGGAATGCAAGGGATTTCTGTGTGTTAATTTTATATCCTGCAACTTTACTATATTCATTGATCAGTTCTAGTAATTTTCTGGTGGAATCTTTAGGGTTTTCTACGTAGAGGATCATGTCATCTGCAAACAGTGAGAGTTTTACTTCTTCTTTTCCATTTTGGATTCCTTTTATTTCTTTTTCTGCTCCGATTGCTGTGGCCAAAACTTAATAGACATTTCTCCAAAGAAGACATATGGATGGCTAACAAACACATGAAAAGATGCTCAACATCACTCATTATCAGAGAAATGCAAATCAAAACCACTATGAGATACCATTTCACGCCAATCAGAATGGCTGCTATCCAAAAGTCCACAAGCAATAAATGCTGGAGAGGGTGCGGAGAGAAGGGAACCCTCTTGCACTGTTGGTGGGAATGCAAACTGGTACAGCCACTATGGAGAACAGTATGGAGATTCCTCAAAAAACTGGGAATAGAACTGCCTTATGATCCAGCAATCCCACTGCTGGGCATATACACTGAGAAAACCAGAATTGAAAGAGACACATGTACCCCAATGTTCATAGCAGCACTGTTTGCAATAGCCAGAACGTGGAAGCAACCTAGATGTCCATCCACAGATGAATGGATAAGCAAGCTGTGGTACATATACACAATGGAGTATTACTCAGCCATTAAAAAGAATACATTTGAATCAGTTCTAAGGAGGTGGATGGAACTGGAGCCTATTATACAGAGTGAAGTAAGCCAGAAACAAAAACACAAATACAGTATACTAACGCATATATATGGAATTTAGAAAGATGGTTAAAATAACCCTATTTACGAGACAGCAAAAGAGACACTGATGTATAGACCAGACTTTTGGACTCTGGAACTGGGAGAGGGTGGGATGATTGGGGAGAATAACATTGAAATATGTATAATATTATATCTGAAATGTATTAATCGTTCAAACTAAACACTATCATGTTACAATTTGTTCATATTAGATGTTTGTAATGTTTCTGATAATCAATAAAAGAGATTCTTGATAAAAAAAATAAAATAAAAATGTTACAATAACAGGAAAAAGGATTATGAACTGCATAGCTTGTATAAAGCTATTCTTGGGGATCCTTTTATGGTAATGATAAGAGAAACAGATTGCCCAAACTTTAAATTAATGGTAAATTTCTTTTGAGGTAATCTTATTGATAAAGAAATTAAGGAAGAAAACCATGAGATGTCTGATCCATGTTTGTTTTTTTTTATGTTTCTGAAAATCATATTTCTTGTCCTATATAGGAATCACAAACATATTTTAAACATAAACATATTTTTAAAATAAATGTCTTCCTCATTATTTGTGTAATGGCTTATCTCAGAAAATTAACTACTGTTTGCTATTAACTACTGTTGTAGCCTTTGTTACAATTTTTATTTATTACACTAATCATGTAATGCAAATGAAAGAATGAAAGATAGTACATACATACAAGTTTTACAAAAAGACTAAATAATTAATCCTCAGGAATCCTGAGATGTGCTGTGTGATCTTCATTTCATTTATTCATTCTGCCATAGATACTAATGTCTTTGAAGTAAAATTTAAAGGTATAGCCTTAAATTTTACTAATTGCTTGATAAAATACATGCAGATATAAAATCTTTGTATAAAAACTAAATATATAACTAAAATATTTATAGTTATATTATAAATAATATTATTATAATCATTATATTAATATATTATAATATATTATATTACATATTATTATAATTATAATAATATTTATAAATAAAGAATATTTTTTATTCTTTATATTCTAATAAAGGCTCTTTCAGAATGCAGTAAAAAGGGGGAAGTTAGTTTCTTCTGTAAAGAAGTGATGAACTTAACTGAGAGACAGTGTGATCCATGAGAAATTTACCTTTCTTTCTGCCTTTGTCAAAGCTACTGAAAAGTAGGAATAAGTGACCTCATCCAAGAGAGGAGACTTTTAAAGTGTACTTTCTGGTAAAATGATCTCTGTTGATTCCCCATTTTTCCTTACCTTGAGGGAACCCTCCATCTACTTTCTGATTTTAATAGTAGCTGCCCTATTGCCTGTGTATTCTAAATGTGTGATGACTTGCTTATTTGAAAGAGTCAGGAACAGGCAGGAAAGAGAGGAGAGGGGGGTTTCAATGTCAGACATTCCAAATATAAAGAATATTGTGATCATTAGGGCAGGAGAGAGATGAAATTCTGAAAAATAAAACTTTGAACTATATTGCTGGAAGTAGCAAAACTATAAAGTATGAATATATGGAATTTGAATAATACATCAAGTGAATAAACTACTCTGGGAGGGTTACATAGGTTACAAAAGGTTTCACTTCGTTGCACCTTCTCTATTCCACACAGTGTAAGGCACTTTACAAGTTCAATGTCTTGTTAAGTAACTGAAGGAAAGATTAGCACTTGCCTTTGTGTTAAAGTTAAATTTATTTAGGACCATCCACTTCCAGTAATATCAAAACATATATTCTGTTATGTCTGTTAACATTTTCTTTTCACTGTCTAAGAAAGAAAGTTTATATTGATTAGGTCTCATAAATATCCTGTTAACTCTAATTTCAAAGCATGCAAACTATATGAACTGGAAGTATTAATCTTATTACTTACAGATTCCTATGTCTTGCATTATCAATTCAATTCTTGTTCTTGAGGGTTCCAAAAAATGTAGAACAATGGTGTTGTTTAATATTGTAACTTCTTATCTTTCTTTGAATAAAAAGAATGACACACAGATGCTATTTTTTTCTTTTATTAAAAGCTAATTAAGAAATCCCTACTGAAAGCTTTACATTTAAATGCCTAGTTTTTCAGAGAGGCATATGAGTCAGCCAGAATTAAGAATAACAGCATCGATAGCGCTAAGAACTAGGCAAAGGTTCCTAAATCTGTGATTACTAGAAAATATAATAATTCTCTAAGGAGAAGAAATCATTCAAAACCAATTTTTAATCCCCTAAATGTGTTACTCAAGAAAGACTCAATGAGCCATGTGGAATACTTAATTATTTTATCATAAAGTACACAGTTATGATACATTCTGAGATAATTCAAAAGAGACTTTTACCTTTCAGAAGGAATAAAATTTCCATTCATTTATCCTCTAGCTGTGTAAACCTCATTATTAAGTCAATTTATCAAGTGATTAAATAGTATCATGTGTGATGTTGTGATAAATGAAGAAATTAAATATAAAAAGTATGCCTTAAACCTTAAACTTATTATTCCCTTTGGGCTGGTGTAATTAAAGTCTATGGCCAAAAATAAATAAATAAATAAATGCTGGTAAAAGCCTGATGGAAGCTAAGTTCAGAACTCATGTTTCCAATCATTTTTGCCCTTATTTTTAAAGGGAGGATCCACTTAATCATTAGAGTAGCTATATCATAAAATATCCCTTCTCTAATAGAGGCTTATTAAAAGAGCTAATGATCTCTGCAGTGCATTTGTGAAAAAAGTTACATGGTGTATTCAGTGTAGACGCACAATCAGCACTCAGCCAGCAGCCACTGGTCTAACAGTAATGCTTGCCCAAGCCTCCAATCTGCTCTTGCTTAGTTGCACACTCTATGAAACATTCTGATTATTATCCTTGTGTACTAACATTTTGAGATACATATCTTCTCCAAAGCACTTTTATAGCATGAAATGGTTCACACAAAAACATTTCCCCCCAAAGACTATTTACACAATTGCTATAAGTTCAAAAATCAATAAATCTTTACTGAAAAATCTGTGTGAACGATCCGCTAGATACAGATAATAAAGGCGAATAAGACATCTGCTCTGCCATCATAAATGACTTTATAATCTAGCACAGAGTTTCTCAAAGCAGCACTACTGACCTTCTTTGTCATGGAGGTCTGCCCTATTTTGTGTAGGATGTCTAGCATCTGCAGGAGGAAATGGTAATCCACTCCAGTATTCTTGCCTGAAAAATCCCGTGGACAGAGGAGCCTGGCGGGCTACAGAGTTGTTGGTGTTGCAGAGTTGGACATGACCGAGTGATTGAGCATGTGCATATGTCTGGCAGCATCCATGGCCTCCACCCAATCCGTGTCAGGAATATACCTCATCTCCAACTGTGATAACCCAAAACATCTTATCAATGTTCCCTGGGAGTCATTATAGCCTACACTTGTGAACTTCCAGTCTATCACATGAGACAAGGAAGAAATAAACTATTAAAATTCAAAAACTGTAAATGTTCAAAAGAGAAATTCTAAGTGATGCTGGAAGAAAGGTGTGGGTACAGAGAGGAAGTGTTCTGTTCAGTTACTGAGAATCACAAAGTGGACTGAAAAAATGGTTGGAATTTTGATAGGTAGAGAGGGGGTACCTAGGGCACTGAAGTTGCTTTAAATCTTCCAGTGAGGAAGGCATTCAGGCTAAGCCCATCTTTGTCACAGAGAGTCTTAAAGTACAATTCAGAATAGACCCTGATGCTGGGAAAGATTGAAGGCAGGAGGAGAGGGGATGACATGGTTGGATGCCATCACGAACAAAATGGACATGAGTTTGATGGTGAAGGTCAGGGAAGCCTGGCATGCTGCAGCCCATGGAGTCACAAAGAGTTGGACATGACTGAGCAACTGAACAACAGACAGCAACAATTTAAAGGTTTTATCCTACATTTTACTTCACTATGCTGTCAGTTCTGTCTTACCTTTTATAACCATCATAGGAGCATTTCTTAAACTTAAATTTGTGCTTCCCAATCCAACTCTATTCCTGTACCCCGCATTGTAGGCACTTTACCATCTGAGCCACCAGGGAAGATCCAGTCCTGTATTTAGCATTGCTATTTATCATATAATAGCAATATTAACTGTGCATCTATCATAGTTTTAAGTATTCTATGTGATATAATACTTATAATAACTGTATGTGGAAAGTATCCATATTATCTTCATTTTACCAATAAGGAAAATGAATTACTAAATGTCTCATTCAAATTACTCACTTAGGTAACAAACCCTGAGTTGGGATTTGAACCCAGGCCACTGGGCTCCATCACATATCCTTAATCACTTTGATACCCAAGTAAATAAATGTTCCTACTTTCTTCAGTGTCCTCACGGATCAAGGCATGGCTCAATCCAGCCTCAAAATCACCCCCTAGACTGGCTTACAATCTGTGACTTGAATATCCTATGAAATCAATTTATGAAGACAAATGCATTTCAAACAATATTATTTAAAATCATTAAGACTAACTTACTAGCTTAAAATCACCTGTGTAATATTGTATTAAGCTTGGTAATAATTTTGTGCCTCAGGACATGACAAGCACCACTGACCTCATTTTGCATGCTGTCAACCTAGAGAAATGGGAATGTGAGTGAGTGTCTGAATTTTCAGAGACCAGGTGTGGAAGGAGGATTAGGACACAAATTTTCTAAAAGACAGTTTCTGTGATCAGCTTGATGCTGCACTGTCTCCTACACTTACCCAACATAATTCTGTGGTCTCAAGACTTTAGCACCCAAGATAAACTTTATTTATCTATCTTTTCTCCTTGTCATCTTTTCCTCTTTCACTGCAATTTTCTTTAGTCACTCAACTTTGTTACAGAGCCTTATAAATTTCTTCCTCAGCAAAAAGCCTCGTTTTAGCACATTTTAACTTCCCAACCAGGCTTTCCTTTCCAGATTTTCCTGTGGTTTCTTTGAAGGACACTATCGTTAAAGACCTATCCCACTATTTGTGCGTGTGTGTGTGTGCACATGCTAAGTTGCTTCAGTCGTGTCCCACTCTGTAAGATCCTGTGGGACAGAGTGTGCCCACCAGGCTCCTCTGTCCATAACATTCTCCATGCGAGAATACTGGAGTGGGTTGCCATGCCCTCCTCCAGGGGATCTTCTTGACCTAGGGGCTGAACTTGAGTCTCTTATGTCTCCTGGATTGGCAGGAAAGTTCTTTACCACCAGCACCACCTGGGAAGCCCCCATACCTTTGGAGAAATCTTATATACCAAACGTTTTAAAGAGCTATAGATTTTATTTCTATTTTTGTTGACAATATATTATGTAATCACCATACTTTAAGTGGTAAAAATGCCAGCAATGCTAAATTTGCTTAAGTAATACTTGAAGTTCCATTTTTCACATTCCTGATTTCATTTTTTCGCTTATAGAAACCTGAGGTAGAGGAGCAAGTCTTCTTAAATTTTTCCACAATTTTGCCCCAAAATCCAAGAGTTATTTTCACTGATGTGGTATGCAAACACACATCTGTTGTTAGTATAAGTATTTGTGTATAAAGGTATGTAATATTACATTTTATTTACAATGAAATTATTTTCATAAATATATATATTTCCTGGAGATGGAAATGGCAACCCACTCCAGTATTCTTGCCTGGAAAATCCCATGGACAGAGGAGCCTGGTGGGCTCCATGGGGTCACAAAGAGTCAGACACGACTGAGGAATACTTACTTTCATAAAACTGTTTAAAGTTAACTTGTGTGCTTTAAACTATTTTTTAATTTATCAATAAAATTGCTATTTGTGAGGAGTTTATGTCTATCAATATGGCAGGCAAGATAACTTTCACTTTACTTCACCTTGTGGAGAAGTCTCATCTTTATAATATAGGTTTCTACCATCACAAACATAGTTCTATCTCTCCTTTCATTCACATTTTATTTTATATTTTTGAGCTATTTTTCCATGAATAATTTGCACATATATTTGTTGGTTTATTCATACTTCAGACATGTCCAACTCTTTGCAACCCTATGGACTATAGCCTGCCAGCCTCCTCTGTCCATAGGATTCTCCAGGCAAGAATACTGGAGCAGGTTGCCATGTCCTCCTCCAGGGGATTTTCCCTACCCAAGGATGGAACCCACATCGCTATGTCTCCTTCATTAGCAGGTGGATTCATGGCAGCCCACCCCAGTACTTGCCTGGAAAATCCCATGGAGGGAGGATCCTGGTAGGCTCCAGCCCATGGTGTGGCAGAGTCGGACAATGAGCGACTTCACTTTCAATTTTTTGTCTTTACCACTAGTGCCACCTGGGAAACCCCTTATTCATAAAAAAGAACCTTATAGTTTGAGTAGCTCCTAGAGATATTAGTATGATTTATCCTGACTTTCTATTTGGCCATTGCTGTGGTTGAAAATCCTAGTTATTTGATGAATTTTCTATTCACCCAAAATTAGCAAATTATTTTCGATTTTTCCATTGTTTTCACATGCAAAAAGTGAAAGTGAAAGTCGTTCAGTCGTGTCTGATTCTTTATGACCCCATGGACTGTATAGTCCATGGGATTCTCCAGGCCAGAATACTGGAGTGGATACCCTTTCCCTTCTCCAGGGGATCGTCCCAACCCAGGTCTCCCAGATTACAGGTGGATTCTTTAGCAGCTGAGCCACAGGGAAGTCCAAGAACACTGGAGTGGGTAGCCTATCCCTTCTCCATCAGATCTTCCCAACCCAGGAATTGAACTGGAGTCTCCTGCATTGCAGGTGAATTCTTTATAAGCTGAACTACCAGAGAAGCCCAATATGACATGATAAAATTAATTTTAAAATCCCCCTTCTCATCTTCATTTCTTGGTGATTTCTGTATGCCTTGCAAAGGGCCCTGCTGGGGACCCCAAACCTCTGAAACCAGCTGCATCTCCCCCTGCTCCTCTCCCTCAGTCACCATGGATAGAGCATCTCTGAAGAGTAAGATCGGGGCACATCCGCTCCACCACATCCTCTATTTATGGACCAAGGGGTGTGGTAGGTGACACCATGTGAACTTATATATTCATCTTGAGTGCACAGATGTGTTCTTTTTCATTAGACAGAATCATCAGTTCAGTTCAGATCAGTCGTTCAGTCATGTCCAACTCTGCAACCCCATGAATCGCAGCACGCCAGGCCTCCCTGTCCATCACCAACTCCCGGAGGTCACTCAGACTCACATCCATGTAGTCAGTGATGCCATCCAGCCATCTCATCCTTTGGCGTCCCCTTCTCCTCCTGCCCTCAATCCCTCCCAGCATCAGAGTCTTTTCCATTGAGTCAACTCTTCGCATGAGGTGGCCAAAGTACTGCAGTTTCAGCATCATTCCCTCCAAAGAAATCCCAGGGCTGATCTCCTTCAGAATGGACTGGTTGGATCTCCTTGCAGTCCAAGGGACTCTCAAGAGTCTTCTCCAACACCACACTTCAAAAGCATCAATTCTTCGGCGCTCAGCCTTCTTCACAGTCCAACTCTCACATCCATACATGACCACAGGAAAAACCATAGTCTTGACTAGATGAACCTTTGTTGGCAAAGTGATGTCTCTGCTTTTGAATATGCTATCTAGGTTGGTCATAACTTTCCTTCCAAGGAGTAAACGTCTTTTAATTTCATGGCTGAAGTCACCATCTGCACTCATTTTGGAGCCCACAAAATAAAGTCTGACACTGTTTCCACTGTTTCCCCATCCACTTCCCATGTAGTGATGGGACCAGATGCCATGATCTTCGTTTTCTGAATGTTGAGCTTTAAGCCAACCTTTTCACTCTCCACTTTCACTTTCGTCAAGAGGCTTTTGAGTTCCTCTTCACTTTCTGCCATAAGGGTGGTGTCATCTGCATATCTGAGGTTACTGATATTTCTCCCAGCAATCTTGATTCCAGCTTGTGTTTCTTCCAGTCCAGAGTTTCTCATGATGTATTGTGCATATAAGTTAAATAACCAGGGTGACAATATACAGCCTTGACATACTCCTTTTCCTATTTGGAACCAGTCTGTTGTTCCATGACCAGTTCTAACTGTTGCTTTCTGACCTGCATACAGATTTCTCAAGAGGCAGATCAGGTGGTCTGGTATTCCCATCTCTTTCAGAATTTTCCACAGTGGATTGTGATCCACACAGTCAAAGGCTTTGGCATAGTCAATAAAGCAGAAATAGATGTTTTCTGGAACTCTATTGCTTTTTCCATGATCCAGCAGATGTTAGCAATTTGATCTCTGGTTCTTCTGCCTTTTCTAAAGCCAGCTTGTACATCAGGAAGTTCACGGCTCACATATTGCTGAAACCTGGCTTGGAGAATTTTGAGCATTATTGTACTAGCATGTGAGATGAGTGCAATTGTGCGGTAGTTTGAGCACTCTTTGGCATTGCCTTTCTTTGGGATTGGAATGAAAACTGACCTTTTCCAGTCCTGTGGCCACTGCTGAGTTTTCCAATTTTGCTGGCATATTGAGTGAAGCACTATCACAGCATCTTCTTTCAGGATTTGAAATAGCTCAACTGGAATTCCATCACCTCCACTAGCTTTGTTCATAGTGATGCTTTCTAAGGCCCACTGGACTTCACATTCCAGGATGTCTGGCTCTAGGTTAGTGATCACACCATTGTGATTATCTGGGTCATTAAGATCTTTTTTGTACAGTTCTTCTGTGTATTCTTACCACCTCTTCTTAATATCATCTGCTTCTGTTAGGGCCATACCATTTCTGTCCTTTATCGAGCCCATCTTTGCACGAAATATTCCCTTGGTATCTCTAATTTTCTTGAAGAGATCTCTAGTCTTTCCCATTTTATTGTTTTCCTCTATGTCTTTGCATTGATCACTGAGGAAGGCTTTCTTATCTCTTCTTGCTATTCTTTGGAACTCTGCATTCAGATGCTTATATTTTTCCTTTTCTCCTTTGCTTTTCACTTCTCTTCTTTTCACAGCTATTTGTAAGGCCTCCCCAGACAGCCATTTTGCGTTTTTGCATTTCTTTTCCATGGGGATGGTCTTGATTCCTGTCTCTTCTACAATGTCATCAGGCACTCTATCTATCAGATCTAGGCCCTTAAATCTATTTCTCACTTCCACTGTATAATCATAAGTTATCCAAAAACTGGCAGATCAACCAATCTGAGACCTGTTTTGTAATCTGAGTGATGGCTCTTGAATAGAAGTGAAGAAATGGAGTCACATCCACATTCAGCCCTTTTCTTGGTGTTAGAACCATGAGGAGAAGAGAATCAAGGTTTGCAGAGGACAGAAGATAACCATGGTTACCTCAGTCAGTTCAGTTCAGTTGCTCAGTCATGTCTGACACTTTGCGACCCCATGGACTTCAGCACACCAGCCTGTGGTTACATAAAGTGCTCCACATCAAAGCACATATGGATACATAAAATTAGGATGAAAGGAAGAATTTAAAAACCACCACAATATTGTAAAGTAATGAGCTACCAATTAAATAAATAAAATGTAAAAAATAATAAATAAATACAATGTCAAAACAGATATATTAATAACAAAACCTGATATGAGGGGAATGGAAGAAAAGCAGAAGTATGGGCAAGTGGACCAGAGCCTTGTGAAATACATGATAGACTTAATTCCCTTAGAGCAAAACAGAGTAGTCATCTTGTTTAATTAATTCTGGTGACTATGGTCAATTTGTGTTTGTTTTGAAAATCACCTCTAGTCTGTTTAAAAGTAGATTATTATATGTCATGAAAAAATAAAAGGCCATCATTAACAATAAAGTCCTCCTTGGTGGTGTTTTTTAACAACCAAATTTTGACAAGTTTAACTGCCTCACCAAAAGGACCCTGACACATTACAGAAAATTGCAGGCACAGTATGTAATATAAATCTTCTCTTTAAATAGTAAACAGAGACCTTATGCTTGGAGGGTCAGCAAAATCAGAAAGTGCATGATCCATTGTATCCTTGGATCAGTCAAGATTAACCAATTTCCACTCAGGCAGCTCAAGGTTTTCTGGAACAGGGCTCAAAGATTTCACAAAGGGGAAAAGATGCTGCATAAGAAAAGGCCAGAGCAAATTAGAATGAATATTCACCCTTATAAAATTTCCATGGACCAGATGACAAGTCCAATATTTATTGCTCATATAACTTTTGAAAAAATGTTCGGTGGCATTTGTTACATTCACCATATGGTGTAAACACCACTCTATTTAGTTTCACAGTGTTCTCGTCAGCCTCAAAGAAAACCACAGGCCAACTAAGCAATCGTTCCATTCCCCCTCTTTCAGCCCCTGGCAGCCACCAGTCTACTTTCTCCTCTGAATTTGCCTGTTTGAGGAGTTTCATAAAAATGAGAGCATATAGCACCTGACCTTCTGTATCTGACTTCTATCACTTAGCATAGTATTTTAAACATCCTTCCCCATTGCAGAATGTATGGGCCCTCCCACCATCTTTATGGCTGACTAGTATTCTATTGCATGTTTCTTAATTCTTAATGTATGCTCAGTGGTGTCCAACTCCTTGTGACCCCATGGACTCTAGTCCATCAGGCTACTCTGTCCATGGGATTTTCCAGGCAAGAATAGTGGAGCAGATTGCCATTTCCTACTTCATCTATCTATGCATTTTGTTTACCCATTAATCCATTGATGGATATTAAAATATTTCCACATTTTGGCTACTGGAAATGTGCTGCTATAAACAAATGTGTATAAATATTTGTTTGAGTGTTTTCAATTCTTCAGGATATATACCTAAATGTAGAGCTGTGATAATTCTGTTTAACATTTTGAGGTAACACCAATGTGTTTTCCGGAGCTATATCATTTTACAATCCAAGAATTTATGAGAGTTTCACTTTGTCCATATCCTTACACAATTTGTTTTTAAATAATAATAATAATAGCTATCCAGTGGGGGTAAGGGGGCTTCCCTGGTGGCTCAGACAGTAAAGAATCTGCCTGCAATGTAGGAGACCTGAGTTTGATCCCGGGGTCAGGAAGATCCCTTGGAGAAGGGAATGGCAACCCACTCTAGTGTTCTTGCTCGGCAAATTCCAGGAAAAGAGGAGACTGGTGGACTATAGTCTACATGATTGGAAAAATTTAGACATGACTGAGTGGCTAATACTAGTAAGTGTGAAGTTGAAACAGAAGAGAGTCCTCTTGTCCTTGTCCCCCCATCCTCTGCCTGCTTTTTGTCTATAGAAAAACATTAGCCAAAGAATAAGTTTAATCAGAGAAATGAGAAAATGCAGAAACAAAAGAAAAGAGCCTAAGAAGACTAAATAATATTAGTTTAGTCATTAAGTAAACATTTAGTGCCTCTTCATGGGACATAGATAATATTCTGAGCCATATCTTGTGAGCAGGATCCTTATGGATCCTTTAGTATCCTTATGGATACTAAAACCTCTCCCCAACAAGTGGAAGAAGCTAACTATATGATGACCACACTGTAGCCATGACATAAACTGCTACAATTCTGAGAATTGACCCAAAGGAACGGGAACAAACTGATCCAACCCTGGAACTGAAAACTGTACCTAAAACAATCAAGATGATGCTTTTCAGACCACTGATGACCAATTTCAAGATGACCTTCAGAGGTGACTGTGCTGTTTCTGCGTGGAACCCCCTCCCTGCATCTATAAAAGCTCTTACCCACGGATTGTCATTGGCAAGTTGGCAGGTCAGGGGGAGAGGAACTCTATCCTTGGACAACAGTCCACCCCACTACCTCAGTTGTCAGCCTCCAGCATAAAAAGCAAACTTTCCTTTTGACCAACCTGTCTCTTTTTTGGCTTTTGAGGGGTGAGCAGCTGGACCCCTACTTTTGACAACAAAGTGATATCACAATGTGGTTTTGATCTTCACTTTTCTAATTTTAATGAAGATGAGCATCTTTTCATACATTGAGCAACTGCATTTGTTTTTTTGTGTTTTTTTGGAAGAGTTGTCTATTTCACTTACATATAAATGAATTACTGGTAAGGAAGAACTTATCAATGTTTCTTCCATTTCACTATTTGTTTTCTATATATCTTATGCCCTTCATGTTTTCCATTTCCTCCAGTACTTCCTTCTTTAGTGTCTAATTGTTATGTTGTGTGTGTATATGTATTGCACCATTTTGATTCCGTTTTCATATTCTTTTCTGAATTATCTTCAGATATTTTTCTAGAGTTTCTCATGGGGTTTCCTTTAATATCCTAAATTTATAACAATCTAGTCTGAATTGATACCAAGTTAGCTTCAACAATATATAAAAATCTGTTCCTATACAAATCTGGTTTCCCATTATGTTGTTATTGCCACAAACTATATCTTTATATATTGCATACCCATTAACATAGACATACAATTATTATTTGATGCACTTGTTTCTTTAAATCATATAGATAACAGAATGAGGAATTAGAAACCAAAAAATCAACAATGTTGGTTTTATATTTTGCAGTTATCTGTATAGCAGAGCTCTTTATTTTTTCATATAGCTTTGAGTTACTCTTTATTGTTATATTTCACTTCAAGGTGATGGACTGACTCCTTTTAGCATTACTCATAGGGTAAGTCTACTAATGATGAACTCCCTCAGCTTTTATTTATCTGAAACTCTCTCTTTTTTTCCTTCATTTTTAAAGAATTTTGATGGATATAAAATCCTTGGTTAACAGTTTTTTTTTTTATTTTTTTCTTTCAGCTCTTCAAAAATGTCATGCCACTTTCTTCAAGCCTCAGTGGTTTCTAATGAAAAATTGCCTGTTGATCCTATTGGAAATCTCTTGTATATGAGTTATTTCTCTCTTGCTGCTTTCAAAATTCTCTTTGTCTTTTGACAAGTTGATCATATGTCTCAGTAAGTGTCTCTTTGTGTTCATCCTTATTAGAATTCATTGAGATTTTTTGATGTGTAATTTCAAGCATTTGTAAAATTTGGGAGGTTTCAGCCTTTAGTTCTTCAAAGATTCTTATTGCCCAATCCTCTCTTTCCTCTCCTTCTAGGACTCCAATTATGAATACATTCATATTCTTGTTGATGTTTCATAGACTCTGTTAATTTTCTCATTCTTTTCTTTTAGTTCCTTGGACTGGATTATCCAATTGATCTATCTCAGGTTCATGGATTCTTTTCTTCTGCCTGCTCAAATATTTAGTCAAAAATCTCTATTGATGTTTTCTTTCTTTTATTTTTAGTTATTATAATTTGGGTTCTTTTTGTATGGTGCTAGTGGTAAAGAACCTGCCTGCCAAGTCAGGAGACACAAGAGACACGGGTGCGATCCCTGGGTAGGGAAGATCCCCTGGAGAAGGAAATGACAACCCACTTCAGTATTCTTTCCTGGGAAATCCCATGGACAGAGGAGCCTGGTGGGCTATAGTCCATGGGGCTGCAGAGAGTCAGATATGACTGACTGACTAAGCACATTGTATTAATAAATTTCAGCTCCAGAATTTCCATTTTGTTCTTTTTTAATAATTTCTATCTCTACTGATATTTTCTATTTGATCATTTATTTTTGTCCTTATTTTTTCTCTTCTCTCTGAGGATATTTAAAGTAATTGATTTAAAGTTTTTGCTTAGTAAGTCCGATATCTGTATTTATTCAGGAACAGATTCTATTATTGCTTTGTAATTGGATCATATCTTCTTGTTCTTTCACCTGCTACCTGATTTTGATGGAAAACTAGACATTTTGAATATTATAATATGGCAACTGTGAAAATCACATTCTTCTCTTTCCTAAGGGTTTGGAAGCTTTGTTGTTGTTGTTTCACTTCAGTCCTTTGCCTTCTGTGGGCTGTATGCTTGTTTAGTGAATTTGCCAAACTAATTTTTTAAACTCTGTATTCTTTGTCATATGTGATCTGTGAAGTCTCTATTCCTTTACTTATGTCTAGCTAGTGTTTTGACAGAAATTTCATTGAGTACTAGGAAAAGAAAGGAAGCAAGGAAGGATAGAAAGAAGGAAGGGAGAGAGGGAGGAGGGAGGGAATAAAGAAGAAATAAAGAAAAAGGAAAAATCCTCCAGTCTTTGTGAGTTGGCTTTGTTTGGGGCACTCCATCAGCCGGCACCTGGGCAGGCTTTTTACAGTTCTGCTTCTGTCTTCACATTCTGCTTGCATCATGCCTAGTGATAAACTGCAGGTGGAAGCTTAGAGTCTTTTAAGTTCTTATCTGAGCCTGCACCTTCTATACAGACATGAGCATGCTCTCCAGACTCCTCAGTGTACACGGACACTTTTCAGGGCCTTAATTCACCAAAGAATGCTTTCCCCAGATTTTTCTCACAGATTTTCAATTAATCTATTGTTCATTTCAATTGTAGTCTTTCACTCCAGGAATCTGCGTGTTTTTCATTCATTGTATAATGTTCTCAAAGAATGCCCACTAGTTTTCCATCCTAAGTTGCTGGTTAGCTGAAACAAAGGTTAGTGGCTTGCATCCTTTCTTCAGATCACCCCGGACAGACTAGAACAGACAAACAAACTCTGTGGGTGAGGTTTGTTCTGCTCTCTCTGGACCCAGGAATCAGGATCCCACACTGGGAAGGAGGGATGCCACCTTTAATAATGACCCCACACCAGGAAAGGGTTGAGTTAAGCACAAAGGAAATAGCCATGGGACTTTCCTGACATTTCCAAGTTTTTTTTTTTTTTTTTTTTTATTCAGCACTTGTTTTGTTCCTATAATCCCTTTGTTATTTCCCTAAGTTCTGAAAACTGATGCTGTCAAATTTTCCCCCAATATTTTGGTGCTTTGTACCAGGCTAAGCCCTGGGAAGTTTACTCTGCTCTTTTCACTTGGTGTAACTGGCTTCTCTGACTTAAGTCTACAGTCAAGAGTCTAGAGTCAACACTCCCTATATAGTAAGATGACCCAGTACACTGCATTATTTGAAGATAAAAATATTGTTCAATGGACATCAGTTCTGATATCTCAGTAAAATAGATGTCACACTATTTCAAAGACCCTTTGATTATACTATATGAGGATTTAAAAGACTAAGTAGAGAAATCTTCCCCACAGAGCCTTTGTAAAGACACAGTATGCCTCCTGCAGAGAAGTCTTCATCCACAGTCACTAATGGAGCATGGAAAACTAAGAATTAGTGAACTTATTCTAATAAATAAAAGCTGTGTTCAAGGCATGCAAAGACCAAGACAGAGACCAGAGCAGCTCTCAATGAGATATTTTCAGGTGAGCAGTGAGATTGATGACAAAAAAATCTGATATTATTCCATCTCTACTCTGCTTTTCTCCAATGCACAGTTATTGATAATTTTTACATAAGCAACTTAATTAGGTGGCCACAGTGTAAACTGAGGTTCAAAGAGGCTGGTGACTCCTCAGTAAGACAAAGACCATTGATGTAATAATCCCAGGTCAGATGACTCTACAGCCTATTTCTATTACATTTTGATGATCCTTCATATCTATAAAATTACCTTTTCCCTTAAGAAACAAAATTTATGAAGGCTTCAGGTATTTCCTTGCACTAGATGCTTTCAAGCCAACTGCATCCTTGCAGGAGGCTGCACCACTCCCCTGCTGACTCATGTTCTTTGGTGACTGCTGTCTCATTGTGATTCATGCCCTTTGGCTGTATGCCAGCCCAGGACCAGCCCCACCCTCCCTGCCCCTGTGGGGTGAAGGTCCTGGCAGAGTTTGACCTTGACTCAGCTCATGTACAATCGATCATGGATGATGTTGCTTAGTTGCTAGAGCAGTCATCACTCACTGACAAACGGTCTAAGTCATGAGTCTTCGGTTCAGAATTTCTATTGTCACTGGAAATTTCCAATGATTCATTGAAAATCATGTTCTTCTGAATGCCAGGAATGGTATCATTTTTTCAGTTAAATCTTTTCATTGGGATAGGTAAGAAATGACCTCTCAGAAATATTTCAGAAACTTTTGGATGACTTTAAAAATTTAAATAAGTAAAAAAGAAAGATGGAAATATATATCAAGAACTCTTCAGTGTTCACATTTTTTTAACAAGCCATTCAAATTTTATTAAGAGCATATTACACATCAAGATTTGTATGTCAAACATATTTGAATTATATGATGGCGTTTTGAAATAGTTACCACTTGAATGATTGGAATAGTTCTCCTTACTCATGGAATACTATATTAGACTTTTTCATGAGGAATTAGCTACATGATCTAAATTCATTTCTTCATTATATAATCAGTAGTCAGTAGATATTTCAAATGAATTAACATATAGTTGGAGGAGCTACAACCTTCTCAGAAATGACTTTCAACATATCGTTTTCAACTTTCTCAAAATAACATGAAATGCTATCACCCCTTTAGAGAGTGACAAAGTAAGGATGAGAGTGACAGCAAGTGAGAGAGAGAGAATCTGATAGAAATACTGACTATATCTTCTAAAACAAGAGGATTCTTAGACTGTAAGTCTCCTCTGCTTCCTGCAGGTCTTAAAAGGCCAAGACCACCCAGTTGAGGTTGACTAGGCCAATCGGTTTTGAGCTGCATTCTGTTAGGATCAACATATGAGCTTTTGGTAGATGCATGTTCATTTGAAATTTGGGAATCCCAGAAACAGTGTGTATGCTGCCTCTATGCAGGAGACCTAGGTTTGATCCCTGGGTTGGGAAGAGCCCCTGGAGAAAGGAAATACTACTCACTCCAGTATTCTGGCCTGGAGAATTCCATGAACTGTACAGTCCATGGGGTCACAAAGAGTCGGACATGACTGAGTGACTTTCACTTTCACTTTGATAGATCTGTGTTTATTTGAAATTCAGGAATCCCACAAAAAGTGTATGTGCTGCCTCTATCCTTATACAGAACTAAAATTATATATTAAAATGTAAATATATGTGTACTAAAATTTTAAAATAAAACAAATAATCCAATAAAAATTAGACAAGATATTTCACCAGAGCATTCACAAAATATATGAATGGCCATTAGCACATGGAAAAAACATAATTCATCAGGGAAATGAAAACTAAATCTGTAATGAGCTCTAAATATATACACTAGTATGGCAAAAAGCATTGACAAGGAAGTTAAGGGGTATCATGGCTTTATAAGATTTTTTTTTAAGTCCATGGTGAACTATTTAATCGTACTCATAAGTAACAATATATTTCGTTATATTCTCTGATAAAATTATAAATTAATTCTGTCTTTGAATCTGTGCTCTTATGGAAATTAAATATTTAAATTCAACTGTTTTCATCAAAAGAAAGGTGATCAGAACCTGCAAACAGACATTTGTGGTTTTTTGCATAATGATTACATATTGAATCAAAATATTATACAAGGTTCTTTGGGTACTTAACAATAATGGAGAAAGAAAGGAGAATCCAGAAATCTGCCATAAATCAGTGATACACCTCTGTACATTTTCTACAAAAGAATATGGTAAGACCATTATAAAAGCATTGGTTTGATATTAAATGCAATTTGAGGGCAAAGGGATATAAAATTGTCTATAACTTTGAGAACCGTGTTAAGATTCAAAAATGTCTGCATCTATCACTGCTGAGTTATTATATGTTCAGTTATATACTTCACTGTAAAAACTATCTAAGCTCACTTTAGTCTTTTAAAATATGACATTTATTATCAGAAAAGGAAGAACAAGGAAATGGAAGGAATAGAAAAAGTTTCTCCAAAAAAGACTTTTAGTTGAAAATAAGAAAAAATATGTTCTTTTTGTTCTCTTAGGAGTGTTAAACAGCAGAAAGTGAAGAGATGGTTGATAATTAAATATCTTTCTGTTATACATCATCCTTTGGGCTGTTTAATTCTGAAAATGACAATGCAATTTTAAGCTGATATCAATGAATTTTTGCTTAGAATGGTAAAGATGTGAAAAAATTATTTCTTTCATCTTGCATGTAAAATTTTAATTTACATGACATTTATGTATGCCAAATGATAAGCCAGACATGAATTATTGTACAACATAGCCAGAGAGAAGGACAATAAATCAATAGCAGCTCCAGAAATTTCTATGATAGTGGGAATATTCTAAAACATTCACCATCCAATAAGAGAGTTATTCACATTTGGTTACTGAGCATCAGAAAAAGTTGCTAGTGCAAATGAAAAGCTGAAGTTTTAGTTTAATTTTAATTTAAATAGCTATGTGTGGCTAATGTATGCCTTATTGAATAGACAACTGAAGTGCAATACTTTAATTTTAGATACAAAGACGTTGAAAGGCAGAGATATCTTGCTCAAAAATACAACAAAGTTGGCAGAAACAATAGCAGACACGCCATCATATTATTGACTCCCTAGTTGGATCAACTGGTAAAGAATCTGCCTGTCAATGCAGGAGATGCAGACAAGAGACATGGGTTCAATCCCTGGATTGAGAAGATCCGGTGAAGGAGGAAATGGCAACCCACTCCAGTACTCTTGCCTGGGAAATTCCATGGACAGAGGAGCCTGGTGGGTTACAGTTCATGGGGCTGCAAAGAGTTAGACATGACTGAGCAGGCACATAAGTAATGAGAAGTAAACACAGGCACTACGCAAGAGTGAACAAGCATATCAAACTGTTCTAGATGCAAACAAGGGGGTGTGTGCGTGTGTGTGTGTGTATGCATGTGCACTCAGTCATATCCGATTCTTTGTGATGCCATAGACTGTAGCCCAGCAGTTTCTTCAGTCCATGGGATTTTCTAGGCAAGAATACTGGAGTGGGTTGCCATTTCCTTCTCTAAGGGATCTTCCTGACCCAAGGATTGCACCCAAGTCTCTCGTGTCTCCTGCATTGGCAGGCAGATTCTTTATCGTTGCTGCCACCTAGAAAGCCCATAGCAAGGATACAAGCACTGTAACTCAGTACCTTTCTACTCTACAAAGTGACATCACCACAGGTCTACTTACCATCTATCACCCTGTCATTGATCCCCTTCACCCATTTTGCCCACTAGCAACACCTTTCTCCCTGGTAATCACTAATCTGATCTCTGAATCCATGAGTTTTTAACAATGCTACTCAGATATCACTCACTCTGATTCCTTCTACAAAACTTTGAAATTCTGATGTCTCATATTCAGAGACAATTAATTCAGAAGGCACTTTAGAAGAGAGAAAAGGGAGATGGGGAGAAAGACATTAAATGTTCTTATTGGAGAATTAGGTTTGAGGTTATTTCACTAAAATATGCAAAAGCATGTTTAATAGGTAATAATAGCCCACATGAGGTTATGATATTATGATTGAGTTTGCTCTATAATTAAATGCTTAAATCATTATCATTGTGTTATAAGATTTCCCAAAATGCCCAAATACCTAACCTTAGGTCAACAAACATTTGTGTGAAGACCTGATTGATACGACTCTGAGATGTTTACAGAACAGTAATCTGAAACGCCACAAGCTACAGAACAGATACTGTGTGACCAAGAAATAGAAAACGCGAGTCTGCAGAGAAAGAAAATGAGACTTCTGTGCAGAGACTACAGGAGAAATGTAAGAGGTGGTGCAAGATACACCCTGGGTCTTGACATTCTACATTCTAGTTCTCTAATTCAGAAAATCCCTGGGGTGTTTGAGTTTGATGAGACATTGCTACTTTGCATAAGCATAATAAAAAATAAGTAATTTATTTTCTTATTCATTTAAGTGAAATGTATTTGTTTAGTTTACACAAATTTATTTTCAATTAAATACTGCTAATTAATTCATGACAATAATGCCCTTTCTCATTTCCTCTGAAATGAGAATCTCAGTGTCCGCCATTACTTTTCTGACCCCATTTCTTCTATGATGCTTTCCCCAATACTAGGTTCTCATGAATATCTTGTTCCTCTGCACATCAGAAGAGTTACTGGCTTCATTACTGATTTTGACACTGAATTTTCTTCCCTTTTAATAGAGTGTATTTTAATTCTGTATCCGGCTACTCTTTGGTCTCTTCAGTTGGATTACAGTAAAAAATAGTGGGATTTCTACCAATAACAGTAGCAGAGCTATTAGAAAGATGTTGCTGCTCCTTAAACAGGAACATGTAATAGTCCCCCAGAGGATTACTGAATACACATCTTACGAAAAGTAGAATGTAAAACCCTGAACTTGGAATTTATCAGATTATCCTAGCACACATGAATGTTAAAATTATTTGTAGCACAACTGGGTACCTAATGCAACCACCTAAATCTGAATCCCTTCATATATCTTCCAAAAAAACATGTTAGAGAATACAATAACAAGCGAATCATGTCTTCAGATCAACAGGAACACAGAGGACACTACTAAAAACTGTGAGTAGAAAAATACACCTTAATTTTCACTAGCATCCTCTCTCAATCTTTCAAAACAGTCTTTGAAAGGATGAGGTCAGTCATCTGGCAAATTAAACAGCCTAAGTGTGGGTTAAAATGACCTACCAGAAAATGTGAAGTTTTGTGTAGATAAGAGCACCAACTAAAGAGAAGAAACTGGAAGCCTGCTCAAAAATCCTGTAAAGTGAAAATTATGGGAGAGAAAGGAGTTATTAATAAAAGGACAGAAGGGGCCTCCTTTGAATGCTTAAATATACAGGAGGGAGAATAGAAAGAGAGGAACTTCCCTAGTGATCCAGTGGCTAAGAACCCACCTGGCAATGCAGATGACGAGGGCTTGATACCTGACTGAGGCACTGGAGAGCCCATGCCTGTGGGACTGGTGGGGGAGACTAAGCCCACACACCTCAACTAGAGAGTCCGTGTGCCCCAATGAAAGACCCCACAGACGAAGGTGGGAAGGTGAGGCAATGAAGATGTAGCCAAATGAATATTTTAAAGAGAGAGAGAGAGGGGGTAATGTTAGCCAAATGCAGAGTAAGCAGCTGATGGTATCTACTGAAACTACATGTGAATTACCCAGCAATTTCTCTTCCAAAAGTTTATACTGAAGATAAGTATACATACAACACACTAGCATTCAGCTGTAGAAAAAATTTTCTATGAACTGAAAGAGTAATTTCTAGGGTATATTGTTCAGTGAAAAGAAACAAAGTGCAAAATCATATCTACATTGCAAAAGAAAAAAAAAGAGGAAGAGAATATGAATGTGCTTTGAGAAAGGGAAAGAGAGACTGGAAGGTGATCCAGAAACTAATGACACTAATTACCTGGAAAAAGTGGATGGAACTTAGGGGAAGGGAGAGGGTGAAAGGTTGTTGCTGAACCACGCAAAGACACCGGGATCCTTGACCTCCAAAGGAGAAGAATTCAATCCGGGGCCAGAGATAAGGCTTGATTGTTCAGAGCTTTTGTGTAATAAAGTTTTATTAAAGTATAAAGGAGATAAAGAAAGCTTCTGACATAGACATCAGAAGTGGGTAGAAAGAGTACCCGCTTGCCTAGTGTTAGCAATGGATTTATATACTCTCCAAAGAATGTCTGGAGGTTGTAAAGACCTCACCAGACCTACTCCCATAATTTACATTTTAAGATAACAGGACTAGCCAGAAGGTTTAATCCAGAGACTGTCCTCAGTCAGGATACATTGTTATATAATCCTAAGGAATGTCAGATCAGATCAGATCAGATCAGTCGCTCAGTTGTGTCCGGCTCTTTGCGACCCCATGAACCGCAGCACGCCAGGCCTCCCTGTCCATCACCAGCTCCCGGAGGTCACTCAGACTCGCATCCATCGAGTCAGTGATGCCATCCAGCCATCTCATCCTCTGTCGTCCCCTTCTCCTCCTGCCCTCAATCCCTCCCAGCATCAGAGTCTTCTCCAATGAGTCAACTCTTCGCATGAGGTGGCCAAAATACTGGAGTTTCAGCTTTAGCATCATTCCTTCTAAAGAAATTCCAGGATTGATCTCCTTCAGAATGGACTGGTTGGATCTTCTTGCAGTCCAAGGGACTCTCAAGAGTCTTCTCCAACACCACAGTTCAAAAGCATCAATTCTTCGGTGCTCAGCCTTCTTCACAGTCCAGCT
Organism: Tragelaphus eurycerus; assembly: GCA_935064755.1. NCBI lineage: Eukaryota > Metazoa > Chordata > Mammalia > Artiodactyla > Bovidae > Tragelaphus > Tragelaphus eurycerus. The sequence continues at coordinate 7,473,065 of CAKXYN010000074.1, forward strand.
CTCACATCCATACATGACCACAGGAAAGACCATAGCCTTGACTAGGCGAACCTTTGTTGGCAAAGTAATGTCTCTGCTTTTGAATATGCTATCTAGGTTGGTCATAACTTTCCTTCCAAGGAGCAAGCGTCTTTTAATTTCATGGCTGCAGTCACCATCTGCAGTGATTTTGGAGCCCAGAAAAACAAAGTCTGACACTGTTTCCACTGTTTCCCCATCTATTTCCCATGCAGTGATGGGACCAGATGCCATGATCTTCGTTTTCTGAATGTTGAGCTTTAAGCCAACCTTTTCACTCTCCACTTTCACTTGCATCAAGAGGCTTTTTAGCCCCTCTTCACTTTCTGCCATAAGAGTCGTGTCATCTGCATCTCTGAGGTTATTGATATTTCTCCCGGCAATCTTGATTCCAACTTGTGTTTCTTCCAGTCCAGCATTTCTCATGATGTACTCTGCATAGAAGTTAAATAAACATGGTGACAATATACAGCCTTGATGTACTCCTTTTCCTATTTGGAACCAGTCTGTTGTTCCATGACCAGTTCTAACTGTTGCTTCCTGACCTGCATACAGATTTCTTAAGAGGCAGATCAGGTGGTCTGGTATTCCCATCTCTTTCAGAATTTTCCATAGTTTATTGTGATCCACACAGTCAAAGGCTTTGGCATAGTCAATAAAGCAGAAATAGATGTTTTTCTGGAACTCTCTTGCTTTTTCCATGATCCAGCGGATGTTGGCAATTTGATCTCTGGTTCCTCTGCCATTTCTAAAACCAGCTTGAACATCAGGAAGTTCACGGTTCACATATTGCTGAAGCCTGGCTTGGAGAATTTTGAGCATTGCTTTACTAGCGTGTGAGATGAGTGCAATTGTTCGGTAGTTTGAGCACTCCTTGGCATTGCCTTTCTTTGGGATTGGGATGAAAACTGACCTTTTCCAATCTTGTGGCCACTGCTGAGTTTTCCAAATTTGCTGGCATATTGAGTGTAGCACTTTCACAGCATCATCATTCAGGACTTGGAATAGCTCCACTGGAATTCCATCACCTCCACTAGCTTTGTTCATAGTGATGCTTTCTAAGGCCCATTTGACTTCACATTCCAAGATGTCTGGCTCTAGGTCAGTGATCACACCATCATGATTATCTAGGTCTTGAAGCTCTTTTTTGTACAGTTCTTCTGTGTATTCTTGCCACCTCTTCTTAATATCTTCTGCTTCTGTTAGGTCCACACCATCTCTGTCCTTTATCGTGCCCATCTTTGCATGAAATGTTCCTTTGGTATCTCTGATTTTCCTGAAGAGATCCCTAGTCTTTCCCATTCTGTTGTTTTCCTCTATTTCTTTGCATTGATCACTGAAGAAGGCTTTCTTATCTCTTCTTGCTATTCTTTGGAACTCTGCATTTAGATGTTTATATCTTTCCTTTTCTCCTTTGCTAGCCATCTTGCTTTTTTGCATTTCTTTTCCATGGGGATGGTCTTGATCCCTGTCTCCTGTACAATGTCACGAACCTCATTCCATAGTTCATCAGGCACTCTATCTATCAGATCTAGGCCCTTAAATCTATTTCTCACTTCCGTCGCGCACTAAGAGCGCCCCGCCAGCTGCGTCGCGCACTAAGAGCGCCCCCGCCGGCTGCGTCGCGCACTGAGAGCGCGCTGCCGAGAGGAGCTACCCACGACCGAGGAAGGACTGAGGTGAGGGCCAGCGCACTAATCACGGCCGAGAAGAGCTACCCCACGACCGAGGTCAGGAAGGGCGGCGGTGAGGAGAGACCGCTCGTCCAAGGTAAGGTGCGATGGCTGTGCTTCGCTGGCCGGGAGCAGCCAGGAGCAGCCGGGATGAGATACCCCACGCCCAAGGTAAGAGAAACCCAAGTAAGACAGTAGGTCTTGAAAGAGGGCATCAGAGGGCAAATACACTAAGGAATGTAGAGGAAAAAAAAGTTTGTCCTTTCTTCCTCCATGAGAATTCCAGACCCCTCTCTCCTTGGGGACCTCTAGACTTCTTATCAACCTGACTAGGAAATGACTCTCTCAGGGGGCAGGTGGGTGATATTTTCCTGAGAATTCCTTTTCCCAAAGTTTTGACATTTGGAACATTGCTCCCATTGTACATACACAAAAATAATAAAAGAGTATAGGGATAAAATCTGAAATGGAGTTCAAGCAGAAATATATAAGCCTAACTGATTTTCTAAAAAATAACAAAACTAAATTTAAGGGGAAAGCACTAAAACAAAACCAAAAACGTAACTCAAATAACTTTTGAATATAGTATATTAACTTTATGCCCTCAAGGTAAATACTAAAATAACTGTTTCAAAATGCTGAACCTTGGTGCACCATTTTTTCTCAGTAGTATGAGGCAAGAATTCTAAAACTACTTACTGTGCTTTCTAGGATTAAATAAGCAAGTACATGTGAAGGATAATTGGAAATCAGAGTTTTATTGTTTTTGTTTTTTATTTTAGAAAAAAGTTTACGAAGAAAATTCACTGGATAGAGGAGCCTGGCAGGCTATAGTCCATGGGGTTGCAAAGAAAGTCGGTCTCAACTCAAACAACAACAAATATTGAAAGGGAAGATTAGAATAAACCTGGTGGTTTGAATTGGAATTTTATGGATTAGAGTAAATCCTTGTTTTGTAAAGTTGTAGCTTAATAGAGTGCTATTAATAAATGAATTCTTTTTTCCAATTTTTGCAGGTTGAGATTTTTTTACCTTTCCCAGACATAAACTTTTGTTATTACCAGATTTTTACTATTGAATCTCCACACTTATCAACTTTCAGCATGATTAGTTGTATAGTTGCTGCTGAGAAACCAAGGTTAAAATAAAAATTCAGCCCCCACGTTGGTAAGTAGTCTAAATGTTTAAGCTTTTTCCCTTTATATCTATATATTTAACATGTCTAGGTATTTAAAACTCACTCTAGTGCACATTATATGACTGTATATGCAAATATATGATTCCACTGAAACAACTAAAGGGTTTTCACATTTTTTTGATTTTTCATTTGTCTTACTGTAGGGGAAGAAAATCTCCCTCTATCTTTCTGAGTTATTAGCTGAGATCCCTGTAATAAAAACCAGGCTAACAAGAGAAAAACAAGCATGTTTGTTAGCATGTCTGCCTATGGGAGATACACAGAGCAGAATGAGTGACTCCCCAGGCCACCAAGCATTGAGGATCAAACACCATCTTAGTAAGGATATAGACCTCTTTGTGGTTGTCTAGTTGCTAAGTTGTGTCCAACTCTTTGCGACTCCATGGACTGTAGCCCACCAGGTTCCTCTTTCCATGGAATTTTCCAGGCAAGAATACTGGAGTGGACTGCTGTTTTCTTCTTCATGGGATCTTCCCAACCCATGGATCAAACCCAGATGTCCTGCATTGGCAGGCAGATTCTTTACTGATGAATCACCTAGGAAGCCCTTTATGGTTGTTATCAAGTCCAGCTCTTTGCAACCCCATGAACTACAGCAGGCCCAGCTTCTCTGTCCATCACTATCTCCCTGAGTTTGCTCAAACTTATGGCTACTGAGTCAGTGATGCCATCCAATCATCTCATCCTTTGTGGCCCCATTCTCCTCTTTGCTTCAGTTTTTCTCAGCATCAGAATCCTTTCCAATAAGTGGGCTCTTTGCATCAGGTGGCCAAAGTATTGGAGCATCAGCTTCAGCATCAGATATTCCAGTGAATAGTCAGGATTGATTTCCTATAGGATTGACTGATTTGATCTCTTGCAGTCCAAGGGAATCTCAAGAGTCTCCAGAACCACAGTTCGAAAGCATCAATTCTTTGGTGCTCAGCTTTCTTTATAGTCCAGCTCTCACATATGTACATGACTACTGAAAAAACCATAGCTTTGACTATATGGGCCTTTGTTGGCAAAGTGATGTCTCTGCTTTTTTTTTTTTTTTTGCAAAGTGATGTCTCACTGTCTAGGTTTGTCATAGCTATTCTTTCAAGGAGTAAGCATCTTTTGACTTCAAGGCTATAGTCACCATCTCCACTGATTTTGGAGCCCAGGAAAAAAAATCTGACACTGTTTCCACATTTCCCCCATCTATTTGCCATGAAGTGATAGGACCAGATGCCATGATTTTGGTTTTTTGAATGCTGAGTTTTATGCCAGCTTTTTCACTCTCCTCTTTCAACTTCATCAAGAAGCACTTTAGTTCTTCTTTGCTTTCTGCCATTCAAGTGGTACCATCTGCATATCTAAAGTTGTTGATATTTCGCCCAGCAATCTTGATTCCAGCTTGTGATTCATCCACCCCAGCATTTCACATGATGTACTCTGCATATAAGTTAAGTAAACAAGGTGACAACATACAGCCTTGAAGTACTCCTTTCCCAATTTGGAACCAGTCCTTTGTTCCATGTCTGGTTCTAACTGCTGCTTCTTGTCCTGCATACAGGTTTCTCAGGAGGCAGGTAAAGTGGTCTGATATTTTCATCTCTTTAAGAATATTCCACAATTTGTTGTGATCCACATGGTCATAGGTTTTAGCATAGTCAACGAAGCGGAAGTAGATTTTCTTTTTAATTCCCTTGCTTTTCTGTGATCTGATGTATGATGGCAATTTGGTCTCTGGTTCCTCTGTCTTTTCTAAACCCACCCTGTACATCTGGAAGTTCTTGATTCACATCCTGCTGAAGCCCTCTTAAGAGGAGAGCCAATGAATTTGAGACAAGATGAACAGGCCCTTAGAATAAATATGAGGTGTGATTTTTATGGATTTGTAAATTGTGAATTTGTCTAGGTGTGGTGCCCACTTCCAATCTCCTCTCTAGGGATAAAATCTTCCCTGGTTGATAAAACTCATTAATGGTATTGCACTTGGCCCAGTTCGTCCAGGCCATCAGGTCACTGAGACTTTCCTAGAGGTTAGCAGTCTGACATCCTTAAAAAAATATGTTCCTTAAAGACCTTATACTTTAATATCCCCCATTTTAGTTTTCCTGACATTTATAAATGTATAACTCTGATGTGATAAAGACATAGGAGAGAAAGAGTGAGTATATGCATGTGTGAGAGAGAGACAGAGACAATGAAGAAGGTAAAGATTCTCCTAAGCTCATTTTCTAAGTGGATCAAGGAACTGATAACTTCAGAATCTGCTATAAAGAAAAATGAGACTATTCACTTCCAGGTCAGTAGTTTGAATTCATCTCAGCTCAGTATTACCTCTAAGTATGAAATATGTGTTATTTAGGTTGGTGCCAGAATAAAAATAAGATAGCTGCCCTATTAAGAGCTGAAAGCCATCCATATTCTCCAAATCAACAGCACACCACTCATAGCAAGTGATGCAACAGGGTCCAGTAGGTGGCTTAATACAGCACCTTACTCAGGCAATACGTAAATGCATTCTAAACCTTTCCAAGACTCTTTTTACTAGAAATAGGAATTCGGCTCCATTTCGGTGTCACATCCAAAGTGGTATGTATGAGTCTATGCTTTACTAAGACTACAGAATTAGGGGCAAGACTTTATTTAGGCTGTTAAACTGTGCTATTAAGCAGGAAGCTTTCTTTGTGGATGGATAATACACCCTAAAATTCAGTGTATTTTTTTCGCTTTAATTTTCTATAATTATATTCTACTCTGGCATAATTCCTAGGCTCACTGTGGATGCTCCTTAATATTTTTGTAATGGATAGAAAATGGATGGATAAGGAGTTTTGTCAGGTAAAAATGTAAACAGAATTCATGCTATATCCAGTTATCTTTATATAGCTTGAAAATATATCCAAAACAGGCTGAATTAAAAAGGACACGGTTTCTTGGACACCTGGCAGAGAAAGCACAAAAGGAAAAAGCAATATGATACAGGTCATCCAAATTCTTCCTCTGAAAAGGCTGAATGCTCGTTTTTATTCTGTGTATAGAAACCAGAGCAATGTTTTGTGTAAATCAGATTCATCATTTCCTTCTTTTTTGCTTCACCTTTCTTTGCAAAGTTTTATATATGTCTGTTTGCTCCTAAGTCAGGAAGCACTGAGTACTTTCATGTGCAGAAAGGTGGTGTCATGCTGGGTAAATGCTGATTGAAATTAGTTGAATAACCTGGTCCTATTTTCCATTTTGGGCCTTCTAGGTGGCTCAGCAGTAAAGAATCTGCCTGCCAGTGAAGAAGAGGCAGATTTGATCCCTGGGTCAGGAAGATCCCCAGGAGAAGGAAAGGCAACCCATTCCAGTTTTATTGCCTGGGAAATCCTTGGACAGAAGAATCTAGTGGGCTGTAGTCCATGAGGTTGCAAAAGAGTATAGGACATGACTTGGTGACTAAACAGCAACAACAAATTGTAGGGAATGAGCAGGAAAGATATGAAGCAGTGGGCAGAAGGTGAGATGGTGGGAGCTGAGATTAAGGAGGGTCAAGGGTATCAGTACTGATGTGACTGTGGAGCTGAGTGACAGAGAGAAAAAAATCCTTCAGGGAGAGCAAATCACCGCCCATAAGTCAGATGATTAGAGAGCTGAGCTATGTAGATGCTGAAATAAACAATTATGGCAAAAATCATGTAAGTATTCACCAAAGGAGTATGTTCCAGCATGCAGAACTATCTTTAAGCTTTCAAACCATTAGCCTAGTGTTGGCACATTATAGGCTTTTAATAAAAGTTTGAGAACTAAATTTCCTAACACTCATTTGTGTGTGCAGAATAAAGACTGGGGAGATGACCAAATCCCTCTCACTTTGAGTTTAGGTTCTGTTATATCACATCGGGCTTCTCTAGTGGCTCAAACGGTAAAGAATCTGCCTACAATGCAGGAGACCTGAGTTCAATCCCTGGGTGGGTCAGGAAGATCCCCTGGAGAAGGAAATAACTACCCACTCCACCATTCTTGCCTGGAGAATTTCATGGACAGATGAGCCTGTCAGAGTCCATGGGGTCACAGAGTTGGACATGACTGAGCAACTAACAGTTTCACTTTTTCTTTTTTATGTCACATAAGAAAATGTGACTCCTGTGTGTTTGTGTCTTCCTGGCGGCTATTCCTGGATCTTCCTGGCTGTTATACTAGAACCTTAAACTAGCCTTAAAGGGTGCTAATCGTACTTTTTCCCTATTTCTGGTTGGGAGAATCTATAGTTGTAACTGTTGGATAGTTATACTTCCTAACTGCACTGACTCTTAGATAAACAAACACCTATAAAACTTGGGAGGTGTGCTACAGTTAAGGTATTAAGATTCATCAAGGAGAGTAGACTGATTGGTGCTCCAAAAATGAAATTAGAGAAAAATTTTAACACATGTGTACACAATCATCTCTATCTTATTTTAAAATGCATTTACTCAACATTGCATATCATATAAAATGACCAAAGTCTTAATTAAAACACTCTGTAACAGATGAGCAATGAAATCATATTTTACTAATATGTGTACCTTGTATTCCCACAGAGACTGAGACAGAACTGTGAGTATCTCCTGTGGAGGTACAGGTCAGCAGTGGACTGCTGCAGGAGCAGGGGCTCTGGGTGCAGCATAAGACCTGGTGTGGCATAAGCCCTCTTGGAGGTGATCGCCATTAACCCCACCATAGAGCCACCAGAACTTACACAGGACTGGGAAAATAGACTCTCGGAGGCCACAAACAAAACCTTGCGTGCACCAGGACCAGGAGAAAAGAGCAGTGACTGTACAAGAGACTGCCCCGGACTTGCCTGTGGGTGTCTGGGAGTTTCTGGCAGAGGCGTGGGCCAGCGGTGCCCTGCTGCGGGGTCAGAGGCACTGAGTGTAGCAATGCATGCATGGGACCTTTTGAAGGAGGCTGCCATTATCTTCATGATATCCCCATGGTTTGGCCTGAGGTAAATAACAGGGAGGGAAGACAGCTCCACTCATCAACAGAAAATCTGATTAAAGATTTACTGAGCATGGCCCTGCCTATCAGAACAAGACCCGGTTTCCCCCTCAGTTACTCTCTCCCATTAGGAAGCTTCTATAAGCCTCTTATCCTTCTCCATCAGAGGGCAGACAGAGTGAAAACCACAGTCACAGAAAATGAACCAATCTGATCATATGGACCACAGCTTTGTCTAATTCAATGAAACTATGAGCCATGCCCTGTAGGGCCAGGCAAGACAGACAGGTCATGGTGGAGAGTTCTGACAAAACGTGGTCCACTGGAGAAGGGAATGGCAAGCCACTTTAGTATTCTTGCCTTGAGAACCCCATGAACAATATGAAAAGGCAAAAAGATAGAATACTGAAAGAGGAACTCCCCAGGTCGGTAGGTGCCCAATATGCTACTGGAGATCAGTGGAGGAAAAAACTCCAGAAAGATGAAGGGATGGAGCCAAAGCAAAAACAACACTCAGCTGTGCATGTGACTGGTGATAGAAATAAAGTCTGATACTGTAAACAGCAATGTTGCATAAGAAGAATAAAGGCAAACTGGACGTGGTCAAACAGGAGATGGCAAGAGTGAATATTGATATTTTAGGAATCAGTGAATTAAAATGGACTGGAGTGGGTGAATTTAACTCAGAAGACTATTGTATCTACTACTGTGGGCAAGAATCCCTTAAAAGAAACGGAGTAGCCACTGTAGTCAACAGGACTCCAAAATAAATTGGATGTAATCTCAAAAACAATAAAATGATCTCTGTTCGTTTCCAAGGCAAACTATTCAATATCATTGTAATCCAAGCCTATGCCCTGACCAGTAATGCTGAAGAAACTGAAGCTGAACAGTTCTATAAAGACCTACAAGATCTTTTAGAACTAACACCCTCAAAAGATGCCCTTTTCATTATAGGGATCTGGATTGCAAAAATAGGAAGTCAAGAAACACTTAGAGTAACAGGCAAATTTGGCCTTGGAGTACAGAATGAAGCAAGGCAAAGGCTAATAGAGTTTTGCCAAGACAACGCACTGGTCATAGTAAACACCCTCTTCCAATAACACAAGAGAAGACTCTACATATGGACATAACCAGATGGTCAATACTGAAATTAGATTGATTATATTCTTTGCAGACAAAGATGGAGAAGTCTATCAGATCAGTCGCTCAGTCGTGTCCGACTCTTTGCGGCCCCATGAACCGCAGCACGCCAGGCCTCCCTGTCCATCACCAGCTCCCGGAGGTCACTCAGACTCGCATCCATCGAGTCAGTGATGCCATCCAGCCATCTCATCCTCTGTCGTCCCCTTCTCCTCCTGCCCTCAATCCCTCCCAGCATCAGAGTCTTCTCCAATGAGTCAACTCTTCGCATGAGGTGGCCAAAATACTGGAGTTTCAGCTTTAGCATCATTCCTTCTAAAGAAATTCCAGGATTGATCTCCTTCAGAATGGACTGGTTGGATCTTCTTGCAGTCCAAGGGACTCTCAAGAGTCTTCTCCAACACCACTATTCAAAAGCATCAATTCTTCGGCACTCAGCCTTCTTCACAGTCCAGCTCTCACATCCATACATGACCACAGGAAAGACCATAGCCTTGACTAGGCGAACCTTTGTTGGTAAAGTAATGTCTCTGCTTTTGAATATGCTATCTAGGTTGGTCATAACTTTCCTTCCAAGGAGCAAGCGTCTTTTAATTTCATGGCTGCAGTCACCATCTGCAGTGATTTTGGAGCCCAGAAAAACAAAGTCTGACACTGTTTCCACTGTTTCCCCATCTATTTCCCATGCAGTGATGGGACCAGATGCCATGATCTTCGTTTTCTGAATGTTGAGCTTTAAGCCAACCTTTTCACTCTCCACTTTCACTTGCATCAAGAGGCTTTTTAGCCCCTCTTCACTTTCTGCCATAAGAGTCGTGTCATCTGCATCTCTGAGGTTATTGATATTTCTCCCGGCAATCTTGATTCCAACTTGTGTTTCTTCCAGTCCAGCATTTCTCATGATGTACTCTGCATAGAAGTTAAATAAACATGGTGACAATATGCAGCCTTGACGTACTCCTTTTCCTATTTGGAACCAGTCTGTTGTTCCATGACCAGTTCTAACTGTTGCTTCCTGACCTGCATACAGATTTCTTAAGAGGCAGATCAGGTGATCTGGTATTCCCATCTCTTTCAGAATTTTCCATAGTTTATTGTGATCCACACAGTCAAAGGCTTTGGCATAGTCAATAAAGCAGAAATAGATGTTTTTCTGGAACTCTCTTGCTTTTTCCATGATCCAGCGGATGTTGGCAATTTGATCTCTGGTTCCTCTGCCGTTTCTAAAACCAGCTTGAACATCAGGAAGTTCACGGTTCACATATTGCTGAAGCCTGGCTTGGAGAATTTTGAGCATTACTTTACTAGCGTGTGAGATGACTATACAGTCAGCAAAAACAAGACCGGGAACTAACTGTGGCTTAGATCATGAACTCCTTATTGTGAAATTCAGACTGAAATTAAAGAAAGTAGGGAAAACCACTAGACCATTCAGGTTATGACCTAAATCAAATTCCTTACAATTATACAGTGGAAATGACAAACAGATTCAGGGATTAGATCTGATAGACACAGTGCCTGAAGAACTATGGACGGAGGTTTGTGACAATGTACAGGAGGCAGGGATAATGACCATCCCCAAGAAAAAGAAATGCATAAAGGCAGAATGGTTTTCTGGAGAGGCCTTACAAATAGCTGTGAAAAGAAGAGAAGCAAAGGGCAAAGGACAAAAGGAAAGATAAAACAATTTGAATGCAAAGTTCCAAAAAATAGCAGGAAGAGATACAAAAGCCTTCTTCAGTGATCAGTGCAAAGAAATAGAGGAAAACAATACAATGGGAAAGACCAGAGATCTCAAGAAAATTAGATACACCAAGGGAACATTCATGCACAGATGAGCACAAAAAAGGAAAGAAATGGTATGGACCTAACAGAAGCAGAAGATATTAAGAAGTGGTGGCAAGAATACACAGAACTATACAAAAAACATTGTCACAAACCATATGATCACAATGGTATTATCACTCACTAGAACCAGACATCCTGAAATGCGAAGCCAAGTGGGCCTTAGGAAGCATCACTAGGAACAAAGCTAGTGGAGGTGATGGAATTTCAGTTGAGCTATTTCAAATCCTAAAATATGATGCTGTGAAAGTGCTGCACTCAATATGCCAGCAAATTTGGAAAACGCTGCAGTGGTCATAGGACTGCTGCTGCTGCTGCTGCTAAGTCACTTTAGTCATGTCCGACTCTGTGTGACCCCATAGACAGCAGCCCACCAGGCTCCCCCGTCCCTGGGATTCTCCAGGCAAGAACACTGGAGTGGGTTGCCATTTCCTTCTCCAATACATAAAAGTGAAAAGTGAAAGTGAAGTCGCTCGGTCGTGTCCAACCCTCAGCGACCCCATGGACTGCAGCCTTCCAGGCTCCTCCATCCATGGGATTTTCCAGGCAGAAGCACTGGAGTTTCCACTCCAATCCCAAAGAAAGGCAATGCCAAAGAATGCGCAAATTACCACACAATTGCACTCATCTCACACGCTAGTAAGGTAATGCTCAAAATTCTCCAAGCCAGGCTTCAACAATATGTGAACCATGAACTTTCAGACATTCAAGCTGGATTTAGAAAAGGCAGAGGAACCAGATATCAAATTTCCAACCTCTGCTGGATCATTGAAAAGGCAAGAGAGTTCCAGGAAAACATCTGTTTCTGCTTTATTGACGATGCCAAGCCTTTGACTGTGTGGACAGTGAAAGACAGACAATAAACTATGGAAAATTCTGAAAGAGATGGGAATACCAGACCACCTGACCTGCCCCTTGAGAAATTTGTATGCAGGTCAGGAAGCAACAGTTAGAACTGGACATGGAACAACAGACTGGTTCCAAATAGGAAAAGGAGTACGTCAAGGCTGTATATTGTCACCCTGCTTATTTAACTTCTATGCAGAGTACATCATGAGAAACGCTGGGCTGGAAGAAGCACAAGCTGGAATCAAAATTGCCAGGATAAATATCAATAACCTCAGATATGCAGATGACACCACCCTTAGGGCAGAAAAAGAAGAAGAACTGAAAAACCTCTTGATGAAAGTGAAAGAGCAGAGTGAAAAAGTTGGCTTAAAACTCAACATTCAGAAAACTAAGATCATGGCATCTGGTCTATCACTTCATGGCAAATAGATGGGGAAAGAGTGGAAAAAGTGACAGAATATTTTTGGGGCTCCAAAATCAATCACTGCAGATGGTGACTGCAGCCATGAAATTAAAAGAGGCTTGCTGTTTGGAAGAAAAGCTATGACCAACCTAGATAGCATATTAAAAGGCAGAGACATTACCTGACAACAAAGGTCCGTCTAAGTCAAAGCTATCGTTTTTCCAGTGGTCATGTATGGATGTGTGAACTGTGGTGTTGGAGAAGACTCTTGAGAATCCCTTGGACTGCAAGGAGATCCAACCAGTCCATCCTAAAGGAAATCAGTCCTGAATATTCATTGAAAGGACCGATGCTGAAGCTGCAACTCCAATACTTTGGCTACCTAATGTGAAGAACTGACTCATTTGAAAAAACCCTCTTGCTGGGAAAGATTGAGGGCAGGAGGAAAAAATGACAACAGAGGATGAGATGGCTGGATGGCATCACCAAATCAATGGACATGAATTTGAGTAAACTTGGGAGTTGGTGATGGACAGGGAGGCCTGTCGTGCTGTAGTCCATGGAGTCACAAAGAGCTGGACACAACTGAGTGACTGAACTGAACCTAACTGAACTGTATTCCCAGAAGGTGCAGTTGGTAAAGACTATGCTTGCTAACATCATGAGAAACGCTGGACTGGAAGAAACACAAGCTGGAATCAAGATTGCTGGGAGAAATATCAATAACCTCAGATATGCAGATGACACCACCCTTATGGCAGAAACTGAAGAGGAACTCAAAAGCCTCTTGATGAAAGTGAAAGTGGAGAGTGAAAAGGTTGGCTTAAAGCTCAACATTCAGAAAATGAAGATCATGGCATCTGATCCCATCACTACATGGGAAATAGATGGAGAAACAGTGGAAACCGTGTCAGACTTTATTTTTCTGGGCTCCAAAATCACTGCAGATGGTGACTGCAGCCATGAAATTAGAAAATGTTTACTCCTTGGAAGGAAAGTTATGACCAACCTAGATAGCATATTCAAAAGCAGAGACATTACTTTGCCAACAAAGGTCCTTCTAGTCAAGGCTATGGTCTTTCCTGTGGTCATGTATGGATGTGAGAGCTGGACTGTGAAGAAGGCTGAGCGCTGAAGAATTGATGCTTTTGAATAGTGGTGTTGGAGAAGACTCTTGAGAGTCCCTTGGACTGCAAAGAGATCCAACCAGTCCATTCTGAAGGAGATCAGCCCTGGGTATTCTTTGGAACGGAGAAGGCAATGGCACCCCACTCCAGTACTTTTGCAAGGAATGATGCTAAAGCTGAAACTCCAGTACTTTGGCCACCTCATGTGAAGAGTTGACTCATTGGAGAAGACTGATGCTGGGAGGGATTGGGGGCAAGAGGAGAAGGGGACGACAGAGGATGAGATGGCTGAATGGCATCACTGACTCGATGGACGTGAGTCAGAGTGAATTCCGGGAGTTGGTGATGGACAGGGAGGCCTGGCATGCTGCGATTCATGGGATCACAAGGAGTCAGACACGACTGAACGACTGAACTGAACTGAACTGATGCTTGCTAATTCAGGAGATGCAAGAGATGCAGGTCAATCCCTGGGTCAGGAAGATCTTCTGGAGTAAGGAAATGGAAAATTGCACCAATACTCTTGCCTAAAAATTCCATGAACACCAAAGCCTGGTGGGTAACAGTTCATGGGGTAGAATTGCACAGAGTCGGACTTGACTGAGTATAAGCACCCACGTACTTTGTATTCAGTATAGAGTGTAGTGTTTAACATTATATGTTTACAATAGAGCTTTCACAGTTCATTTTGATTAAAAAGATGTATTCAAAGAACTTAGAACAGTGCTTAACAGAGTTCTTGTTCAGAAGGTATTAAGCAAGAAATAAACTGTATGGATAATCTTCTAAACATATAAGTTGTAAAATAAGTAAACATTTTTTTAATGTATAAAAAGTTGTATCTGCAAGCTGTTTCTTGGTTATTTTGATTCCATCCAGTTATATAGCATCCAAAGCATAGAAAGCGTAGTCAATTTCAGGAGAGAATTACCAGGCAACAAATGAAACAATTCATGTCTTCATATCTGAAATCGAAAAAAGGGCAAAACCCAGAAACATGAAAAGAGCTGAACTATTGATATAAAAACTAGAGTTTCACAAAAGTGTCATTTAAGTGGTCCAAGTCCTTTGTCTGATTTAAGAAACCTCCAACCAACAGAAAGAGATCTGCAAAAGTCCTTGCTATAGTCAGATTATCACAGTTGGGCACCTTAATGAGACAGTTGCAAGAGCTGAAGAAAAAATTACATTTTCTTCTTGCTGTGAAGCCGGAAGGTCAAGGAAGACTTCTGAAAGGAGTTGTAAATTGCAGATTAGGCTAAAACCCCTTATCAAGTTTTCTTTGATGAATCCTTTGCTATCAGCTTTTAAGTGCTACTGTATTTAGAGGCTCTTTTAAAAGGAGATTTTTTTTTCTGATTGCCACAGAAAATGTTGGGAAAAAAATACCCAGCAATCATTAACTTTAGCTTGGTTCTTCTGAAAAATAGACTTTTCATTGTAAAGTGGCGTGATCACTTTATAATGAAGCACACACTCAAGTCTCTCAGCCACTGTCTAGTAATGAGTAAGGTGTGACTTACAACCACACTTCTCCAATCACACCTACTTTTGCATGAGAATTGAGTATGGGCCATGACTGCTTCACAAACTGAATAAGTAGATGGAAGATCAAGACAAGATTATTGCATGGGAAAAGGAAGAAGTAGGCAGAGATGATGGGGAAGGGGGAGACCACTGTTCTGAGCAATAATAGTACTTCATTTTCAAGATCACTTATTTTATCATTACCTTTATCCACTTTACTGGCACAATAACACAGGAAGCAGAAAGATGGAAACAGTCATATTGTCTTGTTATATACATACTATTTTGAGACTATATTTTTTTGATTGTTGCTGTAACAAATGACCACAAATGCACTGACTTAAAACCACACAAATTGATTATCTTACAGTTCCAGAGGTCGGAATTCTGAAATAGGTCTTGTGAGGCTGCAATCCAGGTGTCGGTGGGGCTGCGTTCCCTTTTAGAGGCTCCAGGGAAATCTTCTCTTGCCATTTCCAGCTCACAGGGGCTGGCTGCCTTGTCTCATGGCCATGACCATGAGTCTTTATCAGATTACAATAGTGTGAGGGAAGGGTTCTTAGGCTTCCCTCTTCCCCCTTTAAAATTCTTGTGATTTACTAGCCCTTCTTGGATAAACCAAGATAACCTCCTTAAGGCCAGCTGATTTTTAATGTTTAGTCACTCCTTCATGACTGAGTCTTTGCTACCCCATAGACTTAGCCCATCTCTGTCCATGAAATTCTAGCTGATACACAACTTTAACTCCATCTGCAATTTTAATTCTTTCTTGCTAAGTAAACTAACCTAATCACAGGTTCTCAGGATCAGTACATGACATTTTTAGAAGCCCATTATTCTGTGACCCACCCCTGTCCTACACCACCACCCACCCGCAGGATCATAGCAAGCCACTTCTATTTTTAGCTCTCAGATACTTTTATTCTAGCACTGTTTTCTACATAACATTAAAAATGTCCCCTTAACATTGATTGTGGCAATGGTAACTCAAAAACAAATGATTAATAAAGAATGAATCCCTGATTCAAGAGAGGATCATATCCCAAACCTTACATATGTATTAATGATGATGTTGTCAAATTAGATGTCGCAGTGAGTTTCAAAAAATCTAGAGAATTACTTTGAATATATACATTTGCTACATGAAATTAGTGTATTTTCAAAGGATAGCTTTTGTTTGATATGTCTCATTTAAATGACCCCACCAAAAAAATTTCTAAAATTCTCTGGATACTAATATAGTTTTTCTAAAATATTTAGTCTGGATAATCTTAAAATTTTGGTAATAATTAACATATCAGTATTTTAGAACTGTCCAATTAGTTTTAGATATATATGTTAAATAAAATGTTAAAACTATTTTAAATATTATATATACACTTTATATTAGATTATTATATTGAAAAACAGAGACATTACTTTGTCCACAAAGGTCCATCTAGTCAAGGCTATGGTTTGTACAGTGGTCATGTATGGATGTGAGAGTTGGACTATAAAGAAAGTTGAGTGCTAAAGAATTGATGCTTTGAACTGTAGTGTTGGAGAAGACTTGAGAGTCCCTTGAACTGCAAGGAGATCCAACCAGTCCATCCTAAAGGAAATCAGTCCTGAATATTCATTGGAAAGACTGATGCTGAAGCTGAAACTCCAATCCTTTGGCCACCTGATGTGAAGAGCTGACTCATTTGAAAAGACCCTGATGCTGGGAAAGACTGAGGGTAGGAGGAGAAGGGGATGACAGAGGATGAGATGGTTGGATGGCATCACCGACTCAAGGGACATGGGTTTGGGTGAACTCCAGGAGTTGGTGATGGACAGGGAGGCCTGGCATGCTGCGGTTCATGGGGTCACGAAGAGTCGGACACGACTGAGTGACTGAACTGAACTGAACTGAACTGAAGCTTTATTTATACTGAATTTGTGATAATTTTGAAAAGATATATTATTCTGAAAAAAACATTCATATGGTAATCAGAGTACATGGATCCCCTTTTTCAATATCAGTGCATACTTCTAAATCAAGTCACTTAATTATAAAGACCTCAGTTTACTAAATCATAAAATGAAGACATTGAACTAGAATTGTGTTACAATCTAAGTACAATTCTACACTATTGAACAAAATTTTTCGTAGTATGACCATGTCAATTTCAATGAAAATGTTCAGAAAAACTATCATTGTGGTTATCTCAGAGAATCAAAAAAATCATTATGTGTTAAAACCCCTGAAAGCTCTTAATGAAGTCACTGTTTATCATTACTTAACCCAGAAACTTCTATCTTGACCCTTGGAATAAACATTGGGAATTGCTGATTTAGAATACCATGTGTGTATGAGAGTCCCTCAGTTATGTCAGATTATTTAGGACTCAATGGACTGTAGCCCACCAGGCTCCTCTGTCCATGGAATTCTCCAGGCAAGAGTACTGAAGTGGGTTGCCATTCACTTCTCCAAGGGATCTTCCTGACCCAGAAATCAAACTCAGATCTCCCACATTGCAGACAGATTCTATACCATCCAAGCCACCCAGGAAGCCCTAGAATCCCATAGCACTATTTTAAATGATTGAATAAGTAAAGTGTGGTCCAACTTTGCCCTTATGACATCACTTTACTTCCTTTCACTTCCATTATCATTATTTTGTCTCCCGACCTCCCCACCCCACCAGGATCTATTCCAGCTTTCTCATTTTATTAACAGTAGCCCTCCTCCAGTTCTGAATTGTGTCTGGTCACCCAGAGACTATATTTCCAGCTTCTTTTTTCCCAGAACTGTGACTATCTGAGGTATAACTTTGCTTGAAAGCTAGAAAGTTAGTCGGGATTGAAGCTGGAAAAAAAATTGAGTCTCCTAGGTCAGAGAAAAAAAGAGGTTATTACTCACACCATTAGCAGGATCAAGATTTTTTTTTTGCTTAGTTTTATTTTTTTAGGAATGCTATAGCAAAGGACCACAGATTAGGTATCTTAAATAACAGAAATGTATTTTCTTACAGTTAGGGTGGCTAGAAGTCCAAGATCAATATGTCAGTAAGATGGGTTTCTTTTGAAGCATCTCTCCTTAGTTTGCAGGTGAATAAATTCTCCCTGTGTCTTCACATGGTCTCTGTGTTTGTCTGTGTTCTAATCCTCTCTTTTTATAAGGATACCAATCATATTGGGGGCTTCTCAGGTGGCACAATGGTATGGAATTCACCTGCTAATCCAGGAGACTCAAGAGACATGGGTTCAGTCCCTGGGTTGGGAAGATCCCCTGGAGGAGGAAATAGCAACCCACTCCAGTGATATTGCCTGGAAAATTCCATGGACAGAAGAGCCTGGTGGGCTACAGTCCATGGGGTCACAAAGAGTCAGACACAGACACGACAGCGCAACTGAACACATGTGCACTAGTCATATTGGATGACTAGAGCACCCACCTTGTGCTCCCATTTTAACATAATTCCCTCCTTAAAAAGCTTTATCTCCAAATACAGTAGAGGCACTGGTTAATGTTTCAAAAGATGAATTTAAGGGAACACCATTCAGTCTGTAACAACCAAGTATAAGAGTTTTCTTGCTTCAGTTCTTACAAAGAGCCATGAGAAGGATCAGATGACATCTGTCCACAAAATGGGCTGTGTTACAGAAAAGGAGCCTGCAGCTTAGGAGAGCAGAACTTGTATAAAAGCAGGAAGCTCCTTACCTTGCATTCTGGAAAAGACTCTTCTTCTTCCTTCTGAAGCTGTTCTTTAAACCAGCATCCTTAAGAGACAGTCCTGAGAAAAGGCAGCTGGTAACACATACTGCTTGCAAGATGCTCAGAAACAAGAGTTCGGGAGAATCCCACAAGAATATTCAACTCTAATTGAATCCCATTGACTCAACAAAAGCTGATACCAAACCCCCTATATTTCTCTCATTTTGATAATTTTAGAACTACTGTCAGTAGAACTCCGAGCAACTCAGTGAGGCCACCTTGACTTCAACTCTGTCCTTAGGGTCCCAGACCTAACTCACTGGAAAAACCCCATACTCTAATTTTCCCTTAGAAAACCAGACAACTTTCTCCTTAGGTCTCTGCATTGGGTATTGCACTTGGCCTGGGACATCAATCAGATAATGTTAGAATATTAAGTAATATTACTAATCAATAAGGAGTGTAAGAGATTGCACAAACCTGGACTTAGCTGGCAAGGACCAAAGATCGCACAATTCCATGCTCAAAACCACCCTGACCAGTAAGTTGTTGCTGACATGAATTTCTTCAAGACTGGGGTGATGTCATTTCGGCTAAACTTAGGTACAAATTCCATGTCATCTCTTCCAACTGGATGCCCGCCATCATAGGTAAAACTGGGATACAGGAAGGATGAGTCAGTTTCTTCTCTGGGACACTCCTGGAACATCTAAGAATGGCCTCATTTTGGCGAGATCTCTGCCATCATCAATCACAGTAACCTCATCTTTTCTCTTCCAGAAAGCCACGTCTTTGTCACCATCCTGTCATCTTCTCCAAAACAGTCAAGAACTCCAAAAGGGGCTGGGTTCAACTCTGCTTTCAGCTCACAAGTGAGTCTGCCACAGCTCCACAGATGCTGGGAGTCTGGAGTCTTAGCCACTAGACCACCAGGGAAGTCCTTGTGTTTAATTTTAATAGTTGTAGGAAGCAGCAGACATTTTATATTCAATGTTAGTGGTTGTCAAACAGTGGTCCCCAACCAGCAGTTTGTTAGAAATGCAAGTTCTCAGTCCTTACCTCAGAACTACTACAGCAGAATTTCTGGGAATGAGAAAAGACACTGACATCTGAAATTTAATAATTCCATCTGTGAATCTGACATGAGCTAAAGTTTGACAGCTACTGGGCTAAGATGTGTATGTGATATATAAAAGAAGATAAATGGCATTTATTTATCTACTCTGATAAATTATGTGATGTTCTTGAAACTTCATTGGTCAACTGGTCCTAAAGTGTTTTTCAAATTGAAAAAGAGGGATCAAAGTTATCATTACTGTCACATTCAAATCATTAGTTCTAGCTCAGCTCCAACTTTGCAGAAATATAAAAGCCTAAGTTATACATTTACCCTGTATAAGATCAAAAGGTTTACTTTTGGGGGAAATTTATAGGAATTTTAAATTTCAAAAAAAAAACTATTAACATTGATTTGGGTTCAAAGATTCCTATACATATACTATTTTTTTAAATATATTGAGTAGTTGTAATGAATTAGCATCAATTGGTTTCCTGTCTAATGTATGTTTTTACATATATATCAAATTTCTCAGAAAACTATAAAGAAATGAATGTTTTTTTTTCAATTAAATTCACAGTGGGTGATTCTAAATTTGACCTTTTTAATGACTCTATAAATTTCGTATGTTGAATTGTCTTGTATTTATTGTAATCATTTTCCTTTCACTCTTGTCTTTAGCAAATTAAATTTTTTCAGAAGCTAATCTCAAACACAGTTGCTGGCAAGATTCTTTCTTTGGTTCAGTAGTTTGCTAGCTCAAAATATTAACAAAAAGCCTAGGGAGTTCTTCTTAATCTAAAACAAAACAAACAAAAAAAGTGGTATGGAAAAAATAGACTGTTATGCTTTGATAGTTGCTATGGATACTAAGCTCCTTCACAGTTTTGAACTGTGTGTAGGAGCATAAATACTTGCTATTTGATGAACTTGTGATTTTATTCAGAATTGCTGCAATTCATGTGCCATATATGTACTATCTCAGATTAATGTCAGTCACAGATAAGACAACTTTGAAAAGAAAACTCTCCCTCTCATTTTCACAATTTATTTGGAAGAATGATTAGAAACACATCAAGAACATATGAAACTTTAAATAATAAATCCCATTCATGAAAACTTGCATAGCCAGCATCGTTTTTCCTCACTATTTTGAAGTGGGAAAAAAAGAATAAGGTTAAAGAAATCTTACAATATCCTTTAGCAAAATAGTTTGGATACAATAGTTTAAGTAAGAACTGTAAATAACAGCTGTCTCAGCAGAATTATTTATAGTACACAATTTTACCTTTAAAAAGTTTCATTTGTGTTTCATCTTTCAATCATATTGCCATTGAGATATTTGCAATTTTCTCTTTTCAATTCCAGACAACATCTTTTTTATCCTTCATTTATTTAAAAAATACAACCAAATGTGCAGAGTTAAATTTAACAATAGGAGCTCTGAGTTTTGACTATTTTAACCACCTAATGACAGACATAAATGAGTCATTACATTGATGTCTGACAGCACTGTTTTCTATTGCTTCTGAGATTGTCCTGTCTTATATTAGAAACATCTAATTTCCATGACAGAGAGACACGTATCATCTAATAGATTTCAATCTTTAAAACCAGATTGATAACCAACTTAAATCTCCTCCTCCATCTCTGCTCCATGCTAACTGTAGATTACAGATATAGATCATAGCTGTCCAGTTAAATGCTTACAATGGTCCTTCCTTACTTAATCGCTTTAGTTATCAACTCCATCATTTTCAACCTCTTTTTTTCTTCTTTAGCTCTATAATATTCCAATCAATTTATGGCATTTTAGATCAAAACACATTATCTGTATATCTTAGCAAATTATGGTAGCTCTTGCTCATTTTGTGTTTAGGAAATTGCTAAATGAAAGAAACTTTTTTCTATTACTACCTTTTTATTTTTCTAAATGATCCTTTAAAAGTGTATTTTTTAATTTTAAAAATTGAAATCTTTGCAGATGTATCTCAGAACCGAGGATATAGAAACAAGTAGTTTGGAAGATTTTGTACATTACAAATATATTAAGTGAATATTTTAAAATAAGCTTTTCTCTTATTTTCACATATTTTAGTGGCACATGGAACATGTAAGAAAGCAATACATTGAGTGTGGTATAACATTTAAATTATTTAAGGCTAGTTGTTTATGGTTAATTTGAAGTACTGTTTCAAACAAAAAAAAAAATCTTTGGGCAAATAATTGTTTTTCTAACGTCTAAGGAAATCTGTGTTTTTTTATACAAATGTTTAGAAATAAACATTATGAGAATGGAAGGGAATAAGATAATTTACTGTTTTGAAATAACATAGCTAGAACATTAAAAAATATATAGCCAATTTTAAGAATAAATAAGCTTACAAAAGTATTGGGTATAAGATCTATATGTAAGTATTAGTCATATTTCCCTAAATCAGCAACAATATTTGGTACAAAGATACCATTTATAAGAGAATTGCAACTACTATGTGCCCAGAAGTGAATCTAACAAATGATGCCCAAGATCTCTACATAGTAAGCCATAACACGTGACTGAGAACACAATTAAAGACTCTCTAAATAAGTAGATCACAATGCGTTACATCATGTTACCATAACATCCAGTCCCATCACTTCATGGCAAATAAATGGGGAAATAGTGGAAACAGTGGCTGATTTTATATTTTGGGACTCCAAAATCACTGCAGATGGTGACTGCAGCCATGAAATTAAAAGACGCTTACTCATTGGAAGGAAAGTAATGACCAACCTAGAAAGCATATTCAAAAGCAGAGACATTACTTTGTCAACAAAGGTCCTTCTAGTCAAGGCTATGGTTTTTCCAGTGGTCATGTGTGGATGTGAGAGTTGGACTATAAAGAAAGCTGAGCACTGAAGAATTGATGCTTTTGAACTGTAGTGTTGGAGGAGACTCTTGAGAGTCCCCTGGACTGCAAGGAGATCCGACCAGTCCATCCTAAAGGAGATCAGTCTTGAATATCCACTGGAAGGACTGATGTTAAAGCTGAAACTCCAATACTTTGGCCACCTGATGCAAAGAGCTGACTCATTGGAAAAGACCCTGATGCTGTCAAAGTTTGAGGGCAGGAGGAGAAGGGGACAACAGAGGTTGAGATGGCTGGATGGCATCACTGACTCAATGGACATAAGTTTGGGTAAACTCTGGCAGTTGGTGATGAACAGGGAGGCCTGGCGTGCTGCAGTTCATGGGGTCACAAAGAGTCGGACACGACCGAGCAACTGAACTGAACTGAAATCAGATCAGATCAGTCGCTCAGTCATGTCCGACTCTTTGCGACCCCATGAATTGCAGCATGCCAGGCCTCGCTATCCATCACCAACTCCCGGAGGTCACTCAGACTCACATCCATCGAGTCAGTGATGCCATCCAGCCATCTCATCTTCTGTCGTCCCCTTCTCCTCCTGCCCCCAATCCCTCCCAGCATCAGAGTCTTCTCCAATGAGTCAACTCTTCGCATGCTGCTGCTGCTGCTGCTGCTGCTAAGTCGCTTCAGTCATGTCCGACTCCGAGCGATCCCATAGACGGCAGCCCACCAGGCTCCTCTGTCCCTGGGATTCTCCAGGCAAGAATACTGGAGTGGGTTGCCATTTCCTTCTCCAATGCATGAAAGTGAAAAGTGAAAGTGAAGTCGCTCAGTTGTGTCCGACTCTCAGCGACCCCGTGGACTGGAGCCTACCAGGCTCCTCCGTCCGTGGGATTTTCCAGGCAAGAGTACTGGGGTGGGGTGCCATTGCCTTCCCCACTCTTCGCATGAGGTGGCCAAAATACTGGAGTTTCAGCTTTAGCATCATTCCTTCCAAAGAAATCCCAGGGCTGATCTCCTTCAGAATGGACTGGTTGGATCTCCTTGCAGTCCAAGAGACTCTCAAGAGTCTTCTCCAACACCACAGTTCAAAAGCATCAATTCTGTGGCACTCAGCTTTCTTCACAGTCCAGCTCTCACATCCATACATGACCACAGGAAAGACCATAGCCTTGACTAGGCGAACCTTTGTTGGCAAAGTAATGTCTCTGCTTTTGAATATGCTATCTAGGTTGGTCATAACTTTCCTTCCAAGGAGTAAGCGTCTTTTAATTTCATGGCTGCAGTCACCATCTGCAGTGATTTTGGAGCCCAGAAAAATAAAGTCTGACACTGTTTCCCCATCTATTTCCCATGTAGTGATGGGACCGGATGCCATGATCTTCGTTTTCTGAATGTTGAGCTTTAAGCCAACCTTTTCACTCTAAGTGGAGGAAAACTAAAGTTCAAAGATGTTGAAATATGCATAATTATAGTTACATTGTAATGTATCCATTTGTATTGGGTGACACACCAGTTCTTCAGAATTCTTTTCCTTATATAGTTTCCAGTTAGCATTGGTAATAGGAAACATGCTGCATGAGACACAGGGGATAGAATTAAAGATGCTACCATACATCTCTATGGGCTTCCCAGGTGACTCAATGGGAAAGAGCCTGCCTGCAAAGCAGGAAACACAGGGGTCAAGTCGAGGGTTCAATCACCAAGATAGGGAGATCCCCTGGAGGAGGGCATGGCAACCCACTGCAGTTTTCTTGCTGGAGAATACCATGGAAAGAGGAGCCTGGCCAGCTACAGTCCATGGGGTCACAAAGAGTTGAACACGACTGCAGGGACAGAGCACGTACATACATCTCTATGTATCTGTCAATCTGCCTGTCTGTCTGTCTGTCTGTCTACTAAAGATCCATACAAGACTCCAGGCTCTATAGTAGTTCCTGCTCACTGTGGCTTATTTGCTCCATGAAATATCACCCAGACTCACTGCTTTAATGAAACTGCTTAAGTGATAAAGTTAATTTTTCACCCGCATTATGGAGTGTCTGTGTTACAAACAACCACACTCATAGGCAGGTTATAATAAAAAAAAATAATAATTGATATTTCCTATTGTTTTCTTATGATGCCTGTGTGTGTTGCTAAGTCACTTCAGTCGTGTCCAACTCTTTGCCATGCTATGGACTGTAATTTTATTATGATAACTACATTTAAAGATAATATTCGACAAGACAAATACATAGATGCAGTATACAGGGTTCCCCACAGGACAGTTAAAAGGATAAGGGCTGGGAAGTTTTGCATTTCAGAGGGTTTTAGTTAAATTTTCACAAAGCAAAATATGTTGAAAATTAGATATAGTTTCCAAAGGTGAATATACCATACTGAGACTTTGCCACTTCAGCAGAGCAGATAATTAAACAATAGCATTAATTAAAATTGACAGCACAGAGAAACCTGATTACTACAGGTTATGAATGTAGCACAAACAAATTTAGTAAAAATGCTTTTTAGAACAGTAATAATATCTTAGAATTTCTACCAAATCCTATGAAAATAATAAATTTTACATTTAATGTATCTCATAATCCCTCTGAAAGCTGTGAGAAAGTATCTTTTTAGAAAATTATAAACCTATGATATGGGACAGATTTTTAGTCTGAGTTTCCCTGATGACTCAGGCAGTCAAGAACCTGCCTGCAATGCAGGAGACCCAGGTTCAATCCCTGGGCTGAGAAGATCTCCTGGAGAAGGGAATGGATACTCACTTCTTTCCGTGTCCTTGCTTGAAGAATCCCATGGGCAGAGGAGCCTGGTGAGCTACAGTCCATGGGGCCACAAAGAGTCAGACATGACTGAGCAACTAACGCCTCCAAAGTATGAAGAAACAGAGTTTTCAAGTGCTTTCTCAGAGTTATTTTCATATAATTAATTGTTTGGCCAGTATACAGGTGGTGCCATTCAATGCATTCAACCAAAAACGAAGACTCTAGTTGACTATCTGCTAGTCACAGCAGCTCTGCTAAATTCTCAGCCCTTTTGACTTTCCAAATGCCTTCAGAATTGTCATGGAAAGAAAGCTTCCTGTAAGATTTTAAGTTTTTGGACATTTCTTTTCCAGGACTTAGTGACAAAGTTAAAGTCGCTCAGTTATGTCCAACTCTTTGGGACCCCATGGACTATACAGTCCATGGAATTCTCCAGGCCAGGTACTGGAGTGGGTAGCCTTTCCCTTCTCCAGGGGAACTTCCCAAGCCAGGGATCGAACCCAGGTGTCCCACATGGCAGGCGGATTCTTTACCAGCTGAGCAACCAGGGAAGCCCAAGAATACTGGAGTGGGTAGCCTATCCCTTCTCCAGTGGATCTTCCCAACCCAGAAATCGAACCGGGGTCTTACACATTACACGCAGATTCTTTACCAACTGAGCTATGAGGGAAGCCACTTAATGATGACTCTGAAGCAAAAACATGGCACCCTTGCATCTGAATCTTTCATATGGTTAGACATCTGCAATATTTCTTCACCCCAACAGCCTCAATTTCTCCTAAAATGTTAAAATATTCCATAACAGCATATGGTAAAGCCTGAACAAACATTTTAGACAACCCAATATTACATTCAGGATCACTTTCACAATTAAGAAAAAGTACAATGGAAGAGGGAATGGCAAACCACTCTAGTATTCTGGCTGTGAGAGCATCATAGACTGTAGAAAAAGGCAAAAGTACTCCAGATAACATTAAATCCTGATTTCCATGTAAATTCCCCTCCATCCTTCATTTTTCTAAAAACACAGAAACTTCAGAAAATGAACATTCTGGAGATGGGACAATCATGAATAAAGCAGAGCAAGGACTCATAGTCATGTTGAGAATGCTGGGATTTAGGATTCTACTTTCTCATTGTAAACTTTTCCTAACTAAGTCAGGAAACCATTTCTTTATTCATCTAACTGAGGTATGAACACCCTTAAGGATGGTGAAATCAGTAAAAGTGATAAAGATGCAATTTGATTTGTGGTAAGAAGAATTCAATAAACTCTAATCTACATCAGCTACTCTAAAAATTTCAGGCTAGTCGGTGGAAATATATATATATATATATGTAAACAAACACACACATATATGGGGTTTCCCTGGTGGCTCAGGCAATAAAGAATCTACCTGCTAATACAGGACACCTGGGTTCAATCCCTCAGTTGGGAAGATCCCTGGAGAAGAGAATTGGCAACCCACTCCAATATTCTTGCCTGGAGAATTTCACCGATAGAGGAACCTGGTGGACTACAGTCCGTGAGGTCTCAAAGAGTCAGACACAGCTGAGCAACTAACATTCACTTTTCATGTGTGTATGTGTGTATAAATATGTGTGTGTGTGTGTGTGTGTGTGTGTGTGTGTGTGTCATGCCATGTGACAGAGTAGGCAGTAACACCCCACTCCAGTGCTCTTGCCTGGAAAATCCCATGGACGGAGGAGCCTGGTAGGCTGCAGTCCATGGGGTCGCTAAGGGTCAGACATGACTGAGCAACTTCACTTTCCCTTTTCACTTTCATGCATTGGAGAAGGAAATGGCAACCCACTCCAGTGTTCTTGCCTGGAGAATCCCAGGGACGGGGAAGCCTGTGGGCTGCTGTCTATGGGGTTGCACAGAGTAGGACACAACTGAAGCGACTTAGCAGCAGCAGCAGCATCCCATGTTAAGTCACTTCAGTAGCGTTCAACTCAGTGGGACCATATGAACTGTAACCTGCCAGGTTCCGCTGTCCATGGGGATTCTTCAGGCAAGAATACTGGAGTTGGTCGCCATGCCCTCCTCCAGACATATGTATATATGTACACATATATTTACATATATTTCTGTGTGTGTATATATATATACATATATTTGTGTGTGTGTGTATATATATACACACATATATTTGTGTGTGTGTATATATATATAAATAAATGTGTACATATATACATATATCTGGAGGAGGGCATGGTGACCCACTCCAGTATTCTTGCCTGAAGAATCCCCTTTAAAAAGAGGAACATTATATCTGTGAGGGTACCCTAGTTAAAATTAGTCAAATTTTGATGGAATTTTATATTAAATAAGAATTAGAAGTATGTATCATCCTGGTCCGGGGAAGGCAATGGCACCCCACCCCAGTACTTTTGCCTGGAAAATCCCATGGACGGAGGACTGGTAGGCTCCAGTCCATGGGGTCGCTAAGAGTCAGACACGACTGAGCGACTTCGCTTTCACTTTTCACTTTCATGCATTGGAGAAGGAAATGGCAACCCACTCCAGTGTTCTTGCCTGGAGAATCCCAGGGATGGGGGAGCCTGGTGAGCTTCCATCTATGGGGTCGCACAGAGTCGGACACAACTGAAGCGACACAGCAGCAGCAGCAGCAGCAGCATCCTAGTCATAAAATAGCTGATGATTCTGGCTCTCAAGGGACTTGATATCTTCTGATCTTACCATGCTTATATTATAACTGATCCAATTTTTCTTCTCAAAATCAATCAACGAAAAAGAATATCAGAAAACTAAGGTTTTGTGAATGTTTATTATGTAAAGGCAGTTTATTTAAATTATCACAATCTTTACAGTACCCTGTGAGATTGGTATGAGCTCCAATTTGTATATGCAAACAAACTCAAAAAAGTTTACTGACTTATCAATTTCAAATAAAGACATTATGACTTACTGTACCTCTCTAACACTGCTCATCCCAACATTTTCCTCTTTATGACTTTACTTTTTCAATGTCGAGGTCACTGGTGTCATTTATAGTCTATTCCATAAATAAACTACAAAATAATGATTTTCTACTCAATTATTTGTCTCTGAAATGTCTAAACTTTTAATATTTAAATCATTACTATAAACAATTGCTAAGAAAATATTTGTCATTTTTTAAGGCATATCAAATCAGATCAGATCAGTTGCTTAGTCGTGTCCAACTCTTTGGACCCCATGAATCACAGCACGCCAGGCCTCCCTGTCCATCACCAACTCCTGGAGTTCACTGAGACTCACGTCCATCGAGTCCGTGATGCCATCCAGCCATCTCATCCTCTGTCGTCCCCTTTTCCTCTTGCCCCCAATTCCTCCCAGCATCAGAGTCTTTTCCAATGAGTCAACTCTTCGCATGAGGTGGCCAAAATACTGGAGTTTCAGCTTTAGCATCATTCCTTCCAAAGAAATCCCAGGGCTGATCTCCTTCAGAATGGACTGGTTGGATCTCCTTGCAGTCCAAGGGGCTCTCAAGAGTCTTCTCCAACACCACAGTTCAAAAGCATCAATTCTTCGGCGCTCAGCCTTCTTCACAGTCCAACTCTCACATCCATACATGACCACAGGACAAACCATACCCTTGACTAGACGAACCTTTGTTGGCAAAGTAATGTCTCTGCTTTTGAATATGCTATCTAGGTTGGTCATAACTTTCCTTCCAAGGAGTAAGTGTCTTTTAATTTCATGGCTGCAGTCACCATCTGCAGTGCTTTTGGAGCCCAGAAAAACAAAGTCTGACACTGTTTCCACTGTTTCCCCATCTATTTCCCATGCAGTGATGGGACCAGATGCCATGATCTTCGTTTTCTGAATGTTGAGCTTTAAGCCAACTTTTTCACTCTCCACTTTCACTTTCATCAAGAGGCTTTTTAGTTCCTCTTCACTTTCCGCCATAAGAAGAGTAAGTTAAAATATATTTTATTACATTTTAAGTATTTTAGTATATTGTCATGTTATCTTTAATCACATTTTTTACCACCACTGTACCATACAAGTAAATCTGTTTATTGAATCAAGAAGGGGCCTGACAGGTGTCACTAGTGGTAAAGAACCCTCCTGCCAGTACAGGAGACATAAGAGATGCAGGTTTGATTCCTGGGTTGAGAAGATCCCCTGGAGGAGGGCATAGCAACCCACTCTAGTGTTCTTGCCTAGAGAATCCCATGGACAGCGGAACCTGGCGGGCTGTGGGCCACAGGGTCGTGAAGAATCGGATCAGGGAAAATAATATTGTCACTTAACATTTCCTAA
This sequence comes from Tragelaphus eurycerus, assembly GCA_935064755.1. Lineage (NCBI taxonomy): Eukaryota > Metazoa > Chordata > Mammalia > Artiodactyla > Bovidae > Tragelaphus > Tragelaphus eurycerus. The sequence goes on from CAKXYN010000074.1 coordinate 7,502,406, forward strand.
TTGCTGAAAGTCATACCACATTTAATTTTACATTCACTAGAAGAGAATAAGTGGGGAAGGCAATGGCACCCCACCCCAGTACTTTTACCTGGAAAACCCCATGGACGGAGGAGCCTCGTAGGCTCCAGTCCATGGGGTCGCTAAGAGTCGGACACGACTGAGCGGCTTCGCTTTCACTTTTCACTTTCCTGCATTGGAGAAGGAAATGGCAACCCACTCCAGTGTTCTTGCCTGGAGAATCCCAGGGACAGGGGAGCCTGGTGAGCTTCCGTCTGTGGGGTCGCACAGAGTCGGACACGACTGAAGTGACTTAGCAGCAGCGGCAGCAGCAGCAGAAGAGAATAAGACTGGTAGAAAAAGATTTATAGGCTGCCTCACAGGACAATGCCTGATATCAAAGATAACACCAAAAATATTATATTAAGAAGATGATGAAAATTAATGCTTGCAGCAACTCCCTGAAGTAGATATCAATATTGCTGTTATAAGGGCTGAAAAACTTGTAGACTCATCAAAGAAGCATAACTAAAGATGATAAAGTTGAGATTTGCAGGTTTATCTTTAATATACCCTTCCACCTTTAAATTATGAGCTCCTTGAAGAGACCATAATTTACACTGTATTTTTTGCTCAATAATCAACACAATGCATAAAAGGTAATGATAATTTACTGAATTTATCTTTTCACTGGTAGCATTATTTTCATAGAATTGATGGTATTATAATGATACAACATAAAACTAGATACAAAAAATCATTAAAATGATAGTATGGCTATCCATTAGACTATTCAGTTTATTTTATAATTTATTGATATTTATTCAAGGAGCAGTGAATGTAACAGAGCTCATATTTTCAGGGACCTCACAGTCTAATGGAGAATTGATAAACTAATAAATTCAGTATCACATAATACATACAATAATAGACGACCGCAAAGGAACAGAAGACATAGGAGAGTCCAGGGAAGACCTTAGAGACGAGGTTGTCCTGAAAGTGAAGTGTAAATGACAGTGGTTCAGTCTGTCTAGGGAAAGCAATGTGTTTCAGGAAAAAGAAGCAGTATGTGCAAAAGCAGATTCGAGAACAATGGGGTATGTTTAAATATCTCCTGACAAAAGCCAGGGACCAGAGGGAGCTATAGGAGATTACGCCATGCTGTAAATATGGTGGGCCGCCTCTAAGACAGCCCTGCTGGTGTTAATGCCTTTTCGACTCCCCACTCTTTACTGTGGTTGGGGCTTCCCAGGGGGCGCTAGTGGTAAAGACCCGCCTGCCAAGGCAGGAGACAGTGGTTTGATCCCTGGGTCAGACACTAAGAGACAGGTTTGATCCCTGGGTCAGGAAGATCCCCTGGAGGAGAAAATGGCAACCTACTCCATTATTCTTGCCTGGGAGATTCCATGGACAGAGGAGGCTGGCAGGCTACAGTCCATGGGGTCACAGAGCTGAACATGACTGAGCATACCAACACACACACACACACAGGCACATACACACAGACACACACACAGGCACACACACAGACACACACAGGCACACACACAAACACACACACACAGATACACACAGACAGACACACACACACACACAGACACACACAGGCACACACACAGACAGACAGATACACACAGACATACACACATAGACACAGACACACACACATAGGCACACACACAGATAGACACACAGACACACACAGGCACACATACACAGGCACACACAGACACACACAGACACACACACATAGGCACACACACACAGGCACACACACAGACAGACAGATACACACAGACACACACACAGACACACACAGGCACACATACACAGGCACACACACAGACACACACAGACAGATACACACAGACACACACAGGCACACACAGACACACACATACATACAGATGCACACAGACACACACACATAGGCACATACACACACAGACAGATACAGACACACACAGGCGCACAAAGACAGACAGATACACAGAGACACACACACACAAACACACACAGAGACACACACACACATCCTTATCATGCTCAGCCCTAGTGACTGTTCTCTAACAAGTAGAAGATGGCATAAGTGATAGCATGTCATTCCTGAGACTGGATTTCAAACATTCCCTAACTTCCACCTTGCTTCTCCCTTCTCATTCTTTCTCAGAGCCTTAATTCTCAGGGGAAAAGCTGCCATTTTGTGAGCAATCTTAACAAGGCCAAAATGGCAAGAAACTAGGGGTATCTAACCAAGAGCTACTGAGCATCTGAGCTCTGCTGAAACCCCCAGACCAGTCAGACTTTAAGATGATTCCAGGCCAAGGAAACCTGAGTGTCATTTGTCTTCCAGAGGCACCAGCTGAACTGTGACTGCGTTCTTAACACTGAAACTGGGAGCTGGTCTGCTGCTTTAATCTGCTGAATTTTGGTGTGTATGCTAGGCAGTAATAGATAACTATTGCGATTTAGATAGGGGCAGATGATAATGACCCCATAGAGATCGTACTGCGGACACTGAAATCAAATTCAAGAGCAGCAGGATACAATAAAGATTTCAGAAAAGAGTGGCTGGATGAGTCGATTTGTATTGAACAGACATTACTTAAATGTTAATGATTATGAATATAGGATATTAGCGCAGGGGTGTCAGATGGAAGAGCTTAATGAGAGAAGAACTGGTCTCAGCCAAGGGTAAAGAAGCTGAAGAGGAGGGTGTGGTGCTCAGCAATACACAGGATGAAGATGCAGCACAACTTCGTAATCATCAGTTCAGCGGAGAAAAGCGAGGACGAAGAGTCTATGACGATGTCAAGGTTTTCAATGGAAATGATCAGTGTGAGGTAGGGGCCAACATCAGTCCTGAGAAAGACCACCAGGAGGAGTACACTTGGGTTGGGTGGGGCAGGACAGAGGCAAAGGGTGAGTTCCACTGTAGACCAATCAGACTTTGGGTGCTGAAGGCACCCTGAAGTCGAATCGTGAGTAAATGCAAGAATCTAAGGGACTGAAGAGAGGTGAGCATCACAGGGAACACCAGTGTCTACAGGGTGGAAAGCAGACAAGGGTGAAGCAAAAGGACAGAGGGCGTGCATGAAAGGGAGCAAAAGGACCAAAAGCCCGGTGTCCTAGAGATCGGGAAGGAAGGAAGCTGGAAAAGACGGGAAGGAAGTGCCAAACACAGCAATGAGAATAGCTGTGTGATGCCTGGCAAACAGATACAGAACACCAGGAGCGTCTGGCCACCAAAGCCAGAGCATCTGGTGGGCACGTTTTCACAACTGCGACAGCTATGCTTCCGAATGCTGTTCTGTCTTCCTGGTCCAAACCCAGTGCTTTGAGAGCTCATTAACACATGTGCCCCTTTGTATACTAAGATGTGTGCTACCAGAAGGCTCTGTGCTGTTAGTACAAGGACTATAGTCTAAATATCCTTCGCTTTATATCAGTGAGAAGAAACACAACCCTGTCACCAAGTCTTTTCCAATCAGGTTGTCAATTAAACCTGATATTAGTGCCAGGTTGTAAGGTTGAGAGGAGGGACAGAAACTTCACTCTGGGAAAACTAGGGACTAACATTGCTATGAGCTACTCGGTGATGAAAACACTTAAAAGAAGTAGCAGAACACACCAATGTATCTTATTAATGCCTCTCTCAGACATTTTTCCCTGCATCATTTTTCTAATTTATTAATAAAATAAGATATCTTCCCACTTGTTAATTAGAAAAATTAAACGAAAGGCATACTGGTGCCTATTAGTGAAAAGTGAAAAACACTGAAAATGTTAAGTCGCTCTGCCTTGCTCGACTCTTTGCAACCCCATGAACTGTAGCCCAGCAGGCTTCTCTATCCTTGGAATTCTCTGGGCAAAAATACTAGACTGGGTTGCCACTCCCTTCTCCAGGGAATCGTCGCTTTTCAGGGATCGAACTGGAGTCTCCTGCATTGCAGGCAGATTACCATCAGCCAAAACAAAAATTCTACTTGCAAAGCAGACCATTATTTTCCAAAGGAGGATAATTTCTTCCTCCCATTTAGTGATACCAAGGTAAGGATAATATTGTTCCCTTTAGGCCTTTCTGTTCCCTATGTTGCCTGTTTTGTCTCTCTAGTTTTGTGAAATACTAGGGCATAGGAAAAGTTTGACAACTCACTCATGTGACCCAACTAACAAGTTGCTATGTTTACCCTGGAGGTTGGAATAGGAGTTAAGACAGCTGCCGGAACATATGGGCCTCAAGGCATGACCACCCTTGGGGTAGCATTTCATGGGTATTTGGTGTACCAACTGGCAAGTTAGATAGTTTTCCGTTTACATTTATCCCGGGAGCATGAGTACTTCACAATCCACGAGGGGCTACAGTTGCCAAGTCCTGTGGTTCAGGACCATAAGCTGTGCTCTGATCGTGGGGCTCATTGTGTTCCTACTTAATAAAAGGGAAAAACATTCCACTTTCCAGCAGGGTGGAAGCATATGATCAATGTGTTTTCCCTTGCAACTGAAGGCAAGATCTTTTACTTCTGCGATACCATATGGATCCAGATCTAATTTTAAGTAAAACCCTGTGAGTGAACAGTCCTAAAGTGAGAATTCTGAAACACATGCTCATTCCTCAAACATTCTACAAAAGGAGGGATATGATGGAAGTGAATGAAAAGTTTCATATAAATAAGTCACTATTCCCGTATTTTATATTGGTGAAAGATGTTCAGGTTTTTATTCCTCTTTATTAAGTAAAACATATGCAACTGAGGAGCGAGGATTGTGTACAATATGCAGGCAATTTTAAATCATCTGACATGCTGCTGTTTCCAGCTACTATCACCCAACTAAGAAAATGATTTGTCCATAAGCCCAGGACTTTGAAAATAAATGAGCAAGAGATGTGCTAGATATTCATGGCTATCCTTAGCTAAAGTCTTTATCTCTCAGGAGAGAGCTTGGGTCTTGTTTTGGTTTGGTTCAGCTTGTTTTTTGAAAAAAATTTTTTTTGGTTTGTTTTTAATATATTCTGATACCTTGGTCAAGACATTTTTCTTTTTATGCCATTTTGTTTTTACATTACAATTTTTTAAATGAAACTTAAATTTATATTTTAATTGTAAATTCATGCAGACTTTATATATATATATATATATAAATATTCATTTATTTAAGCTGTATTTTTTTAATTTAATAGAGTTTTATTAACAACTTATACCTTATAGAGTTTTTCTATAATGTACTGATTCTTAATTGTGGCATGTGGATTCTAGGTCTCTGACCAAGGATAAAACTCAGGCCCCCTGCTTTGGGACCTCAGAGTTTTTAGCCCCTGAACCACCAGAGATTTTTTTAATGAATATTAGTAAACAAGCAATGCAAAACTTTAGGTATCACTTGTAATTAAAGTTCTATCTACACAGATGGGATTAGACCATTTTTAATTTAAAAAAATGTAATTTTTTGAGAAGAGTTGGGTTCACAGCAATGCAGGAGACTTGGTTCAATTCCTGGGTTGGGAAGATCCCCTGGAGGAGGGCATGGCAACCCACTCCAGTACTCTTGCCTGAAAATCCCATGGACAGAGGAGCCTGGCGGGTACAGTCTATGGGGTCTCAGAGTCAGACAGGCCTGAGCAACTAAGCACATACGGGACACAGGAGATGGTGAGAATTTGGCCGGTTGGGTAGTTGCAGCTGCTGAGCTGGCTGCCACTACTTGGTAAGAGCTTCTGTGTTGTGAGGGAGAGTCATTTTCTTCCTGTGTCTTGAGATGAGCAAATATGGGGCAGCAAACATCTTTAGTGGGAAGATTTTATGCTCAAGGCATGAACAACATAAAAACCAGTGGCTCCGTGTTAGGTGAGGGTGGGAGAGATCACTTGTGAGGTAAACTTGATGTAAACAAATTCACTTTTTTAAAAAATGGCATTGAGTTACAGAAAAAATGGAGTTGGGTATTTCTATATCCCTGTCCAAACACCATCTTAATCTTACCTTTTCAATTTTGACTTTTTCAAAAGTCAGAATTTTTGTGAAGCTTCTTATTTATTATTGTTCCTTTTAAAATCTGTTTTAATAATTGGTCATTCTCATTGCTATCTTAACTTTTTGATAGGTGGCAATAAATGCCCAAGTATTTTCAATGAAATTGCAATTTATATTTATATAGCAAGTGAAATTAAACCTTGATCTAGTCAAACAAATTTATACTGTCAAATCTACTCACTAAATTACTTTAGATAAGTATAGTATCCTCAAAGTGGTGAGAAGCATCAGATCAGATCAGTCGCTCAGTCATGTCCAACTCTTTGCGACCCCATGAACTGCAGCACGCCAGGCCTCCCTATCCATCACCAGCTCTCGGAGGTCATTCAGACTCACATTCATTGAGTCAGTGATGCCATCCAGCCATCTCATCCTCTGTCGTCCCCTTCTCCTCCTGCCCCCAATCCCTCCCAGTATCAGAGTCTTCTCCAATGAGTCAACTCTTCGCATGAGGTGGCCAAAGTACTGGAGTTTCAGCTTTAGCATCATTCCTTCCAAATGAGAAGCATATATTACAACATATCTGAAGTGGTTGTGTCACAGAATAGTGTGTTACTGGAAATGATTATGTAATCTATGATTTTGTTCCAAGGTAGAAGTGCTAAAATTTAGGTAAGAAGAGAATGTCCCTGTAGATAGCATTTGCCTATTGGAGTCCATTTTAAATAGTTTGCTGACCCATAAAACACTGCTAATGGCTGAATTCAGTGATGTAAAATTCTGTGTAGTAAGATTTTCTGGTTTTTGTCATAGGTAATTCAGTATTGGAAATATTATTTTATAACATTAAACCTTATTGATGGAGAGAAAGTACTTTATTAGTTAGGAGTTTTACACATTGTAGTGAGGGAAGACACACTATAATTCAGATCATACCTTTTAAAAATTTCCTCTATTTTCAAGCTGAAACATAAAAGACATTCTTTGCATAAATATTGACATCACATCTATTTTCAAAAGAATACTTTGGGAAACAGATTGTGTTTAATATATGTATATAAATTAATGCAGGAGAACCATATACATTAATAATCATACTTTATCACAAATACACTTGTGCATATCCTTAGTAAAATATTTCTTATAAAGAAGATATGTGTGTGCTCAGACTCTCTATGGCCCCATGGAGTATAGCCTGGCAGGCTCCTCTGTCCATGAAATTTTTCAGGCAAGAATACTGGAGTAGGGTGCCATTTCCTACTCCAGGGGATCCTTCCAACCCAGGGATCAAGTCCGCATCTCTTGTGTCTCCTGAATTGGCAGGTGGATTCTTTACCACTAGTGGACCTGGGAGGCCCATAAGGATATAACATGTGCTATGTATGACGGGGTTCCCAGGTGGCGCTAGTGATAAAGAGGCTGCCTGCCAAAGCAGGAAACTTAAGAGATGCAGGTTTGATCCCTGGGCCAGGAAAATCCCCTGGAGGAGGGCATGGCAACCCACCCCAGTATTCATGCCTTGAAATCCTATGGACCAAGGAGTCCAGTGGGCTATGGTCCAAAAGGTCACAAACAGTCAGATATGACTGAAGTGACTTAGCACACACGAGCATATGCTATTAGAAATGTCAAGCTACATATTCATTTCCTCTGACTATATGTATACCCTGGCATTCACCCAAGTGGTTATAAGTGTTGTTGAATATAGACACTTACCCTAAGTTTAGGAAAGGAGTGAAGTCGTAGGTTACTGCTGCTAAGTGTTCTACACGTGACACTTGAGTCCCACCAGAGTCTTTGATCTATTCCCTCTATAGTGCAAAATATGACATAGTTAATATTCAGCTGCCTAAGATGAGGTAAGTGTCTATCCACCTCGCAAGGTCACTAATTCACTAACTCAAGCAAGTACATTTTATTCTAGATTACCCTGTATAGGCATGTTTCACATTTATTAAACTAGAGTTTAGACCACAGCTGTTCTTTGCAGACTACCATTTTATAATTCAGAATCACTCCAAGTAACTCTAGTTTTGTGAAGCAAGCTTAGACTTGGCAACTAGCGAGAACACAGATTTCGAATGCCATTTGCACTGTGCAGTTAAATTATTACACATGCCTTTTGGCCAGGTGGCACAATCCACATGCTTTTTCCTTTGGCCCCAGTGTACTTCTTCCTCTTGTTAGCACTATACAGAGATGCCCTTTTCAACCTTTAACCTAAGCATCAAGAACTATGAGGAATGGAATTATGACTGCAGATTGACAGAAAATGTTTTTTTTAATAGCAAGTATTTTATTTATGGCAACACTTCAGAAAATTCATACAGAAATTTGTACTTGAATTTGTGCACATTTCTGAGCTTGTCTTTCCAGAATTGCTCCAGTTAAATCATGTTTATTAAGCAAACAGTACTCCCTCAGGATGATAGTATAGACTTTGAAGGAGTCTTATTATTTAAGTCCACTTCTTTGATGAATTCTAACTGATCTGCAAACAAAAGTAAAGCAGATGGCAATTAGTGTTACTGAAAGCAGTAAGATAGATAAGTTCTAGCCTGTGCCACAACCATATCAGTGGTGGAAATTTTAGAGAAACATAAGGACAATGAAAGAGGGAGATGAGAAATGCATGTGGATTGAGAAATTATAGCATAGAAGTTAAATACATGGACTTGGATCATAAAGTCTGGGCTATAATTCTTGCTAAATACTTAACAAGACATGTGACCTTGAGCAAGTTAATTAAAATTGCTAAATCTCAGGAGATTTTCATCTCAAAAAAAAATGGAAAAGTAAATTACTAACTCATAGGGTTTTGATAAAGTTGAATGAGGTAACAGTAATTAACAGTTACAAAACATCATTTCCAATCACTTTTCAAAATATTTTATATTTATTAGATCATTGAATCTTCCCAACAATCCTATCAGATAGATACTATCATTCTATCCCTTATTAAATAAACAACAGAGATAGAGAAAGTATAAATAACTAGCTTAAGGTCACAGCTATTAAAGGAGGAGCTGAAATTCTAACTCTAGAGCTTGTGCCCTTGGTAAGGCTTTAACATGTATATCTGCTTAGTTAGTCTATGAGATCTGGTGTGTGCACAAAATTGTGACCATACCTTAAACCATTTTCTTTTTCATTTTTTTCAAAAAGGCTAGTCATTTTTCTTGTAGATTTCTGCCTACATAAATGACATTTTTGAGAAATTAGTTTGCAGATGATACCCATCACAATCACAAAGAAGTCAACCGTATTGGTAATCTATGACAAAGTCTATAACGATTTGATCGCTTTGCTGCTTCAATTTGAGTGTATGTATAGGCATATGGAAGATAAGCAACCAAAGAAAATTATTCATGAGTCTTATATTTAAGCAGTTGTTTACTCACAATGAAGTAACATTTTGTTGAAACATTGCAAGAGTAGAAAATAAATTGCAGAGTCACAATTGATAGATTCAAAAGGGCATATTCCTATATGGGTTGTTTAGTTGCTCAGTCGTCTGATTCTTTTGTGACCCTATGGACGGTAGCCTGCCAGGCTTCTTTGTCCATAGGATCTCCCAGGCAAGAATATACTGGAGGGGGTTGCTATTTCCATATATGGGTTGAGTTCTTTCTTAAAGACATAGTAATCAACAACATTTGCTTGTCAGTAAAGTACAGAAGGAAACTGACCAAGAGTTTTAATATTCTCCATATTTGTTATTCATACTTTCCTGGAAAAAATTACTTTTCTCTCCATTTCCTAACATAGAAAAAGGTTAAATGTTCTACTGCCTTTGTATTTTAAGTAGTTTGCTGCTTAACGTCTTTATTTCAAGAGAGGGGAAACAATGATTGATTATGCCAATCATGTAAATCTATTTACTTAGTGAAAAATATAAAGTTGCCTCAGTCTTCTTATTTACTTCTTGTTTTCTCTGGAAATTGAGTAGCATTATATTGAGGAAGCATGCATTTATATACAATTTTCTACATGACGGATTACCTACAGATGCATCACAACTTCTGAAGGACCGGTTTATTTCTAACATAAACTGTAAAAGCTAAACTGCTCAGAAATGCAGATATCACTCTGAAAAAGTCAGATCTCAGCCTCAATCCTAGTAAATTGGATTCTCTGAAAAATGTGAGGAACCTATAATTTTTGGAATACTAACTGGATATCCATAGAGAGGACTTGGAGCAATATGAAACACCACGATAATAGAATTGCTGTCTCAAGAAATCTGAAATTAATAGCATAGAGAAGTGGCTTTAGAAATGTATTATTAATAGAGAAACTCCACTTCTCAAATGCTTTTTTTCGGTTACTCTTGCATTATAGAGAAATAGAGACTTAATAATGTATAGCTTAATAATGTCTTATAATTGGACATTTTCACATCTACCAACCTCAGAGTTGCAAAGTCCAGAATATTATCCCTGAAGGAGGTATTAAATGATCTTTAAATACACAAACATCACAAAGTGTAATGTATTTTACTCCAAGGGTAAATACAAAGGTATTGAGAGCACCCCCAAGGGGGCACCACATGAATGTGAAACTGTAAAGACCTCCCCACCCACAAGGTCATCAAGACGTGGTGACTCTTCCTCAGCTTCACACACATGTAAGGAGAAAGCACCTGTCTATGGCCAAGAGAAAGAGATGACAGTGCGCAATCCTCCAGTTAATTTCGGAAAATGTTTTTGTTCCCACCTTCCATCACATCCATTGCTGTTTGTGAAATGGGTTCTGAGTGATAATAGCAAGTCTAGCTGACATCATCATAGGTGGCAGCCTCAAATGTGACAAATACCATCAAATAGCAAAAGAACACACGTGAGGAGTGCTCAGCAAAGACTCTGTAGGACGGAATTTATAGCAGCGTTGACAACTGGAAATTAAATCTTTCTCAACATGTTGATGGAACTAGTACTCTCTTTTTACAGGTTGTATCACAATAATTGCCAAGTAAAAACTCAAGTAGTTGAAACTTCCATAGCAATCCAATGGTTAAGACTTCCCTTCCGAATGCAGGGGGAGTGGGTTCAATTCCTGGTTGGAGAACTAAAATCCAACAATAGTTCATGGCCAAAAAAACAAAAGCATAAAACAGAAGCAAAATAATAACAAATTTAAGAAAGATTTTTTTAATGGTCTACATCTTAAAAAAATTTTTTAAAGCCAAGTAACAAGCTCAATTAACCATTTCTTGAGTATGCAAATTGAACACGTAGACATGTATATTTAAATCTTGATTTTGAGCATTGCTTGTACACGTGAAAGAAATTTCAAGATAAAATCAGTATCATATTTAGGAAGAATTTCTTCCAGACCCATATCTGCATAACATTGTTTAAACAGGAGTCCCCAGCCCCCAGGCCATGGACAAATACAAAGCCACACAGCAGGAGGTAAGTAGCCAGCAACTACTAGAAGCTTCATCCATATTTACAGCCACTCCCCATCACTCTCCCATCACCCCCATAAGGAACCTTCCAGCTGCAGAAAAACAAGCTCAAGGCTCCCACTGATCCTGCATTGTGGTGAGCTGCATAATTATTTGGTGAGTTGTAATGATAACAGACTTCCCTGGTGGCTCATACGGTAAAGCGTCTGTCTACAACGTGGGAGACCTAGGTTCCATCCCCGGGTTGGGAAGATCCCCTGGAGAAGGAAATGGCAATCCACTCCAGTACTATTGCCTGGAAAATCCCATGGACAGAGGAGCTTGGTAGGCTACAGTCCATGGGGTCGCAAACAGAGGGACATGACTGAGCGACTCTTCTTTTAATGATAACAAAAACAAAGTACACCATAAATTTAATGCACTTGAATCATCCTGAAACCAACTCCTCCAGCCTCGGTCCATGAAAAAAATTGTCTTTCAAGAAATCTGAACCTGGTGCCCAAAAGTTTGGAGGTCATCATTTTAAATGATTGTTTAAACTCTCTACCTTGCAAATAGATTGCAAGGAATGTACTCAATTGGCTATGAATCATGAACTACTAGTGATATTCATTTCTATGTCCTACTTAGTTCATGTACTTTGTAAGGACCAGAAATGCACCATGGGGTGTTTATTCTGTATTGGGTAAGAATATCTAATTGCTCTTCTATGATTTTGACTTAGAAGTGAAGTGTTTATGTTACATATGAAGTAACATAAAATGTATCATTTTAAATTTTTTTCAACTGAGTATAAATTTGAGAAAAAAGTAATCACTCAATATGTAATTTGCATCTCACTTTTTTTTTTTTTTTTCTCTTAGGTAAAGTAAATACATAAAATGTAACAGTCTGTGTGTGTGTGTGTATGTGTGTGCATGCACGCACACATGTGTGCACGTGTGTGCTCAGTCATGTCTAAGACTGCAACCCGCAGCCCCCCAGGCTCCTCTGTCTGTGGAACTTTCCAGGCAAGAATGCTGGAGTAAGGTGCCATTTCCTTCTCTAGGTGATCTTCCTAATCTAAGGATTAAACCCACATCTCTTGGGTCTTCTGCATTGGTAGGGGAGTCTTTACTACTGTGTCACCTGAGAAATCTGTAACTGTCTACAAATGTGCAAATAAATCCTCAACTATTTTGGAAGAAAAAAAAATGAATGCTAATCTCGGGACATCAATCTGAGCAAATCAGGAAGAAAAAGCCACCACAAGTTACAGAAATAAGAATGTTTATATACAAGGACCAGAGACTGAAGGAAATTTAAGTGGAGTCATGTCTGGAAAAGCTGCAAAGTGAAAACCTGTGGAGAAGCCCCTGGATCACTGGAGAGTGGCCTGCAGTCTAGGACATCACACAGCACTGGGCTCCCACAGCCCCTGTGTTAGTCTGCAAACACCTCGGGTCTGAGTACCAATGTGCTTTCTGTTTGACTTCCTGATAAAGAGACAGATTATTAACTAGAGCCCAGATTTTAGCGGTTCTATAAAAGGAGAGGAATTAAATTAAGGTGAAGATAAGCAGGTTGGGCCCAGAATAGTTCCCCCCGCCCCCACCAGGTATTTGAAGTGAGTGGAAAAATCCTCTTCTCACAGTGATGACCTGACCTACTTCCTCACTCATTGCGGCTGTCTGGGCATCATTCACAGGAGTGCTCAGATCAGAGCTGGGGCTCAGCTGAATTACCATTCCAGGGATGCAATTTCCAGGAGATTTGTCTCTTTTTCTGACGCTTACCTCTCTGGACATTGTAATAGACAATAATTTGCAGTTTTCTACAGGGTGCTTATGGGTGACTGTTTCATGTCATTATTCAAGACAAACATTTCTGTCAGTGTGTTTCAGCAATTACAGAACACATTCAAGGTTTTTACCATTTCAGATAAAACATCAGGAGATCGAAATCACCATAAGCATCTGTTTTTTTTCCTCTAGTGATCAATACTTATTACTGTTTAATCACTAAATCATGTCCCATCTCTTTTGCGACCCCATGGACTGTAGGCTGCCAGACTCCTTTCTCCATAGGGTTTCCCAGGCAAGTTTATTGGAGTGGGTTGCCATTCCTTTCTTCTGGGGATCTTCCCAACCCAGGAATCAAACTTGTATCTCCTAAAGTGCAGTCAGATTCTTTACCACTGAGCCACCTGGGAAGACCAGTGACCAATATTAGAAATTCTTAATTCAACAATAGATTTTGAGTGTATAAGACATGTGATGTGTTATCACAACTGTCAAATATAGCTTGAGTGTGATTTCAGCATAAAAAAATGTTAGAGGAAGAAAACTTTGAATTAAAAAAAGACGTAGCCCTCACAAATACAAGTCTGTGTATATAGAGTGGAAACAGTGACAAAATTTATTTGGGGGGGGCCAAAAATTACTGCAGATAGTGACTGCAATCATGAAATTAAAAGGTGCTTGCTCCTTGGAAGAAAAATTATGACTAACCTAGACAGCATATTAAAAACCAGAGACATTACTCTGCCAACAAAGGTCCATCTAGTCAAAGCTATGGCTTTTCCAGTAGTCATGCATGGATATGAGAGTTGGACTGTAAAGAAAGCTGAGTGCTGAAGAATTGATGCTTTTGAACTGTGGTGTTGGAGAAGACTCTTGAGAGTCCCTTGAACAGCAAGGAGATCCAACCCGTCCATCCTAAAGGAAATCAGTCCTGAATATTCATTGGAAGGACTGATGCTGAAGCTGAAACTCCAATACTGATGTGAACTGACTCATTTGAAAAGACCCTGATTCTGGGAAAGATTGAAGGCAGGAGGAGAAGGAGATCACTCATCCCCTGCCTTGCAAGGCAGAGGATGAGATGGTTGGATGACATCAATGACTCAATGGACATGAGTTTGAATAAACTCCAGGAGTTGGTGATGGATGGGGAAATCTGGCATGTTGCTGATATTGCATAGACTTTTGAGCAATTCAAAGACTCTATAATTCATACCCTTGAATCACAGGTGCCCCTGACTCTAGCACTAAACATCTGCAATAACAAAAAACAAAACAAATAACTAATCATAATAATAACAAAATCCCAGGTGCCTCATAACACCTCATGATAACCACTGTAGATGAAAACATACTCCCATTATATAAACTTTATTTTTGTCACATTTTAATTATTCATATGCTATGAGGTCATGGAAAACATAAAGAAATCTGATAGATAATAAATAAAACAGGACAGTTTGAAAAGATATGTACTGCATAACGTACATGAGGAATTTATTACCTTCTCAATTTTTCTATAAATATAAAATAAAATGGTTTATAAAAAGCATGCAGATGAGGAAGAGATGATCTCTGTTTTCTGGGAGCTCACAGTTGAAAGAGGAGATACATGGCCAAGAAACTGCAGTCAGGTGTGATAAGTTTTGTAATAAAAACAAACAGGGGGTATATGAGAGTTCAGTGGAGATGCATAAAATAATAGCCTGCAGACCTGAGGAAGTTTGGAGGAGAGAATGATTCCAAAATAAATGTTAGAGAATCAAGGAAAAGAGGAAATGAAAAAATGCAAAAAGCCACGGAGTCTAAACTTAAATGGTTAGCTTCCTTGATTGCCAGGCTCAGGAGCAAATTCCCTAGACTTTTGCAGTCATCCCAACTTTGATTGAAAGTTTCCTTCCGTGCTTTAGCTCCTGCTCTCTGACCCTGTGTCACTATTAACTCTCCGTTGCTATCCAGTGTGGGTACATCAATCTCTGTAGCAAGTCTCACACCGTCTGGCCTCTGCTGCATGTCTTATCCCTTTAGGGATGGTGAACACATTTTTGCCTCCTTCAGTGGCTCTGCAACCTGTCTCCCTAACCTTAGAAAACTCTCCTCCAAGCCTTTTCAGAAGTTTCCAACCTTTTCCAAACTCGAAACACTTTTACCACACTCTGAATTCCATTTGAATCCTTCTTCAATAATTTTTCTTAAAATATTTCATTTTGGGATTATTTGTATTTTCATGTAGTTATATTGTACAGGAGATAGGGATCAAGACCATCCCCATGGAAAAGAAATGCAAAAAAGCAAAATGGATGTCTGGGGAGGTCTTACAAATAGCTGTGAAAAGAAGAGAAGCAAAAAGCAAAGGAGAAAAGGAAAGATATAAACATCTGAATGCAGAGTTCCAAAGAATAGCAAGAAGAGATAAGAAAGCCTTCTTCAGCGATCAATGCAAAGAAATAGAGGAAAACAACAGAATGGGAAAGACTAGGGATCTCTTCAAGAAAATCAGAGACACCAAAGGAACATTTCATGCAAAGATGGGCTCGATAAAGGACAGAAATGGTATGGACCTAACAGAAGCAGAAGATATTAAGAAGAGGTGGCAAGAATACACAGAAGAACTGTAAAAAGAAGATCTTCATGACCCAGATAATCATGATGGTGTGATCACTGACCTAGAGCCAGACATCCTGGAATGTGAAGTCAAGTGGGCCTTAGAAAGCATCACTACGAACAAAGCTAGTGGAGGTGATGGAATCCCAGTTGAGCTATTCCAAATCCTGAAAGATGATGCTGTGAAAGTGCTGCACTCAATATGCCAGCAAATTTGGAAAACTCAGCAGTGGCCACAGGACTGGAAAAGGTCAGTTTTCATTCCAATTCCAAAGAAAGGCAATGCCAAAGAAAGCTCAAACTACTGCACAATTGCACTCATCTCACACACTAGTAAAGTAATGCTCAAAATTCTCCAAGCCAGGCTTCAGCAATATGTGAACCGTGAACTTCCTGATGTTCAAGCTGGTTTTAGAAAAGGCAGAGGAACCAGAGATCAAATTGCCAACATCCACTGGATCATGGAAAAAGCAAGAGAGTTCCAGAAAAACATCTATTTCTGCTTTATTGACTATGCCAAAGCCTTTGACTGTGTGGATCACAATCAGCTGTGGAAAATTCTGAAAGAGATGGGAATACCAGACCACCTGACCTGCCTCTTGAGAAATCTGTATGCAGGTCAGGAAGCAACAGTTAGAACTGGACATGGAACAACAGACTGGTTCCAAATAGGAAAAGGAGTACGTCAAAGCTGTATATTGTCACCTTGTTTATTTATATGCAGAGTACATCATGAGAAATGCTGGACTGGAAGAAATACAAGTTGGAATCAAGATTGCTGGGAGAAATATCAATAACCTCAGATATGCAGATGACACCACCCTTATGGCAGAAAGTGAAGAGGAATTAAAGAGCCTCTTGATGAAAGTGAAAGTGGAGAGTGAAAAAGTTGGCTTACAGCTCAATGTTCGGAAAACGAAGATCATGGCATTTGGTCCCATCACTTCATGGGAAATAGATGGGGAAACAGTGGAAACAGTGTCAGACTTTATTTTTCTGGGCTCCAAAATCACTGCAGATGGTGACTGCAGCCATGAAATTAAAAGACGCTTACTCCTTGGAAGGAAAGTTATGATCAACCTAGATAGCATATTGAAAAGCAAAGACATTACTTTACCAACAAAGGTCCGTCTAGTCAAGGCTATGGTTTTTCCAGTGGTCATGTATGGATGTGAGAGTTGGACTGCGAAGAAAGCTGAGCACCAAAGAACTGATGCTTTTGAACTGTGGTGTTGGAGAAGACTCTTGAGAGCCCCTTGGACTGCAAGGAGATCTAACCAGTCCATTCTAAAGGAGATCAGCCCTGGGATTTCTTTGGAAGGAATGATGCTAAAGCTGAAACTCCAGTACTTTGGCCACCTCATGCGAAGAGTTAACTCATTGGAAAAGACTCTGATGCTGGGAGGGATTGGGGGCAGGAGGAGAAGGGGACAACAGAGGATGAGATGGCTGGATGGCATCACTGACTCAATGGACATGAATTTGAGTGAACTTTGGGAGATGGTGATGGACAGGGAGGCCTAGAGTGCTGCAGTTCATGGGGTCGCAAAGAGTCAGACATGACTGAGCTACTGAACTGAACTGAACTGAATGTATCAGGAACTCCGCGAGGCATGTAAAATATGTTAAATTTTCAAATCCCCCCAAATGCCGTTTTCTGTGAAATATAGCTATTGAGGGGTGTTAATAGGCTACAGTCCATGGGGTCACAACAAGTCAGACACGACTGAAGCAATTTATCAGGCACTCACGCAGCTGTAAAACCTTAAGAGACACATAGTCCGAATCCTGAGCGTGGACTCCAACTAGCAACAAAGCCCAGACTATCTCTGTTCTGGCTTCTACTGCCTCCTATGTTCAAGCACAGGAATAGAAACCCATACAAACAAATGTATTTCACAACAGTATAAAGCTTTTTAACTTCAAAGCCAGACGGCTTCTCCTTTCTGTTTAGCGGCCACACTCCTTGCTAGACATACCACTGGAGGCAATTTTTCCGTGCCCTGGTTCACCAGTTTCCTCAACTTTAAAATAGGGCTTAAAATAGCACCCACCTCCTAAGGATGCTCTACAGAATGAATGAGATGCTGGAAGTGAAGCCAGACACGTAGCAAACTCTGTCGCCGTCATTGTTACCATCACTGTACCAGATGTCACGCTCTTTCCTTTCTTCGTGTCTGTTCTTTCTGTGGCATCGAAAACATTCAGTAGCTATTTATTTATTTTATAGTTTCAGCTTTTACTTCTG
This sequence comes from Tragelaphus eurycerus, assembly GCA_935064755.1. Taxonomy (NCBI): domain Eukaryota; kingdom Metazoa; phylum Chordata; class Mammalia; order Artiodactyla; family Bovidae; genus Tragelaphus; species Tragelaphus eurycerus. Next base: position 7,520,418 of record CAKXYN010000074.1, read on the forward strand.
TGACAGTCCTCTCATTTTCCAGAATACAAAAAACAAAAAAGGAATAGCATTTGACTCCAGTTCAAGAGCTTGACAGTTCAGTCACACCTAAGTGCTAAGAGAAAGAGAAGGATGTAGTTAAGGCTGTCAGGAAAACACGGGGATTGTCACAGCTCAAGCAAGTAGTGACAGGGGCAGAGTCGGTGCCCATAACACTTCTCCCCTTTCCCAACATCTCAGGGCACTAAGGAAAGGAACCCTGACATTGAGAGCATGCTGAGAAGAGATACGATTTCAAAGGAAGCAATAAAATGTGTAATAGATGTTCATAATTAGAGAGACTGCTTGCTTCTTGTCTCAGGTTTAATAGCTTCTCAAAGACTGTGAATAAGTTAAGGGAGTTTTTAATATTCCTCTGAAATATGAACCCATGTACTACCTTGTATTACATAATTAAAAATGTCTTTGATCTGATGGGCTTAGATTTATCCTAGCAAATTATGTGATGAACAGCTCATCTTAAGGATTTATTCATCATGCAAACAAGTGAAGACTATCAGTGCCAACTTTAGGGTGAGGTTCAGCACGGAGGGGAAACTGAAGCTTCATTTATTTCAAATATTGTCAAGTGTTATCCAAGAGGAAAGGCTGATTGGCAGCCCAAGGGTTATCTTAATTCTGTTCACATGAGACCTGTAAATACAACTCAACAGATGACAGAGTAAAAAAAACATAGCCAAAGACTCAAGAGACCCATAATGCAGGAAGGGGAAGACTTGCCAGAGACATCACTTGACTTTGTCATTACATCATGCTACTCTGAATCCATGTCACTATTGTTTCCCCCCAAAAAAGATGGAATACTCTTCAAAATAGAATAATACTCCGTAGCAGAGAGTGAACAATAAACGCATGCATCTGTGTGATCATCAGTGATGGCCTCTATGGCATGCAGAAAGTGGACCACCTTCAGTTCCGGGTCTCAGCAATGCCCAAGGTCAAGAGGTTTCACTTGTGTGGGTGGGGAGAACCCAAAACTTATCCTGAGATTTGAGTCAACTTCCTTTCCACCCAAGATATACAGGAGCTTTAAATAAAGCTTTTATTCTATACACCCTTGTATAGGGTGATCAAAATTGAGATAGCTATCAAAGACTTGATCTCAGTGAATCCACTGTAATTCCATGAATTATGCTACAGTTAAATCATGTAATTGTCTAGGATAATAAAGCAATAATAAAATGAGGTAGTCCTGGCACAGTTAGCTTATATAACTTTGCTGCAAATACTAACACAATATTATAGTGGCAAAGAATCAGGCATGACTGAGAAACAGAGCATGAATGCATTACAGGTGCAAATACTTTAGAAATAAGGACTGTTATAAATATCTTTGTTGTACTTTTTATTCTTTAAGTGGGTCATGCCCATAGCATAACAGGTAAGTTTCTGTCTGACCATTTATATGGGTTTATTAAAAGAACATGGATGTTAACAGAAATGTATATAAATCAAATAGAGTAATAAAGATTTGTTGGAAAGGCTATATTTTTATTTTGTATTAATAAAAACTATGTTATTAATACTAAAACAAAATACTATCACATCATTAGCATTACACATAGTTCATTGAAAATGGTGGGGTGGTGCCTGTAATTTATATTAATATGTAACACTGGTGATGTGTCCTCCTGTGAAGTCATGCTGTCTTAAAAATGAAACTAAAAAACAAATCAGCACCATTAGTTGAAGGACATGGAGATGCCAGAGATTGAACCTGGGGCCTCATGCATGCGAAACATATGCTCTACCACTGAGCTACATCCCCAGACCTGGAAGGAGGCTGCCAGGCTGATGAATCAGTGCATTGATTTCTCTTAGACAATCTCTCCAGGGAATGAAAGAGCCCTGGATTCTCACAGTTTCAAATTCCCATTGCAGAGCATTCTGAAGCATTCCTGGGGGACCTATAAATTTTGTACTTGTACCTTCAGTGCAGAATGTCCTGATACTTTATGGCTCACCACCATGCTAGTTTCCCCAGTCTTATTTATAGGGATGATGAAACACCATCTCCCTTCAAAATTTATCTTATTTATACAGTTTTCTACTCATAGATGCAAGAAAATATTTTAGTTATATTCCATAATTTCCCCCATTACTTTTATTGCTGTTGTTGTTGTCTAGTTGCTCAGTCCAGTCTGACCTTTTGCAATCCCATGGACTGAAGCTCACCAGGCTTCTATGTCCATGGGATTTCCCAAGCTAGAATAGTGGAGTGAGTAGTCATTTCTTTCGCCAAAGGATTTTCCCGACCCAAGAATCAAACCCATGTCTCCTGCCTTGGCAGGCTGATTCTTTACCACCGAGCCACCTGGGAAGCCCATGATGCTGCTGCTAAGTCACTTCAGTCGTGTCCGACTCTGTGTGACCCCATAGACGGCAGCCCACCAGGCTCCCCCGTCCCTGGGATTATCCAGACAAGAACACTGGAGTGGGTTGCCATTGCCTTCTCCAATGCATGAAAGTGAAGTCGTTCAGTCGTGTCCGACTCTTTGCAACCCCATGGACTGCAGCCTACCAGGCTCCTCCGTCCATGGGATTTTCCAGGCAGAAGTACTGGAGTGGGGTGCCATTGCCTTCTCCGGGGAAGCCCATAGGAAATGAAAAAAGAAACAAATCTCTCCTCTCCTCCTACAGGTTCGTGACTGGGTACTGCAAATAAGGCTGACAAAGGGCAGATTTACAAGAGGAAATCAAAGTTTATCAGTATGTGCACTAGGTTTACGTAAGGAAGAAACCCAGTGATGAGGAACTCAGAGGGGTGATTAGAACCTGGGACTGTAGCACATCCTTAAAAGGAGCAACATGCTTGTAAAAGACGCAGGTAAAGCGGTTCAGACTTTTAGGGATGCAGACTACGGGAAGGTAAACATATGGAGGAGACTAATGGAAGATGTCTGGGGAGGCCTTACAAATAGCTGTGAAAAGAAGAGAAGCGAAAAGCAAAGGAGAAAAGGAAAGATATAAACATCTAAATGCGGAGTTCCAAAGAATAGCAAGAAGAGATAAGAAAGCCTTCTTCAGTGATAATGCAAAGAAATAGAGGAAAACAACAGAATGGGAAAGACTAAGGATCTCTTCAAGAAAATCAGAGATACCAAAGGAACATTTCATGCAAAGATGGGCACAATAAAGGACAGAGATGGTGTGGATCTAACAGAAGCAGAAGATATTAAGAAGAGGTGGCAAGAATACACAGAAGAACTGTACAAAAAAGAGCTTCAAGACCCAGATAATCATGATGGTATGATCACTGATCTAGAGCCAGACATCTTGGAATGTGAAGTCAAGTGGGCCTTAGAAAGCATCACTACGAACAAAGCTAGTGGAGGTGATGGAATTCCAGTGGAGCTATTCCAAATCCTGAATGATGATGCTGTGAAAGTGCTACACTCAATATGCCAGCAAATTTGGAAGACTCAGCAGTGGCCACAAGATTGGAAAAGGTCAGTTTTCATCCCAATCCCAAAGAAAGGCAATGCCAAGGAGTGCTCAAACTACCGAACAATTGCACTCATCTCACACGCTAGTAAAGTAATGCTCAAAATTCTCCAAGCCAGGCTTCAGCAATATGTGAACCGTGAACTTCCTGATGTTCAAGCTAGTTTTAGAAAAGGCAGAGGAACCAGAGATCAAATTGCCAACATCCGCTGGATCATGGAAAAAGCAAGAGAGTTCCAGAAAAACATCTATTTCTGCTTTATTGACTATGCCAAAGCCTTTGACTGTGTGGATCACAATAAACTATGGAAAATTCTGAAAGAGATGGGAATACCAGACCACCTGATCTGCCTCTTAAGAAATCTATATGCAGGTCAGGAAGCAACAGTTAGAACTGGTCATGGAACAACAGACTGGTTCCAAATAGGAAAAGGAGTACGTCAAGGCTGCATATTGTCACCATGTTTATTTAACTTATATGCAGAGTACATCATGAGAAATGCTGGACTGGAAGAAACAGAAGTTGGAATCAAGATTGCTGGGAGAAATATCAATAACCTCAGATATGCAGATGACACCACCCTTATGGCAGAAAGTGAAGAGGGGCTAAAAAGCCTCTTGATGAAAGTGAAAGTGGAGAGTGAAAAGGTTGGCTTAAAGCTCAACATTCAGAAAACGAAGATCATGGCATCTGGTCCCATCACTGCATGGGAAATAGATGGGGAAACAGTGGAAACAGTGTCAGACTTTGTTTTTCTGGGCTCCAAAATCACTGCAGATGGTGACTGCAGCCATGAAATTAAAAGACGCTTACTCCTTGGAAGGAAAGTTATGACCAACCTAGATAGCATATTCAAAAGCAGAGACATTACTTTACCAACAAAGGTTCGCCTAGTCAAGGCTATGGTCTTTCCTGTGGTCATGTATGGATGTGAGAGCTGGACTGTGAAGAAGGCTGAGCGCCGAAGAATTGATGCTTTTGAACTGTGGTGTTGGAGAAGACTCTTGAGAGTCCCTTGGACTGCAAGAAGATCCAACCAGTCCATTCTGAAGGAGATCAATCCTGGAATTTCTTTAGAAGGAATGATGCTAAAGCTGAAACTCCAATATTTTGGCCACCTCATGCGAAGAGTTGACTCATTGGAGAAGACTCTGATGCTGGGAGGGATTGAGGGCAGGAGGAGAAGGGGACGACAGAGGATGAGATGGCTGGATGGCATCACTGACTCGATGGATGGGAGTCTGAGTGACCTCCGGGAGCTGGTGATGGACAGGGAGGCCTGGCGTGCTGCGGTTCATGGGGTCGCAAAGAGTCGGACACGACTGAGCGACTGATCTGATCTGATCTGAATGGAAGATGAAGAACAGAGAGTAAGGCTTGTTTGTGTAGACTGCTCAGCAGTTGTTCCACTGGAGAATTGTCATCTCCCTTCCAGTACAGTGGGGGCTGGCTGGGGTCTCTCTACACAGAGAATTTAGGATCTGCTTCCAGGCAGATAGGGGAATGGGACAGAGAATTATCCTTTGTCTACTTTTTCCTCTATTGTCTTTGACTCAGAGTAATCATTACACCAAAGTGTCATAGTTGGGGTAGAATATTCTAAGCCACTTTCATTTCTTTCGTGGGGTGAAGGTGAGAATAGGGAGGTTTGTTATGGGGGAATTAGTAAAGAAGTAAACAGAGGAGCAGCTCACTTGTTGCAGTGACAGCTCTCTCCTCGGACGGGGAAAGGTCACTCTGCTGCTCACCCACAGACCTAACAGCGCACCCGAGTTCATGGCACTGCAGTGGTCAGAAGAACCGATGCTGCTTTTCTCAGAGACACATTAAGTTCACGACATAGAGATGTGCCAGCCCTGGATTTTTGCTCGCTGTGATGATCAAGATGAAATTGCTATTTGATAAATGACGTTTTCACCATAAAAGGACAAAAAAAAAAAAAAAAAATACTAGAGGTAAACTGAAGAGCCACTCTTTGGTTTCATCTACTTGGTGAGGAGAACCCATAATGCTGAACAGAGCATATCCTTGATCTGACTACTCACGCAGGACCTTCTAAATATTTAATGAGCTCATCACAGCCTTACAGAAAATCTAATTTCCTAGTTATCACCAACAGCATATTCTGACTCTGACACTGTCTTGCCCATGAAGATGCAAACTTCAAAAGCACACCCTTGCCCTCTCTTAACAACACTGGTTGTTCTTGGCTAATAAGAACAATAAAATCAACCCAAAGATAAAGGATATAATAATATTAATGAAACTAATAAGAATCAAGTTCAAAAATAATTCAGAATTACCAAGAAAAAAAAATCACCTCTTCTCTTTTTTATCTCTGGTTCCAATGAAATGATGGCTTTGGAAAACCTTTATCCTAATATTATCTTTTCTATAATCTTAAATATTTAATATGAGAAATATATGCTAATATTCATTTGGGAAAATAGGAAAGTATAAATAATTTAAATTTTGATCATAATACATCTAAAATATAGGTAATCCCTCTTGAGCAAGTAATAAATTACATTGGAGCTTTTAAATCTTTTACTTTAATAATATTGGGTCCTCACACATCAGTGAAAACAAAGCTGGTAAAAACAGATGTCAGTGAGGTGTAAATTACTAATCTATACCCAGAACTCAGGCCTGTATTATACTTTAAGATACACTACTCCACTGACCGGGTCTTCCCCAGATGGCTCAGTGGTAAAGAATCCACCTGCCAAGGCTTGGGTTCAATCCCTGGGTCAGGAAGATCCCCTGGAGAAAGAAATTACAACCTACTCCAGCATTCTTGCTTAGAAAATCCCATGCACAGAAGAGCCTGACAGACTATAGTCCATGGGCTCACAAAGAGTCAGACATGACTTGGCGACTAAGCAACAGGCACGTGGTGAATCACAATATAAATTTCCTAATTAATTTAACATTAAGAAGGCTGAGTACCAAAGAATCGATGCTTTTGAACTGTGGTGTTGGAGAAGACTCTTGAGAGTCCCTTGGACAGCAAGGAGATTCAACCAGTCCATCCTAAAGGAAATCAGTCCTGAATATTTATTGGATGGACTGATACTGAAGCTGAAACTCCAATACTTTGGCCATCTGACGCGAAGAACTGACTCATTTGAAAAGACCCTGATACTGGGAAAGAAGGAAGGCAGGAAGAGAAGGGGATGACAGAGGATGAGATGGTTGGATGGCATCACCAACTCAATGGACATGAGTTTGGGTAAGCTCCAGAAGTTGGTGATGAACAGGGAGACCTGGTGTGCTGCAGTCCATGGTATCACAAAGAGTTATCACAACTGAGCAACTGAACTGAACCAAAGTCTTATTTGATATATTTGTTTATGTAAAGGTGCTACTTCCCCAAATGGAGTTGCTTTAGAACTGTTGTTCTCTTTTTGGAAATATAAACTTGCAAAGAAGGTTTAGAAATCTTTTTTCAATTTCATGTTTAGTGGCACAAAATCAGAAAAATAAAATATAAAATACTGAGTAATAATATCAAGATTATGGATCCCCAGAAGTATCATTGTTGTTGATCAGTTGCTAAGTCATGTCTGATTCTTTGTGGCCCCATGAACTGCCCAAGTTCATGTCCATTGATTCAGTGATGCCATCCAACCATCTCTTCCCCTGCCACCCTCTTCTCCTTTTGCCTTAAATCTTTCCCAGCATCAGGGTCTTTTCCAATGACTAAAACAACAATAAATTCATTCTGTTTCAAGCCACAAATCTCTGGTAATTTGTTATAGCAACAGTAATAAACTAATACACACTGCCACCTCTACTTGATGCTGGGCTGGTAAATGGATTCTCTTTACCAGGGTGCCTGTGATCTCTTTGAAGTGACAGGGAAAAGGGAAAGGAGGACTCTCTCCCTGAGTCTGTTCTCTTATCTACAGAGCTGGCGCCCTGTGGATCTCATCTCTCACTTCCCTGTGTGGAAATGAGATTGAAGCATATCCCCCAAAATCCATTCTGCAGTACTGCTCAGTCGTGCCCAACTCTTTGTGACCCCATGGACTGTAGCCCACCAGGTTCCTCCGTCCATGGGATTCTCCAGGCAAGGATACCAGAGTGGGTTGCCATGTCCTCTTCCAGGGGATCTTCCCAATCCAGGGATTGAACCCAGGTTTCCCGCATTGCAGGTGGATTCTTTACCAGCTGAGCCACCAGGGAAGCCCCCAAAATCTGTATAGTGAGGTCCTAAATACTAGATCCTCAAAATCTGACTTATTTGGAAAGAGGGTCATTGCAGATGTAATTTATTAAGATGAGGTCATCCTGGGCTGGGCTGGGTCTCTGTTCCAATGTGACCGGTGTCCTTATAAAAAGGGGTCGTTTGGACACAGACCCACAGGGACCTCCATGTGAACGTGAAGGCCGGGTGGTGAATCTACCCACCAAGGAAAGTCCAAGGTTCTGAGCAAGCCACCAGAAGCCAGGGAGAAGGCATGACACAGAGTCTCCCTTACAAACCGGGGAAGGAAACACATCCATTGACACCCTGATCTTGGCCTTCCAGCCTCCAGAGCCATTAGACAGCAAACTTCTGTTGTGTTTGTTTGTGTTGCTGTGTTTGGCAGCCCTGGTGAAGCAGGGCACCCTCCCAGACAGGGCTCAGCCTTCTGTCTCTCCGGTGGATTCTCCTAGTTCTGAGGTTAGCCGTCAGAGTCCATTCAACTCTGCACCCTGCCGCAGCCTCCCCGGGGCTGTGTTCATGGGGAGTCACCCTCGGAGGACTGCACTTTCTTCTCATCTCAGCAGAAAATGCCCATTTGGATTTTCAGCATGTACAGCTTCTCAGCCAGTAAACACACATGAATGTACTAGTTCTCAGCATTGAATAAACGGCTCTTTTAAGGATTGATTTCATTTATTATCAATGAAGTTTCCCCCTTATACCCTTTAGCTGTTGTTAATAATTTATCCCAGTTAGAAATGGCTGCATCATCTATAACTCTCTCATGTTTACTTTTAATTTTTATTGATAATATAAGACAGAATTAGCTGAACTAATAACAGTAAAGTCAGCTAATTCTATCTCATATCAGTCAAAGTAAGTCCCTGACAGTTACATCAGACCCTATTTCCCCATAACCCCTGATATATGTGAATGTATAAAAACATCAAAACATACACCCGTTGAAATTTTTCTTCCCCAGACACGTCTAGTCTTAAAGGGTACGACAGAGGATGAAATGGTTGGATGGTATCACTGACTCAGTGGATGTGAGTTTGAGCAAACTCCAGGAGATGGTGAAGGACAGGGAAGCCTGCTGTGCTTCAATCCAGGGAGGAGTTGGATAAGACTTCACAACTGAACAACAACAAAGTAAACTGGCAAAACCTCATGACAACGAGCCAAAAGGACCCAAGTGTGGCAAAGAAGACTTCTCACAAAGGCAAATCGGATGACATAAAAATAATTTGTGTCCACATTGTATTATGTATGAAAATATTTATGATAAGGTTAAATAGTCAGAGGGATATAAACAATTATTTCCAGTTTGTTTTAGTGATAACCATTATATCATTGTGAATTACGTGAATTTCCTTCATTTGGAACTAAATAGCCAAAATAAAATTCATTTTCCTTTGCATATATACAGTAGAAAGCCAATTCTTGTAACCATAATTTTGTTTACAACACAAGTGTTATGATATTTTATGATTTTTAAATTTTTTTTGGTTCTTATATGTTTTACATAACTAATTCTTTGTCTCTTATCAGCTAAACCTTTTCACATACTTTGTAGACTTTCATCCAAATCTTAGCACTTCCTTAAGGTCTATATTAAGCACCAAATCCTCCATATGTCCTTCTCAAACAATTTTAATGAATATTAAAAATAATAACGGTATATCTTTAAGAAGTTTACAAATTATTTTCTTATACACTTTATGTTCAATTTTTATTTTTTTGAAACATTTTTTTGGTTTGAAAGTGAGCTTCCTTGGTTACTAAAGAATCCCCCTGCAATGCAGGAGACTAGGGTTTGATCTCTGGGTCAGGAAGATCCCCTGGGGGAGAGAATGGCTACCCACTCCACTATTTTTGCCTGGGAAATTCCATGGACAGAGGAATCTGGTGGGTACAGCCAATGGGGCTGCAAAGAGTTGGACATGACTAAGTGACTTTTTCATTTTGGGATTTGTGGAAAATTATTGAATGCAGAGATCAGGATCTTCATTTTGTCTCTTTTATTTATTTATGATGTAGACCATTTTTAAAGTCTTTATTGAATTTTTTACAATATTATTTCTGTTTTATGTTTTGGTTTTTTGGCCATGAGACATGTGGGATCTTCCCCTAAAGATCTTATCCTCTTATCCCCTGAAGAAGAGAATAACAACCCACTCCAGTATTCTTGCCTGGAGAAATCTATGGAAAGATGAGTCCATGGGATTGCAAAGAGCCAAACATGACTGAGAGGCTAACACACACACGTGTGGGATCTTAGCTTCCTGAGCAAGGATCAAACCCACACCTGTATTGGAAGGCAAAGTCTTAGCCGCTGAACCACCGGAGAAATCCCTATTTCATTTCTTTTTCACAATGACTTGAATAGGCATAAGACACATAGTGGAACATATGTATAATTTTCTAATTAATTATCATATTGATCATATTTATGTATATAGTTTTTAAAGGTGACACAGTAAAATGGAGCTGCTTTTTAAGATTCTTATTTTTAAAAATATAAAAGCCCAAATGAAGTTACTCAGTCATGTCCAGCTCTTTGTGACCCCATGGACTGTAGCCTACCAGGCTCCTCTGTCCATGGGATTTTCCAGGCAAGAGTTCTGGAGTGGGTTGCCATTTCCTTCTCCAGGGGATCTTCCTAACCCAGGGATCAAACCCAGGTCTTCCACATTGTAGGCAGGTGCTTTTACCATCTGAGTCACCAGGGAAGTCCATAAAATCCCAAAGGAAAGTTAAAATTCCACTTCAAATTTCCTTCTGAAATGGCAACCCACTCCAGTATTCTTGCCTGGGAAATCCCAAGGGCAGAGGACCCTGGTGGGCTACAGTCCATGGGGTCGCAAAGAGTAGGACACGTCTGAGTGACTAACTCTTTCTCTCTTTCAAATTTCATATTCCATTGTAGAGTCTAAGAATACTTGATGAACACAAAATATTGGCTCCTAGCATCAAGACTACAGAGATGTTTTGCTACAATTGTCATACATTTACATTTTTTAAAAAGTATTTTTGCATAAAAACTGGCATCTGTTAGTTCATTGAGAAGCATTTATTGAACATAGAGAAGCAGGAATGTTATACATCATTTTAGTAGTTTTTTAATATCTATTTATTTGGCTGCATCAGGTCTGACTTGCAGCTCGTGGGATCTTTCATTGCGGCACATGGATTTTCTAGTTGTGGCACATGGGTTTGGTTGTTTCATGCATGTGGGATTTTAGTTCTCATTCCAGGGATTGAATCTGTGGCCCTTGCATTGTAAGGCGGATTGTTAACCACTGAACCACCAGGGAAGTTCCTCATTTTAATATTTTCAACAATAGTTTTCTTGACGTGATACATTTTCCTGTGAGAATAAATGTCAAACCTCTTCTACTGTAATTAGCTAGTCCTGATGCATTTGACTGGTGTCACGGTTTTGTTTTGTTTTGGTTTGGTTGTTTTTTGTTTTTTTTTTTTTTTTTGAGGTATAGATACTGGTTTGTTTCTTCTTGTGTTTTGTTTTTAAGAACATCATTTTCCTCTTTTAACATGAAATGACATCTCAGAGGATGATTGGTAGGATGGCAGGAATAATCCAACGGTGACATTTCTGGTGTGAAATTGACATCATAATTCTCTAAGTTCACAGATAATTCTGTAGAACTGTTTTTATACAAATATAGCAATTTTGTGCTTATATAAGTATACAGAGGCTAAAATGAGCTGAATATAAAAACTATTATTAGCATCACATGAATCACACATATCATCAAAATGTCACTTAGTGGGGAAAAAATAAGCAAAGGTTTGTCAAGTGAGAGAGACTGGCAGAAGAAGAGGGAGGAAGCAGTGTCTTGGAAAGAAACTATGATTGTCCCTGGAAAGGAATTTTCTACTTCAGAGTGACTACAGTACCATTTGATTGTGTTAATTTTATCCTCTGGCATGATGAATGATAAATCTACAGTGTTGTCAAAACTTCAACAAACAAAAGCATTAAATAGTTTTTGCTATCGTCTAATGCAAAATAAGAGGAGGAAAATACAAGGAGACCAGGGCCATCGAGCCACTGCCTCGAGAGTTTTCTTCAGGCGGAAAAAGGAAAGGTAATAATTTATACCCTATTTTAATTATACTTAAGGCAAGTATTTGACATAGACCTTCCCAGGTGGCACAGTGATAAAGAATCCACTTGCCAGAGTGGGAGATGGAGTTTTGATCCCTGAGTTAGGAAGAACATCTAGAGAAGGACATGACAACCCACTCCAGTATCCTTATCTGGGAAATCCCCAGGACAGAGGAACCTGGCAGTCTACAATCCATGGGACGGCAAAGAGTTGGCCATGACTGGGCACACGCTTACAGGGCTGGACAATAGGCTTCATAACCGAAGGCGGTTGCATCAGAAGAACACTGTGTGCATCTACGTGTATCAGGAAAACACCAGGGAGAGATAACAGGTGGAAAAGCCTTGGACTTAAAATCAGAGAACTGTGCTAGCTTTTATGATGTCACCCAAGGAGTTGGTTTGACTGCCAAGCCAAACACTAACAACAGGAACCACTGGATTATTCATAACAGCCAAGACATGGAAACAACCTGAAAGTCCAGTGCTGGATGAAGGGATAAAGACAATGTGATATCTGTATCTGTATGCTGCTGCTGCTGAGTCACTTCAGTCGTATCCAACTCTGTGAGACCCCATAGATGGGAGCCCACTAGGATCCTCTGTCCCTGGGATTCTCCAGGCAAAAATACTGGAGTAGGTTGCCATTTCCTTCTCCAATGCATGAAAGTGAAAAGTGAAAGTGGAGTCACTCAGTCGTGCCCGACCCTTGGTGACCCCATGGACTGCAGCCTACCAGGCTCCTCCGTCCATGGGATTTTCCAGGCAAGAGTACTGGAGTGGGGTGCCATTGCCTTCTCCTGGAGCAGTAGTAATCTTCCTACTATTCTTCTGAAGGACAACAACCGTATATAGAAATGAAGAACTATGGGCAGTAGATGAACTTGGGAAAACACAGCCATAGGTCAAATATCTGCATGCCAAGGAGAGGTGCCTCAGAAGTAACCAATCTGCCAACAACTTGATCTTTGCTGTCTGACCTCTATGTATCTATATATATATAGACCTACGTATATCTATGTATGCATATATCTATAAATGTATACATCAGATCAGATCAGATCAGTCGCTTAGTCGTGTCCGACTCTTTGTGAACCCATGAATCGCAGCACGCCAGGCCTCCCTGTCCATCACCAACTCCCGGAGGTCACTCAGACTCACATCCATCGAGTCAGTGATGCCATCCAGCCATCCCATCCTCTGGCGTCCCCTTCTCCTCCTGCCCTCAATCCCTCCCAGCATCAGAGTCTTCTCCAACGAGTCAACTCTTCGCATGAGGTGGCCAAAGTACTGGAGTTTCAGCTTTAGCATCATTCCTTCCAAAGAAATCCCGGGGCTGATCTCCTTCAGAATGGACTGGTTGGATCTCCTTGCAGTCCAAGGGACTCTCCAGAGTCTTCTCCAACACCACAGTTCAAAAGCATCAATTCTTCAGCGCTCAGCCTTCTTCACAGTCCAGCTCTCACATCCATACATGACCACAGGAAAGACCATAGCCTTGACTAGATGAATCTTTGTTGGCAAAGTAATGTCTCTGCTTTTGAATATGCTGTCTAGGCTCATCATAACTTTCCTTCCAAGGAGTCAGATCAGATCAGTCGCTCAGTCGTGTCCGACTCTTTGCGACCCCATGAACCGCAGCACGCCAGGCCTCCCTGTCCATCACCAGCTCCCGGAGGTCACTCAGACTCGCATCCATCGAGTCAGTGATGCCATCCAGCCATCTCATCCTCTGTCGTCCCCTTCTCCTCCTGCCCTCAATCCCTCCCAGCATCAGAGTCTTCTCCAATGAGTCAACTCTTTGCATGAGGTGGCCAAAATACTGGAGTTTCAGCTTTAGCATCATTCCTTCCAAAGAAATTCCAGGATTGATCTCCTTCAGAATGGACTGGTTGGATCTTCTTGCAGTCCAAGGGACTCTCAAGAGTCTTCTCCAACACCACAGTTCAAAAGCATCAATTCTTCGGCGCTCAGCCTTCTTCACAGTCCAGCTCTCACATCCATACATGACCACAGGAAAGACCATAGCCTTGACTAGGCGAACCTTTGTTGGTAAAGTAATGTCTCTGCTTTTGAATATGCTATCTAGGTTGGTCATAACTTTCCTTCCAAGGAGTAAGCGTCTTTTAATTTCATGGCTGCAGTCACCATCTGCAGTGATTTTGGAGCCCAGAAAAATAAAGTCTGACACTGTTTCCACTGTTTCCCCATCTATTTCCCATGAAGTGATGGGACCGGATGCCATGATCTTTGGTTTCTGAATGTTGAGCTTTAAGCCAACCTTTTCACTCTCCACTTTCACTTTCATCAAGAGGCTTTTTAGTTCCTCTTCACCTTCTGCCATAAGGGTGGTGTCATCTGCATATCTGAGGTTATTGATATTTCTCCCAGCAATCTTGATTCCAACTTGTGTTTCTTCCAGTCCAGCGTTTTTCATGATGTACTCTGCATAGAAGTTAAATAAACATGGTGACAATATACAGCCTTGACGTACTCCTTTTCCTATTTGGAACCAGTCTGTTGTTCCATGTCCAGTTCTAACTGTTGCTTCCTGACCTGCATACAAATTGCTCAAGAGGCAGATCAGGTGGTCTGGTATTTCCATCTCTTTCAGAATTTTCCACAGTTGATTGTGATCCACACAGTCAAGGCTTTGGCATAGTCAATAAAGCAGAAATAGATGTTTTTCTGGAACTCTCTTGCTTTTTCCATGATCCAGTGGATGTTGGCAATTTGATCTCTGGTTCCTCTGCCTTTTCTAAAACCAGCTTGAACATCAGGAAGTTCACGGTTCACATATTGCTGAAGCCTGGCTTGGAGAATTTTGAGCATTACTTTACTAGCATGTGAGATGAGTACAATTGTGCGGTAGTTTGAGCACTCTTTGGCATTGCCTTTCTTTGGGATTGGAATGAAAACTGACCTTTTCCAGTCCTGTGGCCACTGCTGAGTTTTCCAATTTTGCTGGCATATTGAGTGAAGCACTTTCACAGGATCATCATTCAGGATTTGGAATAGCTCAACTGGGATTCCATCACCTCCACTAGCTTTGTTCGTAGTGATGCTTTCTAAGGCCCACTTGACTTCACATTCCAGGATGTCTGGCTCTAGGTCAGTGATCACACCATCATGATTATCTGGGCTGTGAAGATCTTTTTTGTACAGTTCTTCTGTGTATTCTTGCCACCTCTTCTTAATATCTTCTGCTTCTGTTAGGTCCATACCATTTCTGTCCTTTATCGAGCCCATCTTTGCATGAAATGTTCCTTTGGTATCTCTGATTTTCCTGAAGAGATCCCTAGTCTTTCCCATTCTGTTGTTTTCCTCTATTTCTTTGCATTGATCGCTGAAGAAGGCTTTCTTATCTCTTTTTGCTATTCTTTCGAACTCTGCATTCAGATGTTTATATCTTTCCTTTTTTCCTTTGCTTTTTGCATCTCTTCTTTTCACAGCTATTTGTAAGGCCTCCCCAGACAGCCATTTTGCTTTTTTGCATTTCTTTTCCATGGGGATTGTCTTGATCCCTGTCTCCTATACAATGTCACGAACCTCATTCCATAGTTCATCAGGCACTCTATCTATCAGATCTAGGCCCTTAAATCTATTTCTCACTTCCACTGTATAATCATAAGGGATTTGATTTAGGTCATACCTGAATGGTCTAGTGGTTTTCCCTACTTTCTTCAATTTCAGTCTGAATTTGGCAATAAGGAGTTCATGGTCTGAGCCACAGTCCGCTCCTGGTCTTGTTTTTGCTGATTGTATAGAGCTTCTCCATCTTTGGCTGCAAAGAATATAATCAATCTGATTTCGGTGTTGACCATCTGGTGATGAACATGTATAGGGTCTTCTCTTGTGTTGTTGGAAGAGGGTATTTGCTATGACCAGTGCATTTTCTTGGCAAAACTCTGTTAGTCTTTGCCCTGCTTCATTCCGTATTCCAAGGCCAAAATTGCCTGTTACTCCAGGTGTTTCTTGACTTCCTACTTTTGCATTCCAGTCCCCTATAATGAAAAGGACATCTTTTTTGGGTGTTAGTTGTAAAAGGTCTTGTAGGTCTTCATAGAACCGTTCAACTTCAGCTTCTTCAGCGTTACTGGTTGGAGCATAGACTTGGATTACTGTGACATTGAATGGTTTGCCTTGGAAAGGAACAGAGATCATTCTGTCGTTTCTGATATTGCATCCAAGTACTGCATTTCGGACTCTTTTGTTGACCATGATGGCCACTCCATTTCTTCTGAGGGATTCTTGCCCACAGTAGTAGATATAATGGTCATCTGAATTAAATTCACCCATTCCGGTCCATTTTAGTTCGCGGATTCCTAAAATGTTGACATTCACTCTTGCCATCTGTTGTTTGACCACTTCCAATTTGCCTTGATTCATGGACCTGACTTTCCAGGTTCCTATGCAATATTGCTCTTTACAGCATCAGACTTTGCTTCTATCACCAGACACATCCGTAGCTGGGTATTCTTTTTGCTTTGGCTCCATCCCTTCATTCTTTCTGGAGTTATTTCTCCACTGATCTTCAGTAGCATATTGGGCCCCTACTGACCTGGGGAGTTTCTCTTTCAGTATCCTATCATTTTGCCTTTTCATACTGTTCATGAGGTTCTCAAGGCAAGAATACTTAAGTGGTTTGCCCTTCCCTAATTGGGCTATTATTCAACGAAATGGAAGAGGGACAACCCATTTGCAACAGCATGGATAAACCTGGAGGATGTCATGCACAGTGAAATAAGCCAGATACAGAAAGACAAATACTGTATGATCTCACATGTATGTGGAATCTAAAAAACTAGAACTGCTAGAAGCAGAGTACATAGTAGTTACTAGGGACTAAATGGTGGGGAAATTGGGGAGATATTAGTTGAAGTATTCAAACTTCCAGTTATAAGATGAAAGTTCTGGGGACCTAATGTACAGCAGGGTGACTGCAGTTAATAATGTGTATTGTATACTTGAAATTTGCTAACAAAGTAGATCTTGTCTTCTTACCACCAGAAAATGGTAACTAAGTGAGAAAATGGATGTGTTCATAGCTTGATTGTGACCATCATTTTGCAAAGCACACATATAACCAAACATGTGTGCAACTTAAATAGTTTCTATTCGTCAATAATATCTCAATAAAACCTGAAAAAAATTGTAATTGGGTAGATTATCTGCTACATCTTTTGGCTTAGAAGATCAGAAAAGCCAGAAATATTTTGTAGGGACTTCGCAGGTGGCCCAGTGCCTATGACTCTGTGCTCCCAACTCAGGTCTGGCTTTAGTCCCTGGTCGGGGGATTAGATCCCACACGCCACAACTAAGAGATTGTGTGACTAAAAGATCCCATGTACCGCAATTAAGACCTGATGCAGACAAATAAACAAATAGATATGTTTAAAAAGAACTATTTATAAAATATTTATTTCACTATTCTCACCAATCTTCATCACCACTTAAGGTTACAGAAATTTCAAAAATAGAGCAGGAGCTTACACGTAAAGAATGAACACCTTCTAGATAATTGCTTCCCACAGAGCTTTCTGTGATGATGAAAATGTTCCATGTCTACATTGTCACTGAACCCACGAGAATGCCAGACACTGGAAATGCAGCTGGTGTGACCAGTGAACTGAACTTTTTACTTTATTAATTTCAGTAGAAATAGCCACAGCAGCCACTGGCTGCTGAATAATCAGCCTGTGTCGTTCTGGGCTCTTGGCTGATTCTGCACTCTCTTCCTGGGTGACCTTACCTGCATTCTCGTCCTTCCTGAATGCCTGGATGTGGGCATGCCCCATCCCCACCTCACCACAGTGCAGTGTCTAACACGTATGAGTGACTCTTCAGGTATCAGGCATCACCCTGAGAGCTCTGCCCACAGCATCTTATTCCAGCTCCCCCAGCTTCCTTATGCCATAAATACAATTATTCAAGTTAACTTGCAGCTGAGAAAAACAAGAACAAGCTGATTCATGTTTGAATAAGAAATTAAACAAAATAACCTTCATAATGCCCCAATCTTGGTGTGTAAACCTAAGTTAAATGCTTTGCCTGAGGGCATGGCTACCTGACAAAGCCAGGGCTGCTCTCAATTCTCTGCTCACTCTGATTTCCACTCTGCTACCCTGTGGAATGGACGCCTGCTGTATAAGCAAAAATGCAACAACAACGGCAGAAAACCTCCACCAAGAAACTACAGACCCAGGCGAACCATACTGAGGAAACAGGGTGGAAGTGAGAAAAAGATGTTTTCAAAAAAAAAAAAAATGATCTAAGTTGGTTAGGGAAAGTGCTAGTGAAAGGATTCCTATGTGACCACTTCTGAGTTTACAGAGGGTAAAACTCTCTCTCTCCCTCTGAACTTCTTAGGATGCATACAATCACATATACAATTTTAAAGTAATAATACAATGGGACTTTTCAATACCAACTTTAAGGGACTCAGGTTAAAAATCAGTCTTTCCTAGATTGTCTAATTGTGGGCTGGCATGATAGTCCATGGGGACATTGAAGAGTCCTAGCTCTCTGATCGTATGACATGCTAGACATTAGTTTGACTTTCATTTGAAGATCCTGAAGAACATGTTGGAAAGTCAGAGAAATTCATAATGAGACAGGAGAGAGAAAGACAATGTTTAGGCTCCCTTTTGTTCAATTTTAGAGAATCAAACATCTCTTGAAGCTGTTAGGAAGAACATAAAAAATGTTGTTTCTCAGTCAGTGTGACAAGAATATATTTAATCTCTAAAACTTCAGAGAAGAGAATTTTCTTCTAAGAGCTTAATGCCTCCTCTTACTCTAGTAGGGAACTACTGTGCTCCTTGGTAAAAGGTTAAACATAATAAAACTAATCAGACATTTTACAAGTGCCTTGACGGTACCATAGTCGTCTGAAATACACCAAGAAACAACTTAACTGCCTGGACTTATCAACAGGAAAACACTGGATGGTTTTTCTGACAGAATATTAACTGGTTTTACTCTTTTTTTCAAATGTCATCCAATATCTTACTTAGAATTGAACTTAAAATATCCAGTTGCTCATATCATAAACCACAAGGTAAAAATTTGATAACTGATTAGACATAGATCTTCAGACAGAAAATATTCATATTCTGGCAAGAAAGCATGTCTTGCTACTGCAGAAAAATAAGAATTATCTGTTTTTTATACAAGTTTGCAAATTTGTTCATCGTACCTATACACTTTTAAAATATCATGTCATAATTTGTATTTTCACAACTATGTTAGGCAAAAGGAGCATTAATCCCTATTACCTTTAAATGAGGTGTGGCTCTATTTTATAAAACTGCCAAAGCTAGTCAGCATCACCTCACAGGCCGGACCAAATCCTGTGACCCCCAGCAGAAGAGAGAGACGCAAAGCAGGTTCCGGAATCCAAGTTTTCTGAGTTCACTCTTTGGGATCGTATCTGGTGAAACTCAGAGGGTGTGCTGTTAGTACCATATGTTAAGAATTTGAAAGGCGCTCCGGATTAGATCATTCTTTGGCTTTTCCCTTCCCAAATGTTGCTGCTTTCACACATCCCTTTGTTTAAGCCAAGCACACCAAAAGGAACCCAAGACATTTTCTTTAAGGTAGAGTTTCTAACCACATCCTTCAATTTCAGGAATCTGACCTTATGGCAACTACCCATATCTCTATCACTGGCTTTCCCGTAGAATAATAATATTCACAAATGTTGTTGTTTAGCTGCTAAATTGTGTCTGAATCTTTTATGACCCCATGGACTATAGCCCACCAGGCTCCTCTGTTCATAGGATTCTCCAGGCAAGAATACTGAATGAATATTATCTCCTTCTCCAGGGCATCTTCTGGACCCAGAAATCCAACATATGATTACTTAGCACTGAGCCACCAAGGAAGCCCAATACAGTCTTTTTATGTGTCTATATCTTTCACCAAACTTGAAGATTCTTAATGACAGAGACTGATGCTACTTATCTTCCAATCCCTTGCACCTAAAAAATTAATTTGACACTTAGTTGCTGCTTAATTACATTTGTTTGGAAAAACAATAAACAGTTGAAAGAATGAAGCATAAATGAGTATAAATGTGGTTGGCAAAAAGACTAATGTAACTTCAGCTTCGTGTGGAAAAATTAGAAACCAAAATATTTTTCAATCTGTCTCCTACCAAGAGCTTTAGATCCTGATATCAAAGACAGTGTAGAAATGTAACATTCATTTATGTTTTCAACTTTCTTATTTGGGAAATCTATTTGACTCCATTAGAAATGATTTTTGTTCCTCCAGCTGGTCCCTCGGAGAAGGCAATGGCACCCCACTCCAGTACTCTTGCCTGGAAAATCCCATGGACGGAGGAGCCTGGTAGGCTGCAGTCCATGGGGTCGCTAAGAGTCAGACATGACTGAGTGACTTCACTTTCTCTTTTCACTTTCATGCATTGGAGAAGGAAATGGCAACCCACTCCAGTGTTCTTGCCTGGAGAATCCCAGGGACGGTGGAGCCTGGTGGGCTGCCGTCTATGGGGTCACACAGAGTCGGACACAACTGAAGTGACTTAGCATAGCATAGCATAGCATAGCTGGTCCCTATCACTCCATCAAATGGAGGAATCATCAGAACTTCTCCAATTGTAATCAGTCAAATTGTGATGACCGATTAGGAAGATGTGGGTTTTGGGAATACAACTGTAGTCAGAACAAGAAAGTGAATGATGGGTATTGGGAGAATCCAGGTCTAATGTTGGCGTGGCATGGCGTGCACGCTCAGTTGTGTCTGACTCTTTGTGACTCCATGGATTGTAGCCTGCCAGGCTCCTCTGTCAATGGATGTAGGTTGCCATTTCCTTCTCCAGGGGAATCTTCCTGACTCCGGGATCAAACTCGCATCTCCGGAGTCTCCTCCAGATGTGGTCCCTGGGGGCTGCCTCAGCCTCAGAGCAGAGCCAGGCTCTCAGCATGGAGCTGACGCCAGGACCTGCCCCGTGCAATGGATGCCTCAACCAGCAGTCTGGGTCCTGGAGCTCCTTGTTGGCATGGTCTAGACCGTCAGCTCTGGGATCGTGGTCAGAGTCCTTCAACCTAACTCCCACCTGCTTTCCTTTCCCCAGGATGTCAGATCAGCAGTCTGAAGGCTTCTCTGAGGACTGCAGCCAGTTTCCATTTGTATTTTTCAGAGGCTGGCCCCCTGGTCCCCAGCAAACCCACACAGCTGCTGGCACTCCTCAGTCTTGTCAGCCTCTGCTCCCTGGAGAAGCCAGCAGGCAAAACTTTGCACGTAGTTTTGTGCTATCAGGCAAGTAATAAGAATTTAATGGTGTTTGTGGCTTGAAGAAATCAAAACCGCTAAATCAACAGTAAAAACAAAACAAAACAAAAATACAAAAAATAAAAAGGAAATTTACAAAAGAAGAAACCTATGCAACGTTACCAGAAATCAAATTAGCATAACTTTGAAATAAACAAACTACCAAAATTGCAAAGAGAAATGCACTGTTGTTTTCCTGCTGTGGATAACGGAGCTAAGTGCGTGCCTTCAGCTGTTATTCACAGGAGTAAATTGTTCTTGTCACACTGCATCTCACTCTTAGGAGGCAGTAATCACAGGCTGGGAAGCCGGTCTTGTGAGAATCTCACAAAAGACAGTGAAGGGGTGTCAGCTCCATCTGTCTGTCCTCTGCCTCTTTTTCTCTCTGTTTATTTCTGTGTCTCTCTGTCTCTCTCTGACTCTGTGTGTGTGGTGGGCAGGGGGGGCAAGGGGTGTCTTTTTCAATTTTTTTCTGACACTATGCCTTTAGACTTGCAGTTTAAAAATGAAATATGGGGAACAAAAGTCTTTGAAGATGAACTGGGAAGAAAAAAAACTTTACATTTCATTCAGTGTTTGGACTAACCTTGAAATTCATTTAAACAACAGCCCTAATTTCTCAAGGGTCTCATGTAGCCCAATTTTCCACATAGAATCCAAGCCCAGAGATCCTCCCCTCTGCGAGGAACAGCTACTTCATTTTCACCAACTTCAGTGACAAGAAGGAGTTAATTAGTCTTTCTGAGAATCCTCACAGATTGAGTGGTAAGAAAATGTGATTTTAAAATAAGGAGGCTTTAATTAATAAAACTCAGATCTATTATTTAAGTAATGATAAGAGTCTCCAAGCCTTGTGTTTCCCCATTTTAAAGAAAGTCTGAGAGACTTAGAGAACAAACTTATGGTTGCCAGGGGGAAAGACGAAGGGAAGGATAGATGGGGAGTTGGGATAGTCATGTACGCACTACCATATTTAAAATGGATAACAACAAGGACCTGCTGTAGAGTGCAGGCAACTCTGCCCAGAGCTATGTGGCAGCCTGGATGGGAGGGGAGCTTGGGGGAGAACCGGCACATGTATGTGTATGGCTGAGTCCCTTTGCTGTTCACCTGAAACTATCAGAAAGTTGTCTGTCAATAAGCCATACCCCAAGACTACCCAGGAAGTCTCTCCCTGTAATATGTATTCTAGAACCAGTAAGGTCTAAAAAAAGTTTAAAAATGTAAAAAAAAATAAATTAATAAACTTAATAAGTCTGAGAGAAAACAAAGGGACAATAAACCTTGATAATGAGCTAAAAAGGAATGAAATAGTTAACTTTAATTTCTAAAATGTTTCTATATAAGAAGCTATTGATATCTTTTAAAGTAAAACAAACGAAAAAATAAAACATCATCATAATCTTTACTAGATTTTTAAGGACTTTCAAATAAACGAGTTTTGGGGGCAAATTTATGATATCATTGACCCCTGTTACTTATATATTACATATCACATTTTTTATAAATGTGTGTCCTGGGTATGCAGTTCAATGTATATAATAGATTATTTAAAAACATTAAGGTGATTTAAATCATTACAGTCTGATATTCTTGTGTGGACTTTTAAAAATAAATTTGGGACTTTTTAAATTTTAAACATTATAAAATTCTATTTGGGCTTTAAATTTACTTTTTTGAAATATTATTGATTATGACTTCAATGTAATTTAGGTCAATTGATTTTTGAATGCAGAAATTGGGATGTAAGCCTTGATAACATAAAATTTATCTAATTTAAAGCTATATCAAGTTTGAGGTGCTTTCCAATCATATTATGGAGTATGAGTGTGTATGTGTTCATGCATGTGAAACGGTATTCTGAGAATATGTTTGCCCTCATCAGCTCAGGCTGATGAATTGGGTGCTTAAACAGCAGACATTTACTTCTCATGATTCTGAAGGCTGAGAAATCTAATACCAAGGTGTCAGCAGACCAGATTCAGCATGTGGTAAGTGTCCTCTTGAGGGCTGAGAGACTACCACGTTCTGGCTGTGTCTTCACATGACAGAGAGGTCGTGTCTTTCACATCTCTTTTTTTATAAGAGCATTAAGCCCATTTAGAGGGCTCTACTCTCATGATCGAATTTTCTTCCAAAGGCTCCATCTTCAAACACCATCACAGTGGGAGTTAGGGCCTCATCATATAAATTACACAATTCAGTCCATACCAATACATGTATTTATTTTTGAAAAAAAAGTCCCCCAGATAAGTGAATGATTATCATTGATTCTGATTGTCTAAATGTATGGCTTTTCAATTCTAGATGAATACAATGCTATATGAAATATTACCATGAAATATATTCAAAATATTCCTTTGTGGCTCAGACGGTAAAGAGTCTGCCTACAATGTGGGAGATCCAGATTCGATCCCTAGGTCAGGAAGATCTCCTGGAGAAGGAAATGGCAACCCACTCCAATATTCTTGCTTGAAAAATCCCATGGACGGAGGAGCCTGGTAGGCTACAGTCCATGGGGTCGCAAAGAGTCGGACACGACTGAGCGACTTCATTTTCTTCTTCTTCTTCATATTCAAAATGAGAATTTTTACCTTCAAAGCTCTTAAGAGTCCTGGTAATAGTGTTAATGGCTTCCCTTGTGGCTCAACTGGTAAAGAATCTGCCTGCAATGCAGGAGACCTGGGTTCGATCGCTGGGTTGGGAAGATCCCCTGGAGAAGGACACAGCTGCCCACTCCAGTATTCTGGCCTGGAGAATTCCGTGAACTATTTAGTTCATCTAGTCACAAAAAGTCAGACAAGACTGAGTGACTTTAATGGTGTTATTAATAATAGGTTGAATATTTGAACTATGAATATGCCTGTTATTTGAACATAAAATATGATTTTGTGCTCAGTATTTTTAGAAGATAAATAGGTGCCTACTTTTTTAAGAAGCAATAGGTCATTTGTCTGTTATTGATTCAAAATTGCATTTATAGAAAATGTCTATAATCATAAGAAATAATAGTGTAAGATATTATATAACGGTCACTAGAATTTACATTTTTCTTTCTTTGTCAGTGTACTTACTTGATGATTTTAATATTATCACCATTAAATCAGTATTATTTTAAACATATTGTGACAGTTATAAATAAAATTTAGAATCTGTACCTTTACTTAGAAGGGCCTAATAAAATAAAAAAAATACTTTCTTAAAAGAAATTCTACTTTGTGATAAGGGATTCCTTTTGTTACTTAAACTCAAAAGCTCAATGCTATCTTTTATTAATAAATGTTAATCCATAAAATTTATATCTACTTAACCATTTTATTTTCTTTGTTTATCTGGGAATTATGAAGTATAAATGGTAAAATCAGCAACTTAACAACATTGAACTTGTTATTATATAAGATGCTTGAAGGATGCATTCTAAATAAAAATTCTACCCTTGAAGTTGAAGAGCTAAGCCTACACATAACACCTAAATAGTTTATGAACAAGTTCTGCCAAACGTTCAAGAAGAGATAATTCCCAACTTATATAAAATATTCCAGAGAGAACAATGGAAAAATACCCAAATCATTTCCTGAGACCTAAATAACCATGGTATTGTGCCAGAAAATGATAGGAAAAGAAAGAAAACTACAATTTAATGTTAGTCATAAACAGGGTTGTACATGTTTACTGATATGTAAACAATTTTACATATTTTATCAAAATGCATTAAAATTAAAAAGTACTCCATGCCCAACTAGCTCTGTGATTCAAGACCATTCAAAGTAGATCATCTGATATTGTAATTTGCTACACTAAACCTGGGGACAACCTCATCACTTTAGCTACAAAAAAAAACAGATAAACATTCAATAATGTTTAATATGTATCACATCTAAGAAGGCTTATTTAGGAAACATGAGAAAATAATAAATTTAATAATCAAATGAAAGCAAAAAAGTTTATGAAAAATTGGATAAAGAACACAGGATGAGGTTATGCCTTTCGAGATACTAAAAAATACGTAAAAATTTTCTTTTTATTTTATATTTTTTTTTTTGTGGTGGTAGAAAAATTAAAAAAATAAGAGAAAAAAAAAAAAAAAAAAAAAAAAAAATATTTTAAAATTTTTTTTTTTTTTTTTTTTTTTTTTTAATTTTTATTTTTTTTTTTTTTTTTTTTTAAAAAAAAAAATATTATATTATTAATTATTTTTTTTTTTATATTTTAACAAAAAAAAAAGTGTTTAGACTTCCGGTTAAGATGGCGAAGGATTAGGACGGGGAATACGCTTTCTCCTCCACAAATTCATCAATGGGACATCTGGGCGCCGAGTAAATACCACAAACAGCTTCAGAGTGCTGGCGGAGGACGTCGGACACCCAGAAAAGCAACTCACTGCCTTCTAAAGGAGGTAGGAAAGAATATAGAAGCCAGAGAGAGACAAAGAGGGAGGGGCGGACCTCTGTCCGGGGAAGGGAGTCTTAAAAAGAGAAGTTTCCAAACACCAGGAAACACTCTCCCTGCGGAATCTGCGCCGAACCTGGGAAACACGGAGACTATCATAACAGGGAGGAGAACAGTTGAGCAATTAGAACCCACAGACTGCGGGCCCTGCGGTAACTTCCGCAGCGGAAAAGCACCGCTGCAAACGCCCGCATCTGCCATTGGGGAGCCGGGGCTGGGCAGGGAGACGCCTTGGCCGTTCCCACGCGGGACGCTCCGCTGCCGGCGCTCCCCAGAGGGATGCTCCCCCGCGGGACTCTCCCCCCACTGGACGCTCCCCCGCCGGCCACTCCCGCGCAGGCGTGCCCCGGCCCGCTGTGCCGGCGGCTCCCACGAGGGCCACCCCATCCCCTCCCCCCACCCGCCCGCCCGCCATTCCCGTTGCCGGCCCCTCCCCCTCTGCGGGCCTCAGCGCAGACTTCGTTCCCCTGATTGTCTGGAGTGCTGCCTAACTGGAGTAGTTTGGGCCGGCAATCCAGATTGTGCAGCGCCGACCACACGAGTGGCGGGCCTTGGCCCAGAACACCGCCGAACCGTGCACAGAACAAAGAACTATACAGAACAACCACAGAGAAAGGGGCCTATAGATCTTGAGAAATTTAAGCTGGAACAAGGAACTAGCTGAAAATGAACTGAACCCACAACAATAATAGAGAAACTCTTATATATATTGTTACTATTTTTCCCATCATTATTTCCTTTTTTTTTCCTTTTCTTTTTTTAATATATATATATTTTTTAAATTTTTATTATTTTTTAATTGGAAAAAGGAAAACAAAAATTTTTTTTCCCTTTTAATTTTTTTTTGTTGTTGTGTGTTTTGTTTCTTTTATTTTATTATTATTATTATTATTTTTTATCCTCTAGTACTTCTTTAATCTCCACGTTTAGATATAACTTTTGCGACCCTGTTTTGTTTTTTTTTTTTCCTTTTTCCTTTTTGTCCTTTGCTTTTTTCCTTTCCTTTTTTCTTTTCTTTACTGATTACTGACTAGATCTGTCTCTCTCCTTCACACTCCCTCCTTTTATCCTCCTGACCACCTCTGTCTCCTTCCTCCCTTTTTCCTTCTATGTATAATTCCGTGAACATCTCTGAGCAGTCCAGTTGTGGAATGCATTATAGAAGAAGAAGTTTTTGAGACTACTGTAAAAATAAGACCAATAACTGGAACCAGGAGGCTTAAGTCCATACCCTGATCCCACGAAACACTAATTGACAGGAGCTCATTAAAAGCCTCCATACCTACTCTGAAACCAAGCATCACACAAAGACCAGCAAGTTCCACAACAAGACATACCAAGCAAATTCTCCAGAAAAACAAGAACACAGCCTGAGCTCCAATACACAGGCTACACAAAGCGACCCCAAAAGCATAGACATCTCATAACTCACTACTAGACACTCCACTGCACCCCAGAGAAAAGAAATCCAGCTCCACCCACCAGAACACCGATACAAGATTCCATAAACAAGAAACCTCGACAAGCCACCGGTACAAACCCACATATAGTGCAGAAACGCCACAATAAAGAGAACTCCACAGACTACCAGAATACAGTAAAGACGCCCCAAACTTAGCAATTTAAACAAGATGAAAAGACAGAAGAATTCCCAGCAGGTAAAGGAACAGGATAAAAGCCCACCAAACCAAACAAAAGAGGAAGAAATAGCGAACCTACCTGATAAAGAATTCCGAATAATGATCGTGAAATTAATCCAAAATCTGGAAAGCAAAATGGAATCATGGATAAATAGTCTGGAGAAAAGCATTGAGAAGATGCAAGAAAGATTTAACAAGGACCTAGAAGAAATAAAAAAGAATCAACATATAATGAATAATGCAATAAATGAGATCCAAAACACTCTGGAGGCAACAAATAGTAGAATAACAGAGGCAGAAGATAGAATTAGCGAATTAGAAGTTAGAATGGCAGAATTAAAGGAATCAGAGGAGAAAAAAGAAAAACGAATTAAAAGAAATGAGGACAATCTCAGAGACCTCCAGGACAATATTAAACGTTACAATATTCGAATCATAGGAGTCCCAGAAGAAGAAGACAAAAAGAAAGACCATGAGAAGATACTAGAGGAGATAATAGTTGAAAACTTCCCTAAAATGGGGAAGGAAATAATCACTCAAGTCCAAGAAACCCAGAGAGTCCCAAATAGGATAAACCCAAGACGAAACACCCCAAGACACATATTAATCAAATTAACAAAGATCAAACACAAAGAACAAATATTAAAAGCAGCAAGGGAAAAACAACAAATAACACACAAGGGAATTCCCATAAGGATAACAGCTGATCTTTCAATAGAAACTCTCCAAGCCAGGAGGGAATGGCAAGACATACTTAAAGTGATGAAAGAAAAGAACCTACAGCCCAGATTATTGTACCCAGCAAGGATCTCATTCAAATATGAAGGAGAAATCAAAACCTTTACAGACAAGCAAAAGCTGAGAGAATTCAGCACCACCAAACCAGCTCTCCAACAAATACTAAAGGACATTCTCTAGACAGGAAACACAAAAAGGATATATAAATTCAAACCCAAAACAACAAAGTAAATGGCAACGGGATCATATTTATCATTAATTACCTTAAATGTAAATGGGTTGAATGCCCCAACCAAAAGACAGAGACTGGCTGAATGGATACAAAAACAAGACCCCTTCATATGAATGAAACTAGAACACTTTCTAACACCATACACAAAAATAAACTCAAAATGGATTAAAGAGCTAAATGTAAGACCAGAAACCATAAAACTCCTAGAGGAAAACATAGGCAAAACACTCTCTGACTTACATCACAGCAGGATCCTCTATGACCCACCTCCCAGAATATTGGAAATAAAATCAAAAATGAACAAATGGGACCTAATCAAACTTAAAAGCTTTTGCACAACAAAGGAAACTATAAGCAAGGTGAAAAGACAGCCTTCAGAATGGGAGAAAATAATAGCAAATGAAGCAACTGACAAACAACTAATCTCAAAAATATACAAGCAACTTCTACAGCTCAATTCCAGAAAAATAAATGACCCAATCAAAAAATGGGCCAAAGAACTCAATAGACATTTCTCCAAAGAAGACATACAGATGGCTAACAAACACATGAAAAGATGCTCAATATCACTCATTATCAGAGAAATGCAAATCAAAACCACTATGAGATACCATTTCACGCCAATCAGTATGGCTGCTATCCAAAAGTCCACAAGCAATAAATGCTGGAGAGGGTGCGGAGAGAAGGGAACCCTCTTGCACTGTTGGTGGGAATGCAAACTAGTACAGCCACTTTGGAGAACAGTATGGAGATTCCTCAAAAAACTGCGAATAGAACTGCCTTATGATCCAGCAATCCCACTGCTGGGCATATACACTGAGAAAACCAGAATTGAAAGAGACACCTGTACCCCAATGTTCATAGCAGCACTGTTTGCAATAGCCAGAACGTGGAAGCAACCTAGATGTCCATCCACAGATGAATGGATAAGCAAGCTGTGGTACATATACACAATGGAATATTACTCAGCCATTAAAAAGAATACATTTGAATCAGTTCTAAGGAGGTGGATGGAACTGGAGCCTATTATACAGAGTGAAGTAAGCCAGAAACAAAAACACAAATACAGTATACTAACGCATATATATGGAATTTAGAAAGATGGTAAAAAATAACCCTATTTACGAGACAACAAAAGAGACACTGATGTATAGACCAGACTTTTGGACTCTGGGACCAGGAGAGGGTGAGATGATTGGGGAGAATAGCATTGAAATATGTATAATATTATATCTGAAATGTATTAATTGTTCAAACTAAACACTATCATGTTACAATTTGTTCATACTAGATGTTTGTAATGTTTCTGATAATCAATAAAAGAGATTCTTGATTAAAAAAAAATAAAAAATAAAAACCAAACTATACAAAAAAAAAAAAAAAATACAGTGTTTTAGTGATGCCTTCAGAAACATGGATCTCTTCTTCCTTCTGTTATACCGTTCTTGAAGCATTTCTATCACACATGGCTTGAAGATATTTGCACCTTCAAATTCACCTTCATATTCTAAGTAGGAAGAACGTGACAGACCAAAGGCCAAAAGGGGAGAGTTAGTTTGACCTGTAGAAAAATCTTTTGTAGAAATGCCCATTCACTAACTTCTATAAGCATTGCCAGGCAAAAACTCAGTCACATGACTACCTTCAGCAGAAAAGGAATTCAGGTAAGCACATGTCTAAGCCTCCCAATATCTACCCTAAAAAAGAAGCCAAAGGAGAAAGAGATCTTAGCTGGCTTTCAGGAGTAGCAAGGGCAGGGCGGGGGGGAAACAACCTTCTGACAAACTTTGTAAAGCTTGGCATTCAGAGTTTTGCCAAGACAACGCACTGATCATAGCAAACACCCTCTCCCAACAACACAAGACAAGACTCTAAACATGGACATCATCAGATGGTCAATACTGAAATCAGATTGATTATATTCTTTGCAGCCAAAGATGGAGAAGCTCTATACAGTCAGCAAAAACAAGACTAGGAGCTGACTGTGGCTCAGACCATGAACTCCTTATTGCCAAATTCAGACTGAAATTGGAGAAAGTAGGGAAAACCACTAGACCAGGTATGATCTAAATCAAATCCCTTAAATTATACAGTGGAAGTGATAAATAGATTCAAGAGATTAGATTTTATGGACAGAATGCCTGAAGAACTATGGACAGAGGTTCTGACATTGTACAGGAGGCAGTGATTAAGACCATCCCCAAGAAAAAGAGATGCAAAAAGGCAAAATGGTTGTCTGATGAGGCCTTACAAATAGCTGAGTAAAGAAGAGAAGCTAAAGTGAAAGGAGAAAAGGAAAGACATACCCACTTGAATTCAGAGTTCCGAAGAATAGCAAGGAGGTATAAGAAAGCCTTCCTCAGTGATCAGTGCAAAGAAATAGAGGAAAACAATAGAATGGGAAAGACTAGAGAAAGTGAAGAAGAACTAAAGAGCTTCTTGATGAAAGTGAAAGAGGAGAGTGAAAAAATTGGCTTAAGACTCAACATTCAGAATACTAAGACCATGGCATCCGGTCCCATCACTTCATGGCAAACAGATGGGGAAACAGTGGAAACAGTGACAGACTTTATTTTTGAGGGCTCACTGAAGTTGGTGACTGCAGCTGGTGACTGCAGCCATGAAATTAAAAGACGCTTGCTCCTTGGAAGAAAAGCTATGACCAGCCTAGACAGCATATTAAAAAGCAGAGACATTACTTTGCCAACAAAGATCCATCTAGTCAAAGCTATGGTTTTTCCAGTAGTCACATACGGATATGAGAGTTGGACTATAAAGAAAGCTGAGTGCCAAAGAATTAATGCTTTTGAACTGTGATATTGGGGAAGACTCTTGAGAGTCCCTTGGACTGCAATAAGATCCAACCAGTCCATCTTAAAGGAAGTCAGCCCTGAATATTCATTGGAAGGACTGATGCTGAAACTGAAACTCCAATACTTTGGCCACCTGATGCAAAGAACTGACTCATTGGAAAAAACTCTGATGCTGGGAAAGATTGAAGGTGGGAGGAGAAGGGGACAACAGAGGATGAGATGATGAATGGCATCACCTGCATGATGGACTGAGCTTGAGTAGGCTCTAGGAGTTGGTGATGGACAAGGAAGCCTCGTGCTGCAGTCCATGGGGTTGCAAAGAGTCGGACATGGCTGAGAGACTGAACTGAACTGAAGAACCCTAGCAGAAGATGCTCAATTGTAACAATAATCAAAAAAATCAAAAGTAAATAGTAGAATATAATTTTTCTTAACTGCCAGATTAAAAGAAAAGTAAGCCAGAAAGAAAAACACCAATACAGTATACTAACACATATATATGGAATTTAGAAAGATGGTAACAATATCCCTGTATACAAGACAGCAAAAGAGACACAGATGTATAGAACAGTCTTTTGGACTCTGTGGGAGAGGGAGAGGGTGGGATGATTTGGGAGAATGGCACTGAAACATGTAGAATATCATATATGAAATGAGTCGCCAGTCCAGGTTCAATGCACGATACTGGATGCTTGGGGCTGGTGCACTGGGACGACCCAGAGGGATGGTGTGGGGAGGGAGGAAGCTTGAAGATAAAAAAATTTTTGTGACAATGTGATACATTTTTTTAAATGTTACATATCTTTTACTGGGAAAATTTTCTTAGCCTATTAAAGTTTCCC
Source organism: Tragelaphus eurycerus (assembly GCA_935064755.1). Taxonomy (NCBI): domain Eukaryota; kingdom Metazoa; phylum Chordata; class Mammalia; order Artiodactyla; family Bovidae; genus Tragelaphus; species Tragelaphus eurycerus. The sequence goes on from CAKXYN010000074.1 coordinate 7,552,234, forward strand.
AAAGCAACATATTATTCACATATCATGCAAAGATTCATAAATTTTCAAAACTTTGTACCTATTTGAGAAAATACATTTGCACAGATATGAAAGATGTTTATAATGAGGTACTTGTATGAATGATTGAAGCAGGAAAGTTGTAAATTATCTGAATTTCTACCAAGAGAAACATATACATATCTAATGTATATGATATTCTATACATAGAAATAGAAACAATCTCTACAACAAATTATTGGTTAAGTGAAAAAAAGCCAGAAGCAATACAATATCACTTATATTTGAAAAGCAAAACATGATAGATTATACAGACAGGTACTTGAATGATTGATACATACAGAAATATCTGTTGTTATGTATATGTATTTATATTTGAAGGATTATAATTCATCATGACAATGGTGGTTCTTTTCAGAAAGAAGATTGAGATATGAGTACATGACTGAGCACCATTCTCAATGATTGAAAAAACACCACTGAACCTTTTTTCAATGAAAATGCATCTGCTTGTACAAGGAATCAAGTTAGAAAAAAAATGTAAGAGGAGGTAGCACGAACACAAAATAATTTTCCAGAGACCATTTTCTCTGGCGCTTTCATAATGATAGAGCGAAAGGTGAATACCAATTTACAATTTGTATTCACGCATTTCAGACGGTCACCACCACAGAGCTATGAAATTAAACCCCAGACACATGAGCAGAAAGGTGGATATTAAGCAAGACGACTTTATTCTTAAAATCAGGCTCTATCAAATACCAGAATGGCAAGACTATTTCTACTAGTTTAAAAAAAAAAAGTTTTTTCTCCCACACTATAAATGTTCATATCCTGTGAGAATCAAACAAAAACAAAGGCAAACAACTTGGATCATGGACCTGTGAATCAGTGCTGTTCCAGAAATGGTGTCACCATACAGATCTGTAATGTCTGTTTTACTGAACCAGCGTGGACACACTGGAATCCCAGCTTAACCAAGGGCAGCTCCAGCTGATGTAACTTGAGGCATCCAGGCAAATAAGAAACACAGAAGGAAACCCATATGCTAAGTTTTCTTAGGCTCATTAAAAGGGTGAAAATGATGTTTAAAATTCTGTTAAACCTCACTTGACATTGTGAACACTGGAGTAACAGGGAAAATCCATCACAGCCAGCACTGAGTAAAATTTAAATATTGTTAGCATATGTGTTAACTAAGCTGGAGAAGGCAATGGCACCCCACTCCAGTACTCTTGCCTGGGAAATCCCATGGGCAGAGGAGCCTGGTAGGCTGCAGTCCATGGGGTCACTAAGAGTCGGACATGACTGAGCGACTTCACTTTCACTTTTCACTTTCATGCATTGGAGAAGGGAAATGGCAACCCACTCCAGTGTTCTTGCCTGGAGAATCCCAGGGACAGGGGAGCCTGGTGGGCTGCCGTCAATGGGGTTGCACAGAGTTGGACACGACTGAAGTGACCTAGCAGCAGTAACCAAGCAGAGTTTTGCAACATTTCCTTAATTACTCTAACTTGATGATAGAAAGGTTAATTTTTCAAACATTTCCACAACACAGGTTAAACTTGATCACATATTGAGGTTAAAACTTCTTGAAGTTTCAGAACAGGTCACAAAATTATGGAAAATGCAAAGAGAAGTGATATCAATCAATGTTCAAAAGGTATGTTCTTCAGGCCAAGGTTGGACCACTCCTCAGAGCCCTGTTAGATATAAATATCTCATCTCTTCAGAGTTCATATTGCTTAGTTCTTGTTCAGCATTTATAGCATTTTGTTGACTGACCAGAATCTGAAGGTTGACTTCGTTTCTCCCACTTGTTAGCTGTAATCAACCCAAATAAATTATCTGGAGAAAAGAAAACCCACAGAAGTTGTAACATAGGAAAAGACATATTAAAATAGGTTGCTGCGTAAGAATTTCCCAGTAGCTCTTGCCTTCTGTAGTGGAGGCAGACTGGGGCCTGTCAGTGATGCTCAGCTACAGAAGATGAACCACAGCTTCTGCTAGAGTAACCATCGTCAAAAGGTAACTCCCTCTTTTCTGTCCTTTTTCCTCTGCCTCCAGCTGAATCATTCCATGTGGTCTGCTCTGTCATTCTGTAGAGTGTTGCTTTTCCAATATATTTGTTCAGACATGTTGAGATTGCTGGAGAATTCCAAAATGCTCTAAGGAGTAGACAGAGGAGACTCAGAATGCTTCACAAATCCCATCAGACATTAGAGATCTGTCATAGTGATTTCATATAAGGTAATTATTTACTTCCTGGGATTTTTACTTGTTTCATTGAAATATCATTGACATACAATATTATGTTAATTTCAGGTATACCACATAGTGATTAGACATTTACATACATTATGAATGATCACCACAATAAGTAGCAACCATCTGTCCCCACGAAGTTGTTACAGTATTATTGACCATATTCCTTATGCTGTATAATCCATCCCTGTGGCTTATTTATATCATAGCTGGAAGTTTGTACCTCTTGGAATTTTTAAATCTGTGTGCATCTTAATCACTTGTAGATATTCAAAGAATCATCAAGAAGCTTATCCACGATATAGCCTCAAGTGTCACTCAAACATTCCTCATAGAGACAAAGGTTTGCTCTCAGATGCAGGAGTTGGTATTATGGGCTATGGTCACAGTGTAAGTGGGATCACTTCATGGCAAATAGAAGGGGAGAAAATGGAAACAGTAACAGATTTTATTTTCTTGGCCTCCAAAATCATTGTGGACAATGACTGAAGCCAGGAAATTAAAAGATGCTTGCTCCTTGGAAGAAAAGCTATGACAAACCTAGACAGAGTATTGAAAAGCAGACATACTCTGCCAAAAAAAGTCAGTATAGTAAAAGCTATGGTTTTTCGAGTAGTCATATATGGAGGTAAGAGTTGGGTAATAAAGAAGGCTGAGCACTGAAAAACTGATGTTTTCAAATGTGATATTGGAGCAGACTCCTGAGAGTCCCTTGGACTGCAAGGGTATCAAACCAGTCCATCCTAAAGGAAATCAACTCTGAATATTCTTTGGAAGGACTGATGCTGAAGCTGAAGTTCCAATACTTTGGCTTCCTGATGCAAAGAGCCAACTTAGAAAAGACCCTGATGCTGAGAACGATTGAGGGCTGGAGGAGAAAGGGATTACAGAGAATGAGATTCTTGGATGCTATCACTGACTCAGTGGACATGAGTCTGAGAAAACCCTGGCAGATGACGAAGAACAGGAAAACCTGGTGTGCTGCAGTCCATGGGGTCACAAAGAGTCAGACAACTTAGCGACTGACCAACAACATTTCCCCTTCAGGATTGATAAAATCTCCTGCAGTAGCATTTGGCATCATGCTTTCACCTACTGGTAAGATACGAGAATTCTATCCCTTCATCAGGAAGATCCCCTGGAAGAGGGCATGGCAATCCACTCCAGTATTCTTGCACGGGGGAATCCCCATGGCCAGAGGCACTTGGTAGGCTGCAGTCCATAGGGTCTCAAACAGTCAGACACCACTGAAGCAACCTAGCACACATACACACATGATAAAGACAAATCCAAAAGTTAAGAACAATGACTATTTAGCCGAATTTAAAAAGACAAAAGTCAGTGAACATGTAATTAGACATAACTTTTTCTTTGTCTCAGAGTAATATCACAATGGAAATAATAAAAGTGGGGTGTGTTTAGACAAAAGATATAAGTATGTGCTACTTTTCTTTAATGGAGTTTGGCTGGAATTTAACTCAATGCTGTTATACTGTACTTTAAGAAGTAGTCTAATAAGACATTTACTAGTCAATTTCATGATCTTGAGAATAATTAAATTGAAGAAGATTCACCCATGAAATAAGAGCATTGTCAATACAGCTTGTCTCCTAATTAGCAAATCAGTCCTAAGTGATATTTCAGCATCAAATGAGCTTCTTATGGCTTATTTATCTTGGCCTTCCTGCATAATTAATCAAATTCATGATAATAGGAAACAATTAGAGTGTTAATCCACTTTAAAAAATAACTTAATGCTGTTCTTCCTAGTTTATGCTATACCATCGTGCTGAAAGAAAAGATACTATAAGTTGAAAAATACTTACTTGGCATATGGGGAGATCACGGGTAATATATGGTCTTCACATTCCTTTTATACACAAAAGGTACTCACTGAAGAAGCAAAGGGACACCAACACCTGTTACTCTGAGCAGGACCTTCATGCAAATATAGTCATGACATGAGCATCCAAGCCTCTCATGTACCAAAGTTATGTTACTGAATATACTTCAGTTCAGTTCAGTCCTTCAGTCGTGTCCGACTCTTTGCAAGCCCATGAATCGCAGCACTCCAGGCCTCCTTGTCCATCACCAACTCCCGGAGTTCACTCAAACTCACGTCCATCGAGTCAGTGATGCCATCCAGCCATCTCATACTCTGTCGTCCCCGTCTCCTCCTGCCCCCAATCCCTCCCAGCATCAGAGTCTTTTCCAATGAGTCAACTCTTCCCATGAGGTGGCCAAAATATTGGAGTTTCAGCTTTAGCATCATTCCTTCCAAAGGAATCCCAGGGCTGATCTCCTTCAGAATGGACTGGTTGGATCTCCCTCACAGTTCAAGGGACTCTCCAGAGTCTTCTCCAACACCACAGTTCAAAAGCATCAATTCTTTGGCACTCAGCTTTCTTCACAGTCTAACTCTCACATCCATACATGACCACTGGAAAAACCATAGCCTTGACTAGACGGACCTTTGTTGGCAAAGTGATGTCTCTGCTTTTGAATATGCTATCTAGGTTGGTCATAACTTTTCTTCCAATGAGTAAGCGTCTTTTAATTTCATGGCTGAAGTCACCATCTTCCATGATTTTGCAGCCCCCCAAAATAAAGTCTAACACTGTTTCCACTGTTTCCCCATCTATTTTCCATGAAGTGATGGGACCAGATGCCATAATCTTCGTTTTCTGAATGTTGAGCTTTAAGCCAACCTTTTCACTCTCCACTTTCACTTTCATCAAGAGGCTTTTTAGTTCCTCTTCACTTTCTGCCATAAGGGTGGTGTCATCTGCTTATCTGAGGTTATTGATATTTCTCCCAGCAATCTTGATTCCAGCTTGTGCTTCTTCCAGCCCAGCATTTCTCATGATGTACACTGCATATAAGTTAAATAAGCAGAGTGACAATATACAGCCTTGATGCATTCCTTTTCCTATTTGGAACCAGTCTGTTGTTTCATGTCCAGTTCTAACTGTTGCTTCCTGACCTGTGTATAGGTTTCTCAAGAGGCAGGTCAGATGGTCTGGTATTCCTATCTCTTTCAGAATTTTCCACAGTTTATTGTGATCCACTTAGGGAGCTACAAATATAATTGTGTTCTACTAATTTTGTTAAATATCCAAATAACATCTTGTCAGAGAGAAGTCACTAATATATTAAAAATAGGAAAATGTGTTATTTATTTGCAGACCAGCAGATTAGTAACATAGAAAGGCAGTCAGATCAATGATATCTCTTTCCTAAAAATGTCCTATTCCATGTTCCCACTGTGGTTTATTCGTTAACTCTCTCTGCCTCAGGCCACATCAACAAATGGTATGGCGGGGGTTACTTAATCTATGGTTGTTGTACAGTCGCTCAGTCATGCCCAACTCTTTGTGTCCCCATAGGCTGTAGCCCACCAGGCTCCTCTGTCTGTGGGATTCTCCAGGCAAGAATACTGGAGTGGGTTGCCCTTTCCTCCTCCAGTTGATCTTCCCAATCCAGGGATCCAACCAGCATCTCATGCATTGGCAGGTGGACTCTTTACAACTAAGTCACCAGGGAAGCCCACATAATCTATAGAAGAAAGAAAAAAAGCAACTATCATTTTGCATTTGCTTTTCTCTGATTCTCTAGGACTTACATGGGGATCCTTTGTTCTTTCATCTAAGCATTTCCTAATTATTCATCAACTCCTGCCATTAAGGAATGGCATTGGATAGTCTCTGAGGAAACAAAGTTTTCTGAGGCCCAGACTTACTTTGCTCAAATCAAATCAAGCATCTGAATCGATCCTGTAATCTCTTTAAGCGCCTGTTGAAATTATATACACAGCAACTGAGCATTGCCTATACAGATTGCTCTTGAACCCTTTAAGATTTCAAACCCTTTAAGAGCCTGTTGAAATTATATACACAGCAACTGAGCATTGCCTATACAGATTGCTCTTGAATCCTTTAAGATTTCAAATGACATTCAAAAAGCATATTCCCAGATAAGCTGGCAAAAACAATTTGAGTTTGGAAATCAGTAACTTTTTGTTTCACGCCTTCCAGTCAGAACAGTACTTATTACTTGCACAGAAGCACGCCTTGGGTCATGCTGGTTTATAATAAAATCACAAGTGATCGCCAAATATATTTTGGAAATCACTCATTTACATGCAGCAGAGGTGCTAAATAAAATTTATTTAAAAAGTAAAGGTCATCTATTCACTCCCACAACTGGAAAGGTAATAATGTTCTCAGGCACTGCTTGATCCAGGACTCAGGTCCTGAGAACCCAGGTCATGACTGGGTCCTCCTGTAGCTTCACCCTGGTGATTTAAATGACTCAGCGTCTCCCCACTGGACTCAAGCTCTTAGAAGTCCCATGGTGTCCTTCCTGGCCAAGACCCTCCTAGAACTAATTGTGGTCCAATAAAATGTGATACTCTGATTGTTTTAAATCAAAATGATCCAAAATGACATGAACAGATCAGGGGAGACTTGGTTACCAAAGGAAACATGGGGCTTCACCCCAGGAAAGATGGGAAGTGAGTTTGGTTGAGGGATTTTGTAAGAAAATAAAGAACTATAGGAAAATGAAGACTGCATTTAAAGAAATAATGTAACCCATCGGTAGGGTTTCTCTTAGCCCAACTTGTGTTTCTTCAAATACATCCAGCCTCAAGGCTCTCGGGGCTAACCTCTACTTCTGTAAAGATGGCCCCAGGGCTTTAGGGAAGTACAGATGAAAATAGAATTAACTTAGTCACAGAATTATTGGCCTTAAAACGTATTGCACAGCACCAGAGTCATGTAAAAACTGGATTAAATCTCTCTCAAGATATAAACTTCCCAGGTGTCTCAGGGGTAAAGAATCTGTCTACCAATGCAGGAAACACAAGAGGCGTCAGCTCAATCCCTGGGTCTGAAGATCCCCAGAAGAAGGACATGGCAAGTTACTCCAGTGTTCTTGCCTAGAAAATTCCATGGACAAAGGAGCCTGGTGGGCTATAGTCCACAGGTTCGCAAAGAGCTAGACACAACTGACTAAAAATTTTCACTTTCAGTTTGTTCTTCCTTTAAATTTTCTAATCAAATATTATTTAGAATAAGTTTGTACATAACTCTGGGCTTCCCTTGTGGCTCAGCTCGTAAAGAATCCACCTGCAATGTGGTAGATCTGGGTTCTGTCTCTGGGTTGGGAGGATACCTTGGAGACGGGAAAGGCTACTCACCCCTGTATTCTGGCCTGGAGAATCCCATGGGGTTGCAAAGAGTCAGACACGACTGAGTGACTTTCAGTTTCACTATGCGTAACTCCAGACTGTGGCTTTGGGGATGAACATAAATTTGAGCATAGACCCTGTTTTTTTCAATAGAGCCTTTTGAAGCTGAAAAATTATGTTTATCAATTGGAGGTATAACATGGCAAAATAATAAACCTGTCAACGGCTGTATTGAGAAATATGAAAGATAATGAGTGACTCAGGAAGTGCCCCAAGTACCTTTATTTATGCGTGAGGGGGCCCTTTTGTCTGAATCATATCCTGCCGGTGTCCCTCGCCACCCACGTCCAGGTGCTTCACGGCCACTTCTGTTGTCCCTCTGCACTTCAAGGAGACAGAACGAACCAGAGACATTGGCATGGCATGTCGCCAGCGCACCCTATAACAAAGCCAAGACAGCAAGGGAGAAAATGGACCATAGCTGTGCAAATGGGAAAGGAGATCACTGCAAACACAGGTCAGGGGGACAATGAACATAAAAGCATGAAATTTAAATAATAATGGAGAGACTGAGAATTTTTATGCTATCATACTGATAGTTCTGATCTGCGAAAAAGATGAATTCAATACAGATGGTGCATGACACAAACAACACAGTCACTGAAAAGGGACAAGAAGGTTATAAAGAGGAGGATGTTGCAGAACAGCTCCGTCTAGAGACTTCTATCTTGGTTTTGCCTGGCAAGTGGCCTCCCCAGTTTCTTAGTTAAGAAAGATTCAGCGTTTAAGTCAGAAGGACACTAAGTCATCTTTTGAGATCATTCCATCTGTAATTTCATGTCCCTCCCACGTGGAAGCTGAGTTTGTCTGTTACTCAGGTCAATGAATCAACTGTGGAAGAAGTGACACCGGATGCATTCCAAGCTGTCCTTTAAGGGGGCTGACAACGTCTGTTCCATCCCTTTTGGAACATTGGCATTTGGGGAGCCATGATCCACCCTGCGGGATGGCTCAGCCCCTCTGCTAGGCCCAAGGAGTGGCCACAGCACACTTATTATTTTATAATGTAGTTCTCCATTATAAAATAATAACATCTGAATGCCTGACTCTCAGTAAACTTGAGAAAGGCAGAACAGCATGTTCTACAAAGGACACACAAGTGAGGCAAAGAAGAATTTGAGCAACTTGATAGGTTCTTAAAGTAAGTGTACTCAGCACCTTCCACAAGAAACTCAAGCAAAAGCACTTGTAAAACAAAGACGTGTGTGTGTGCATGCGTATTTAGTCAGGTCCAGTTCTTTGCAACCCCTTGGACTGTAACAAACCAGGCTCCTCTCTCCATGGAATTCTGAAGGCAAGAATACTGGTGTGGGTATTTCCCCATTTCCTACTCCAAAAGGACTTTTAAAAAGGCTGAGTGCTGAATAATTGATGCTTTCCAAATGTGGTGCTGGAGAAGACTCTTGAGAGTCCCTTGGACTGCAAGGAAATCAAACCAGTCAATCCTAAAGGAAATCAACTTTGAATTTTCATTGGAAGGACTGATGCTGAAGCTGAAGCTCCAATACTTTGGCCACCTGATCCGAATAGCCAACTCATTAGAAAAGACCCTGATGCTGGGAAAGATTGAAAGCAGAAGGGGACAACAAAGAAGGAGATGGTTGGATGGCATCACCGACTCTATGGACATGAGTTTGAACAAACTCCAGAAGATAGTGGGGGGATCACAATGATTCAGACACGACTTAGCAACTGAACAGCAACAAATGTATATACATAATCGATTCACTTTGCTGTCCACCTGAAACTAACACAACAATGTACATCAACTATACAGCAATAAAATTTTTACTTCAAAAAGCTCTCTGGTATCTTTAAAAGCTGCAACTTTTAAAATTGTATTGATATTGTTGATGCAGTAGCAGTGATGGCTTGCTGCTACCTACTGCCTACTGTATCACATTTGTAAGTGGCAAATTGTATATACACTAGGCTAAGTGATTTTGCCAATTTACACATTTAATGAATGAAACAGTAAATAGCTTAGAAGGCTGTGTGGAGATGACCTTCACTGCCATTGCCACTAACTATGCATTCAACTCAGCTTTCGAGGCTCAGCCAACCTAACTGACTGAGTCTACAGCCTGCAATCAAGTGGACCGGAGACCCTACATCTTCTAGTGATTTTGCAAGAAAGCGTTTGGCAAGTACATCAGGAAGCCAGTGCTCTGCTCTGCTGCTGTGTGGTGTTAATGTAGCCCCCTGATCTGAGCATGTTGCTCTTGCCATTTAATGTACAGAAATATGATTACAAAGAACAGTGAACGGCTGGGCTCAGCGATGGCCTTTCTATCCTCACATACGCTTAATCCTTAGTTAAAGTGATTTTAATTTTTTTCCTAGTAATGACATTAGTACATAAAAGCATTTAGGCCTGATTAGTGAACATCTTCCCATCATTTAGGGAGGAGGTGTAATTACGTTCCACCCTCACTCCTGCCATTTAGGAAATTGCAAACACAGTTCATTAAAGGGCATTCTCATCAAGTGACTCAATTTCCATCCCAGTGGTTATTCCCAGCGAAGACAGGTCTCCAATGTAGGTTTACCAAGGAAATCGACAATATCTATTACTGCTCAGTCAAGCTACTATTCATATCACATTCACTAGAAATTGGTCCAGAGAATACTGAATCTCTACGATGAAGAATTGCTCGTTTTTTGTTTGTTTGTGATGGTAGCCATTCTAACTTACATATAAAATGACTTTTATTTTATAAAGCAGTGATCTAACACTTGGTGTCTGAATGCATAGATGTGAACTATATATGGGGTGAACTGGAAGTGATGAGAGATAGATACAGAGAGATAAATAAAAAAGAGAGTGTGAGATATGAACTTGGAGGTAACTATGTCCTGCTGTGCACCTGGTGATTAAGACAAGGAAACACATACAAGGATACTCATAGCACCGTTTTGTAAATTTACCTTATTGAAGTATAGTTGATTTATGATGTTGCCTTAGCTTCTGGTGTGTTCATTTGTACATACAAATAATAGTTTGCATCTGCTAATCCTAAACTCCCAATCCCCACCGTCTCACCCCCCTGCCCCTTGGCAGCAACAGTCTGTTCTCTGCGTCTGTGAGTCTGTCTGTGTTTCACAGACAAGCTCACTTGTGTCATATTTTAAGTTAGGCATGCTAAGTCGCTTCAGTCGTGTCCGACTCTTTGCAACCCCGTGGACTGTAGCCTGCCAGGCTCCTCTGTCCCTGGGGATTCTCCAGGCAAGAATACTGGAGTGGGCTGCCATTTCCTTCTCCAGGGGATCTTCCTGACTCAGGGATCAAACCCACATCTCATGTATCCTAAATTGGCAGGCTGGCTCTTTACCAGTGGTGCCACCTGGGAAATACATATAAGTGATATCCTTTGGTATTTCTCTTTCTGAATTATAGCACTAGATATGATAAACTCAGACACGACTGAGCGACTGATCTGATCTGATCTGATCTGATCTGATGATAAACTCTAGGTCCCTGCCTGGTGTCACAAATGGCATCATTTCATTCTTTTTTATGGCTGAGTAGTATTCCATTGCATATATGTATCACATAGTCTTTATCCATTTGTCTGTTGATGGATATTTACATTGTTTCCATGTCTTGGCTATTGTAAACAGTGCTACAATGAACATAATGGTGCCCGTATTTTTCCAAAGCATAGCTTTTTCCAGATATAGGCCCAGGAGAGGGATTTTTAGATCAAGAAGCAATTCTATTTTTAGGTTTTTCAGGAACTTTCATACAATTTTCCATAGTGGCTGCCCCAATTTACATCCTTACCAACAGTGCAGGAGGGTTATTTTTTTCTCCATACCCTCTCCAGCATTTGTTATTTTTAGACTTTTAAATGATGGCCATTCTGATAGGTGTGAGGTGGTATCTCATTGCAGTTTTGATTTGAATTTCTCATGTATGGATGTGAGAGTTGGACTGTGAAGAAGGCTGAGGGCTGAAGAATTGATGCTTTTAAACTGTGGTGTTGAAGAAGACTCTTGAGAGTCCCTTGGACTGCAAGGGGATCCAACCAGTCCATTCTGAAGGAGATCAGCCCTGGGATTTCTTTGGAAGGAATGATGCTAAAGCTGAAACTCTAGTACTTTGGCCACCTCATGCGAAGAGTTGACTCATTGGGAAAGACTCTGATGCTGGGAGGGATTGGGGGCAAGAGGAGAAGGGGACGACAGAGGATGAGATGGCTGAATGGCATCACTGACTCAATGGACATGAGTCTGAGTGACCTCCGGGAGTTGGTGATGGACAGGGAGGCCTGGCGTGCTGTGATTCATGGGGTCACAAAGAGTGGGACACAACTGAGAACTGATCTGATCTGAATGATTAGCAATGTTGAACATCTTTTCATCCACAGCACAATTTTAAAAATAAGGTTCTGGAACTTACATTTTTATTAATAGGGAACAATTATTTTAAAATATGCATACATTGTAAAAAAAATGAACTTGACTTCTAACAATGTAAAATATCACAAAAATATATCCATAGTGAAAAATAAAATTATCAAAAATGAACAATGAATAGACAATAATATAATTTTAGATCATCTGGATGACTATTCCCTATCCAAACTCAATCAGATATTTTCATTGTTTTAGATTCGATTTGTGTTTATGAATTCTTTGGTTTCTCTTGTAAAGAGAGGAGAACTGTAATACAATTGATTTAAGCCAACTGAAAGTCAAATAATGTCTTGGCATGGTGTGCTGATCCTATTTCTCTGAAGTTCATGGTGAAATAAGTGGCAGAATTCAGTCATCACACAGAGAACATGGCACTGAGCCCAGAGGCAGTTTTGGAGGAGAAAATTTATTCTAGCATCTCTCACATTAGATACATTTGTTAATTTAGTTGTTGGGTTCTTTTAAAATTTACTGTGTTTTCCTAATATAAATTTAAGGAATCTCTTTCTCCTTTTATAATAACATTTAATTACAATTATAATAAAACATTGGCTTCCCAGGTGGCACTAATGGTAAAGAACATGCCTGACAACGCAGGAGATATAAGAGCACTGGGTTTGATCCCTGGGTTGGGAAGATCCCCTGGAGGAGGGCATAGCTCTCCGTTCCAGTATTCTTGTCTGGAGAATCCCATGGACAGATGAGCCTGGCAGGCTACAGTCCATAGGTTTGCACAGAGTCAGACATGACTGAAGTAACTTAGCACACATGCGTGCATCATAAAACATGCCTACACTGGGTGTCAATGAGGCCATTTCCCTTAAAATAAATACATAGATTATTTTGTAACAGTACAACTAAGAAAAAGCAAACTTACTAAAATTGAACTGAAAGACAGCCAGTGAATTAAGTGCCTAATTATCTCATCTACACTTCACCCCATCCCTATGAGAGAGTTGAAGCTTAAAGAGGTTGTGTCAGATGGGTCCACTGTCAACTTGGTTAAGCTGGGTTAGAAAAGGCCAAAAACATACTTAGATGAGATTTGGGAGGTGGAATTGTTTCCTCCCTAAGTTTACTATTTTTAATGTAGTGTATTATCTAAATGATAAAAATGGAAGTTTGCTAATATATTGTAATGTGTGTCTCTCAAAGATGGAAAGCATCGGTTTTCCTGAACACATTTGGGAAGGGGAGGGAGAGAGTGTGGCTTATAACGGTGGCTGTGTTCATGCGTGGAGAAGGCAATGGCACCCCACTCCAGTACTCTTGCCTAGAAAATCCCACGGACGGAGGAGCCTGGTAGGCTGCAATCCATGGGAGCCTGGTAGGCTGCAATCCATGGGGTTGCTAACAGTTGGACATGACTGAGCGACTTCACTTTCTCTTTTCACTTTCATGCATTGGAGAAGGAAATGGCAACCCACTCCAGTGTTCTTGCCTGGAGAATCCCAGGGATGGGGAATCCTGGTAGGCTGCCGTCTATAGGGTCACACAGAGTCGGACACGACTGAAGTGACTTAGCATAGCATAGCATCGTGTTCATGCGTGGTTGGTCAGAGGAGTCTGGAGAGGAAAGAAGAGCATGGAATCTCTATCCATTGAGACCAAACCTCTTCTTTTTCATACTGACAACCAGCAGGACTAGAAACAGTACAGGAAGACGGGAAAAGGAGAAAGTTGCTTCTTTTGCTTTCGCTGCTGTGGGAAAGAATTCCACAATTACTAGTAAGCCAGTGTACAACTGTCATACATGCTTTAATTGAAGAAGTCACAAACTGTAGAAGCATAGGAAAGAAACAAGATCCACTGAGTGAATTAGGGAAAGCTTTCTGCAAAGAATTGGGATCTATCAAGATTGTTTTCAAGGATGGTGGTTGCAGGGAACTAGGGGATGGGGGAAATGGAGCTGCATTTTAAGTGATGGCTCATTTGAAATTTAAAAGTATACAAACTTTCCAGCATTTTATGTCATTTCTGACTCTATGCATAGCTATTTTGTTATTGTTTTCTCTATATGTATCTTATTATTCAAGTATTGCTTCTACTTAACTATAGCATCACACTTTACTCACCACATAAATGCATTACCAACTTTAACCTAGAAATTAAACAGGTGCAAATTATTAGCAACATATCTATTCCCATCGTAGGGAGGTCATTTGACACTTAAAATATAGTAAGATCACTTGCATTTGATAAAAGAGAAATGTAGTTATTTGATTGTTATTTTACAAACTTCCTAAGGTGAGTGGAGTGCCTGGTGCCAAGCAAGGATTCCTTATTTCTACTTATAAAAAACACCCTGGCATTATCTTTGTCACCTTCCTTCTGATGCCTTTATCCACTTGCTAGCAAAACTATGCCTCTCAACTCTGGTGAAGCGATGAAATCCCATATATGAAGAGAGGATTATAGTTTCATGGCTAAAGAATCTTCCCTGCTTCAGTGTGCTATTTACTTTCAGCTTAAATCCCTAACACTCCTGGCTTTGATCAGTGACATTTGTAGGACTGGTGAGGTGTTTAGTTAAAAGAAATTGTTTGCTTTATCAAGTGTTCAAGCAGTTTTAGTGTCAACATGTTTGAGGATACTATAATATACTCTACTAGAAAGTTGTTATTTGGGTTTATCATTCTAATGTGATTCAGGGCTATAAAATTATATAAATCCTGCTTTAAGAAACAAATCAGTTTTCATGTACAATGAGTCTTACTTCCCTCAAAGAGGTCAGACAGAGAAGACAAATACTTAACCAATCATGCTGTTACAACACAAAACCTTTTATTTTTTTTTTTTTTTGAGTTTTATTTTATTTTATTTTTAAATTTAAATTTTATTTTATTTAACTTTACAATATTGTATTGGTTTTGCCATGTATCAAAATGAATCTGCCACAGGTATACATGTGTTCCCCATCCTGAACCCTCCTCCCTCCTCCCTCCCCATACCATCCCTCTGGGTTGTCCCAGTGCACCAGCCCCAGGCATCTGGTATCAGGCATCGAACCTGGACTGGCGATTCATTTCATATATGATATTATACTTATTTCTATGCCATTCTCCCAAATCATCCCACCCTCTCCCTCTCCCAGAGTCCAAAAGACTGTTCTATACATCAGTGTATCTTGCTGCCTCGTATACAGGGTTATTGTTACCATCTTTCTAAATTCCATATATATGTGTTAGTATACTGTATTGGTGTTTTTCTTTCTGGCTTACTTCAGTCTGTATAATAGGCTCCAGTTTCATCCACCTCATTAGAACTGATTCAAATGTATTCTTTTTAATGGCTGAGTAATACTCCATTGTGTATATGTTACCACAGCTTTCTTATCCATTCACCTGCTGATGGACATCTAGGTTGCTTCCATGTCCTGGCTATTATAAACAGTGCTGCTATGAACATTGGGGTACACGTGTCTCTTTCAATTCTGGTTTTCTCAGTGTGTATGCCCAGCAGTGGGATTGCTGGATCATAAGGCAGTTCTATTTCCAGTTTTTTAAGGAATCTCCACACTGTTCTCCATAGTGTCTGTACTAGTTTGCATTCCCACCAACAGTGTAAGAGGGTTCCCTTTTCTCCACACCCTCTCCAGCATTTATTGCTTGTAGACTTTTGAATCGCAGCCATTCTGACTGGTGTGAAATGGTACGTCATAGTGGTTTTGATTTGCATTTCTCTGATAATGAGTGATGATGAGCATCTTTTCATGTGTTTGTTAGCCATCCGTATGTCTTCTTTGGAGAAATGTCTATGGAATGACTCAACTGAGCCCTTGGGCTTCCCAGGTGGTGCTGGTGGTAAAAAAAAAAAAAAAAAAAACTCACCTGCCAATGCAGGAGACATAAGAAATGTGGGTCCAATCCCTGTGTCAGGAGGGTCCCTTGGAAGACGGCATGGCAACCCACTCCAGTATTTTTGCCTGAAAAATTCCATAGGCAGAGGAGCCTGGTGGGTCACAGTCCATGAGGCAAAGAGGCAGATACAGCTGGTCAACACAGATTTATGTTGTTGTTCAGTCACTAAGCTCTGTCTGACTCTTTGCAACCACATGGACTGCAGCACACCAGGCTTCTCGATCCTTCACTGTCTTCCAGAGTTTGCTGGGACAGACTCATGTCCTTTGAGTCAGTAATGCAATCCAACCACCTCATCCTCTGTCCTCCCCTTCTCTTCCTGCCTTCAATCTTTCTCAGCATCAGGGGATTTTCTAATGAGTTGACGCTTTGCATCAGGTGGCCAAAGTATTTGAGCTTCAGCTTCAACATCAGTCCTTCCAATGAATATTCAGGATTGATTTCCTTTAGGATGAACTGGTTTGATCTCCTTGTAGTCCATGGGACTCTCAAGAGTCTTCTCCAACATCACATTTAAAAGCATCAGTTCTTCAGTGCTCAGTCTTCTTTACTGTTCAACTTTTACATCTGTGCACGATTACTGGAAAGACCACAGCTTTGACTATAGAGACCTTTGTTGGCAAAATAAAGTCTCTGCTTTTTAATATGCTGTCTAGGTTTGTCATTGCTTTCTTCCAAGGAGCAAGCGTCTTTTAATTTCATGGCTGCAGTCACCGTCTGCGGTGATTTTGGAAACCAAGATAATAAAATCTGTCACTGTTTCCATTGCTTCCCCATCTATTTGCCATGAAGTGATGGGACTGGATGCCATGATCTTAGGTTTTTGATTGAAGCCAGCTTTTTCCATTTTTTCTTATAAAAGAGACTCCAGAGAGCTCCCTTGCCCCTTCTGCCACATAAGGTTACATCAAAAAGATGGGGTTTATGAACCAGAAAGTGAGTTCTCACTAGACACCAGATCTGCTGGCCCCTAGATCCTGTACTCGTAGCCTCTAGAGCTGTGAGAAATAAATTTTTGTTTGTAATCCATGCAGTCGGTGGACTGAAAGAAGCATGCTCTTGGAAGTAAAATTCTTCAGCAGTTTACCATTTTAAATTGGTTTCCCTAAAACATAAGCATCTGACAGGGCACACAGTGCTGTAAATCAACCCACATCAATATTTATTGAGTAAATGCTTCACACAAGACTTTTTTCATTGAGCTTATCAAGCGTTAAAATGTATCACATCATAAAAATGAAATAAATTGCTCTAATCTAAAATGTATCTCTTAAATTTTTCTACCAGCCATTTGAAAAGCTAAACTGTTCACTTTGGGAAGAAGATAAAGCCAGAATTTTAAGTATCGCCCAATGACCTCAAGCTGAATATGCAAAGAAATTTTTAAAATCTTTAAAAAAATATGTATTCCATTGATGGCTACTTACACAACTGTTTTTCTTTGTTTTCATAGTTCATTCTGATGCAGAGAGATTTTAGGCTAAAATGAACTCAGAAAAAACAAATACAAGTTAAAGAAACTCCTCTTTTAAATTTCAGTGATACATCTTAGAAATGGTCCAGCTCTCATAAGTGTGGGCAAGACAAGCAGGAAAACCTGAGATATGAAGAATTCTATTTGAATATAGTTTTAAAAAGAAATCATCAAGTTCTAAATGTTGAATGAAGCATTGACAAAATGACAGAAAGTACTGGACAGTGATGGGGAAAGGCGAAGGACTCCATGTCCCTCAGCATCTGAAACTGCTTCTGCCACTGGTGCGTCATTAGATATTCATACGTATCTAAGGGTAGAGTCAGGGACAGGTAAGGTAAGGGACAGGCAACAGTTTCCCCATTTTATAGATCAAAACATATGACTCTGATTGATTCAGTGGCTTTCCAAAATTGGCAATGCTATTTATTCCCAGAGAGAGGACTAATATTCTTCTCATGATATAACACTCCTAGGACGTTTTTCTCTTTGTGACAATAAGATGTCACGTTTAGCATGGATTATGGGCTCAAACTCTGCCTTCCATGAGACACATGCCCAATGTGTTTAATTCTGTCCTCATCTTAGAGCTCTGCACAAGATCCCAAAGAAGTCAAGATAACGGGAAAACTAAGAAACCCTCTTTCACTGGAATCTCATTCTACTAAGGCAGCAGGCATGAAATAAGTAATTATTCCAAGGCACGTTTAATCTACTTAGTATACGTGCGTGCTTCTCCAAGGTGGTGCTAGTGGTAAAGAATTCGTCTGCAATGCTGGAGACTTCGGAGATGCAAGTTCAACCCCTGGGTCGGGAAGATCCCCTGAAGGAGGAAATGGTGACCCACTCCAGTACTGTTTCTTGGGAAATCCCATGGACAGAGGAGCCTGGTCAGTGGAATATTCAGGAATTAAGTGGAGTAGCAAACTACTCCCAGGAGCTTAGGAATGCATGCATCTCCTTCGTTAGTTTTTCCATACGGTGATAAGTAACTATTTACGACCCTCTTCCTTTTTATGAACCATACGGTAAAAGTGATTATTTACAACCTTCTCTGTTTGATATGGATGACCTCATGTTTCCTTGATAACTTGTAAGTTTTGATTTTATCTCTGCTGAAAATCACTACCTTGTAAGACAGTGTAAATACCCACACAATGTTGAATAAAGCACCTTTGCTCCATCAGAGCTTTGGTCCCCATGACTTCTCTCTCTCTCTCTCTCCCTCTCTTCCCCATGTCTTCTCTCTCTCCCTCTCTCTGTCCCTCTCTCTCTTTCTCTCTCTTTTTCAGACTAATTCTCTGGAGCACAGAGGCTCTCTGAGTTCACTTTCCTGCCTGGGCTTCTAAGACCCTCTCGAGAAGGTGCTCTGCGCCTTCACCCCATTGAGAAGGCGCCAGGTGCCTTCATGAACAGAGCAAGCCCCGTGTCAGGAGCTTTATTGATTTTCTGCATAAACCAAGGAGTATCAGCCTCTTTCTGTCTCCTTTACTTTCTTATCATCGACTCCAGACCACCAGGTTCTGGTCCATTAAAGGACCTCAACAGTGGGCTACGGTCCATGGGGTCACAAAGAGTTGGACACGACTGAGCAACTTAGCAGGCACACACACACATACATTCAGTACATGCATTTTCTCTGCAAGAGACATCCTATCCCTCTTGAACTCTGGAACACTAGGCAGCACTTCAGCAGTACATCTGGGGGCCGTTCAAAATGCAAAATCACCAACCAAAAGTACAAAAATGAGAAAAACATGGTACTAAATAGAACAAGGAAAAAACATGCTTTTTCAGAATAAGAGCTGAAACAAGAAGGCAGAGTGTAGCCTTGCACATCCACAGCTGTGAATGTGAGTGTCAGGCCATTCAGACTTTCTGCCCCTGCACATGCCCAAGAATGACTGCAAAAGCACTGTGAGTACTGACTGGGGGGGCTACGAATAAATTTTCTCAAGGAGGCAATTTCACATACGGAATCTGTGAAATGAAGGTCCGTTGTACTTTGCTGTTGTTGGTTTTCCTCTAAGTGAAACTTGGAGACATTTAGAAAGGGTTTGGGTAACACTGAGTTACACTAAATGACTGGAGGATTCTTGCTCCCAAAGGGACTGTATAAAAGTGCAATGCCAACAGAAAAACAGTGAGTACATAAA
Source organism: Tragelaphus eurycerus (assembly GCA_935064755.1). NCBI lineage: Eukaryota > Metazoa > Chordata > Mammalia > Artiodactyla > Bovidae > Tragelaphus > Tragelaphus eurycerus. The sequence goes on from CAKXYN010000074.1 coordinate 7,571,656, forward strand.
AAACTAGTTATAACCATATATGGGCTGTGATTTCTTAAACGGGGTTGATGGTCATACACATCTAACTTGATTTATTAAAATATGTTACAAGTCTCACTCCCTTCTGCTGAAGTATATCCTTAAGGACAGAGGGAAAATAGACACTTTATTTCTAAAAACACAGGCAGATTGAGGGATTTGAGACATTGGTAATTATAAAAGCATCTCAGTATCTCATAAAATACTGTGGTCATTATTAAGTACATCAATTATAATTATATATGCCAAAAATGTCTCCTTGCTCATTTTTTATTCCAGAGTATCAAATTAATTGTTTGACACAAGAGCAAATTTCCTTTCAGTCTCGTATGATGGCTCAGGTTATATCACTTCACATCATTATTTAAAGCTGAAAAGATCCCAAATTAGGCCATTCATCTTTAACAGGAAGCAAAACATTTCTACCACACAGAGCGAAAACTGAATGCTGTTACTTGAGACGGAATTTTGAACTTCAATTTGATCAATTTATGCAACACTGGATAGGTTTAAATTTCAGAATCTCTCTCTATGTGCCATAAACATCTATTGGCTTAGAGAAAATTAAGCCTTATTTAAAACTCTATCATGTTAAACCCTGAGTAACATCTCTCATTATTGAATTATTTTCTCATTTTACTTCTTAAACAACTGTTTTTCTTTTCTCCCGCTTTCTTTCATTTCTTCCATCATTTCTTTTTCTATTTCTTAAATAAATCCCTTTGAAACAAAGTAAATCTACCTGGCATATTATAAAAGACTGAAATTTTTATGTATATATGTGCATGCAAACTCACGAAGCACAGACTTGTGCTTCTGGTCATAACACAAGCAAAATCCTAAGTTTAAGATGCAATATGGCATTGGTAGGCTGGTTAAACTTGCTTTTAAACAATTTATTAATTTTTCACTTGACAGGGCCAATGCAAAAAGCTTGGAAATCATAGGTCATTTTGGTTTCATACAGCAAGTGATTTTTAGTCAACCTAAAATATCTCTGTTTGTGATTACTTTCTTTCTGTAAATCAGCATTTAATAAGAACACTCTCACAAAAGCTTGCCTGAAAATCCAGTCTGACTAATTTGGCCTCTATGTGTAGCTTAAAGTAAAACCTATTGTGTCCGTAGGCATCTTGACTGTGGAGGAGACAGTCTGCCAGAATATTGTATTATAGCCCCATGCTTTCGTAAATGCCTCCCGGGCTGATGGAAAACAGAATCGAGCATCAGTGAAACGTTTGCGGTCTAATGATTCTTTGAGGTGGTGGTTTTAGGATCCACTTTTGTCAGTGAAATCTGTCCTTTGTTGATATGAAAGGATGTGTATCTTTGAAACTCAGCTTGCATTTAAATGAGGATGTAAAAACAATTAAGCACTGGGCTCTATCATTTCACACCCGCTTCTCCTGCGCGGCTAAAAATTGAACATCTTGAACCGCGTGGTGCCTGGAGTTGGGCCATGGAGCTTGGAAACAGTCAGCAGGTCTGGGACTTGCCAATTACTCTCTCCTCCACATTGTGTCCCAGCGACTCTGCTTCCTCCTAGGGAAGGTTATCCTTGCTCAGGACACAATCATCCATAAAGTATAAGAATCGGGATGCTCGCAACCACTTGAGATCAGGCCCACAGATACTTTTGAAGGACACGTTGTGCTGATCCTCAAAGGTCAAGATACGCAGATGGGAACAGATGTGTAAATAATTAAAGTGTAAATACTGTGATGAGATAGTACTCACAGGAAACAGCTGCACGACCAGTTTTGAGGACTTGCTGAGCATTGCCCTGTGCCAGGCAGGGGGACAGCATTCCTTTTTTCTACTTAATCATCATCGTGACCCCTTGATACAGGTACCATCATCCCTGTTTTCATCAAAAGACAAAAGCAATTATAGATGTCTGTAAAAATAACAGTGAAAATGGTAGGCTTGGAAGAAAGGGTGATGAACAGAAAAGGGAAATTTGTCATCCAGGACATTATTGTAAGGTGGCACTAGAGGTTAAGAACTCGCCTGCAAATGCAGGAGACATAAGAGATGTGGGTTCTACCCCTGGGTCAGGAAGATCCCCTGGAGGAGGAAATGGCACCCCACTCCAGAATTCTTGCCTGGAAAATCCCACAGACAGAGAAGCCTGTTGGGCTATGGTCCATGGGGCCACAAGAGAGTGCCTACTCACACAGCATAGCACACCATTTCCACAGGGCCTCTGCTCATCACTAGATTCATTCCCATGAAGGGTCTTGTTCCTGTTTTACGGATTTAAGACTGAGGTGTATGAAGGCTAGGGATTGTCCCAAACACATAAAGTTTAACACCTGGATTCAAATTCTAAAGTTCTATTGCAGAATCCTGCTGCCTTTCCTTCGTCTATGTTCTCTCCCGAGAAATTAGTCTCTCCCCTCCCGAGAAATCAGTCTCTCCTCTCCTCTGCCTATATAGTTTGCATGAATAGACTGAAAGGATATTTTCTAGGTGTGTGGGATCTTTGCTCTCTGACCAGGGGTCAACTCGGCACCCCCTGCATTGGGAACACAGAGTCCCAACCACTGGACCGCCAGGGAAGTCCTTGAAAGGGATACTCTTGAAAACAAGAATATTGGGATGAAATTGTAGTGATAAATCAATTGGCTATAAAATTTTAAATGGTTAGGCCTGACACATAATAAAATAAGATGAGAAAAGAGAGAGAGAGGAAGGGAGGGAAGATACTGGTCTAGACTGATTTAACTCAACACAGAAACTGCTATCAGTGTTTCCTATGAAGGGAAAAATTACCAGGAGGAAAATCCTTCAAACTCTGTAGAAATTTCCTAGAGGAAATGTCACCTTTAAATTCTGAGTGTGACTAAAAAAAATACGCTCCAAGAGAAAAAATGGTTCTTGCTTGAAGTTCTGTTGTTCCTATTCATAGGTGCATTCACACCATTATTAGAAGTGCAATTTCCGAATAAGATGTACTGTTCCAGTAACCTTCGATTTGAGGCTTCTCTATTCATTAGCTCCTCGCTGTCTGTAGTTGGAAATGTGCTTCCAACCATCTGGCAGCGTGATTCACACCCTAACCTCTTTGGCAGGCCCCAGCCAACTTCTACATGGGGTTTGTACCGGGGCCAGATGCTATCAAAGTTTCAAATGAGAACCACCATCAGAAGTGTCAAAGGGGATCATTATCAGTAGCCCTTATTTAAATACAAAAAGCGTTGAGAGTATATTAGCAAAGACTCTTTTAAAAATGCAAAATCATTCCTTGGAGTGGATTCTGAACCAGGGTTGCAGGTAGAGAAGTAAGTGATTATTAGTAACCTGAGACGGCGAGTGATACAAATGTTGTAATGATTCAAATTTTATTTAAAAAATAGTGAAAAATTCTGCTCGAAGTTATCTGATATAGTAAGGTGAAGAAGATCCCCTGGAGAAGGGAATGGCAACTCACTCCAGTATTCTTTTGTGGAGAATTCCATGGACAGAGGAGTCTGATGGGCTATATACAGTCCAGGGGATCACAAAGAGTCAGACACAACTGTGCGACTAACATTACATTATGTGCTGTTTATATGGAAATAGCTGCATGTGTGCCCATGTGTATGTACATGCATACATACATGTTGTATATGTGATTATGAATATGCACATGTGTATGTATGTATTCCATCACAGTGGAAGAGTAATCAGAACATCCATAGCAACGCGGGACTGAAGTATGTTTGCAGTACAGTTCATACCTACTGAAGATTAAGAGTATAAGAAAGTATGCTATAAAAAAGAATATTAGAAAGCATACACTTGAAAAATATCCTTGAAGACTATTTACTGAAGAATATAGTTGACCTATTAAGTGAAATGAAGTTATAATCACATCCAATTTTCTCAACGAATGTTTTGATATTAAACTATTCATGTCTAATATTACCTCTACAAAAGCTTAAAAAGCCAGATACACATTATTTCACTGTCACCTGGAATGCGGGCTTATTACGAAGCTCAGCCGGTTGTTAATTTGCCATTCAGGACTTGAAATAGGACAAGTACTTATAAATATTTCATATTCATTAGGAAAATATGCACAGTCTGCGTTTGTGATGATTTCTGACTTACATTCAGTTGGCCAAGTTTGCTTATTTTATTGTTTAAAACATCTGCATTCTCTTTGTGTCCCTCTGAAGCAGAGCAGGACCCTACAGTCCTTGCCAGCACCCACCATCTCCTCTGCCTGCCTCTTGTCTGGAAAACTTTAGCCTTTAAAGAATAAGTTTAATCAGAGAAGTGAAAACATGCAGAAACAAAGGAAAACAGTCAAAGGAGACCACGTAATAACAATACAGTCATTATAGTCAAGGAATTTTTGTTCCTCTCCAAGACTATAGACAGGATCCTGAGCCACCTCCTGTGAGCTGTCCTGTAGATACTGAAACTCTCACCAGGTGGAGGGAGTTTCCTACACGATGACTAGAGTATAGCCATGACATGAGCGGCTACCATTCCGAGAACCGGCCTCTAGGAAACGGAAACGAACCGGCTCCGGAACCGCAGATTGAGTGTACCTAAAGCAAAAGATGCTGCTGGTCAGAATGCTGCATGACCAGCTTGAAGATGACTGTGTAGGCCCCTCCCTCTGTCTTCAAAATCTCTTACCCCCTGATTGTTGGAAGGAGGCGGTTAGACCTTGGAGAGATGTCTGCCTTCCTCTACGCCTCATTGCTGGCATCCAAAATAAAGTAAATGGTCCATTCCACTAGCCTGGCCTCTTTATTGGCTTTTGAGTGGCAAACGACCGAACCCCACTTTTGGTAACATCTCCACTGGTTTTGTCTGCCTGAAGAAGATGTGCTGATACCTCCAACTATGATTTAGAAGTGGCTTGGTTTTGCTTGTAGTTCTATCAATTTTTGTTTTATATATTTGAGACTATATGATTAGAAGAATACAATATTTTTATTGTTTTATATTCCTGGTGAAGTTGGATATTTTGTCATCATATAGAGGTGAGATTTTGTGTCCAGTTATTCTTTTTGCCTCAAAGTCTATTTTATCAGACAGTGGCATATCTACACTAACTTTCTTGCTCAATAGTCTCTTGGTAATGTCTTATTTTGTTGTTTGACTTTTAGTCTTTTTGTATTCTTATGTTTTAGATAGATCTCTTATAAATAATTTATAGTTAATTTTTTTCAGCCTGGACTATACTGCTTGTTCTGTATTATCTTTTCTCTGTCTTCCCTTGCCATTTTTTTAAATATCAAAAAGTTATTGTACTTATGACTCAGTAGTAAAGAATCTGCCTGTCAATTCAGGAGATGCAGGAGATGAAGTTTCTATCCTTGGGTCATGAAGATCCCCTGGAGGAGGAAATGGCTCTAGTATTCTTGCCTGGAGAATCTCTTGGACAGAGGAGGTTTGTGGGTTACAGGCCATGTGGTTGCAAAGAGTCGGACACAACTGAGCATCCATGCTTAATTCAGAAGTTACGCACTCTTGTTTCTATCATATAAATCATAGACAGCTTTTTAATATTAATCAATACCTTTCCACTCCCCCAAGATAACACAAGAAACTGAGAACACTAATTCCATTTAACTTTTCCTGACTTTATTGACACAACTGGTGAAATATTTATATTTTAATTCAATATTTTTGCATGTGTTGGTATAGAACATATATAGGAAATCCTTGCACTTTCTCTCAATTTTGTTGTGAACCTAAAACTGCTCTAAAAAAGAAAGTTTTGAAAAAATGCAATTTTTACATAATGTTGCCCTATTCTTCTCTAACATTTTGCAACTCATCTCATATAATCCAACACAAGGGTATACGTAACAATAAGAAATGGTGTGTCACTCATATTCTAATGTACTAGCAGAGAGAAAAAGCAAATATGGTCTTTACATGTTAGAAAGCCCTCATACTGACAGGTTTTAAACTACACGATGCTTCTTTCATAAAAGACCTCTTATTTGCTCAGAAACAGTTGCCTTTTCCAAATGAATCCGCTACAGAATTTGAGAAAACCCAGGAAGGCATAAACTTCTTGATTAAGGAGTAAAATTAGTTCAGCTGTATATGGAGTAATCCTTGTTTAATTCACTTATTTTTTTCTTTTAGTCACTAAGTAGTCTCTGACTCTTTGTGATCCCATGGACTATCTATAGGATTTCCAGACTCCTTGGTCCATGGGATTCTCCAGGCAAGAATACTGGAGTAGATTGCCATTTCCTCCTCCAAGAGATCTTTCCAACTCAGGGATAGAACCCAAATAACCTGCAATGACAAAGGGCTTCTTTCCCACTGAGTCACCAGGGAAGCCATCTAATCCGCTAGGCTATTATTATGAATTAAATAAAACTTAGGATAAAAAAAAATTCGGACAAGGCAATGGCACCCCGCTCCAGTACTCTTGCCTGGAAAATCCCATGGACAGAGGAGCCTGGTAGGCTGCAGTCCATGGGGTCACTAAGAGTCGGACACGACTGAGCGATTTCACTTTCACTTCTCACTTTCATGCATTGGAGAAGGAAATGGCAACCCACTCCAGTGTTCTTGCCTGGAGAATCCCAAGGATGGGGTATCCTGATGGGCTGCCACCTATGGGGTCGCACAGAGTCAGACACGACTGAAGTGACTTAGCAGCAGAAGGTAAAAATGCATTGTAAACTACAGGGTGATGATCATATTGCACGATGTCGATTTCTTGGTTACAGCTATTATTTGGGGGTAAATAAATAAAACTATTCTTACCAAAAGAAAGGTTAAGGACATAGTCTTAAGTTTTGATCTGTACAGATTTTCTACATGCATCAGACCCCTGGGGATATTAGCCTATTGTTGAAAATTGTCCCTCATATACCCATGTGCTCTCAACTGCAATAAGGAGAAAAACATTACAAACTTTATGAAAAAATAAGTACAATCAAATGTCCTTTTCATTAAATAGTCAATCAAGTGTGTTAAAACTGCCAGCAGTGATGGATGAGAAACACACCAAATCACCACAGGCTTTATTGGAAGAGTCACTGCATTTAGCTCTAGAGCAAAATGAAATGTTTTAGTGCTGAAAGAAAATATGTGTATTACTGCTCATAATGTTTATAAACTGATATTTTGCAATACTCTTCACCAGTCATTTTTTTTTCCTTTGGTTTAAAAAAAAATGAAAGATAGAATCACTATTTAAATTTAGGAAATGCAATTATAGAAAGATATCATTCCCTGATGTATCCTTAACAGTCTCCCTAGTGCAATTCTTGCTGAGTCCTGAAGAATTGATGCTTTCGAACTGTGGTGTTGGAGAAGACTCTTGGGAGTCCCTTGAACTGTGAGGAGATCAAACCTAAAGAGTCAATCCTAAAGGAAATCAACACTGAAAATTCATTGGCAGGACTGATGCTGAAGCTGAAGCTCCAATACTTTGGTCACCTGATGCAAAGAGCTGACTCATTGGAAAAGACCTTGATACTGGGAAAGACTGAAGGCAGGAGGAGAAGGGGACAGAGGATGAGATGGCTGGATGGTATCACTGACTCAATGGACATGAGTTTGAGCAAGCTCTGGGAGATGGTGAAGGACAGGGAAGCCTGGCGTGCTGCAGTCCATGGGGTTGCAAATAGTTGGACATGACTGAGTGACCGAACAACAACAAAATGCAATACATTTTGCAACTAATGTCACATACCCAGCACAAGGATAAATGCAAGGATAAGTAGTGATGGATTTATAACTGATAGTTCCATAATTGGGAGTGCCCCAGTTAGGGTGGCTGAATTTAGTCGATGCAAGCATATGATACTAAATTAATTCAAATTTCAGAAAAAAAATGTTAGACGTGTCTAAAAATTGCAAATAGAGCTCATGCAATGTTTGGGTTATAGTTCTACTAAAAACTTTTTAACTGAGTCTCTTTTATTTTATCTAATAACCCTAAACCCCGGTGAATTCAAGTATTTAGTTGAATATATATATATAGTTCCACTCTGAGAAGAAATAGATGGTTCACCAAATGAGGAAAGTTTTGAATGTTTGGTCAAATGATCACAAAGCAGTAGAAGCAAAACGTCATAAAATTCACTATTCACTGACATAGATGAACATGGAACATAGTCCAGTTTTAGGAGAGACTATCAGTCCAACATTGAAGGTCTATGTTCTGTGCTCCAGCACTCACTAGGGGGATCAGATCAGATCAGATCAGTCGCTCAGTCGTGTCCCACTCTTTGCGACCCCATGAATCACAGCACGCCAGGCCTTCCTGTCCATCAGCAACTCCCAGAGGTCACTCAGACTCATATCCATTGAGTCAGTGATACCATCCAGCCATCTCATCCTCTGTCATCCCCTTCTCCTCCTGCCCCCAATCCCTCCCAGCATCAGAGTCTTCTCCAGTGAGTCAACTCTTTGCATGAGGTGGCCAAAGTACTGGAGTTTCAGCTTTAGCATCATTCCTTCCAAAGAAATCCCAGGGCTGATCTCCTTCAGAATGGACTGGTTGGATAATACGGGACAATTACATCATCTTTCTTCGCTTGTTGCATCATCACTAATGTGAGAAAAATAATAATAATGTAATACTTTGTCATTGTTATTACCATAAAACTGTTCAAATGCAATAGGTGTGCTATAAGTTATTGTTCTATTTCTTTTATTTTCATCTTGGTGACAGCAGGAAGGCTCTGATTTTTCCAAAATATCTCTATTACTAAGTTTCATTTAAATTTATGTCACTAGAAATGTTACTGCCTATAGAAGCCTTAGTCCTTTTGAAAATGGAAGTAGTCAGTGCAACCTGATAACCCTTGGAGTTGTCTACACCTTTTTTTTTTTTTTTTTTTTTGGCCACACCTCAAGTAGCATGTACAATTTCCCCAACCAGGGATCAAACCCATGCCCTCTGTGGTGGAAGCACAAAGTCTTAGCCACTGAACCACGAGGGAAGTCCCTGTCTACATTTTAGTGGAGAAGAAACTTGCAAGACAGTTCAGGCTGCACTAGGAAGAGTCATCATTTTACAGAATCCTTAGGCAAGAAGGGGAGCCCAGATGGAGAGAGATGACTGGAGAAAGACAAGGGTAGGTGATCTTTCAATTCCCATCTGATCCAATCTTTCTGGGACCATTGAGATATCTGCCTAGACAGCAAAGTGACTTCTCAGCACAATTTTCTCCTGTGAAAGCAGCAACCCATTTGAAGCAAGACCTGGATAAGAAATTCACTTCTGCCTGGCCCAGGTGAGGAGCCTGAGTTTTAAAACCATGTAACGTGGTGCCCTGAACCTTTAACAGCAATTCCAAGGCAGCCTAAGATTTCCTTCCATCTTATCAGAACTTTATACAATCCTGGGGCTGAGTGTCTAGCAAAGTTTTTAGGATTAGTGGTATATTAACATGCTGAGCAGCTCTTGTGATCAGGAGAACTGAGAAAAAAAGGAAAGACTTTTAAGAAATAAAGATACAGGTTACAAAATGGGTCACCTGTAATTTTCTTTCCAAGATATACATAAAATATTGTGACTCTTCTTCTTAAACTTCTGGGTGTGTGTGTGTGTGTGTGTGTGTGTATGGAATTCTTGACAATATGGGGCCAATAGTTCCAAGTATAGAGTTACATCTGAAAGTGCAACATTCCTGCAACATCAAAAGATTTTGTTCAGACATTATAAAGTAGCCAGAACTAGGAAAGAAAATAAAGGCTAAGGCACATGAATTTTGTTTTTCTAAAGCCTAAGAACCTAACACAAGACCCTAAAGTGTTATGTTCTGTGTGCTGTGCTATGCTTAGTCATGTCCAACTCTTTGTGACCCTATGGACTCTAGTTCGCCTTGCTCCTCTGTCCATGGGATCCTCCAGGCAAGAATAATGGAGAGGGTTGCCGTGCTCTCCTCTAGGGGATCTCCCCACCCCAGGGCTCGAACCCAGGTCTCCCATGTTGCAGGCAGATTCTTTACTGTCTGAGACACCAGGGAAGCCTATGAAAACTGGAGTGGGTAGCCTCACCCTTCTCCAGGTGCTCTTCCTGACCCAGGAATTGAACTCGGGTCTTTTGCACCTCAGGTGGATTCTTCGCCAGCTAAGCTACCAGGGAAGCCCCATTACATTCTACAGGTAAGATATAATGAGTATAACTTTCACTTCTTGGTCTTTAAGGCCTGTGAGTTTTAAAAATACCTTTTCTAACCAATATCTATCTTCATACAACTTTGGAGAAAAGATATTGAAATTTGTGTATTTTCTACATATAAGTTGTATTGGTTTGAATGTTTTGATAAGGTATATTAATTAGCTTTGCTGTGGTAATGATTTCATAACTTCAAAACATTATGGTGTATACCTTATATACATACAATTTAAATTTGTTAATTACACCTCAACAAAGCTGGAAAAAAATAAACGTACTGGATTTTGAGAAGCAATTTGAATTTAAATAAATCCAATGGGGTCACAAAGAGTCGAACATGACTTAGCAACTACACAATGACATTAAATATTGGCATGACAACAGTTTGTAAGAAATGTTTTGCTAGGTATGAAACTATACTTCAGTAACTTGTTATGTAAAATATAAAATACATGTAATCTGTTGTCATCTTGTCTATTCTAATTAGACGGTAAGAACCACACAGAACAGGACACTTAGCACATTCCTGTGTTCACAGTGGGATATTTAAAGGATTCATTTAATCTTTAGATAATTATTCCTTTGACTTTTGAAGTAACTAATTAGGTAAAATTTTAGCAACATACACTTTTCATTTTACAGGCAAACAATTATAGATTCCAACTGGGATTCGCCTGTGAAAGTAAATTGTGTCTACAAGATAACTTGAATGCATGCTGTATGAGACAGAAAATCTTCAGCAGTGTGTTTATGGGGAAATTACTGGAGCATATTGCAGGTAGGCATATCCGTAGTTATTCTTTTAATAAAAATGCTCTTTATGGTTTTAAAAAACTAGCAAATGAGAGATGAATATTTCTTTACAAAGATGTAATTTTTACAGTAGTGTAAAAATAGAGGGTGTTATTTTGTATCTAGTGGGAAAGTCGACGTGGAAGTTGCATGATCTTGTCCCTTTCCATAAGAAATAGGACAGCTAGGATATTTCCTCCAGAAATCACACCTTTATTAGAGCATCCAGCTGATGGCTATTTGAGCTCTCTGCAAATAGAAACATACAGCAAGGCTGGAAAGTGAGTGCCTTTTGATTGACAATTCATACTGAATTTCTGTCTGCTTCCTATTTTGAAAGTAGAGTGGTATTGTCTTTTTTTTCCCATTTCCATCCCATTCTGACCCATTTATTACTAAATTATTTCTGAGAAATTCAGTGTCCCTTTTTTTATCTGCTTAGACAGCCTTGGTTAGTAGGGTTAAATAACAACTGCTTCTTTTTTTCTCCCTCCCCCAACAAAGGGCTCTGCTGTAGGAGTAGATTATACGGCAGCTGACAACTCATGTCAGTGGGAAGCACTTTGCTATCAAGCTGGGTTTAGCAAAGGCAGAGGAACCAGAGATCAAATTGCCAACATCCGCTGGATCATGGAAAAAGCAAGAGAGTTCCAGAAAAACATCTATTTCTGCTTTATTGACTATGCCAAAGCCTTTGACTGTGTAGATCACAATAAACTGTGGAAAATTCTGAGAGAGATGGGAATACCAGACCACCTGATCTGCCTCTTGAGAAATCTGTATGCAGGTCAGGAAGCAACAGTTAGAACTGGTCATGGAACAACAGACTGGTTCCAAATAGGAAAAGGAGTGCGTCAAGGCTGTATATTGTCACCATGTTTATTTAACTTATATGCAGAGTACATCATGAGAAATGCTGGACTGGAGGAAACACAAGCTGGAATCAAGATTGCCGGGAGAAATATCAATAACCTCAGATATGCAGATGATACCACAGAAAGTGATACCGCAGAAAGTGAAGAGGAACTCAAAAGCCTCTTGATGAAAGTGAAAGTGGAGAGTGAAAAGGTTGGCTTAAGGCTCAACATTGGGAAAACGAAGATCATGGCATCTGGTCCCATCACTACATGGGAAATGGATGGATAAACAGTGGAAACAGTGTCAGAATTTATTTTTCTGGGCTCCAAAATCACTGCAGATGGTGACTGCAGCCATGAAATTAAAAGACGCTTACTCCTTGGAAGGAAAGTTATGACCAACCTAGATAGCATATTCAAAAGCAGAGACATTACTTTACCAACAAAGGTTCGCCTAGTCAAGGCTATGGTCTTTCCTGTGGTCATGTATGGATATGAGAGCTGGACTGTGAAGAAGGCTGAGCGCCGAAGAATTGATGCTTTTGAACTGTGGTGTTGGAGAAGACTCTTGAGAGTCCCTTGGACTGCAAGGAGATCCAACCAGTCCATTCTGAAGGAGATCAGCCCTGGGATTTCTTTGGAAGGAATGATGCTAAAGCTGAAACTCCAGTACTTTGGCCACCTCATGCAAAGAGTTGACTCATTGGAGAAGACTCTGATGCTGGGAGGGATTGGGGGCAGGAGGAAAAGGGGACGACAGAGGATGAGATGGCTGGATGGCATCACTGACTCGATCAATGTGAGTCTGAGTGACCTCCGAGAGCTGGTGATGGACAGGGAGGCCTGGCGTGCTGCAGTTCATGGGGTCGCAAAGAGTCAGACACGACTGAGCGACTGATCTGATCTGATCTGGTAGTATTTTTCAATAAACTTTACAGCAAAAAAAATACATTTCCAAGTATAGGACTGTAACATCATGACTGTTTCATTTTTTACTTAATTTCAATAAATTTTGTTTTAAATTCAAGTTATATATGACTATATAATTTAAAAAGAAATCATCCAAAGGTAGATAAGATTTTGAAAAAATCACAAAATCCCAAATATACTTTGTGTTTAGTATAAAATATTTAATAACAGTTTGAAAGTGTGAAAGCATTAGTCACTCAGTTGTGTCCAGCTTTTTGCAACCCCATGGATGATGGACTGCCAGACCCTTCTATCCATGGAATTCTCCAGGCAGAAATACTGGAGTGGGTAGCCTTTCCTTTCTTCAGGGGATCTTCCCAACACCAAGGGATAGAACTTGCATCTCCTGCACTGCAGGTAGACTCTTTACCATCTGAGCCACCAGGGAAGCCCTAATATATCATAAACCATTTTTAGTGTTTGCTGATAGCTAACATCCCAAATTGAATGAAGTGAAACTGCTCAGTCATGTCCGGCTCTTTGCAACCACATGAACTGGTCTCCTCCATCCATGGGATTTTCCAGGCAAGAGTACTGGAGTGGATTGCCATTTCCTTCTCCAGGGAATCTTCCCAACCCAGGGATTGAACCTGGGTCCTCCACATTGCAGGCAGACGCTTTACCGTCTGAGCCACCTGATAACTGAATGTTACTACTTTTCTTTATTGTTAATGAATGTTAGTGATTTTATTTTTAATTTTTTTTTGATTCCTATTGGAGTGTAGTCAATTTACAATGCTGTGTTAGTTTCAGGTGTACAGAAAAGTGATTCATATATATTATATATATGCATATATATCTATTCTTCTTCAGATTCTTTCCCCATATAGGTTATTGCAGAATATTGTATAGAGTTCCTTGGGCTCTAGAGTAGATCGTTGGTGATTATCTATTTGATATATAGTGGTTTAGTTGGTTTAGTTGCTCAGTCATGTCTGTTTGCGAACCCATGGACTGTAGCCCAACCCGCTCCTCTGTCCATGGGATTTCCCAGGCAAGAATCGTGGTGTGGACTGCCATTTTCTTCTCCAGGGGGTCTTCCTGACACAGGGATCAAACCTGGATATCCTTCATTGGCAGGAAGATTTTTACCACTGAGCCACAGTATATGTTAATCTCAAAGTCCTGGTTTATCCCCCATGACACTTTCCCTTCAGCAATCATCATTTTGTTTTCACATTTGGTGAGTCTGTTTCTGTCTCACATCTGTTCTGTATCTGTTGTATCTCTATATATGCATTTATATCATTTTTTTTAGATTCCACATACAAGTGATATTATAAGACATTGTCTTTTTTTGATTTACTTCACTTAGTATGATCATCTCTACAAATGACATTATTTTGTTTTTATGGCTGAGTAATATTCCATTGTATATTTGTTATTACATTTCTAATCCTCCATTTTAGCAAACTAAAATGGATGGGAATGGGTGAGTTTAACTCAGATGACCATTATATCTACTACTATGGACAAGAATCCCTTAGTAGAAATGAAGTTGCCATCATGGTCAACAAAAGAGTCCAAAGTGCAGTACTTAGATGCAATTTCAAAAATGACAGAATGATCTCTGTTCCTTTCCAAGGCAAACCATTCAATATTGCAGTAATCTAAGTCTATACCCCTACCAATAATGCTGAAGAATCTGAAGTTGAATGGTTCTATGAAGACCTACAAGACCTTCTAGAACGAACACCCCAAAAAGATGTCCTTTTCATTATAAGGGAATTGGAATGCAAAAGTAGAAAGGCAAGAAATACCTGGAGTAACGGGAAAATTTGGCCTTGAAGTACAGAATGAAGCAGGGCAAAGGCTAATAAAGTTTTACCAAGAGAACGTACTGATCATAGCAAACACCCTCTTCCAACAACACAAGAGAAGACTCTACACAGGGACATCACCAGATGGTCAATATGGAAATCAGATTGATTATATTCTTTGCAAACAAAGATGGAGAAGCTCTATACAGTCAGCAAAAATAAGACAGGAGCTGACCATGGTTCAGATCATGAACTCCTTATTGCCAAATTCAGACTGGAATTTAAGAAAGTAGGGGAAACCACTAGACCATTCAAGTATGACCAAATCAAATTGCTTATGACTATATAGTGGAAGTGACAAATAGATTCAAGGGATTATATCTGACAGACAGAGTGCCTGAAGAACTAGGGATGGAGGTTCATGACATTGTACAGGAGTCAGGGAGCAAGACCATCCCCAAGAAAAAGAATTGCAGAAAGGCAAAATGGTTGTCTGAGGAGGCCTTAAAAACAGCTATGAAAAGAAGAGAAGCAAAAGGCAAAGGAGAAAAGGAAAGATATACCCATTTGAATGTAGAGTTCCAAAGAATAGCAAGGGGAGATAAGAAAGCCTTCCTCAGTGATCAATGCAAATAAATGGAGGAAAACAATAGAATGGGAAAGACTAGAGATCTCTTCAAGAAATTTAGAGATACCAAGGGAAATTTTCATGCAAAGATGGGCTCAATAAAGGACAGAAACGAAACAGAAGCAGAAGATATTAAGAAGATGTGGCAAGAATAAACAGAAGAACTATACAAAAAAGATCTTCATGATCCAGATAATCACAATGGTGTGATCACTCACCTAGAGCCAGACATCTGCAATTCAAAGCCAAGTGGGCCTTAGGAAGCATCACTACCAACAAAGCTAATGGAGGTGATGGAATTCCAGTTGACCTATTTCAAATCCTAAAAGATGATACTGTGAAAGTGCTGCATTCAATATGCCAGCAAATTTGTAAAATTCAGCAGTGGGCACAGGACTAGAAAAGGTCAGTTTTCATTCGAATCCCACAGAAAGGCAATGCCAAAGAATGCTCAAACTACCGCACAATTGCACTCATCTCACACACTAGCAAAGTAATGCTCAAAATTCTCCAAGCCAGGCTTCAACAACACGTGAACTGTGAACTTCCAGATGATCAAGCTGGTTTTGAAAAAGCAGAGGAACCAGAGATCAAATTGCCAACATCCACTGGATCATAAAAATAGCAAGAGAGTTTCAGAAAAACATCTATTTCTGCTTTATTGACTATACCAAAGCCTTTGACTGTGTGGATCACAATAAACTGTGGAAAATTCTGAAAGAGATAAGAATGCCAAACCACCCAACCTGCCTCCTGAGAAATTTGTATGCAGGTCAAGAAGCAACAGTTAGAACTGGACATGGAACAACAGACTGGTTCCAAATAGGGAAAGGAGTACGTCAAAGCTGTATATTGTCACCCTGATTATTTAACTTATATGTAGAGTACATCATGAGAAATGCCGGACTGAATGAAGCACAAGCTGGAATCAAGATTGCCAGGAGAAATATCAATAACCTCAGATATGCAGATGACTCCACCCTTATGGCAGAAAGTGAAGAAGAACTGAAGAGCCTCTTGATGAAAGTGAAAGAGGAGAGTGAAAAAGTTGGTTTAAGACTCAACAATCAGAACACTAAGATCATGGCATCTGGTCCCATCACTTCATGGCAAATACATGGGGAAACAGTGGAAACTGACACACTTTATTTTGGCGGGCTCCAAGATTATTGCAGATGGTGACTGCAGTCATGAAATTAAAAGACACTTGCTCCTTGGAAGAAAAGCAATGACCAAACTAAACAGCTTATTAAAAAGCAGGGACATTACTTTGCCAACAAAAGTTCATCTAGACAAAGATATGGTTTTTTCAGTAGTCATGTATGGATGTGAGAGTTGGACTATAAAGAAAGCTGAGCACCAAAGAAATAATGCTTTCGAACTGTGGTGTTGGAGAAGACTCTTGATAATTCCTCAGACTGCAAGGAGATCCAACCAGTCAATCCTAAAGGAAATCAGTCCTTTCAATATTGAATATTCAATGGAAGGACTGATACTGAAGCTGAAACTCTAATACTTTGGCCACCTGATGCAAAGAACTGACTCATTGGAAAAGACCCTGATGCTGGGAAAGATTGAAGGCGAGAGGAGAAGGGGACAACAGAGGATGAGATGGTTGGATGGCTTCACTGACTCAATGGACATGAGTTTGAGTAGGCTCCAGGAGTTGGTGATGGACAGGGAGGCCTGGCATGCTCCACTCCATAGGGTCGCAAAGAGTCAGACAGGACTGAGTGATGGAACTGAACTGAACTGAATCCTGCATTACACCCTCTATTCTCTAGTACTCCTGGATCATGTGCAACATCTCAGGGAAATAACCATCAGTGAGCTATTTAGCCAGGATTTCACACTGTCCAATCTCACTCCTCATCGGACAGCAACTGAAACTGGAAGACTAAATTTTTACTTATGATGGTGATGTTGGTTCAGATGCCTGGGCTGAGGCTGAAACTCAGAAACACACTCTTATCCAAATACGCATAGACTTGATTAAGGGTTTTTAAGCACCTGCACAATATCTGTCACACAGTAGAGTTAGTATCTATGAATGATGAATGAATTACTTAATAAATATGATGAAATATGAATACTTATATGTTTTGCATCGAAAATTCAGGATATTGATTATTAATGCATTCATCAAATGAACTTGCATTGAATTCTGACTTTGTGCAAATCATTGTCTTTGGCAGTGAAACCTTTATATTCTATTAAGTAAAACACATTGCTTCAGAAACTGTTTGGTATCCGACTCACTTATTTTTTAATTTAAGACATTTAGTGTAGATGTGCAAAACTGTTGATACATAAGATTGAATGATTGTACTTTGAGTGAGTTGCAAATGCTGACATTTTTTCCTTCTCAAAAAGGAAAAAGTGTTGTTCTCAAAGCCTTCCCGGGGCTTTCCAGGTGGCTCAGCAGTAAAGAATCCACTGCCAATGCAGCGGATGGACCATGGGTTCCATCTCTGGGTCAGGAAGATCCCCTGGAGGAGGAAATGACAACTTGCTCCAGTATTCTTGCCTGGAAAATCCCATGGACAGAGGGGCTTGCCAGGCTACAGCTCATAGGATCACAAAGAGTAGAACAAGACTGAGCGACAAAGCACACACAATTGGACATTACTAAAGGCAAGATCAGAAAATGGACTTGACTTGCTTAGAATAAAATCAGAAGTTTGTGGTGGGACCAGCTCTTCTTCCCTCTGGTAAGCCCACTGTATGTTTATAGAGAGGCAGAAAGGAACCAGGAGGTAATCTCAGGTGGAGACATTGTCTATGTGTTTGCACTACCCCCCACAAGTCCACCATCAATCTCAGAAGTATCACCGTTCACTTGAACGTTCTCTCACCCCCTCCCATGACACTTAGAATGTGCATTTACCACAAAATTTTAAATTGTCATCATTATTTTTCCAATAAAATTAAGTTATAACCTGGAGAGAACAGTCATTTAAAATGTAAACTATATTAATAATTGACACCAATAAAATTAGAAATAATGATTATGTTTATTTACATAACTATTTAGGTTGTGTCTTAATAGTTGGCAATTATGCCATAATTACGCTTCATTCATTTGATTCATAATAATGTCACCTGAATTCTGAACCTCACAAATCCTAATGTATAGTTTGCTGCTGCTGCTAAGTTGCATCAGTCGTGTCCAATTCTGTGTGACCTCATAGATGGCAGCCCACCAGGCTCCCACGTCCCTGGGATTCTCCAGGCAAGAACATTGGAGTGGGTCACCATTTCCTTCTCCAATGCATGACAGTGAAAAGTGAAAATGAAGTTGCTCAGTCATGTCCAACTCTTAGCAACCCCGTGGACTGCAGCCCACCAGGCTCCTCCGTCCATGGGATTCTCCAGTCAAGAGTACTGGAGTGGGTTGCCATTGCCTTCTCTTAATGTATAGTTTAACGAAGCGCAAAATGCATTTTTTATCTTTCAGACGGTTCACCCAGGTTCAATCCTAGGGTTGGGAAGATTCTGTGGAGAAGGCAATGGCAGCCCACTCCAGTACTCTTGCCTTGGAGAATCCGAGGAACAGAGGAGCGTGGTGGGCTACGGTCCATGGGGTTGCAAAGAGTTGGACACAATTGAGTGACTAAACCACCACCATCACCACCACCAGAATAGAAGAAATAGGCATATGAAACAAAATTATTTAAAAGGTTAAAAATAATAAGGCACAAATTTTAATATAATAAATTATCTGACATCCTCAGCTAACTAGATATAAATTCATTTCCACCGTGAGACACAATTTTTATGAGTAAATGCATTAAGCTCTGACTTAGATTACTTATGGCTGCATGGTTTGGTTATAGCTCAGGTGAGTCTATAAAAGGAAAATGCAGTGGAACACTTCTGTAGCCAATATGTCCAGTTAAAAGTTTGGATCATCTGGATAAATGTAATTTTTTTAAAAACAGTAAAAGTACACTTTAGTTTCAAGAAGATGGATTTCGTCTGTGTCACTTCTACATTTACCTTGATTTTTTCATTTATTCTACTCTCTATAGAGCACAAAATTTCCATCCTAAAGTTTGTCAACTCAATTCCTATGATTCACAGACTTGGAAAATGACAGAATTCAACGTGATTTATCTGATGTTTGGCTCTTAAAAATACACAGCCTTGAAACCCTGTTTCTGCCAAGGATATACAAAGACAGAGAGTTTCTTACCCTTACAGTTTCTTATCCTAACTTAAGAAATGATCATTTTTCTTGATCCTATCAGAAAGCTGAAGGAGAGCAACCAGGTCACCTGAAATTCCAGGGAAGGCAGTCCCCTGCAATGAGAGAGAGGACTCACGACAGTGAGGACCGGTGGACCCGAGCACGTGGGCATCCATGCTGGGAGGACGAGGAGGGAACCCACGGTGTGAACTGCTATGCTAAGTCACTTCAGTCGTGTCCGACTCTGTGCGACCCCATAGACTGCAGCCCACCAGGCTCCCCCTGTCCCTGGGATTCTCCAGGCAAGAACACTGGAGTGGGTTGCCATTTCCTTCTCCAATGCATGAAAGTGAAAAGTGAAAGTGAAGTCGCTCAGTCGTGTCTGACCCTCAGTGACCCCATGGACTGCAGCCTACCAGGCTCCTCCGCCCATGGGATTGTCCAGGCAAGAGTACTGGAGTAGGGTGCCATTGAGAGGACCGCCTAAATTTGAATGAACTGGTACAGGCTGAGTGTAGGATAAAGTCACAGAGGAGAGATGGCGGGAAGCCCAGACATGAGGCGGGATTCCCACTCGCCCTCAGAGCTCACGGATGCCCCGGGTCCGTGTGTTCAGGGGGGCCGACTGGACAGGGGCAGAGTCGGGGTGGGGGAGTCGCAGAGCCCTGACGACTTCCTGACCGCGTCTTCTTCCAAGTGGGGGTGGGGAGCGGGCACAGCCTCTCTCCCGGAGATCACGGGCTTTGACTGGAGGAAGAACGCGCCTTTCTCCACCTGGGGATGGGGGGAGCCGGCAACTGTCTTGTGGCTGGAGTAGGAAAAACAAAACACAAATCCCCCAAGCTGCAGGAGGGTCAGAAGGACTCTGGTACCTGGGACTCTGGCAGCAGGAGGAGGTGATGACCACGGCACCGGGAGGACGCGCTGCCCCTGAGAGAGACCCCGCAGAGTCACCACCGTTCCGTCTCCATGGCAAGGAGAGGCAGGGAAGAGGAGAAACACACACACACACACCACGGAGCCCGTCTTAAACCCCTGCACAGTCAGGACAATAGCGAACTCCCAAACACCCCACCACCAGCCTAGAAGTCTACAAATGGGAGATGGATAAGAACTTGGAAAAAAGAGACCACTCCTTACTGGGGCCATGCAGAAAATGCTAAAGGCTGCAGGGAGAAGAGAAACACTTAGACAAACCCTTAGGGCCACAGCCTCCTCACTAATGAGAGCACAGAAGCAGCGACCTGAGAGAGGACTTGGAAGATTCTGATGCCAGGAGCCTAACGGAGCACCCGTAAACCTCTCATCTAGCCCAGATCCTGACCACCTTAAATGCAAATAGAAGGCATGCTAATTTCTAGGCATAAACACTATTTATCTGTCTGATATTCTTCATATGATATTCAATATTCAGTCAGAAATTGGAAGATACAACAAAGAAGCAAAGAGAAACAACCCATTGTCAAAACAAAACAGTGAACAGATGTAGAAATGGCCCAGATGTTGAAACTCTCAGACTGAGAAGTTAAAATTAATATGACAAATATATTGCTTAATCTAGTGAAATAGATGGACATCACAGAGGAACAGATGGCAGATTTCAGCAGAGGAGCAGACATAAGTAAAGTAGAAGGAAAATACTTGAGATGATGCATGCCTTTGACAGCTTCATCAGCAAACCTGACCCAGCTGAGATGAGAGTCAGTGAACTTGCAACTAAATCAAGGAAAAAACACCCAAACTAAGACCCAAAGGGGAACAAAAAGCACAATGAAGAATAGGGGAAGAGTGGCGGGACACCAAAGAAAGATAAATTTAGGTTCCAGAATGAGAAGAGGGCGAGAGAATGGGCAGAAAAAATAGTGAAAAGATAATGGCAGACAAACTTCATATGTAATGAAAAATGTCAAGCCACAAATCAAAAGTAGCTCAGAGACCTGCTCAAGCAGGGTAAATACCACACGAATAGATAAATAAAAGCTAAGAATCCAAGATAAAAATGATAATGAAAAAAAGTCTTTTGATTTTGTTTCTCTGGAGAACCCTGACAGGATAACACTTAAATTAGAAACAATTCAAGTCTCAAAGCATATTTTTTGGAATGATTAGAAAATACCAAATATCCAATGCCCTAGGTATTTAGGCATTCAGTTTTTTAACGAGTATATAGGACCTAGTATTAGTCTTAGTTTGTGAGATGCAGACTATCATAGTTGATAGATATGTGGGCTCTAAAAACAGATTTACTGCCTTTAATCACAGCTCCAAAATGTTCACTTAACGTGTTCATGAGCAGGTTTTATGATTTATCTGTACCTCATTTTCTTCTGTGAAATGGGATAATATGAGAACTCATCTCATATGGTTGTTATATTGAATGACTCCAAATATAAAGCTCTTCAAGAAGTGCCTGGCACATAGAAAACTCTAAAAATTGTTAACTATAATACATATTACTTATCACATTCACTGATATTTGTTTAGCAGGTATCAATGAGTTTCCTTTTCCTTTATTTAAATGAATATATTGACTGTGTGGATCACAATAAACTATGGAAAATTCTTAAAGAGATGGGAATACCAGACCACCTGATCTGCCTCTTAAGAAATCTGTATGCAGGTCAGGAAGCAACAGTTAGAACTGGTCATGGAACAACAGACTGGTTCCAAATAGGAAAAGGAGTACGTCAAGCCTGCATATTGTCACCGTGTTTATTTAACTTATATGCAGAGTACATCATGAGAAATGCTGGACTGGAAGAAACACAAGTTGGAATCAAGATTGCCGGGAGAAATATCAATAACCTCAGATATGCAGATGACACCACTCTTATGGCAGAAAGTGAAGAGGGGCTAAAAAGCCTCTTGATGAAAGTGAAAGTGGAGAGTGAAAAGGTTGGCTTAAAGCTCAACATTCAGAAAATGAAGATCATGGCATCTGGTCCCATCACTGCATGGGAAATAGATGGGGAAACAGTGGAAACAGTGTCAGACTTTGTTTTTCTGGGCTCCAAAATCACTGCAGATGGTGACTGCAGCCATGAAATTAAAAGACGCTTGCTCCTTGGAAGGAAAGTTATGACCAACCTAGATAGCATATTCAAAAGCAGAGACATTACTTTACCAACAAAGGTTCGCCTAGTCAAGGCTATGGTCTTTCCTGTGGTCATGTATGGATGTGAGAGCTGGACTGTGAGGAAGGCTGAACGCCGAAGAATTGATGCTTTTGAACTGTGGTGTTGGAGAAGACTCTTGAGAGTCCCTTGGACTGCAAGAAGATCCAACCAGTCCATTCTGAAGGAGATCAATCCTGGAATTTCTTTGGAAGGAATGATGCTAAAGCTGAAACTCCAGTATTTTGGCCACCTCATGCGAAGAGTTGACTCATTGGAGAAGACTCTGATGCTGGGAGGGATTGGGGGCAGGAGGAGAAGGGGACGACAGAGGATGAGATGGCTGGATGGCATCACTGACTCGATGGATGGGAGTCTGAGTGACCTCCGGGAGCTGGTGATGGACAGGGAGGCCTGGCGTGCTGCGGTTCATGGGGTCGCAAAGAGTCGGACACGACTGAGCGACTGATCTGATCTGATCTGATTATAATATATAATATTATATAATAATATTATAATAATATATAATGTTATGTAATATTTGATAATACCACCCAGTACCTTTAGGAAAACTGATGCTCCTTTTTTTTTTTTTTTTTTAGCAGCTTCTGATATCAGGGGGAAACATACATTTAGAAAATAAACCCTCTCTCTGAGTATTTATATCTTCCTGCAGATATTTTACTAACCCATTGGGATTAGTTAGTTAAAAAACCCAGAATTTCCCATAATGTAATTTGAGCATAAAGTCATAAAGGTGACTCTTCCACTCTCTTCCAACTTTGAGCTTTGTTTTGCTTATTAACTTCAGAAGTAATTACTTTCAACAATCACTCTGATTTGATTCTATCTCACTAAAAATGTTCCAGGGTCATTTTAAAATTGTGTACAATTCTAATTTTACAATGCTTTATAACAGTGCTGAGAAATGCACTTCATCTTAGGAAATTACCAAGTTCTTTAAAAGGATGCACACTTAACAATTACAAGCATAACAATGCAAGGAGAATCTTCAAAGAATAATTCTACAGTAATTGTGAGGTATGGGATGATGCCCTGTATAAAACGTGAGATGACCTCCAGATCCTGGCATCTATACCTGGATCTCATATATCTAGCTGCCTGTCCTTCTATGAGTCCACTCATTTATTCCAACTTTCTAATTATGTCAAAAGACTTTGCTAATTTTCGCAAATTTCTTCTTTCCAGCATCATGAGGGGCCAAAGCACTTCAGGGCATTTTATAACTTATAAACTATGATTCAAAGACAACACCTTATTTTGAAAGTGAGTGAAGTTGCTCAGTCGTGTGCGACTCTTTGCAACCCCATGGACTGTAGCCTACCAGGCTCCTCCCTCCATGGGATTCTCCAGGCAAGAGTACGGGAGTGGGTTGCCATTTCCTTCTCCAGGGGATCTTCCCGACCCGGATCGAACCCCGGTCTCCAGCATTCCAGGCAGACGCTTTAACCTCTGAGCCACCAGGGAAGCCCACCTTATTTTGAATTACTCTATAAAACAGAGAAGCATCTATTTCTGATACGGTTTAGTCTTTTGCGATGACAGGAAAATCCCAGATGGCAACGCCGTCTTTAAGCAAAGAACTGAGGGTTCGTTCATTTTAAGGCATCCCAGAATTTCAAGTTTAGGAGTTATTTCAATAAAGCGGAAGTTCCAAGGGTGCCGGTTCTGAAGTTCTTACTTTGTCTTCATAAAGAAACCTGATGGGTTTAGCCCCAGTTGGAATATGAAAAGCTCTAACTCCATTTATTTTTACCAGTAAGTGGTAGCTCCATTTGGAGAAGTTTCAGAAGGAGCTTACATCCATCAGTCTTGTGCTGGGTACGTTCTCTGATTTGAATCCCTGCCTTCACTTGTTGGGTGCCGGGTAACAGGAAGGGAGAGAGACTGATTACAGAGTTGTAACTCAATCTGTAGATTGTGGTGATGTTTATGATATTATCAGTACCTCGAGATTAAATTGCCGTTTGCAATCTTTTTTCCTTCCTTTTGCCCACTTGTTTTCCTAACATAGGAGAATAAACCTCATAGTTTTGTAAGCACATAGTAAAATGAAAAGAATTGCATCCTAAAGTTTCTGAACGATGTAACATTGTTACGGGTAATTAAGCCACTTTTTCTTTACGGAAACTGATAAATTATTGGAACATAAAATAAAAACACTAGAACTGTCATGAGAGTGATTTACTCTCATTAAAATTTTAAGCTCTGTTGGAACTGTGCTAAAACATGGAGCAATGATGACTTTTAACAGCTCAGCGTAGCTTTCCCTGCACAAGTGGGTATGTATGTGTGTGCTAAGCCGCTTCAGTTGTGTCTGAGTCTTTGAGACCCCCATGGACTGTAGCCCGCCAGGCTCCTCTGTCCATGGGATTCTTCCGGTGAGAATGTTGGAGTGGTTTGCCATTTCCTTTTCCAGGAGATCTTCCTGACCTCGGGATTAAACCCTCATCTCTTGTATCTCCTACTTTGACAGGTAGGTTCTTTACCACTAGCGCCACCTAGGAAGCACAAGTGTAACTGCTGGCTCAGACAGTAAAGAATCCACCTGCAATTCAGGAGACCCATGTTCGATCCCTGGGTTGGGAAGATTCCCTGGAGACGGGCATGGCAACCCACTCCGGTATTCTGGCCTGGAGAATCCCCGTGGACAGAGGAGCCTGGCTGGCTATAGTCCATAGGGCCGCAAAGAGTTAGGCACGACTAAGCACAACACAACAATACTTCACAGTCTCTGTAAATGTGAGGCTCTTCATTTTCACCCTGAGCATCTAGAATCCTAGAGGCTCTGTGGGGCTGCCCTTGCTCCTTGGCTGCTCACTTGCATATGAGGAAGCTGAGAACAAAAACTGTTGATGAGATTGTGCAAGGTGATCTTAAATCTCCTAGCTGTTTTGTTACTATGTGTAGAGACTAACCTGACTGATTTTTATTTGATAGTCTTAGGCAGAATACGATTCCTCAAAATCTAATGTGCCTAAAAATTGACAGAAGTCCTTTTTCAAATTATACCCCACCTCAGAAGAGGGACTCATGTGTCTACATATTCAACCAGCATATTAACAAGTGACTCCAACATACACATTTGGACAAACATGAGTGTAGATGTATTCCATTTAATCAAAATATCACAAATGAAGGATTGAAGTAGTTCTCAAATCTCTCCCCATTAGTAACCAGAAAAATATGATACAGGAGGATAAATATCTATGACTTCTTATTCTGGGTACTCAGTTTTTGAAGTACTCAGTGCTGTTTCTAAAGATGAAAATTTCTTTGTTGAATCAAATACATCTAAATGAATCGACTTGTTTCCCATACTCTTTGGAAATGTTTCTGCATATTCTTTTGGTATTAAAACTGCTTTAATATGTGTCTTTATTTGAATTTCTTTTTATCTTTTTAAATGAAAATACTGAACCATCCGTATATCCTCATATTTATCATATATACTTGTGTGTGTGTTAGTCGCTCAGTCATGTCCTATGCTTTGTCCGACTCCATAGACTGTAGCTTGCCAGGTAACTCTGTTCATGGAATTCTCCAGGAAAGAATACTGGGGTGAGTTGCCATTTCCTACCTTACTACTAATAGAGTCTGAAAGTGAAAGTCACTCACTTGTGTCTAACCCTTTGCAACCCCATGGACTCTACAATTCATGAAATTCTCCAGCCCAGAACACTGGAGTGGGATGCCGTTTCCTTCTCCATGGGATCTTCCCAAACCAGGGATCGAACCCAGGGCTCCCACCTTGTAGGCATATTCTTTACCAGCTGAGCCACCAGGGAAGCCAATAGAGTCTGGCTTCATTTAAAATTGTTTGTCAATTGGTAGCTTTCTATCAGGCTGGCTTATTAAACTGACTTCTAAGTGAACTCTCAAAAACATGTATATCGAGTGTGATTATGTTCAAGTCTGTGTGTTAAATTCTGTGGGTTGGCCCCAAAAATAAATGTAAAAAATGTGTATCTTACCTTGCCTCAATTTATCTGGAAAGTAGAGAAAGACAGTGTAAACTATAGACAGATCTGAAAAGGCAAGAATAAGATGCAGAAACATGGACCCAGAAAATTAATATAGAAGATAAACTAAGATTTTTTGAAAGGCCCCTTTCAGCCCTAGACTTATGACTTGTCAGGTGAGTCTCAGCAAAAATTGAATGGCACATTCAAAGGTTTAAATTAAAATCATTACAATAAAGGGAACCAACCAAGGCCACGATGCACTAGCAACAGGGAAACATCTCTCACACCTCCCCACCATATACACACCAGGACTGAGGACATAGGGAGAACATGTATTTCTGGAGGAAACCTCAGGGAGATAACACAGCAGCCAGCCTCTGACACACAGAGCAAGATCTCAAGAGACAGAGAAAGAGTCTGGGCACGGATGCAAATGGATAGTCAGCAGACATTCTGTGACTTCATTTGGCAGAGTATGTGGCCACTTAGAGTAAATCAGCTAGTGACCACCTCAAGGGGGAATTTAGTCATTTTTGAAAGCCCAGGGTCTACCACAAAGCTTGGCAAATGAGAAACATCATGAGTCTACCTATATAGATGACCAGCCCTGGCAGGAAGCACTATTTATACCAAGTATAATGACTGGAAGGCAGAATAGATGTAGTCTAAAATTTTGTACATTCATGATAGCATATTAGGCTTGTGGTATATGAAATGGGAATGCCAAAGAAGGAGATTTACTGCACCTGTGAGGATTAATGATGGTCCTCATTGGTACACCAGGAAAGGTGTCTGAATGCATGGCTGAGTGAATAGTTGTGCTATAAACTCCTGCAGGTGTTAGGAAAATCTCTGGTCCAATCTGAGCTGGCTCATTTGATCTGCTTAAGGAACGCTCTGCATTTTCTCATGAGAACTATTTTCAGAGCACAGAGAGGCATTATGCAGGCACAGTTCTTAGAGACTCAGACTTTGAGGATCTTCGTGAAATAAAATGAAACAGGCGGGAGCCCTGTGAAAGGTATAAGCTCTCATCATGCAATGCCTTCACCACAGAAATAATTTAGCTCTATTTCCAGGAAGCATCTCCTTCCAGTAGATCAGTGAAGCAATATGTGCTCTGTAGGTTTATAGGGAGAGAATGTTAATATAAGGTATCTTACATAGAACTGGAGTGGGAAATGGCATGTGAAGGGGAGTTTACAGGGAAATGAGTTAGAAAATTGGTCAAATGTTTGAAAGGAAGAAAAAAGGCAGCACTTTCACTTACTTCACTGAATCAAAACCAAACACCAAAGTCCTTAGAGGGACTCAGCCCTGACCCCTTAGCCCACCGTGTTCCAGAGACGGATGAAGGAATGGAAGCGTTTAAAGGTGGCAGCTCCCTTTCCGTCAACAGAGGGAGTTCATCATGATGAGTCGAGGAAAACCAGAGCGGAGAGTGCAGCAGAACCCCTACCCTCAATCATTTACTTTGAGCTCCTCAGTCTGTGAAAGAACCCCCGAGGAGCCCTCTCACTCCCTACCTGTGATCAGGCCATTTGTTCAGTGAGCAAACATGCTCTGACACCGGCTGGATGTTGAGCGCCCTGTAAAGTGGGGAGAGTGAAACTGAACGCCCAGCTCCTACTCTGAAGTACTTCTAGTCTGTGAAGGAGAGACATTCAGTTCAGTTCAGTCCCTCAGTCATGTCCAACTCTGCAACCCCATGGACTTACAGCATGCCAGGCCTCCCTGTCCATCACCAACTCCCGGAGCTTGCTCACACTCATGTCCATCACACCAGTGAGGCCATCAACCATCTCATCCTCTGTCATCCCTTTCTCCTCCTGCCTTTAATCTTTCCCAGCATCAGGGTCTTTTCAAATGAGTCAGTTCACATCAGGTGGCCAAAGTATTGGAGTTTCAGCTTCAGCATCAGTCCTTCCACTGAATATTCAGGACTCATTTCCTTTAGGATTGACTGGTGGATCTCCTTGCAGTCCAAGGGACTCTCAAGAGTCTTCTCCAACACCACAGCTCAAAAGCATCAATTCTTCAGCACTCAGCTTTCTTTATGGTCCAGCTCTCATATACATACATGACTACTGGAAAAACTGTAGCTTTGACTAGACAGACCTTTGTCAGCAAAGTAATGTCTCAGATTTTTAATATGCTATCTAGTTTAGTCATAACTTTTCTTCCAAGGAGCAAGTGTCTTTTAATTTCATGGCTGCAGTCACCATCTGCAGTGATTTTGGAGCCCAAGAAGATAAAGTCTGTCATTATTTCCATTGTTTCCCCATCTGTTTACCATGAAGTGATGGGACTGGATGCCATGATCTTAGCTTTTTGAATGTTGAGTTTTAACCCAGCTTTTTCACTCTCCTCTTTCACTTTCATCAAGAGGTTCTTTAGTTCCTCTTCGCTTTCTTCCATAAGGGTGGTGTCATCTGCATATCTGAGGTTACTGATATGTCTCCCGGCAATCTTGAATCTGGTTTGTGCTTCATCCAGCCCAGCATTTTGCATGATGTACTCTGCATATAAGCTAAATAAGCAAGGTGACAATACTCAGCCTTTCCCAATTTGGAACCAGTCCATTGTTCCATGTCCGGTTCTAACTTTTGCTTCTTGACCTGCACACAGATTTATCAGGAGGTATATTAGGTGGTCTGGTATTCCCGTCTCTTTAAGAATTTTCCACAGGACTTCTAGTCTGTGAATGAGAGAGATTAGTAGAACATTAATTAAATGCAGTTTACATGTTGTCAGGGTGAAAGAGAAACAGAGGGGCCTTACTCAGCTTCTAGAAGCCTGCATATTCTCAGAAGAGGTGGGCTTCAAGGAGAGATAGAGAATGCATCCGGTAGGGAAGCTAGCAGGAGCGAAAATAAGGAGAGACAAAGGGGCGTGGTACGTCTGGGCAACACAAACAGGTGTGTAGGGCTGCTTTGAGGGGCGTGGCTATGGGTGGAGCCTGACTGTGACAGGGGGCGTCGCTATGGTGCGTGGGCAAGGCCACAGAGAAAAGCCTTCTGCTTGGATGAAAGAGTATGAGGATACCAGTAGACTGTGTGTGTGTGTGTGCACGCTTAGTCATGTCTGACTCTTTTGTGACCGCATGGACTGTAGCCCACCAGGCTCCTCTATCCATGGAATTCTCTAGGCAAGAACACTGGAGTGGATTGCCACTTCCTATTCCAGATCTTCTGGAGCCAAGGTTCCAGCCCATATCTCTTGCATCTCTTGCATTGGCCAGCAGATTCCTTACCAGGAGCACCACCTGGGATGTGAACCACGTAACAGAATATATGAAACAGATACATGTCTAGCTAAAGAGGTGAAACCATTTGGGGTGAGACTAAGAAATCTTATGGTAGAGGACTCTCCAGCCACAGTTTAACAGATGAAACAGAGAAGAATTGGAGGGAAGGAAAGAAATTGGAAAGCTACTGAAATGTAACAGCCTAAACTGAAACAGTAGCAGTGGGAAAGGAGGGTAGATGATGGATCTTCTGAAGGATGTGACTTCAGGGAGCAGAGTCATTTAAGGTCACTCAGCAGCCACAGCTGCTGCTGGGTCGTGTCTCAAGGGTACCATTTCTGGAATCTTTAGCTCCATTAAGCTACCTCCTGCATAAACCATTAATACTCAAACTCCTGTTACATCTTTGGTGTGGCTTCATCAAGACCACCTCCCCCTCTGCTGTTTCTTCAAACCCCTCTCTTCTGCGGTTCACTGAATTCTGCCTCCATGGTTTGCACCCATGGGTCTCTCTTTAGTGCCTCCCAGCTGAGGCCTCATAGCATCCCAGTGGACTCACCTGCCTTCTCTCTTCAAACACCAAATGTGATGCTCTCTGTTGGAGAGAACTGTCGTGATACCTGTCTCCTGACTTCTGAGGTTTGCCCCTGAAAATATCTCCTGGGCACCTCACCTCCAATGCCCTGTATCCTGAAATTAACTCAGTCCTTCCATCAACACCCATGCCAAGCCTGGCTGTCCCTTTGGTGAATAGCCAGCTGCCCATTATCAGGAGGCCAGGAATCAAGGTCACTTCTTCCTTTTCCCTCATCTCTTGTATTTGCTTGGTGACCAAGTCCTGTTGAAGAGTGGAGATTAAAGGAATGGGTGCTGTACTTTTTCTTTAATTTTTCTGTAAAAGTAGAATTCAAGATCAACTTCTAGGAGCAGAGAAACAGGATTAATGTAATTGGGCAATTCATTTAAATTCAAAAGATCATTCTCAAGCTATAAAACAAGAGGATGGAAGTGAAATAATCTCTACCATTCCCTTCAGGTTAGATATGTTACAATTAATGATCCCTGAGTGCAATCACTTCAAACATACATTTTCAGGTACATTTTCCAAAACTGCATCTCTTCACAGTTTTACACCACAGATACCTCATTACTGAAAACTCTCCACACTTAAAATTCAATCCTACTCTCCATCATAAAGAAATTATGTTTGGATAAAAGTTTCCAAGTCCATAAATATAAGTAAAAAAATACAGAAGAGCACAAATATAAATCTAAACACCCAAGCTAAATATGCCAAAATAAAAAGTACTTAGCCATGTGAATAAAGGGAACAAAACAATAGTAAACTGACTGGAATTAAAACAAATGTATGAGAATCCATGTATTTGCATAAGATAAAATACAGTAACACAAAATATTCCAAAAGTTATTTTTTAACTTAAATAGAATGAAGCAGATAAACTCTTGCACAATGAGTTTTCAATGACAAAATCGTTCTGCGATGTGACTCTACACTAAAGGATTTAAAGGTTAATCAGAAATCCTTGTTATATCCTATTCAGTGATTTCTTGGATTTCAATTATTTGTTCCTTAAATAATTTCCTTTTTTGACAAAGATATTCAAATGCACATGCTTTATATATTTTTTTAAATTCCATGTCTTCAAAACCAAAATACAATTAGCTTTAGATATGTATGCAGGTATATATGTAATGAAAAAGCATCTGATGAAAATCAAGCTCCCCAATACATTCTTATTTCTCCTTACCACTGCTTACATGTATTTCCCCCTGATTTTTAGGTTGGCTGCAAAAACATTAGAAACTGGAAATTTAGTATATATTGTTTCTATCATCAGAGAGAAAATGGTAACTCTTTATTCTAATCTTGCTGCTGCTAAGTCACTTCAGTCGTGTCTGACTCTGTGTGATCCCATAGACAGCAGCCCAGCAGGCTCTCCCGTCCCTGGGATTCTCCAGGCAAGAACACTGGATTGGGTTACCATTTCCTTCTCCAATACATGAAAATGAAAAGTGAAAAGGAAGTCGCTCAGTCATGTCCGACTCTTAGCAACCCCATGGACTGCAGCCTACCAGGCTCCTCCATCCATGGGAATTGCCAGGCAAGAGTACTGGAGTGCGGTGCCATTGCTAATCTTAGTTAGTTAATAAAAGTAGTATATGATAAGTTTAGAATACAAAGAACCTTTTTTATTTCAAAAGAGTTTCTGTATAGTCCTGCATAATATTCCAACTCCTTTTATTCATATGTTGAAACTCTAACTGCCAACATGCTGGTGTGAGGGGTGAGTTTGTTAGGACAGGATGAGGTCACCAGGGTGGAGCCCAGGTAAGTAAGAATCTCTCGGGAGCAGGCTCTTGTGCTCATTCTCTCTCCCTTTCTCTCTCTTCTTCTTTCTGCAATGTGAGCACACAGCAAGAAGGAGGCCTTTTACAACCAGAACTCAACCAAGCTGGTGCCCTGATCTCTGACTTCACAGCCTCCAGAACTGTGAGAAAATGAATGTGTGTTATTGAAGCCACCCAGGCTACAGCATTCTGTTATAGCAGCTGAACAGATTAAGGCAGCTTCCTAAAAACCCAGTATGCATTTCTCTTCCCTAAATTCTGCATCTTGGGGCTGTCGATGGCTTTCTCTCCTCTCTGTCTCTACTCTTGCTGCCTCACCTTTTCATCCTCATGCCGACCCTTTTCCCCATCACTCTTCCCCTCTTGACTCACTCCTCCTCACATGCAATGGCTTAGACCCAGGCAAGAGCAAGGAGCATGGCTTACGTGCAGTATTGAGACAGAGCAGGATCCTGTGGTCCTTCTCCCCATGTCTTTGGCCTGCCATTTCTCTGTGGAAAACTTTAGTCAAAGAACAACTTTAATCAGAGAAGTGAGAACACGCAGATGCAAAGAAAATAGTCAAAGGAAACCAAATAATAATAATGTAGTCATTAAGCAAAACCAAAGACTTTTTATTCCCCTGCAAGAGCTATAGATAATATCCTGAGCCATATCCTGTGAGCTGTCTTATAGATACTGAAACAGGCAGAGAAGTTAACTGTACAATGACCAGACTGTTTCCACAAGATAAACTGCTACAATTCTGAGAACTGGCCTCAAGGAAATGGGAACAAACAAACCCAAGAATGGGTGATTAACTGTACCTAAAACAACCAAGATGACCAGACCACCAGTGACCAATTTGAAGATGACTGAAGATGACATGAGTTTGAGTAGGCTCCAGGAGGTGGTGATGGACAGGGAAGCCTGGTGTGCTGCAGGCCATGGAGTCACAAGGAGTAGGACGTGACTGAGCGACCGAACAGTCAGAGACAACTGTGCTGGTTTTCTGCACGTGGCCGTCTCCTTGTGTCTGTAAAAGCTCTTGCCCCACTGGCTGCCCAGGGTTGGTGGAGTCAGCCTCAGACAGATGTCCATCCTCCCCCAGTTACTGGCATCTGAAATAAAGCAAACTTTCCTTTCCACCAACCTAGCCTATTTATTCGGAGAAGGCAATAGCACCCCACTCCAGTACTCTTGCCTGGAAAATCCCATGGACAGAGGAGCCTGGTAGGCTGCAGTCCATAGAGTCGCTAGAGTCGGACACGACTGAGCGACTTCACTTTCACTTTTCACTTTCATGCATTGGAGAAGGAAATGGCAACCCACTCCAGTGTTCTTGCCCAGAGAATCCCAGGGACGGGGGAGACTGGTGAGCTTCCGTCTATGGGGTCGCACAGAGTCGGACATGACTGAAGCAACTTAGCAGCAGTAGCAGCAGCAGCCTATTTATTGGCTTTTGAGTAGCGAGCAGCCAGACCCCGCACCTTTCAGTAACAGTATTGTACCTTTATATGCCTTCAGGTACCTTCATGTATGTGAAAACATGTGGATCCAGGGATTTAAACTACAAACTCAAACCGCCTCAAGCAAAGAGGGGATTCTTTTTTTTTTTTTTTTTTTTTTTTAGGAAAAATCCTCTTTTATTGCATGGGAAATGAAGTGATGGGAAGAGATGGGAGCTTCTAGACTCATGGGTACATATTCTGCTACGAGTCCATCAATGCCAAAGGACATCATTCCCCTCTTCACCTTCATAGCCTAACAGGACACCACTGCTGAAGGGCCTATTTGTGGTGGTGCTGGTGGTGGTTTAGTCACTAAGTCGCGACTCTTGTGACCCCATGGACTGTGTAGCCCACCAGGCTCCTCTATCCAGGGGATTCTTCAGGCAAGAATACTGGAGTGGGTTGCCATTTCCTTCTCCAGGGGATCTTCCCAACCCAGGAATTGAACGTGGGCCTCCTTCACTGCAGGCAGATTCTTTACCGACTGAGCTATGAGGGAAGCCCTCATACTTGTGGAAAAGAGCTCAAATAAATATGCATAAAAGCTATCATCAGATACAATAGAAATAATGATGCTTACTGTTTTTCTTTAATTTCCTCATAAATTTTTATTAACATTGGACCTCTCAGATTTCACGCATCTTTATTTCCCCATAACATTGTTTCCTTTTCTTCTCTTATTTACTTATTTTTTCTCTTTCCCCACTTTCACTTTTCTTGTCTTTATACCAATTTTCTGTACAAGAACGCTTGAGAAATATTCTTTGCTACTTCAAAATCTAATTCAATAGTTGTCTGAATTATTCAAGTATGTAAAGTTATTTGAGAAAATACACATTCTTGGTGTAGAGAGAGTACACGAAGAGTCTGATGATTTCAAAGACGTTTTGATCTCCCTGTTGATTTTCTTCAATCTCTCCTGTTTCTCCTAATTCCCCTCCTTTTATACTGGACTATTTTTATGTTTAGCTCCTACACAAAAGCCCATGAGACAAGCCTGTAGAACAATATCTTTTTGATCCTCATGTGATCACACTATCAACCAAGGCTTTTCTCAGTTGATGAGGGAACAATGGGATGTGTCTCATATTCCCTGGAGGATGTTTCTATCTTCCTTTCTCATTTCCTGTAAGCATTTCCTTGGAGATGCAACTCTTATGAGTAATTGCCAAATGCCAGATCTCTATTAGAAGTAACATTTCATGAAACTATAACCTCGTATGAGACACTCAACAAGAGAATAAACACAAATTGAAAATCAAGGTTAATAGTTTAAGTTGCTGTGACATACTCATTCTCAGAGAATGATTAAAATCCTGAGGTAAATAAACTGTATAAGAAACAGCAGTCCTTAACCCATGGCATGTAGGATGCAAGCTTAAAAACTCTGCAAAAATCCTCTTGTCCGCTGTTTTACTGCTGTCAGAATAAATAAACAGAATAGGGATTGATAACTTAATCACAAAACTACAATAAATAAGAAAGCATTCTATTCAATGGTGAATAGTCTGTGGGAAGAAAGCCAATCAGATGAGTGCATAAATTCCCTAGTAAGGAGATACTGAAAATAACCACAGGTCAATTACTGATGCTTACACTTAACAAAATCTCTTTGGAAAAAATTCCCAATATACACTTCTGAATATACAAGTACAAATACAAAGGTGAATCAATTTCAGTTTCTACTAGGAAGTTAGACCCCAAAATGTATCTTTTCTCTCCTTTCTTTTCAGCTATCTCTTCGCAACTGTCACTTCTTCTCAGTTTTTAAACATATTCAAGTCTCACTTATCCTGAAATTCAAAAGCACTCCTTTATCTCTTATTCTTTCACTTACTCATTCAGGCACTAGTTATTGAACACCCTCTGTTCCAGCCACCTTAACAGTATTTTTGTTGTTGTTGTTGTTGTTCGGTTACCGAGTCATCTCCAACTCTTTGCAACCCCATGGACTGAGATACATCAGGCTTCCCTGTCCTTCACTATCTCCTGGAGTTTGCTCAAGTTCATGTCCATTGAGTCAGTGATGCTATCCAACCATCTTATCCTCTGTCACCCCCTTCTCCTTTTGCCTTCAATCTTTCCCAGCATCAGGACCTTTTCCATTGAGTGGGCTCTTCACATCAGGTGGCCAAAGTATTGGAACTTCAGCTTCAGCATCAGTCTTTCCAATGAATATTCAGGGTTGATTTCCTTTAGGATGGGCTGGCTTGATCCCCTTGTAGTCTAAGGGACTCTTCACCCAATTAAAGTGTTCAACTCATTGGTTTTTAATATATTCACAGAGCTGTGCAACCATCACCATGGCTGACTGACTATCCACATCACAGTAGCTGTGTGTTTGTAACGAACAAATTAGATAAGTACATGAGTGGAGATGGATAATCCAGTCCCAAGGCCTGAAAAGAGGAAGATGATTATGGCATGGACTTGTCTCAGACTTCCCTGGTGGCTCAGACGGTAAAGCATCTGCCTACAATGTGGGAGACCCGGGTTCAGTAACTGGGTCGGGAAGATCTCCTGGAGAAGGAAATGGCAATCCACTCCAGTATTCTTGCCTGGAGAATCCCATGGAAGGAGGAGCCTGGTGGGCTACAGTCCATGGGGTCGCAAAGAGTCGTACACGACTGAGTGACTTCACTTTTCACTTGTCTCAGAGACTGGAGAGACAGGACCTGGATTTGAGAGAATTAGGAGATGGAAATTAATAGTTTGATGCCAAAACCATGGGCTTCCCTGAAACATTAATGTTGCTCCAGAATTAATCTCCTCTTCCTTCTTAGTATCTTCCTCTTGTGCTTTAAGGTTGTTCTACTATAATGGTTCTCTCCCACTTTACTGATAATAGTTCTTCATGAATTCTTCACCAGGTGGATTCTGCCTTCAATCCATTGCTTTTCTCACTTGTGTAAACTTCTGGCCAATCTAACCCTCAATCATCCAGATGCCAAGGACTACTAAGTGTACAACTCCATGTATATCATGCAGTAGAGGGAGCTTTCTTGAGTAGAACCAAAAAAGCAATTTGAGGGCTGGGGGTTTTCTCTTTCCCTCCAGAGGGTGTCTTCTCACATGTCAGCTACCATTCTGGAAGTCAGTTCCTAGATCTACTCTAGGTAACAAATGATGCATCATTCATGGACCCAAAAGAAATCTGGCTAACTCAGAAGGGTAGTAAATTGAGAGATATTTACAGAGTTATAAAAGGTTTAAAGGAACCAAAAAGGAAGAACACAGCATTCAAGGATTAGCAACAGTAGGAAGTCACTATTTCTGCAGAATCCGAAGAGATGGACAGCCATGATCCAAAAGGAGCTGTGCCCAGGAAGTAAAAAGGACCAATTCTCTGACCTCATTCTCTTTCTTCCTCCTCAAAGTCTTCCGCTACTTCCCACTGATGAAACTCAACTAGAAGCCAGAGGGTGTGGGATCTGGGTGATGTAAACCCTTGAGGACATCATCTCAGACCACAAAGCAGGTGAGAAGAGGGAACAAACAGAACATTGGGATTCCAGCTACTCCCAAACCTCTGAAGTCAGTGATGGGCTATGAACTGTGCTCTAGTAGAGAACACTGTTTCCTTCTTTGATGTAAGTCACTGAATATTCTCATTCCTCAATGATGACAGTAAACAGAGAACAAAGAAGCCATTTATCCTCAGTCTTGGAGCTTCTATAGCTCATGGAGTCACAAAAGCATAGGACACAATTAGCAACTAGTGACAATAGCGTGGAAACTCTCAGATGGTAGTTATCACCCTGACTTTCAGATAAGACAAAGCAATAACAGAATTGAGGGGTTTGGGTTGTTGTTCAATTTGAGCTCCTTCACCTCCCATTCAGCCCAGAGGATAAATAGGAATTTTACAATAAACACAAGTAAATTAATACCTGAGCCAAAGTGCCCCTCAGGATGGTATTATTTTTTATGAGTTCTTTGCAACAGAAGAGCTTATTATGGTGGTTCGCTAAGTCATCAAGATAGACAAGGTTAAAATGTGTGAAACTGGTCATTTCTCCACATGCATTGGAACTCAGAGAATTAAAATAATTTTCAGATAAAGTATGTGTGCTCTCTAATTTAGTATTAGCAATATGCCTCCCTGCAGAATGCTGTGCTGTGTGCTCTGTTAAGTCGCTTCAGTCATGTCTGACTCTGTGCAACCCCTTGGACCGTAGCCCACCAGGCTCCTCTGTCCATGGGATTTCCCAGGCAAGAATACTGGAGTGGGTTGTCATTTCCTTCTCCAGGGGATCTTCCCAACCCAGGGATCAAACCGCATATCTTACATCTTCTGCATTTGTAGGTGGGTTCTTTACCACTAGTGCCACCTGGGAAACCCTATAAATACTATGAAATTTCTCAGTTATGTCTTCAGCAGAACCAACAACAGGTGTGTCCTGGACAGGGGAGCCTCTTCTCACTCCCTCCTTCATTCACCCCCAAGCCCTTCCCCATCCATAAACCATTATGAAATCATCCCAAGAGAGAAATAAGACTGAAACATCAAACCCCCTTTTGATCAAGAGAATACTTTTGCAGCAAGACACACTACATGTTTTATTGCCTGAAGGAAGGAGAGGAAAGGAAAGAGTAGGCAGAAGGACTTAAAACGCTCCTGGTCTAGTTAAAGGAATATTCGATTGCAATTTCTTCTTTCACCTTGCTCAAAGCAGATGGTGAACTGAACTGTTCAGAATGCCTAAGAGCTGCAGATAACCAAGACACAGTCACTCAACTTTTGGCTGATGACAGAAGAGTTTAATAGGAGGGCTGGCCCCAGGCAAAAATCAAGATGGCAAATTTTGGTTTTGATTTCTTGACTGTTTTCAGAATCCCATCTTTTTCAGCACTGACCCTCTAGACATTTGTAACTCTTTCACTTACACAGATATCCAGATTTCTCTATTGCCGTGGATCTTTACAATATCCCCAACCTTAAATTCATCCATAATTGATAAGCACTCAATTCATCTTGGGAGCCAGGACTCCTGAAGCACCTGATTTACGGGATGACATAGTAGGAAAGGCAGACAAGAATCAATAAAAATGCAAAGTGAAAGAAAAGTGAAAGCTATGTACAGAGAGCGTTATAAACATACAGGAGAGGAGAAAACCAGGAAACAGCTACAAAATAGGTGATGCATGAATATGGTCTTGAAAAGTAAATAATAGCCATGGCTCCACCATTTTTTGAATAACAAGATACTATTGAATTTGTTTAGTATACATGATTGTTCATCACAACAGCCCTATGAGATAGATATTGGTACATTTATTTTATAAATGAGGAAATGGAGGGTCAGAATTCCTCAAGCATCTTGCCCAAAGTCAGAAAACTGCAATTTAAGTTGAAGGGCCATGCTAATGGAAGGATGTGTTTTTAAAAAACAAACAAAAGGGAGTGTGATTGTAATAGGGTCTGAAAGAACTTTGTATGCTCCCTAGACCTAGGACTTAATTACGAATAAGAAGAAATAAACCTGGAATTAGAGCTCAGCTGAATTTTCAGTAGAGTCTCAATCTACTGACCATTAGTCCCGGGAAGTGTGATCTTGTCAAGAATGTAGACAAGGAAGGTATTTTTCCTTGGTCATCCTTAAACCATGACTTTAGGGTCCCCCCAGGGTTCTCATTCAAAGGAAGATATTCATTAGCTCATAACTGTATATCTCAGACACTCTACATGTGGTCAGTCACAAGATCATGTCCCACTCTGTGTGACCCCATGAACTGTAGCCCCACCAGGCTCCTCTGTCCATGGGATTCTCCAGGCAATACTGGAGTGGGTAGACATCCCCTTTCCCAGGGGATCTTCCAGCCCTAGGGGTCAAACCTGGATGTCCTGCAGGTCTCCTGCATTGCAGGCAGATTCTTTACCTCTGAGCCACCAGGGAAGCCCACTCTACTAGATATGGAATACAAAAGTGACACCACGTAGAAGAAACCAGTAAGACATTACACTAACTTGGACACAACAATATTCATTTATTAGCTGCCTGTATCTCCTCTCCTCCCTAAGGTACATTTAGATTTTGGCTCCCTGAAGACAGGCCTTGCCAGTTTTGTCTAGTCCATAAAAGTGACTTTGTTGGGGATTAAAGATGATCAGATAAGGACAACAGTGACAATTGTATTATAATGAGTCATGACGGGGGTATTAAAGGCAGCTGAGGCCACATCCTTCAGTCACATCTTAGATGCACTCTCTTTTCCCTGTTGCTCACTGCACCATCTTCCTAGTGCCTGCTGTACAAAATGCCAAAACGAGGTGGCTCAGAACAATGAAAGTTATTTGTCTCACAGTTTTCAAGGTAAGAAGTCCAGAACAGAGTGCACAGGACCACGTTCCTTCTGAAGCCTCCCTTGCCTCCCTGGCCTCTTCCAGTTTCTGGTGGTTTCCAGCAATCCTGGGTCTTCCTTGACCTGTAGAGGCGTCATTTCTGTCTCTGCCTCCGTTGCCATGCGGTCTTTTCTCTGTGTCACTGCCTTCGTAAACCTGTCTTCTTATAAAGACATCAGTCACGTTGGATTCGGAGAAGGCAATGGCACCCCACTCCAGTACTCTTGTCTGGAAAATCCCATGGATGGAGGAGCCTGGTGGGCTGCAGTCCACGGGGTCGTGAAGAGTCGGACACGACTGAGCAACTTCTTTTCACTTTTCACTTTCATGCATTGGAGAAGGAAATGGCAACCCACTCCAATGTTCTTGCCTGGAGAATCCCAGGGACAGGGGAGCCTGGTGGGCTGCCGTCTATGGGGTCACACAGAGTCAGACACGACTGAAGCGACTTAGCAGCAGCAGCAGCAACATGTTGGATTAGGGGCCCGCCCTAATCCAATAATATGAGCTCATCTTAACTAATTGCATCTGTGATAACTCTGCTTCTAAATAAGGGCACATTCTGAGTACTAGGGTTTAGGACTTCAAATGTCAGCCTCCACCAGCTACTTGGTAAATGTTTGTTAACTGACTAAATGTGATGAGGTATAATCATGTTTCCTTGAGAAAGTTTCTCTTTTTTTAAGGTGTTCTCTTTCCACCTTGTATGTTCCTAATTGTAATTCAATTATTCCTGTCTCATATTGGGCACTGGATTACAGCAATGAATATTGTTTTAAGACACAGAAAAGTTACTATAAATAATTAGGTGTAAATGATTTGGAAGCATTTTCTTCAGCCACTTTGAATGAGTTGTACATTTTTTAGAGAATTGCAAAGTCTATTTTCTGTATGAAAACGTACATTGTAAGCGTGTATTTTCAGGTGCTTCAGCTGTGTCCTACTCTTTGCAACGCCATGGACTATAGTCCACCAGGCTCCTCAGTCCATAGCATTTGCCCAGCAAGCATACGGGAGTCAGTTGCCATGATCTCTTCCAGGGGATCTTTGCAACCCAGGGATTGAACCCAAGTCCCCTGTGTCTCCTGCATTGCAGGCAGATTCATTACCCACTGAGCCACCTGGGAAACCCAAATGTGCATTACACAATCAAAATATGAAAAGTTAAATAATGGAGAAAGAATACAGAAATTAAAAACCTTATAAGTATTCTTATGAAAGTGTAATTATTAACGCATTTGTTTTTAGACTTTTTATACATGTGTGCATGTGAATATGTGTATTTTTTCCCAAAGAGAATCAATCTCCTTTATTTCTCTTTTATGGTTATAGTTGGCAAACAAAAAGTAAACAAGCAAAAAATTTCATGCTTTGGGTGGAATTTTTACTTGTAACTTCTTATGAAATAATGCTTCTCTTTATTCTATGCCCTACAGTCAAATACAATGTGTGAATTTTATATGTTGGTAAAGACTATAAGCGGGTGTCCCTGGTGGCACAGCCGTAAAGAATCTGCCTGCCAAGAAGGAGAGGCAGAATCCATCCCTGGGTTGGGAAGATCCCCTGGAGAAGGAAATAACAACCCACTCCAGGATTCTTGCCAGGGAAATCCCAGGGACAGAGGAGCCTGGCAGGCTATAGTCCATGGGGTCACAAAGAGACACAACTCACATACACACACACACACAATAAAGACAATAACCACAAATCAGAGGTACAAAGGGCAATATTTCTGATACTGAGTATAGGGCCCCTTACAAACGTGTTAAATCAAACAAGAGTTTTATGGGATTAGCAAATTAAGTGATAATATTTTCAACCTCAGGAACTTGCTATCTCAATATTCTAATTAAAATGAACTCAGCAGTCCAATAAAGGGACAAGGTACAATAAAACCATGGCTGGAGTTATATGTGAAAAAAAATTTATAAAGGGTGGTATTAAGACACCTTTTGTAGCACTGAAAAAGTAATTAAAAATAATATTCTGTACATGCGAAGAGACTTCTTGAACTGAACAGTACTAGTGCCCAAACGTTTTAGATCAACTCCTAAAGCTGCCATACTCCACTCTTAAGATAATTAAAATAGAAGAATAGATGTTCTTCCATCTCCATGTTCAAAATGCTATGACTGATTGTAATTCTGAAACTAATATATTAAATGTAATAAAGTAAGTGATCAGAAAGTGTGGCAAAAGCAGATAAAGGTGGGAAGGTTAACTCCAGGGTCAATACTCTAGAAAATGAAAAGAAACACAGAAGGACATGAGGCTGAGGAAATCCTTATGAAGCTGCTGATCGAAGCATTGTGACTAAGAGAATGACTTCAACTAAAGAACTCCATTGCGTGTAGGAATGATTACTTTATTACTTAATGGACGGTGATGTGATTTTCAAATAAAGTCGGCATCAATTATACAAATATTTTCAAATTGACCAACTTTTTTTTTCATTCCGGCGTTTCTTTGTGTAACCACCCAAACTCACCTAAACAATATTCAAAGTCATCTTTATTTAATATACATGTTTATAAAATTCTTTTAGTTTAATAAAATCATAGCTAGCAGGGCTAAAGAATTGGACATCTGGTTAACGAATGTTTTTCAAGAAAACTGCCTGTATCACATGATCACAGACTTTCTAATAGTTCTCTCATTTACTCACTGCAAGATATTTAGAAGCTTAGTTATAGCAAATTTCTAACCTAGAAGCTAATTATTAGCAAAATATTAAAATTTGGAGATCCTTATCAAATAATAAG
Source organism: Tragelaphus eurycerus (assembly GCA_935064755.1). NCBI lineage: Eukaryota > Metazoa > Chordata > Mammalia > Artiodactyla > Bovidae > Tragelaphus > Tragelaphus eurycerus. The sequence goes on from CAKXYN010000074.1 coordinate 7,614,282, forward strand.
GGTGATTTTTTTTCTTTAAAATAAATGCAGAAGAAAAACCCATGAAGCATTTTATCACCTAATCCAATACTGTGTTTTTGATCGGTTGTGTTGCTACAGAAATATTGATTTGCCAGTGACATTTTTTCCCAGTTCCTCACCTGCAGACTTCACGTTTTGTATTAGGTACTGGCTATGGAGGAACAGTCTCCATGGAACGCATCTGAGGTTTGCACTAGAATTGTATCTAGCATCAGACATCATTAATGCTAGTGGTTTAAGCAAAAATAAACCACTCTAGGATTCATGCATTGTGTATTAGGATAAATAAATAATATCCCTTCTGAATAAGCACTTCTTGTTGATCAGGCAGCAAAGTAAACAGGAAAGGTGTCAGGAATCCAGCTGACATATCAGTCACTTTATTTATACATGGAGAGGAAATGAAGTGCACTCCCTTCAACAGTCAATGTCAAAATTTGATCTCTACTGCCTCCAGCTCAAGACTCAGTATCAGATAAGTCACATCACTGAATATTTGTACAAGAAGAGTTTATCTGAGCAAAATGCACAAATGCTAGAACTAGTAAGGATGCGTATGTCGCATTTGGAAAGGGAAAATACACGACATTCTTATTTCAAACAAAGGATATGTTGATCCTCTGGGGTTGAGATCGAAAGCTTCATTGCGATAACTGCATTCTAGATTTCTATATTCATGGTGAAATAGAAATGCTAGCAAATTGTTTCCTCCTCCAGTTAAGAAGTGAGGTCTCCTCGCTCACTTGTAGGCAGATGGATCCTGTGACCCGCTTTGACTAAGAGAATGCGGCAGGAGTGACTGACATTGTGTGACTTTGCTGTGTTGACTTCAGAAGGTCGTTCAGCTTACTTTCTCACCCTCTTGGAACATTCCTCCCGCCACTTTATGAACAAGTCTGGGCTAGTCTCAACGAAGATGAGACACCAAGTGAAGAGAAAGGTCCTTTTAGGGAGCAGTCCAGCAGTCCAAGCCACTCTAGACATGGACAGAAGGTCCCAGACCCTCTGAGAAGGACCAATCATTCCTTGTCTACACACTGGCTGACTGCAAGCACAGGAGTGAGCTGGCCGATGCCACCCACAGTAGTAAAGGTACCCACTGGAGTCCAGACCAGACTGTCGGCTCAGCATCTTGGACAGGCAAATGGTGGCATCTTTAAGCCAGATTTTGAAGTGGTTTATCCCATAGTTACAGATAACTCATAGATTATGAGTTAGATGTTCATAACTATGAGTTACATGAGTTTTTAATATGTTTCACAATTTCAATGAGAACAGGTTTATAAAATGCTTCAAACTTCCAGATAATTGTTTGTCATCTTAAATGAAGCTCAACCAAGCCAATAAATTATGCACACACACACCACCACCACAACCACTGCCATCACTAACAAAAACAACTTGGAATTTAACAGCAATTCATGCTTTTAATACGTAGTCAGTATCCTTTAGTTTAGATTTTATTTTTTTAATTTAAATTTATTTATTTTAATTGGAGACTAACTACTTTACAATATTGTATTGGTTTTGCCATACATCAACATGAATCTGCCTCAGGTGTACACGTGTTCCCCATCCTGAACCCCCCTTCCACCTCCCTCCCTGTACCATCCCTCTGGGTCATCCTAGTGCACCAGCCCCAAGCATCCTGTATCCTGCATCTAATCTGGACCGGCAATTCATTTCTTATATATAATATTATACATGTTCCAATGCCATTCTCCCAAATCATCCCACCCTCTCCCTCTCCCACAAAGTCCAAAAGACTGTTCTATACATCTGTATCTCTTTTGCTGTCTCGCATACAGGGTTATCATTACCATCTTTCTAAATTCCATATATATGCGTTAGTATACTGTATTGGTGTTTTTCTTTCTGGCTTGCTTCACTCTGTATAATAGGCTGCAGTTTCATCCACCTCATTAAAACTGATTCAAATGTATTCTTTTTAATGGCTGAGTAATACTCCATTGTGTATATGTACCACAGCTTTTCTTATCCATTCATCTGCTGATGGACATTTAGGTTGCTTCCATGTCTGGGCTATTATAAACAGTGCTGCAATAAACATTGGAGTACATGTGTCTCTTTCATTTCTGGTTTCCTCGGTGTGTATGACAAGCAGTGGGACTGCTGGGTCATAAGGCAGTTCTATTTCCAGTTTTTTAAGGAATCTCCATACTGTTCTCCATAGTGTCTGTACTAGTTTACATTCCCACCAACAGTGTAAGAGGGTTCCCTTTTCTCCACACCCTCTCCAGCATTTATTTATTGCTTGTAGACTTTTGAATCGCAACCATTCTGACTGGCATGAAATGGTACCTCACTGTGGTTTTGATTTACATTTCTCTGATAATGAGTGATGATGAGCATCTTTTCATGTGTTTGTTAGCCATCTGTATGTCTTCTTTGGAGAAATGTCTATCTAGTTCTTTGGCCCATTTTTTGATGGGGTTGTTTATTTTTCTGGAATTGAGCTGCAGGAGTTGCTTGTATATTTTTGAGATTAGTTGTTTATCAGTTGCTTCATTTGATATTATTTTCTCCTATTCTGAAGGCCGTCTTTTCACCTTGCTTATAGTTTCCTTTGTTGTGCAGAAGCTTTTTAATTTTAATTAAGTCCCATTTGCTTATTTTTGCTTTTATTTCCAATATTCTGGGAGGTGGGTCATAGAGGATCCTGCTGTGATGTATGTCGGAGAGTGTTTTGCCTATGTTCTCCTCTAGGAGTTTTATAGTTTCTGGTCTTACATTTAGATCTTTAATCCATTTTGAGTTTATTTTTGTGTATGGTGTTAGAAAGTGTTCTAGTTTCATTCTTTTACATGTGGTTGGCCAGTTTTCCCAGCACCACTTGTTAAAGAGATTGCCTTTTCTCCATTGTATTTTAAATGAAGGAATTCAAGTGTCAGAGACTCAGAGCCACAAGGAGCAAGCTTATAAAAAATAATAATAACCAGGAGGCAGTAAAATCAGAATCAACTGCTTCCTAAGCAGATGGGTGAAAGGTGATGCCTTTGCACAGCAAAAAGTCTCAGACTTGGAAATAAACTCAACCCGTTTCAAATGCCAGCATTGCCCTTACCTCCCTTAGAAAGTCTGCTTCTACTGGGTTTGCTACTTAGTATCTCTGCCCCACCATTTGTAAAAATAAAGATTAAAGTGCCTACTTTAGAGACTTAGTGTAAGATTTAAAGGTGCAGTCTATACAGTGCGCCTAACACTACATCACACATGGAACAAATATTAGTTTCCGTTCATGGTTCTGCTATTTATCCAAAGTGCTAAAAAGTATCGGAAGCTCTCTCTACATAATCCGTTATAAATATATCCTGCACAGATTAGAAGAAAGAAAGTAAAAAATGTATAATGAATGCATAATGTAACACAAAATATAAATGTGTAAATAAATGAAAACATACATAAAACATACAAGCATAAAAATTGATAGTACAATAGATGCCAACTTTAGCAATGTCCTATAAATAATAAATACGTTAGAATAGTAAGAGATGTGAAAGCTGACAACAGCTCAGAACAGCAGGTGAGATAACTAAAGTTTGGACAGTAGCCCCAGAACTACCAAGCCAGGAATCAGGTAAATAATCAACTGCCTTGTAGTTCATGAAGACATACAAGAGGATGGGAGGAAATGAAAGTCCCACCACACAAGTGTAGACTCTAGACCAGCTGATAGATCTAGCTGTGCTTCTAATGTGTGTTCTTAGCTTCTTGTTGTTGTTCAGTCACTAAATTGTGTCTCTTTGTGACACTAAGAACTGCAACACTCCAGGCTTTCCTGTCCTTCACTGTCTCTCAAAGTTTGCTCAAACTCATGTCCGTGAGATGCCATCCAGCCACCTCATCCTATGCCGTCCCCTTCTCCTCCTGCCCTCAGTCTTTCCCAGCATCAGGGTCTTTTGCAATCACTCACTTCTTCTCATCAGGTGGCCAAAGGATTGGAGCTTCAGCATCAGTCCTTCCAATAAATATTCAGGACTGATTTCCTTTAGGATTGACAGGTTTGATCTCCTTGCAGTTCAAGGGACTCTCAAGAGTCTTCTCCAGCACCACAGTTGGAAAGCATCAATTCTTCAGCACTCAGCCTTCTTTATAGTCCAACTCACACATCCATTCTTGACTACTGGAAAAACCAAAGCTTTGACTAGGTAGACCTTTTTCAGCAAAGTGATATCTCTGCTTTTTAATATGCTGTCTAGGTTTATCATTGCTTTTCATCCAAGGAGCAAGCGTCTTTTAATTTCATGGCTGCAGTCACCATCCACAGTGATTTTGGAGGTCAAGAAAATAAAGTCTGTCACTGTTTCCATTTTTCCCCCTACTTTTGTTCCTAGTTATCTCTCACTAAAGCTCAGGAATCCCTTGGTTATCTCTGCAAAAAAAAAAAAAAAACAATACTCCCTGTGGTAAAGCACTGATCTTCAGAGTAATGATCTGCTTTAAATATCAAACTCCCAGTAAGCATATACAGATCCTGTGTGAATAACATAGAGACTTCTCTTAGACAGCACGCACTATATTCCTAAGTGGTTGTATCACTGTTCAATTTTTCTTGAACATCTTACACTCATTTTAGAATCTAGACATGTCTTTTCTTCACAGAACTAAGCAAACATGGAGGTCTGGATTTTTTTATATTTTTTGCATCCAAATATATGTCAGGTGCTACAGGAATATCCAAGTATCCTGCTAATTACATTGTACTCAAATCTCTAACCATGCTATTTTAAGTTTTTCCTTTATAGACAATCATAATCTTACACTGAGGCTTCGCTGGTGGCTCAGTGGTAAAGAATCTGCCTGCAGCGCAGGAGACGAGTGTTCAGTCCCTGGATGGGGAAGATCCCTTGGAAAAGGAAATGGCAACCCACTCGTTTTCTTGCCTGGAGAATCCCATGGTCGGAAGAGCCTGGTGGGCTACAGTCCACGGGGTCACACGGAGTAGGACACAGCTGAGCAAATAAGTAAGCACAGCACATTAGTTTACAGAAGAATCAAAGTCGCAAAGATTTTACTTTTTAATCCATTTCTTTGGGTTATTCATAAACACCATTAATAAACTGCACATAACTGTAGCCAGCAGTTTATTAAACAAATGTTATTTATATAATAAAATCTTATTACAGCCATAATATATTTACAAATGTTAAACAGTGGTTTTTATTTCATACTAAACTCTGCAAATTATCTGTAGCTTTTAAAGCATTTTCACATATAGTCTAGACATATAGCCAGATATTTATGCTAATTTATTCATATTGTGGAAATGCAAAAATACTAATTAGCATGAAAATTGCCATGAATGGAGATGGGAAATATATTTTATAAAAGAAATTTAGATGTATCACTAGTTGATAAATATGTTACCTATTTAAACATCCCATTTGAGAGCAGAAAGGCATGCATACATATTGCACAATTTACATCATTAACAGTTTATCCAAAATACTGATTTGTACTTTATAAATTATCACTTACAAAGGAAGTATATATTTTTCCCTACTGAGTTATCAACGTATCTTCACTAAATACTTTATTGACAGTCAGATAGTCATTTATTTCAACTTAACCATTAAAATATTCCTTTTTACACTTTTTGTCACCTTTAATATCTGAGAGAAAATTAAATAGAACTTACTGCATTATTCTTACGAGGATATTGTATTTTAAGGTCTGCTCACTGTAGAAAATTGGATAATAGCATTTGAAAGCAGCAAAGTTTTTTTGCGAGGTTTCTGTTTTGGTTATTGTAGCTCTAAGAAAACATCTGTCTTGGTTTTTTGAAATCAGTAGTTCCCTACTTAGCGTAAAGTACTTACAACATTTGAAACACACTTAAGGTAAAAGAAAAATGATGCAACATCATCTTCATTTAAAATGCTTGCTAAGTCTGCTGCAGATTTTTAATTTCAGTGCATGTCATTTTATTGCTCCAGGCTATCTAAAGAAATGATGCTGAATTTCTTATTGCAGAAATATATCAACAGCAGAAGGAAAACTTCTAGCTTCTCTGGCCCTCCTTGGATGTGGTTTCAATTATCTCTCTAGCTCTCTCAGATATTTCCATGAAACGCTTTCTTTTTATGCCTCTGACACCCCTCTCTTCCTAGTTTCAAAACAATGAGACTGATTTGACTGATCCAGTGTCTTTATCTCCAGAGCATGGTGGTCTCCAGAATGTGAAGGCTGTTTGTACAGTTCAGGGAGAGCCCAAAGTGTCCCAGGTGATATACAGGAAGGAAATGTTAACCTATTTTATTTCATCTGAATTAAGAGACACACATTGGACTTCACATCTGCATGAAGCATAGGCTGACATTGGCATATCCACTTGGTTTAAGGGTCAGATAAATTCATAATCTGACTACCAATGCAGGAGACATGGGTTCAATCCCTGGATCAGGAAGATCCCCTGAAGAAGGAAGTGGCAACCCACTCCTTTATTCTTGTCTGGACAATCCCATGGACAGAGGAGCCTGGTGTGCTGCAGTCTATGGGGCTGCAAAAGGTTGAAAATGACTAAGCAATTGAGTACACATAGAGGTGTTTCGGTTACCATTTGTCTAGTGAAAGTCATAAAAGTAAGAACAGAATGTACTTAAAGTAAGATTAAGAAGGGAGTTCTGGCAGAGATCTCACTGGGGTGACTGGAATGGGAGAAACACTACAAATAAGGCTCCAAAAGGAATCTCTTCCAAGACTCCAAGTACTCTGCAGACTATTCACAAACATCAATTAAGAATATCCTACAGGTAAATAATAGACCATTTTCACACATGAGCATGTAGCATAACCCAGTTGGCTGCTTTTGATGGGAAAAAGTTTTGAAAATGACTGCTTCCTTTTCACGTGTATTAGAAAATACTTAAGTGGTATAGGTTCTGTTTCTGTGTGTGTGTATGTGTGTGTGTGTATGTGTGTAAGTGACAGTGCCATGTAGCTTGTAGAGTCTTATTAATAGTTGCCTGACCAGGAATAGAACCCAAGGCCTTGGCAGTGAAATCACGGAGTCTTAACTTCTTAACCACTGGACCGCCAGGGAATTCCCAGGTATGGTTTTTAAAGATATTTATTCTTTAAAATAACATTGAGAACCATTACTGTGATATTGAAGAATCTGATCCATTTAATGCCCCATGCTTGCTTTTAATAAAGTCTCACTGAAAAAAATGTCTCGTCATCCAGTTCTGACTTACACACATCTTGCTACCAGGGTTGTTATGAAGTTTCCAACGTAAAGGCAAGCACACATCTCCTTGCAGTAACAGTAACACACAGCCCACGCCCAGCACAGTCCTGGGAGGAGGATGAGCAGGGAGTCCTCACCCCACCTCCCAAGTCCTTTGTCACTCTTCACAGAAAAAGGAAAGACAGCCGCTGATGCCATATTGTTTGAGCCTGAAAAGGAAGCCACTACCAAGGAGTGCTAGGACCTAAGCCCCTGCTCGTCACACTTCTTTCTCGTCTGTTTTTTACTATTTATTTTTATTTGTTAATATTTATTTGGCTGTGCCGGGCCTTAGTTGCAGCATCCAGGATCTAGTTCCTTGACCAGAGATCAAACCAATGGCCTCTGCGTTGGGAACATGGAGCCAAGTCACTGGACCGCCAGGAAAGTCCCTCTCTTCAATTTTTGTTTTTCAAATCATTAAAATCATGTTCTTTTTGTGAGGGCAATCTCCCTTTTGTTTTGATCAACAAATTTTTAGACCACTCGGTTTATTTAGTGTGTAGTTAAATGATGCAGAGGTATAGGAGCTTTCTGTCTTGTTTTTAGCAGCAGAGTACGTCTGGCAAAACAGTTGTCGCTTGCTTAGTATATTTTATTTATGGACCAAAAAAGCCTTTGGAAGAGTTGTAGCAGTGTCCAATTTGTAAATTGCATTAGCATAGGTTCAAAAAGAGAACTGCAATTTCAGAGACCAATATTCTGTGATGCTAAAATTAGTATCATTTGAGGTAAGAATACTGTGAAACATCCTTATATCATAAATAATGTATATGACAACCAGCTCATTGCTGTCATATACATTATGACGCACAAGCCAGCGGAGATAAAAGTCAGGAGCTTGGAGCCAGAAGGGACCCTGCAGGAGTCAGGAGGAAAGAAATCTTCAGTTAAAGGAGCAGGAAGGTTAATCACTTCTCTGTGGACCAATAATAGGAAAATGAAGAAAATCACAAAAAACTGGAGTCAGACTTAATGGGCCATCCAGGAAGCAGCTGTAGCGCCCGCCTCTGTCAGAGTGTGGTCTGGTCTCTCCATCTCTTAAGAGCATCCGTGGCCAGATGCCGCTCTCAGTGCAAGATGGAAGCGCATTTATTGTGCTATGATCAGCAATTACTTCCATTAACTAATGAAAAATAAACAGAAAACCCCAAAGAGAGTCAAGTTGCTCCATGAACTAAACCCTCCTTCTGAGTCTTCAAGGTGAGTTTAAATTTCTCTTCACTGAAATCACCCACCCAGTGTGTGTTTGCTCCAAGCCAGGAGCACTGCTGTTCTGTGTATTTATAAATCAGTGGCTCGGCTCTTACTCTGTCTCAAAAACTAAGACGTGATGCGTGTGGGTGGGTCCTGCTGGGTCCACACTGGGAGGCCAGATGAGGCTTGGCTTCAGCTTCAAGGACCAGAGGTCTGAGGCTCTTTCCCCTCAAAGCTCCCAGATCCTGCCCCTCCTCCCCGCACTTTTCTAGATCCCACCATCCACACCTAAACACTGCAGCTTAAAGCCATGCTGTAAAGCACCCCAATGTCACATTTGTAGCAGGTGCGTGATATTAACCTCACTCCACTTCTAATGTGAAAACTCTCCTTTTGGTGCAGTGCGCAAAGCTCACCCCGACACACTGTCTTTACTCACGCCCAGGTCCCCAAACTAGCTGTGCTATTCGAACCTCAGCGCATTTTAAAGCTGAAAATAATTCGCAGTTTTATACTGTGGCCTGAATCGTTTCCCTGTGCCTTCCTCTGCTTGCTTCTTCTCTATTTATTATCACATCAGTCAGGCTTAGATGACACACCTATAATTTTCATCACTTTCTTCTGCCCGGGATGTGAATCATGACGAAAAGTCCCTGGATATCATGCCAATACTTAAATTATTGATGCCACCACAAGAGTGCCTTTAAAGTCTTTGTTTCTCCTTAACAGACTTTCAGAGTGGAGGAAAATTGCCCCAGCTCTCTTCCTGAATGACTCGATCCAGAGAGTTGTTTTTGCTGGGACTGTCTCACCTTCAGGTGCTTAAACACACGGAATAAATAAGTACCAAGTATAGCGCTCAGATGGGCTTCCCAGGTGGCTCAGTGGTAAAGACCCCTCCTGCCAGTGCAGGAGATGCAGGACACATGGGTTCAAACCCTGGGTCAGGAAGATCCCCTAGAGAAGGAAATGGCACCCACTCCAGTATTCTCATGTGGGAAATCCCTGGACAGAGGAGCCTGGTGGGCTACAGTCCATGGGTTCACAAAGAGCAGAACACAACTGAGTGACGAAGCATGCACACACAGAATCCAGACGGTGTTATGGGGCTTGTTCATTGAAGGAGGGTGGCCTGTATTTATCCAGGGTCCCAGAAGCAGTGCAAGGAAAGAGAGGATTTCATGCTTCCTGACTCCCAGCCTCCCAACATACTTGAAAGATGTACCCTGTGTCCCCCAAAAGGCACACACTTCAAAAATAATAGGCAAAAAGTTGTGGTTCTTTGCCTAAAATGGTCAATTATTCAAGTTATTCCAGGGCCCCAGTATCCAGTCAACCAGGATTGTTGCTAGCATCCTTTCTGGAGGGAAACTATCACAGATGGTTTTCACACTAGTTACCACCACCTCGGGCCAGATCGGGGCTCCTGCAGCTCAGAGGGTCGGGCTCATACAGGGCACAGGTGCCTGAGGACCAGGGGGAATCCCTGGGCTCATGGGCGGGTGCTCAGACTGATCACAGAAGGAGCACCTGGAAAAGTCAAAGTGAAGTCATTCAGTCCATTCTTACTACTCACTGTCCTCAGCATCTCTCTTTTGAAATGTTATCCTGGAATTAACACTGAACGTGAGCTCTGTCCTCTTTTTTTAAATTGAAGCATAGTTAATTTACAATGTTGTGTTAGTTTCTGCTGTACGCTACAGTGATTCAGTTGTACATATTTATATATCCATCTAAGGGATTCCAGGTGGCTCAGTGGTAAAGAATCTGCTTGCCAATGCAGGAGACATGAGCTCAAGCCCTGGATTGGGAAGATCCCCTGAAGGAGGAAATAGCAACCCCCTCCAGTATTCTCGCCTGGGAAATCCCATGGACAGAGGAGCCTGGCAGGCTACAGCCCATGTGGTCAACTTAGTGAATAAACAGCAATGTGCACACATGCACACACATGTGTGAAAGTGAAAGTGTTAGTTGCTCAGTCGTGTCCAACTCTTTGTGACCCCATGGAAGCAGCACGCCAGGCTCCTTTGTCCATGGGATTCTCCAGGCAAGAACCTCTGAGCTCCACTCTCTTAACAAAAGTTAAATGTGTCATGAATCTCTGTTGACTCCAGGTACCGAGGTGGACCCTGATCTCTAGAGCTTACTCATCTTTCTTGGATGAAACTTTATGCCCTTTGATTCCTGACTCTTTGCTAATGGATTTGGGTGATATGTTTTAGCCTATGTCCTTAATTTAGGGCTGAAGAAAATGAGGCTCAAAACGGAGAAGCAATTTGCCAGTCAGTTCATTGGCAGAAATCGGACTAATATGTAAATATGAATCCCCCTCTCCCAGTTCCAGGCTTTCTCCAGTGCCCAGAGTAAGGTGGTCCAGGCCCACATGTATCAGCAGGTGAGCTTTCTTATCTGTGGAAAGAAATGAGATTCTATTAGATTCAAGATGATTTATTAAGCACTAAGGGGACTACTTACCAAACTCTCTTTGAAATTGTTGCCTCTTATTTAGGAAAAAAGGCATGCTATTTTAATGGTAACAAGTCTAGTGTAACTCATAGGGTACTTTTAAAAATACCTGTCAGTTTTGATATAGGAAATGGAAGAAACAAAATTTCTCCATTTCTCCATGGTGGTGGTGGTGATTTAGTCTCTCAAGCTATATATGACTCTTGTGACCCCATGGACTATAGCTCACCAGGCTCCTCTGTCCATGGGGTTCTCCAGGCAAGAATACTGGTGCGTGTTGCCATTCCTTTCACTAGGGGATCTTCCCAATCCAAGGGTGGAACTCACATCTCCTCCACTGCCTGCAGATTCTTTACTTTTTACCACTGAGCCACCAGAGAAGCCCCCTTTTTCTACATATCTGCATACAGCATATGTATATATTCAAATCGGTATTTGGTATTTTTTTATCGAGATGTTCATGAAAAAAGTCAGGGTAATAAATTCTGATAATCAAGTAACATGAAATTGGGGGATGGCTTTTTTTCTTCATTTAGCCTTATATAATTTTCATTTTGAGAGTTACTCACTGTCTTTAAAATTTAAAAAAAAAAGAAAACTCATTTTCAACCAAACAAAAATTATTCTTTTTTTCTGCCTAAGTTATAAATATGTCAACCTGTTTTTACCACAACTTATTGCAAAACAGCTGACTATATTAACAAACATGTAAATCCGATATTATTTCGTTTTTTCAGTTGTGGCGCACTGGCTTAGTTGCCCTGTGGCATGTGGAATCTTCCCGGATGAGGAATCAAACCTGTGTCCCGTGCATTGGCAGGCAGATTCTGTACCCCTGGACCACCAGGAGTTGGCAGATGCTCTGGCCTACTACCATGAAAAGAAGTTGATTCACTGCTGCTGGGGCTCGTGGGTGAGGCGAAGATGCAGACTTTGGCTGGTCTGTGCACACACCCTCTCTAAGGAGAAAGACGATGTGTGGGACGCTGGACTACTTGCCCCCAGAAATGATCAAGGGGAAAGCAAACAATGAGAGGGTGGGTCTGTGGTGCCTAGGTGTGCTCTGCTATGAGCCTCTGGTGGGAAATTCACCCTTTGAGGGCGCCTGCCATAGTGAGACCTACAGACACATCCTCAAGGTGGATGTAAGATTTTCTGCATCAATACCTATGGGGACTCGGGACCTGATCTCCAGGCTTCTCAAATACCAGCCCTAGGAGTGGCTGCCCTTGGCCCAGGTCTTGGAGCAGCTCTTGGAGCAGGTCTGGGCTCACTCTTGGAGAGTGCTGCCCCAGCTGCTCGAATGGCTTCTTAGCTCTGCCCACCCCTATTCCTTGGTGATTGCTTGTGGGACACCTTGGCTCTGATATCGCATCTGTATTTTGTTTCTTTGCTTGTGAGATGTGTCATGCTAGTTAATAAGGGCTTCGCTTGTTAACTTATATGCAGAGTACATCATGAGAAATGCTGGACTGGAAGAAACACAAGTTGGAATCAAGATTGCTGGGAGAAATATCAATAACCTCAGATATGCAGAGGACACCACCCTTATGGCAGAAAGTGAAGAGGAACTAAAAAGCCTCTTGATGAAGGTGAAAGAGGAGAGTGAAAAAGTTGGCTTAAAGCTCAACATTCAGAAAATGAAGATCGTGGCATCTGGTCCCATCACTTCATGGGAAATAGTTGGAGAAACAGTGGAAACAGTGTCAGACTTTATTTTTCTGGGCTCCAAAATCACTGCAGATGGTGACTGCAGCCATGAAATTAAAAGACGCTTACTCCTTGGAAGGAAAGTTATGACCAACCTAGATAGCATATTCAAAAGCAGAGACATTACTTTGCCAACAAAGGTTCGCCTAGTCAAGGCTATCGTCTTTCCTGTGGTCATGTATGGATGTGAGAGCTGGACTGTGAAGAAGGCTGAGTGCCGAAGAATTGATGCTTTTGAACTGTGGTGTTGGAGAAGACTCTTGAGAGTCCCTTGGACTGCAAGGAGATCCAACCAGTCCATTCTGAAGGAGATCAGCCCTGGGATTTCTTTGGAAGAAAAGAAACTAAAGCTAAAGCTGAAACTCCAGTACCTCATGCAAAGAGTTGACTCATTGGAAAAGACTGTGATGCTGGGAGGGATTGGGGGTGGGAGGAGAAGGGGACGACAGAGGATGAGATGGCTGGATGGCATCACTGACTCGATGGATGTGAGTCTGAGTGACCTCCGGGATTTGGTGATGGACAGGGAGGCCTGGCGTGCTGCGGTTCATGGGGTCGCAAAGAGTCGGACACGACTGAGCGACTGATCTGATCTGATCCCTTGTGGCTCAGTTGGTAAAGAATTCACCTACAATGTGGGGGACTTGGGCTCAATCCCTGAGTTGGGAAGATCCCCTGGAGAAGGGAAAGGCTACTCACTCCAGTATTCTGGCCTGGAGAATTCCATGGACTGTATAGTCCATGGGGTCACAAAGAGTCAGACATGACTGAGCAACTTTTAGATTACGTCTTTTCAGGTAGACACACATCAACCAGATTGATTACTTTTGTGTCTATCACACACTGCAAAATCTGATACTTAGCCTTCAAAGCAGGAGCACCAGGAGAGAGAAACTGTCTGGACCAGGCTGCTTCCTCTGCATTAAAATCTTCCTTTTCAACAACCCATGTGATGTAACCATTGACTCCAGATGGTCTGCCTACAGAATGCCGTTGATCTCTCGAGCATTAGCAAGCAGGTGACAACACTGAATAAATTGAACTCTCTAGATTTCAGATGAAAAGAATGTCAACAGGAGTATGGTGTGCAAGACAGATGTGACATGGGTTTTGAAAAATAAACATCCGACAAGTACTCATGCATGAAAAATTTGTAAATAAAAGAACCTCACATATCCTCAGCTTAAATAGTCATTGTAACAGCTGTTTTTTAAAAACATCTTGGTGGATTAAAAATGCAGAATCCTCTTTACTCGGCAAGAACTGTTTGCAACAACTCCTCTTTGAGGAAAGAGTCTAGAATTTTAACTGTCTGGGTGTTAGGAAGTCAATTATTATTGTGGGGTCAGCAAAGGACTTCTGGTATTTTGAATATATTGGCTTAATTTGGAAGAAAGGTTATGTCAGCATTTTCTCTAAGGGGTTTTGAAGGTTTAGCTTAGAGAGTCTATACTCAATTTTGCCCAGCAATGGGGTTATAGTGGAGAAATGTAACCCTCAGTACATTTTTAAAGTCAACATTTGCTATTAAGAGTAACACTTTCCAAGTTATAATAATGTTCAAAGGCACTATTTATTTATTCCTTGGGTGATGATGGAGCAACTTCTGTATGTCATGTGCTGGCCAGTGAGTAGCCTGTAGAGACGGGTAAGATGTGGCTTGCCCATCTTACTTCCTTGAGTCCACTTGCCCTCAAGGAACTCAGAATTTAATGGCAAAAACAGACCTTGAATGAATGATGCCCCTGCTGTAGTGGAGTCCAAGCGTCAAAGGGTGCAGAGAAGAGAGCTATTTATGTGGGAGAACTAGGAAATACAGGTGTCTATATATAACATCTTTCAGAAGGTTATCAGTCAGAGAAATCACAGTTTGGATGGTCCCCTGAAAATCAAGCAGCTGTGTGTGGAGGTGGAGAGGCTTCAGCATAGTCATAGGTAGAGAAGTGAATAAAAGACAAGAAAAAGCAAAAGCCTGGAGGAAAGGGACACGCTGTGGGACACCCCAGAGAGGAGAGCAAGTGGTGAGGCCCAGGGAAAGCCAGAATGTGGAGGAACTCGTGCAGAAGGCTGGGGATGGGCAGAGGGGAGCTGGGCAGTCTGTGTCCATGCTTCTATTTCTTCAGAAAGAAGGCAGCGGGCCCGCCCTCAGCTAGGAACAGAAGATCAGTAAAGGGGTAAATGTACAGAAAAGTGAGTCTGGGGAGCGGGTGAGAAAGGCGCTCTGAGAGATACAGGGTAGCGGAGACCCTGGGAGGCCACGTCATATGGAGAAAATGTGAAGTCAGACCACATGTGGGGCAGTCCCAGTGACGCCCACATTCTGCTCAGTGGACACAGTTCCTGTTTTTCGTATCAGAAGCATTCAACATTTCTGACTCCGCCTTTCTCGAAATGTTTCCCCTTCCATGAAAGCGTACTCTGACCTCGAGGTCCACTCCTTCTCAGTGTGTTGCTCCACTGCACAGTCTCTGAAATACTGAAGTTCCTTAGAGTTTGGCACTTTCTAGTAGTGTGTGAACACACACACTAAGTCGCTTCAGTCATGTCGGACTCTTTGCGACCCTGTGGACTGTCACCCGTGAGACTCCTCTGCCCACGGGACTCTCCAGGCAAGAATACTGGAGTGGTTGCTGTGCCCGCCTCCAGGGATCTTCCCGACCCAGGGGTCGAACCCGAGTCTCTTAAGTCTCCTGCATAGACCGGCGGGTTCTTTACCACTATCCCCACCTGGGAAGCCCATAGACTCCCTACTCCACATGCAATTCTCTGAAAGCTACAGTTTCAGGCAAAAAGCCTCCTGAATGGCCTTCCTGACTTATCTCAATCAAACCAAGTTATGTCACTCCTCTGCTGGATAAGAAAACAAACACCCATGACTTCCCAATGTGTAGAAAACCCCCGATCTTTCCCTGAGCTTTCAACCTCCTGCATCTGTCCCAACACCGCCTTCTCAGGCTCATCTCAGAAAATACCCCCACCCTCCAGTACCCTTTGACCCCAGAGGCCTTTAAGTTCTTCCAAGCATTGCCACCAAGATCTTGGCTTTCTATGCCCACTGAAATGACATGAAAAACATGGAGACAGAGTTTGGAGGAAATAGGAAGGTGGCTTTAATCCTCAGCCAGCAGAGAAGAGAATACAGTAGGTTCATGCCTCAAGAGCTGTACCCTGTGCTCCATGAAAAGTCTCAGGCCTTATATAAGACGAGGGCTTGCAGTCTGGGTCCATGATGAGGACCAAAGGTGCTAGCATCTTTATTTCTTCCTCTTGCACTCTTTCAAAAACAGTCACAAGCTGGCGTCAGGGAGCCTCTGGCAGTAGCCCAGTAGTTGGGTCAGTTGTCTTTTGTGCCTTGTACTGAGTGAGGCCTTCTTTCTGTAATGTAAAAAGAAAAAACCTAGGAGGAGTGGTCTTCGAAGAGAGTGCTGTCAAGGTGAGCAGCAAATACAGGATGCAATTAGCACAGAGTCAAAAGATAATAGGTCCAACTTGTAGCTCATGCAGAGTTAGGCAAGTTTAGTTACAGACTACAGATTAGGAAAAGTGAAAGTGAAAAAACCAGGAAGGATCAGGCCTGCTCACTGTTCTCTTTATCTTCTTCATTCTCAGGAAAGAAAAGGAAAACTCATTGTTCTATTTTTCCTTTTCACTGCAACACAAGGTACCATTTTAGTAGCCACCCAAGAGCCTTTCCACACCTGAGCTTTCCACCTAGGATGCTCTTCCCTCTGTCTGCCTCCCTTCTGCGCAATACAGATGATGCAGCTCTCAGCTCACGGTGCCCTCTTGACAGCATCTTCTCTAACATGAACTCTATAAACGAGACCTGTCCTTTATTTTTTCTATGATTATCTCTCATCTGTGCGATGACGTGCTTCTCTCTCCCAAGAGGTTGTCAGAAACGTATGTTTTGTTCACCACTGAAGCTCCCGTCGCAGCACACAATTCCTGGCACAGAGTGAGTGCCCAGGTATATTTTAAAGGAGAAAAAGAGGGAGAGAAAGAGAGATGGGAAAAGGAAAGATGAGAAGAAAGAACCAGACAAATATTTTAGGTCAGATAAGTTTGGCTCTGATCAAACAAGATGAGGGACTAGGGAGCCCCAATGAGTCAAAGCTGTCTGCTCAGTCACTCAGTCATGTCCGACTCTGTGTGACCCCATGCATGGACTGTAGACCGCCAGGCTCCTCTGTCCACGGGATTCTCCAGGCAAGAGTACTGGAGTGGGTTGTCCTGCTCTCCTCCAGGGGATCTTCCTGACCCAGGGATCAAACTTGGGTCTCCTGCATTGCAGGCAGTTTCTTTACCACTGAGCCACCTGGGAAGCCCAATGAGCCAAAGTTGGGAAGAGATTAAAGTAAGTAAAATAAAGGATGAGGGGACTTACAGGAGCAAGAGATATTTTCCTTCATGGATGGGGGTTCTTCATTATTCACTAGACTTGATTATTTGAGGATCTTGCAGAATTCCTGGTTAATCTGGTAAACAATTGACTTCCAGAAAGGTATGGAACTAAATTAAATGATGTGTACATTTTATTTATCCTTGTTTATCGGGAGCAAGATTATTTTAGTTTTACATTTCCCTGAGGGATGTTACTAAGTCAGCAAGCACTGAACAATGGGACTGCAGAAACAGAGCATGTTTGTTCATGATGGTGAAGTGTGTGGCCTAGAAGAGTATCCCAGTTTGCTTGATGAAGACCCTTAGATGAGTTGTCTGGGCCAGGTTGATAGCTGCACCCTGTTGTCCGAACCCAGACAGCATCACCTCTTGAAATAATTCTCTAAGCTTGTCTGCCATCTAATCTGACAGGTTATTAGAGATGGAATTCAAGAGACTTCAACAGCTCTGAAGATAAGAGAAAGGAAGAAAAGAAGCAAGTGAGAGTGAGTAGGTACAGTTCAAGGCTTTAATGGTGTCTAATTTGTTTCAGGGCTTCCCCAGTGGCTCAGTGGTAAAGAGCCGGCCTGTCAATGCAGGAGATGTGTGCTCGATCCCTGGTTCAGAAAGATCCCCTGGAGAAGGGAATGGTTACCCACTCCAGTATCCTTGCCTTAGAAATTCCACGGACAGAGGAGCCTGATGAGCTACAGTGCATGGGGTCTCAAAGAGTCAAAAATGACTTAGAAACCTAACAACAACAATTTCTGTTTCACCATGAAAATGATGGAAAAACAAGATTTGACCCCCTGTGATCAGACAGTGGATAGTGCTTAGCCTAAAGATTTTCTGATTTCTACAAGGTGAAATATGTGATTTCTCACTTCATCCGTCTCCTTTCCATCATGGACTAGATTCTCCAACACGATTTTCTTCCTTACTGACTCACCTATGGGAGGGCTGTCATTCAGAGTGACGGCGACAAAGCGTGTGCTGTTCCATCCCGGTTCTAATGTCTTATTAGCATTGAGCTACTATTAATGCAGCCACAGCTATTTTCTCCCTCCCACTTAAAGGAAGTCGGAAAGTCAGGTAAAGGCTGACATTTCAGGCAGATGTGTTGCCCAAAATAAAGTCTGATTCTCTGAGAGTCACATTATCAGATCAGGTTCATTAAAGACCTCTCTGTTACCAAGAAAGAGGGAGGGAAGAGGGGGCGGCGGGGGGGGGGGGGGGGGGGTGGGATATGACAACATCTCATGCAATTTATTCTCAAACTTGAGATTTGAGGAGCAGGAAGCTCTTGTCATGTTAAATAAGAGATATCGTCAAGTCAAAAAAAAGCAGAGAAAAATAAAGATGGAATAATTTTGGAATCAAGCTTATCTTCACATCTTAAATAAGCTTTTAAACTCACTGGCACACCACAGTTTACACCCACTGACATGTCACTGCCCACATTTCTCTGCATTTTTTATTTTTAAGAGCAGATTTAAGAAGCCACAACTTACAAAAGTAGCAACTAAAGAGTTTATTATATTTTTAATTCTGTGTCACTGATGATGTTTTATTTTTAAGACCAATAGATCATTTAAAATAAAGTATTATAAAAATAGAAACTTAGAATTAACCTGTATAGGTATGGAATAGTTTGGGCATGGTTTTGCCTAAGTTTTTCTGTATGTCTGTGTGCATGAAAGAGAAATAGAGACAGAGACTGAGATTAGATGAACTTTCATTTTTAGTCACTCAGTCATGTCTGGCTCTTTGCAACCCCATGGACTGCATCGCGACAAGGTTCCTTGTCCTTCACTGTCTCCCAGAGTTTGCTCAAACTCATGCCCACTGAGTCGGTGATGCCATCCAACCATCTCATCCTCTGTTGCCCCCTTTTCCTCCTGCCCTCATTCTTTCCCAGCATCAGCGCCTTTTCCAATGAATTGGCTCTTCGTATTACGTGGCCAAAGTATTGGAGCTTCAGATTCAGCATCAGTCCTTTAAATGAATACTCAGGGTTGATTTCCTTTAGAATTGACTGGCTTAATCTTGCTGTCCAAAGGTCTCTCAAGATTGATGCCAAAACTATGCTCAGAGGTCTTGAATATGTAGCACTGGCACAGAATAAGATTTCACAGAATATTATTTTTTTATTTTAAAAATTTTATTTGGCATTACTAAAAATAATTATTCTTTCAGTTCAGATCAGTCGCTCAGTCATGTCCGACGCTTTGTGACCCCATGAATCGCAGCACACCAGGCTTCCCTATTCATCACCATCTCCTGGAGTTTACTCAAACTCATCAAGTCCATCACTCAAACTCACTCAAGTCCATCGAGTCGGTGATGCCATCCAGCCATCTCATCCTCTGTCGTCCCCTTCTCCTCTTGCCCCCAGTCCCTCCCAGCACCAGATTTTTTTTCCAGTGAGTCAACTCTTCGCATGAGGTGGCCAAAGTACTGGAGTTTCAGCTTTAACATCATTCCTTCCAAAGAACACTCAGGGCTGATCTCCTTTCCATAAAAAGTACTTTTCTCTTTAAAGTGTTTTTCTTTGCTACTTTATTATTTAGTCTAATAGTCAGTCTAATATTTTGGTTCTTACCATGTTAACAGACACTGTGCTAAACTGTGGGGATAAAAAGAGGAACAAGCATCTCTGATCCCTTGGCGCCAACTGGATGACAGGGAAGCAGGTTTCAGTGAGGACAATGGGGGATGGTGAAGCCACTCCCGTGACATCCAGTGGGCTGAAGAAGGATCATGGAAAAAGGACCTTGAGTTGAACCTGAAAAGTGGATAGGCGCTTTCCAGGGAGGTAGGAAGAGGAGTGTGTTCCATTCAGAAGACCCAACTTGTGGAAAAGCCCCAAGTGGAGAAAAGTGTGGTGCTCACAGAGAATCAGGCTTCAGGCTCAAGAAGCACTGGGGGAAATTGCAGACAAAGAGGTTAAAGGATGTTTATCCTGTGCTAAGATCCAACCAGTCCATCCTGAAGGAGATCAGCCCTGGGTGTACTTTGAAAGGAATGATGCTAAAGCTGAAACTCCAGTACTTTGGCCACCTCATGCGAAGAGTTGACTCATTGGAAAAGACTCTGATGCTGGGAGGGATTGGAGGCAGGAGGAGAAGGGGACGACAGAGGATGAGATGGCTGGATGGCATCACTGACTTGATGGACGTGAGTCTGGGTGAACTCCGGGAGTTGGTGATGGACAGGGAGGCCTGGAGTGCTGCGATTCATGGGGTCAAAAAGAGTCAGACAAGACTGAGTGACTGAACTGAACTGAACTGAAAGTGTCTTATACCCCTGGTGGCTCAGTGGTAAAGAATCTGCCTGCCAACGTAGGAGACAGGACACGTGGGTTTGATCCCTGGGTCAGGAAGATCCCCTGAAGGAGGGAATGTCAACCCAGTCCAGTATTCCTGCTGGGATCATCCCAAGGACAGAGGAGCCTGGTGGGTTACAGTTCATAGGGTCGACTGAGCAAGCAGCGCTGAAACAGCCCAGCGAGCATGGGGATGGCTTGATCCAGTTCCTTATCAAGAAAATGAGCGATTAGAAATAAAAACTGCAGTGGGAAAAAGATTGAAAACAAGAAATTAGAGAAAGACACAGACTTCTGATTCAAAATGGAATTAGTCCATTCTCCCCAATGCTGACAAAGTGGCAAAAAGATAAAAACTTACATAAATATATAGTAGCACTGGGAATCTTGCAGTGATTCTAGTCAGAATATCAGCATAGCTTTTAATTTCTAGATCTTTGAAGTGTGACATATATGGTTAAATATATGCCATAAGATTCATGCCTAAGATTCACCTGGGCTTCCCCAGGTGGCTCAGTGATAAAGAATTCACCTGCTACGCAGGAGACACAAGTTCAATCTCTGGGTCAGGGAGATCCCCTGGAAGAGGAAATGGCAACACTCTAGTATTCTTGCCTGGAAAATTCCAAGAATAGAGGGGCCTGGGGCCTATAGACCATGATGTCACAAAAGAATCGGACTCAACTTACCAACTAAACAACAAAATCAGTCCAAGCGCGGAAATGGGACTAGCTGTTTTTTTTGTTTTTTTGTTTTTTTTTTTTTTTATGTTTCAACAAAGAGATGTTACTAGAAAAAAGGGAATTAGATACACATAGATGATGCGGCCACGGAGAGAGGAGTTTGATAGCACCCTGCAGTGCGAGCCAGCTACTGCTGGGCATGTGGGCAGAAGTGAGAACCCAAACGCACCTCCCCAGGGGAGCTGGAGATACAGGGCATGCAACCAGGTGGAATTTGCACAAGAGGTTAAGATGGGGGGGTCACTCTCTCACACTGTCCCCCTCCAGCCCCTTAGAAAGGATTTGGGCTTCTCGCTATGTCTTCCCATGACTTTTCCTCAGTGCCTGGGCATAGGGGTTGGGTAGATGGGATGTGGAAACAGAGAGATGCACTTCCTATAAGGACCCTAATTCTGTGGGATCCAGGCATCACCCTTTTGACCTCCTTTAATGTCACAGACTTCCTCAGGGGCCCCTTCTCCAAATACAGCCACACTGGGTATTAATACCCTATGTATTTTGGGGAGACACAAACATTAAATACATAACCCAGTTAAAGGAAAAGCAGTGTTCCCCAACGAAGTCAAAAGGTATCTAACTTAGAAAGTCAGATGCCAAAAGTAATTTCGGTTTTGCCTTGTTGAACTTTACCATTTGATATTGGAACACATTCTTAAATAAATGTGGTTATGATATTAAAAAGAAAAGAAATTCAGATACCCAAACCATCCAATTAATTAGAGCATAGTAACTCCAGTATTACAATAAAAGATTACTGCAGGAAAGTTTATCTCAGCATTGTTCAGCATTAGGAATTTTACAACTGTAAGCTGTGATAAAATCATGCTTGTGTTTCCTCAAATAGAAATGTTCTTAGTCTTTAGACAATGACAGAGATTCGGATTTGCAGATAAACAAGGGAAGTAAGGTTTCTCGCCACCTTGGTGACTGCACTGCCTTTGCCTTGGAGCTACCAAGCTGTTTAAGGTAAGTGTCCTAGGTAATTGGTGCTTCACTGAAGGCATTTGTCCCCTCAGTCAAGACACTTCATTTCTGCTGACGTTGCTGCTGCTGCTGCTGCTAAGTCACTTCAGTCGTGTCCGACTCTGCATGACCCCATAGACGTCAGCCCACCAGGCTCTCCTGCCCCTGGGATTCTCCAGGCAAGAAAACTGGAGTGGGTTGCCATTTCCTTCTCCAATGCATGAAAGCGAAAAAGTGAAAGTGAAGTCGCTAAGTCGTGTCCGACTCTTAGCGACCCCATGGACTGCAGCCCACCAGGCTCCTCCATCATGGGTAAATGCTTTAATCTGTTATCAGCTCTTGGCGAATATTGTTCCACTTAAATTGCACTTATTCGTATAAGTAATGGATTTGGTGGCTTGGCATATTAGCTATTAAGCAAGAATCTGCAATTTCTAATAAAAGAAGGTAAAGGCCAGTTAATTACAGATTAAGTAATCTAGCAGCAAATCACTTTACATGGAATTTGGGATTTCTGTGTTAAAAATGGAACTTAGTGTTATACAGAAAGAGTCATTCTCAAGGTGATTGGGTTTTTTTTAATATACAATTTTTTTCCTCTCAAAGGTCAGAGATCTTCATTTATTCTTTCTTTATCCCTGCAGGCAAATCCCTGATCCAGGCTTTAGTCATCTCTATCCTAGATTACTTTAGAACCTTCTGTACTACAAAACTAGCACTGGCTCTCAGGATTTTTTTTTTTTTAATCACTGTTAAATGCTGCCTGTTTATTTTTTTTCCAGTTAAATGTATTATTCAACTTTAAAACCCGTGTCCCTTTTCATGACAAATGCTACCTAAATCTGCTTGTTCACACTAATGTTATTTATCTAAAAAGTGAACAAGAATTTTAATCTCCCCATAAAATGTTCGATTTTTTTTTCCTATACCATCTTTTCATCCAAAATAAAATAGTGTTTGGAAAACTAGAGATTCATTCATCTGTCTGTTAATTTACCCACTCAATACATCTTTATTAAGTGCTCACTAAGCTTCTGCACAGTGTTACAGGAAGGAAAAGTAGAATGCTGGACAAGACAGACATGAGTCCTGTTCTCAGGGAAAGTATCATCTCCTCGGGAAGAACAGCTTCACAAATCACTGCAAGTGTACTGAGTGTGTAATAGGAAATGTTATGGGTATTTTGGGAGGATATCACAGACAAACCTAACCTTCTTTAAGGTCTCTGCCTTGTCCTCTAATGTGCATGAGTCAGGATGAATTATTTACACTTTCTAATGTTTAATTTTCTAATCTATAAATGAGATTAATGTTTTACAGTGTCCTAATGAGAAGTAAGTCATATATCCTGTGAAATCACCCATCTATGACTTGATAGAAGGTAATAAAAATAACTAACATTGATTAAGTGAGCACTATATATCTGGCATAATTTTATATGTATTGAGTCATTTACTCCACAAAACAACCCTCTGAGTTTGGGTTACATACTGTCCTTTTCCCCTTCTATAAATCTACAAATTTACAGATGAGTGAACTTAGACACAGAGAGTTAAGGTGTTTATCTGAGTCCTCAGATAGACCAAGTGGTGGATGTGGGAATTATCAGTAGGCAGCCTGACTCCCACCTACGCTGACAACCCTGCTCTCTGTCACCAGCAGCACTTGAATTCTCGGGGAGGCCGACTGCCGCCCGCAGGGCAGCTCTACTCAAGCAGCTGGACAGACTCGATGATGATCAAAGTCGATGTTGGATATCGAGGGGTCCCCAGCTGTCCAGGAGCAGGCAGTGTGCTGGCTTAGTCACCTGTCTTTAAAAGGTACTCATTGAACTTGAGGTTTTTGGTCCCTTCATTCCTGGAAGCTGAGATAGTAAGTTTATGACTTTCTCTAGAGGGTTTCTTTGTCTATTGTTCTGGTGGCTCTCATTGTGGAAATGAGAATCTGTTTATGCTGTAGACATCTTTTCATTCTGGGGGTGACATTCAAGATGAGGCTGAAATAGTACAAAGGCAGACATTTCAGCCTGAGGTGTTGTTTGGACTGGACAAAGAAGAGCTATCACCAACCATCTTTGATTGGCAAATAAGGGCAGGAAGCCGGGCTGCTTCCATGCTTATGAACATTTTGGGCTGAAACTTTCAGGGGACAGGTAAGAGCATGTGTACGGGTAATCTCTTATGGCAGAATCACTGGCCCCATGGGATGCAGACTGCTTTGTGGGCACTGTCTGTGGGCAGGAGCCCTGCCAAGTGGACTTTTTCTGGGGATGGGAACACTCTCCATTTGCGTTGTGTAAGCGCTTGTCAGATGTGGCCATTGAGCAGCTGAAACGTGGCCAGTGGAATCAAAGAACTGATGACTTAAGCTGTATGTGTTTATTAATTTAAATAGACACATGTAGTGAGTGGCTTCTGAACCACACAACGCAGTTCTAGACCAGAGGTTCCCAAGTTTCAAACTTTTCTGTGCTGGGAGACAGATGAAGAAAAGGGGATTGAGGAAGAACATCCTGGCCCCAGGAGCTGGAACCCAGCATCTGAAGGTGAAAGAATATCAAGGCCAGCCTTCTCAAGCTTGCTCAGCTACAGTGTCCTTGGCATCTTGGTTTTTGTTTTTTCTTTTCACTGCAGTCCTAAGCCAAGAGAAGTTCTAACCATCCCACAGGTCCCATGCTAATGCTAAGTCACTTCAGTCGTGTCCGACTTTGTGCCACCCCACAGATGGCAGCCCACCAGGCTCCCTCGTCCCTGAGATCCTCCAGGCAAGAACACTGGAGTGGGTTGCCATTTCCTTCTCCAATGCATGAAAGTGAAAAGTGAAAGTGAAGTCGCTCAGTCATGTCCGACTCTTAGCAACCCCATGGATTGCAGCCTAACAGGCTCCTCCATCCATGGGATTTTCCAGGCAAAAGTACTGGAGTGGGGTGCCACTGCCTTCTCCACACAGGCCCCATAGTTAGGTCCAAACAGTGCAGTTATGTTCATAGGACTCTCAACAAATGTTCCTGTGCTTCCTTCAAATATGTATACTCTGCCAAGGTGCCCTGGAGAGTGGGCTGTAATGCCTGGAGAGAACTGTAAAGCTTTGCCAGGAGGTCCCCGAGCAAATGTTAACAGTTTCACAGAATATGAACATCGGATGCGTTCACTCCAGGACTATGTTGGGACAAAACTAAAACCAGGACACCCTGCTCCCATTTAAGTGAACAAGCATCTCTCCGCCATGAGTGTACAAGCGCTACCACCTTGACACTGCCCCTTCATTGCTCTTGTGTGCATGCCCAGTCAGTCACTTCAGTTGTGTCTGACTCTTTGCGACCCCATGGACTGTAGCCCACCAGGCTCCTCTGGCCATACGGACTCTCCCGGCAAGAATACTGAAGTGGGTTGCCATGCCCTCCCACAGGGAATCTTCCCAACCCTGGGATCGAATCTGTGTCTCCTGCATCTCCAGCATTAGCAGGTGGTTCTTTACCATTACTGCCTCTTCTTCCTACATAAAACCTGTTAAGATGCTCAACCATTAGATCACCTCTGCTTTCTAGCAGCATCCAGTCCAAAATTAAATTAATCTCCTGACATTCTCCCCCAAAATCAAAACTTCAAACCAAATGACAAACCACTCCCACATGCTTCTTGAGCCATCCAGTGGTTGCTCATGGTGTAGGAGCAAGTTAACAGACCTAACTCTGGCTGCAAGAGGTTATCTCTGGATGTGGATATATCAGGTTATATCCATCAGGATATATATCTGGTTATCTCTGGACATGGATATATCAGGATGGATTCTAAAATTTCATGTAACATGACAGTGTGGCCCACTTTGCCATGCAATGCAATGGTGTCCTGCAGCCTATAAGGATAAGTAGGAAGCCTTAGACATCATTCGAGGCATTAACCATTCACTATACCCCCGTGCGATCCTGATTGATTCTCCAAGGAGACAGGCTGGAGCAAATGCAACAAGGAATTAATCTAAGGGTGATTTAACTCAGGAAATTATGGAGAATACAACCGGATTTGATGCTATAGAATGAGACTCTTTTCAATTTGTAAAATTGCAACCTTGTGAAGTGGATTATCATTTCACTTTATGGCTTCAATTAGATAAAGGAAGTTTTCCTCTTTTGGATTCTGCTGGTCCCCAGTGATGTGTGCCATTCTTATCTACACGTGCTGGGTGAGTTTCAGAACCTCGGCACTAACGGGATTCTAGATCCCAGTTTTAAAAGAGATCGAACCATAAACAGAGTGTCAAATATTGTGCTTTTGATCTTATTTTGGATAGACTAACTTTCGTTTCCTCCCTTTCCTCCCCTTAGGGAAGATTCTCTTTGAGATGCCCCATTTTTATATACATTAAGAGAGAGGGTTTGGGGGGAGAATGGATACATGTATATGTATGGCTGAGTCCCTTCACTGTTTACCTAAAAGTACCACAGCATTGTTAGTTGGCTATATCCCAATACAAAATAAAAAGTTTAAAGTTTGAAATTAAAAAAAAAAAAGGATATTCTGAGTCTTCTTTCTAGAAGGCCAGAACTTTTTCACAAATAGAGGTAGGATGAAACTGTTCTCTGAAGGAAGCAAATGGAACAGTAAACCTGGTTCATTAAAATGTGAAAAATTCCATCTAAATGGATAGCAGGAAAGAAATACAGACCATGTGAACAGATAAGCCACAACTATAAAGAGATAAAATGATGTTTTGCCTACAGTGATGCACTGCAAATTCAAATTGATTAGCCATATCCTGTCAAGAAAATGGATTGAACAGATCAGTAAACGTTATGCATAGAATGGACTCAACTGGCATCATAGTGAAGGCACAGTTTGTTACAGAAACTTGCAAATGCCTGGGCCTCACAACAGAGCAATCAGTGGGACCCTAGATCATGTGTTAGTTGCTCAGTCATGTCCGACTCTTTGCGACCCCATGGACTGCAGCCCACCAGGCTCCTCTGTCCATGGGATTCTCCAGGCAAGAATACTGGAGTGGATTGCCTTTCCCTTCTCCAGGGGATCTTCCCAATCCAGGGTCTGAACCCAGGTCTCCCACATTGCAGGCAGATTCTTTATCATCTGAGCCACCAGGGAAGCCTACATCTACTTATAATTCTATCTAGTCACAGAGATCTTTTGCTAAAACCATATCAGAAAGGTAGATAATTCACTTCAGGCTAATGAAAAGTTAACTGTCATTCCATTAAGACATACCCAAATTAATTAGCAAAAAAAAAAAAAATCACTTTCAACATTATAGTCATTTAAACCATCAAAACAAAAGGAACTATATGCTTAGTCAAACAAACAAAAAGTCATTCCTGACTGAACTCTGCGGAGTTGCTGACCATTCCTTACCCTGCCCCTGAGTCCCAGAGATCATATGGAGGTCTCTCATCTAGCTAAAGATGCTGAAAATCTCAAATAACACTTTGAGACCCAAGTGGACACATTTCTAAAGAGATTTAGAAGAAGGCAACTTTTACTAGTTAAGGTGCATAGGAATTCATGCGCAGCTAGAGAACTGAGTCTACAGAATTTCAACCATGCCTTTGGGCAAAGGGAAAGCTTGATTTGAGGAAGAAACACGAGTTAGTTTCCTCCAGGACGCACCACTGACTGGTTTTCCTTGGACACAGTGCTGCCTCTAGTGGAGCCATGTTGAAGAACAAGCAACACTTCATTTCAAAGTTAGCTCTGCATCAGTGCTCCGCACTTTTTAATGCATGCACTACTAAAGGCCTGCTGTGCTGAAGTCCATGGGGTGGCAAAGAGTAGGACATGACTGAGTGACTGGACTGAACTGAATAAGTGATGGGCCTCCCTGGTGGTAAAGATTCTGCCTGGCAATGCAAGAGACACGGGTTCAATCCCTGGGTGGGGAAGATCCCCTGGTGAAGGAAAAGGCAACCCACTCAGGTATTCTTGCCTGGGAAATCCCATGGACAGAGGAGCCTGGTGGGCTACAGTCCACGGGGCCACAAACAGTATGTTAGCAACTAAATAACCACAGAGAAGTCAAGCTGAGTCTATTTTTCCCCAGCTACAATAGCCAACCTTCCTATTTGCAACTGGCTCAGAGATTAAAGCGTCTGCCTGCTTCTGCCTGCAATGCGGGAGACCTGGGTTCAATCTTTGGGCTGGGAAGATCCCCTGGAGAATGAAACTGCAACCCACTCCAGTATTCTTGCCTGGAGAATCCCATGGAAGGAGGAGCCAGGTGGGCTATAGTCCGCAGGGTTACAGAGTCAGACGCGACTGAGTGACTTCACTTTCACTTTACGCAAATAGAAGCCTCCTAATTTAAAAAAATGTAACTCAGTTAAAATGTTTTGGAAAGTGCTAAGAAAAATTGTATGACCATCGCTGGAAATTGATTCAAAGAAAATAATTAATAATCAGAAATGTCTTTCTATCAACATTTCAGAAATGCCCCACAGATCCAAGGAGGACAGCAAGTCTTTGTCCCATCTCAGGAGTAAAGATGGGTCAAAATGAATGTTACTTGTACTTAAGTAATTTATTTGGGAGGCAGGAACATAGACCAAGTATAAACAAAGTAAACTATTTGAAGAGATTCTTTAAACAATGTTACGAAGAAAGGCTGGTTAAAGAAAAATCTCACACACTGCCCAAAATAAGCCAAAAAATGATTCAGCAAGTTTGATGCCAAGACTGTAAGTGACTTTATATAATTTGATGAAATTTAAATACAGTGGAAGGGTAAAGCTTTGTTACTCAACTGCCTATTTCAACATTTTAAAGTACTGAGTGAGAAAAAAAAATGTCCACAATGACCTTGCTTAGGCATTAATCTTGAGTGTCCTATTAAATTAATGGATGACTATTATTTAGTTGCATTTGTAAAACAAATCCAACTCTGGAGAGGATTTGGCATCTTCATACCTTCCTCAGTGAAAATGAAGAAAAAGTATATACGTTAATCAAATGATGGATTCTCACCAATCTGAATATTGTAGTCTATTCTCTCTTTTCTCCTTCTCAAAGTCTGCCTATGTGAAGAAAGTGAGGGAACCAATGAACTGTATTCTTTTAAAATAATAATGGTGCTTCCCAGATGGCACAGTGGTAAAGAATTTTCTCATGAAGCAGGAGACTTGGGTTCGAGCTCTGGGTGGAGAATGTCCCCTAGAGAAGGAAATGACAACCCACTTCAGTATTCTTGCTGGAGAATCCCATGGACAGAGGAGTCCAGCCGGCTACAGTCCATGGGGTCAAAAAGAGTTGCACACAATTTAGCTACTGAGTACCAGCACATTTAAAAAAAATAATAATACTAGTAGGGACTTCCCTAATGGTCCAGTGGCTAAGACTGCCTGGTCCCAATACAGGAGTTCGATCCCTGGTCGGGGAACTGATGTTGCATGCCACAACTAAGGCCTGGTGTAGCCAAATAAATAATATTAACACACAAACCACACTGGCAAGAACTTCCTTCCCCAAGCACCTTGACTGGTGGGCTGTCTGTGGAGGGAACTGGGGAGAGGAAAGAGACATCATATAAAAAGATTATTTTATTTTAAAACATTTATTCAACTAATATCTTAGTTTTTACTAAGTCATGTGTTTATTGTTTAAAAAATAAAATTGAGATAGATAAAGAGAATAAGAGCAGGAAAGAAAAAGGAAGACACTCAGCAGTCATCCACCCAGAGAAAATCACTTCCATATGTGAAGATTTTTAAACACTGTCCATTCTTTTTAATGACTTATATTTCTATTTAACAGTATGTTGTGACTACCTTGGGCTTTCCAGGCGACGCTAGTGGTAAAGAACACGCCTGCCAATGCAGAAGATGTAAGACATGCAGGTTTGATCTCTGGATCAGGAAGATCTCCTGGAGAAGGGCATGACAACCCACTCCAGGATTCTTGCCTGGAGAATCCCATGGACTGAGGAGCCTGGAAGGTTATAGTCCATGGGGTCACAGAGTCGGACATGACGGAAGCAACTTAGCAAGCATGCATGTGAGTATATTGCCAGGTCAGAAAATTTATTTCTATCCTTGCATGTTAATGAGCCCACTGTACAACTAGGCCATGATTTCTTCAACTCTCCATCTACTGTTAAACCCTTAGATTATTCCCATTTGAGGCTGTTGCAAAAAGACTACATTGCTTGCTCTGTAGCTGCTTTATTATATGAACATGCTCAATTATTTCCTTGGGAGAGTTTCCCAAAAGTAAAGTTTCTGAGTCGAGGGATAGAGTGTTTTGATGAATATTGACAAATGACTTTCAGAAATTTTATGCAAATTTATATACCTACCAGGAGCATAGAGGTTTCCTATATCTCCATAGGCTGGTTGACATGTTTAGTATTCTTATAAATCTTCCCAATTTTGTAGATAAAATTCATCTCTTACATTTCATTTGCATTTCTTAAATGTCAGTCGGAACAATTGCATGTATTTATTAGCCACTGAGTTTAAAAGAATCTGGCGACTGCCCTCTAATTGCAGGTAAACACACTAGTTCAGTTGGTAAAGAATCTGCTGCAATGCAGAAGACTCAGGATCAATTCCTGGGCCCGGAAGATCCTCTGGAGAAGGAAATGGCAACCCACTCCAGTAATCTCACCTGGAGAATCCCATGAACAGAGGAGCCTGGCGGGCTACAGTCCATGTGATCACAGGAGTCGGACATGACTTAGCTACTAAACCTCCACCACCACCTCCACACTGAGGGTAATCTATTTCCCATTAAAGAATTAGATAATAAAGAGTCTACCAATTTGTTTGGCTTTCCTGTTGCTCAGATGATAAAGAGTTTGCCCACAGTGCAGGAGACATGGGTTGGGAAGAACCCCTGGAGAAGAGAATGTCTACCCATTCCAGTATTCTTGTCTGGAGAATCCCATGGACAGAGGAGCCTGGCAGGCTACACCCCACGGTATTACAGAGTTGGACATGACTGAGTAACTAACACCATTTTAGTAGGTGATGAAATGATATTTCATTTTGGCAGCAGAAACATAGAACCCTGCACAAAAGTTTAGCAGTTTAAACAGTATATGAACAGATGAGGAAAATACAATTATTCTTTTGTATATATGTACCACATCTTCTATATATGTTGGCAGACATTTAGGTTGCTTCTACATCTTGGCTATTGCAAACTGTGCTTCAGTGAACACTGGGGTGCTTTTATCTTTTGGAATTTTGGTTTTATAGGGTATATGCCCGGGAGTGGGACTGCTGCATCATATGTTAGTTCTGATGCTGAAGCGCCAGTGCTTTGGACACAGGAGGGGAAGAGGCCACACTGGAAAAGACTGAAGGCAAAGTGAGAAGGAAGGCAGAGGATGAAATGGTTGGATGGTCACCAACTCAATGGACATGAATTTCAGCAAACTCAGGACGATAGCAGAGGTCCGAGCAGCCTGGCATGTTTCTGTCCATGGGGTCACAAAGAGGCAGACACAACTTAGCGACTGAACAACAACCAGGGTATTTCTGTTTAGTTTTTTAAGGAATTACCATACTGTTCTCCATAGAGGCTGTTTCAATGTACACAGCAGAAACTATCTCAATGTTGTAAAGCAACTATACTCCACCCAATTTTTTTTAAAAATACAATCATTCTCCCTATTAAATGGGCTTACAAATTGGAAGTCTGTGAAATGCTGATCCAACTAGGAGAGTATCTGACAGACTGGGTCTTTCCAGCCTAGTGATATTCCAGGTGCACCTGCTGGATATCTGGAGAAGCTGAATTATTCT
The DNA here is from genome assembly GCA_935064755.1 of Tragelaphus eurycerus. Classification (NCBI taxonomy): domain Eukaryota; kingdom Metazoa; phylum Chordata; class Mammalia; order Artiodactyla; family Bovidae; genus Tragelaphus; species Tragelaphus eurycerus. The sequence goes on from CAKXYN010000074.1 coordinate 7,646,087, forward strand.
CTCGGGCTTCTCCTGTGGCTCAGCGGGAACCGGCACCTCCTTTTAGGATTCTTAACCACTTCTTAACCAAGCAAGGAAGAATGGCCGATTAAGAGCAAAATACCACGTCCTCTGTGCTACGGAGACTGGAACGTGGGTGCCACTTGCAGGACCCGGTGCCTGACATGCCTGAGTCCCGACGGAGTTAAGCAGAGAGCAAAGGCCTGGCTGGGGAAAGCTCACCCCAGCAGGTCCTGCATGAAGAGCTTCAAGGCCACCCCAGTCCCTCGAGGTGCGGGACAGGCAGGGACAGCCCAGCTGAAATGAAGAAATGACTAGAAAAAAATTAAAACAGATCAAATAAATTGTCCCCTAAATAAAAAGGGGGCTAAAGAGGAACTAAAAAGCCTCTTGATGAAAGTGAAAGTGGAGAGTGAAAAAGTTGGCTTAAAGCTCAACATTCAGAAAACGAAGATCATGGCATCTGGTCCCATCACTACATGGGAAATGGATGGAGAAACAGTGGAAACAGTGTCAGACTTTATTTTTCTGGGCTCCAAAATCACTGCAGATGGTGACTGAAGCCATGAAATTAAAAGACGCTTACTCCTTGGAAGGAAAGTTATGTCCAGCTTAGATAGCATATTCAAAAGCAGAGATATTACTTTGCCAACAAAGTTTCGTCTGGTCAAGGCTATGGTTTTTCCTGTGATCATGTATGGATGTGAGAGTTGGACTGTGGAGAAGGCTGAGCGCTGAAGAATTGATGCTTTTGAACTGTGGTGTTGGAGAAGACTCTTGAGAGTCCCTTGGACTGCAAGGAGATCCAACCAGTCCATTCCAGCTGATCCAGAAGATCAGCCCTGGGATTTCTTTGGAAGGAATGATGCTAAAGCTGAAACTCCAGTACTTTGACCACCTCATGCAAAGAGTTGACTCATTGGAAAAGACTCTGATGCTGGAAGGGATTGGGGGCAGGAGGAGAAGGGGACGACTGAGAATGAGATGGCTGGATGGCATCACTGACTCGATGGACATGAGTATGAGTGAACTCTGGGAGTTGGTGATGGACGCTGCGATTCATGGGGTCTCAAAGAGTCAGAGATGACTGAGCGACTGAACTGAACTGAACTGAAAGTCATAATTATTCCTTTAAAGTTTGTTTAATTAGTAACGGGTTTGACCTATAGAATTTTTATACACCTAGACATTATTCAACTGGGCAAAAATAAACACATTCTTTCTTAAGCATCTCCTAGCAGATGTTTGGGCTTTCCAGGTGGTGCTACAGGTAAAGAACCCGCCTGCCAGTGCAAGAGACATAAGAGATGCAAGTTCAATCCCTGGGTTGGGAAGATTCCCCTGGAGGAGGGCATGGCAATCCACTTCAGTAATTTTTCCTAGAGGACCCCATGGACAGAGCAGCTTGGTGGGCTATAGTTCATGGAGTCACAAAGAGTTGGACGCAACCGAAGTGACTTAGCATTCACACACGCAGCAGATGTTTGTCATCCTTGTATTCAGTGAAATTATAATAACCAGGATGAGAAAGATGATACATAAAATAAACCTGTGCCCTGGCCTGAACTCCGGGTGCACAGTCCCACAGGATGATCACAAAACGGCCAGGCTGCCTTTGTGGGTCTGCTTGCCTTTGTTGACATTGTCAGCAGCGCAAGTATCCAGGAGGTCCTTTTGATCACTCTCTGGGTTCCCCCAGGATACAAAGGTGGAAGGTTTCCCATATCAAGAAGCTTTAAAAATGTCGATCTGGAGTGGAGCTAAATCTGATTCTCTGATAGCTTGGAAATCTATGGACTTTTGAAAAGGACGGTAGCGTACACTTTTATAACTCTGTAATGACACAAATACTTCCACATGCATGAATTGCTGGAGATACTGGGCTTTTTGAGTTGGAGAAATGTTGAGTCATGGTGTTGCTACATGATTCAGCAAAGCCAAGGATTTATAGAAGAGTTAGGACTCAAACTCACACATTTGGATTCCTTCAGTCCAATTTTATTTTCTTTACATATTAGCCAATTCACACTCAAGTTGAAACACATCGTGTAATAGCTTTTAGTGTTTTCCCTTACCCTCTCCTTCTACCCTCAACCATCCTAAAAACCTATCTCGGTGTTTGTTGAACACCCTAATTTTCTGACTGCTTTAAAGACAACAATTTGCTTTTATCTAAGCCCATTATTCGGAGAAGGCGATGGCACCCCACTCCAGTACTCTTGCCTGGAAAATCCCATGGGCGGAGGAGCCTGGTGGGCTGCAGTCCATGGGGTCGCTAAGAGTCGGACACGACTGAGCGACTTCACTTTCACTTTTCACTTTCATGCATTGGAGAAGGAAATGGCAACCCACTCCAGTGTCCTTGCCTGAAGAATCCCAGGGATGGGGGAGCCTGGTGGGCTGCCATCTATGGGGTCCCACAGAGTCGGACACGACTGAAGTGATTTAGCAGCAACCCCATTATTTGGAGGCAAAGAAACGAAAGTTGACCTTCAGGAATTTTCTAAGATGACAAGTATAAAAGCTCCAAACTGCTACCTTTTTCCTTTTTTTTTTTTTTTTTTTTTTTGGCATCCTCTCAGAGGTAGACGAGTAGAGGCAAAATTACTGTGACTGTTGGCTATATCAGGTGGCTAATGGAAGGAATCAATTTCCAGGTAAGTTTTACCTTATTGATGAATCCCAAAGATAAGAACATAGTCTTTATGATTAATATTTGCTGGGCACAATGTGTCATTTTTTTAAATAACATACATTGCATTTGATTGGACTGAAATGAAATCCCTATCATTTAGCATCTCAGTAAAATATAAGGACAGCAAGATTTGGAGAAGGAGAGATTTTATTTCTGTTTTAATAGTAATAGAATTCAATTTCTACTTTATAGACATCTCCTGGGACTTCATAAGAATGTAATAGTTGCTATGAATCAATCTGAGGCAAACTTTTTAACTAAGACAATTTGATGGATGATGAATAAGGGAACAATCTTGGAGGGTCTTTTTGGACTTGGCGATGGACAGGGAAGCCCGGTGTGCTACAGTCCATGGGGTCACAAAGAGTTGGACACGACTGAGTGAATGAACTGAACTGAAATGTGTTGGTAATATTATGAGGTCAGCTTTAGGATGGGGATGATTCTAGAACATTCATGGGGAATTCTACATAGATATTGAAAATACTGAGCCAGCATTCAAAACAAAGATTTCAGAACTTCTCTGGCTATCCAATGGTTAAGACTCCAGGCTTCCAATGCAGGGGGCATGGTTTTGAACCCTGGTCTGGGAACTAAGATCCCACATAAGCATAGTGTGGCAAAAAAAAAAAAGAAGAAGAAAGAAATCTCAAGAGGAGAATAAAGTAGAATATATTCTGTATTTCTGTCACTGAGGTGATAGATGTATGTGAGATTTCCTAAGAATAGGGTAAAATAAGAAAAGGTAGCCGAGAATCGAATCTGGAAAAACATCAATACTTAGAGACTGGAGGGAGACAGGCACCTGGTGATCGGGGAGAGAGGGGGAGAACGCAGTGGGAACAGTCACAAAAGCCGAAGGAAAAAGAAGGGTGTTGAAGACGATGGAAAAGCCGAGGCCACAGTGAGTGAGCCTCGCCCACTGGCTTGGTGGAAGTCAGTATTACTGGGTCCCTGAGAAATGTCAGGATCCGCTGAGCAGTGGGACAGAGCCAGACAGCTGACATTGAAGAGTGAGTGGGAAGCAAAGAAAATTAGCTGCTGTAGAAAGCTGCTTCTTTCCAAAAGTTTAGCTATGATTAGATGGAGATGAGGTGATCGTATGACATCCAGGAAGAGTTATTTCTGTTTCATTTCGATTTTAAAATAGAGCCTAAGCCATACTTCAATACTGATGGGAGGATCAAGAAGAGAGAGGGAAAAAGCTGAAAACAAGGAAGAAAGATAATCAACAAGGTAAGTTTATATAAAAAGCATGAAGGGAGTCATTCCTAGAGCAAGGATTGGCCTCTACCATCTACCATGGAAGAGAGACAGTTGAATGCTGGGACTTCCCTGGTGGTCTAGTGGTTAAGACCGCACTGCCAATGTAGGGGGGGGCAGGTTCAATCCCTGGTCAGGGAACTTAGATCCCACATGCTGTGTGACATGACCAAAAAAAAAAAAAAAATTATATAAAGATGAGTGCCAAAAGATTTACATTTATCTATAGATACAGGAAAGCTGATGAAGTTCTTCTGGAAACTTCTATTTGCAAGGTTAAATGGCAAGAATGGTTATCTGCTGAGAGTCAGAGTGCAGTAGGGAGACTGTAGACTTTGTAAAATTTGAAATGACTATTTCAGAGAGAGGGAGAAAGCAGGCCAACCCAGGGAAGACAGGAGAAAGGCCAGGCAGTTCTGAGAGGATCCCTTGAGTTTAGTGGCTATGAGTCACAGTAGTGTCAATTTGCCAAACAGTGTAAATATAAACCCAATGTTCCCTAAGTGAAGGATTTTGATTACTAAGGACTATAGAAGTTAGCAGGAGTTCACGACCTGGTGTTCAAGTGTTCAAGAAGGGATTTCTGAATTTGACAATGCTGGGCCAAAAAAAAAAAAAAAACAGAACATCTGACAAATTGCAAGAGGTTCAAAGTTAATTCATTTTTCATTGCTGACAAAATAACATAAATGAAAATAAGTGCCAGTGCTCAAGTTTCGAGAAACCTCAGGAACAAAAGAAAACAGTACTTCCTAATACCACAGGGGACCCAGTTCAAACGATGGCATGAAAGCAGAGCCCTCATTACATAGACAGGTCATGGTGGCTTAGTTGCTAAGTCGTGTCTGACACTTTCAACCCTATGAACTGTAGGCTCCTCTGTCCATGGGCTTTCCCAGGCAAAAACATTGAAGTGGGTTGCCATTCCCTTCTCCAGAGAATCTTCTCAACACAGGGATCAAACCTGAGTCTCCTGAATTGCAGACAGATTCTTTACCTTCTGAGCCATATAAGGAATGTCTACGTAGACAGGTAAAAATAGAAAAAAAGACCTCTCTCCAAATGCAAGTGGGGCCATATACTTTTCCTCCACTCCACATTAACCTGGATTCTCTGTCCATTACCTGATTTCTCCAGGTTGTGATCTTTAAGAGCTCTGGTTGGGTAGGTGTGCAAAGCTATCTGCACAATTCTGCTGTTCCACAAAATACACTCTCCCCACACTACTCTGCCTCTCCCCCCAGTTACTTTGAACATAATTTTAGACAATGTATCATTTCACCCTTAAATACTATAGCTGCATCTCCAAAAGATGACTCCAAAATAACTATAAGATTGTTATCTTCTTATAATTAATATTAACTACCTTCATACTATCCTTAAATCTATGCAGTATTCAAATTTTCCAAACTGCAAAAAAATAAATAAATAAAAGAATTTATATGGTTTCAGTTCATTGTTTGATATGTCTACTTTTAGTCTATATTATTCCCTTCTTGTTTGTGCTGGTTTATTACATTTGGTTTTGTTTTTGTTTGCAAATTATCATTGAAGATGCCAGATTGCTTGTTTTATAGAATTTCCTCCAGCCAAATTCTCTAGAATTTTTATCACTGTGGTTTCATTTAACATATCCCTCTGCTCTGTGTTTCCATTATATTGGTAGATTAGGACAGGCAATTGGCCAGACTGGGTTCGATTTGGGGTAGGAGAGCAGTAGTACTTCATAGGGGCTTCCCAGGTGGCTCAGTGGTAAAGAATCCACCTGCAATGCGGGAGCCACAGGAGACATATGCTCAATCCCTGGGTCAGGAAGATCCCCTGGAAGAGGAAAGGGCAACCCACTCCAGTATTCTTGCCTGGAGAATCCCATGGAGAGAGGAGCCTGGAGGGCTACAGTCCATGGGGTCATAGAGTCAGACACAGCTGAGCAAACACACACATACACACACTCACTCCACAGACAATGTAGGATATACTCTTTGGGGGTCACAAAATGTGTGTTGTTCTGCTTTTCATGAGATTTGTAGCTATTTACCATCATTACGTAGATTCATTACTTCTGAGTTAAGAGTTGGAAAAGTGTGGTATTCTACATCTGTCATATCTTCTTCTTTTATTATGTAAATTCCATAAAAGAGAAAGCTTTGCTCATCAACCAACTATTGGCTTGCTCTGAAAAAAATTTCATCTAGAAAAGAACACACTTAATGTTCTTCAATCCACTGCAGTAATCATCTTTCCTGTTGGTCACTTCCAGTTGACACAAGTCTGGTAGCATTTGATAACCACCTTGACTTCTGATATAACAAGCTGTTCAGCCTCATTGTCATTTGGACTTAGAATTTGTCAATTTTCTCAGAACTTCTCCCTTTAAATTGAGAATGACAGAGGCGACCACATGGATGTTAGGAGTTAATAAACCTTTGACCACTGCTCTAACTTAATTGATTCTCTTTTTTTTTTAATTGATTCTTTTCTAAACATTTTAGCCACATTTGATTTTCCACCCCCTTTTAGCCCTTGCTTTGCAATAGTACAATAGCTCTTCCCAAAGTACACAGACATCCCCTTCCCATCAAGAAAGAGCGATGCAGTCAGGCGGATCCCACTGAGAAGGTTGGGGAAAAACACTTAAGACAGGGAGCAGTTGCCGGGAGCCAGCGTGAGGAACTCCACCCGTGGCAAAGGTCATGAGGAAGGAGGCTCGGCATACACAAAGGTGAGATACAGCCTCAGGAGTCCCCCTGGAAATTCTCGAGCATCTACCCCCAAAACCAGAGTCTGCCTACTTTCTGCTTTGTGCTCTCACCTACACCTCTGACTTTATGGGGGACTGTCCCCCACTACCTCTTTCTGAAAAAAGAGTTAACTTACAGCTCCAGTTAATAAAGTTCCTGGGTGTGACAAGAGTGTTTCAACCTACAAACTCCTTTGGAAGTCCTCTAGCCTGCCTGAATAGGTTTTTCCAGCCACATGTGACTGTTCAGAGCCTCCCAACTGTGAGAGGCATGAGATGTTCTAAACTGTCTAAATACAGATTCCTTTGAGCTGTTCTAAACTGTCTAAATACAGATTCCTTTGAGCAGTTAAAAGATTGATTAGAAATTGTATTGGTGAAGGGTTTTTCACTTGTTGGGCCAATGTTTGCTGCTAAGTTTCCATGTCCCTTACCTACTGTGTCCCTGGCAGTGTATTGATTAATATAATTGATGTATAGAAATGTAAGTAGTAGCTTTAATGTTTGTAACCTTGGACCCTTGAGTTAATTCTTTGTCTTGTTATAGCCCACCACACCTTTGCCCTATAGGAATGCAACTTTATCTAATGCTTTCAGAGGGTGGCACCTGACTTTAGAACAATCACCTCTAGAGAAAAATAAGTTTTCTGAAAAAAGGATCTTAAAATGTTGACAGGCCTCCTGGCCAGAAGATAATGTAAATCACCTAAACCTTTGCATACGATAAGTTTGCAGGAAAGCCTGGCTTACTGCTGATTCTACCTCTTCCCCCATTATCCTCTATGCACAACTTAAGGTATAAAAACTACTTTAGAAAATAAAGTTCGGGCCTTGTTCACTGAAACTTGGTGTCCCCACATCATTCTTTCTCTCACCTTCTGGCTGAATTCCCATTTGGGGCGGGGAGGCTTGTCAAGCCTATTAATTTTGCCTGGGCTTCTAAGATCTGACCAGGGAGGCCTTAGTGTCTCCTCTCCTTCTTCGGGAGAATGGGAGGACGCCTGCGGCCTATGTAGGTGACGCAAATTCCTTATTTTGGAATTTTATTAGCTTTCCACGTAAACCAAGTTATTCAGCCTCTTTTCTCCACTGAATTTCCTCACTGCTGCTGCCGCTAAGTCACTTGAGTCGTATCCGATTCTGCGCGACCCCATAGATGGCAGCCCACCAGGCTTCCCGTCCCTGGGATTCTCCAGGCAAGAACACTGGAGTGGGTTGCCATTTCCTTCTCCAATGCATGAAAGTGAAAAGTGAAAGTGAAGTCGCTCAGTCGTGTCCGACTCTTAGCGACCCCATGGACTGCAGCCCACCAGGCTCCTCCGTCTGTGGGATTTTCCTCACTGAGCTATCCTTATTTAACCACTCTTTATATCCTTAATTAACGTTTAATTAAGCAATTGTTTCCTGATCCTCGCCAACACCATCCCCACTTCGAATTCCCTGGACCCACCAGGGCTGGACCCCGGCAAGCAGTGACACAGCTTCTCAGAATAAGCTTCTCCAGCTGTGCTCAGGAGTACATCATTCTGTTCAGTCATCTTCTGCTTTGCAGACGAAGTTTGGGGGTTACATCTTGGTATCTAGTTAAACTATTATTTTACTCACACCTCTCACCCACCTCTTTATGAAACTGTAGTCTCATCTGCAAAGCACTAGGAAGCCCCACTGTGGAACTCTGTTCCACAGCCTCCATGGGAGCCCGGGGCCCAGTTGCTTAATGAAATGGAAAAGAATCAGCCAATCAAGAATTCTAAAACAACTTAAAAGGGTTTGACTTGCTGTTCCTTAGGCTGCATTTGTCTACAACGTCTAAACGTTTTGTTGCGACTTGTGTGAGACTCTGAGCATGCCAGGAAAACTAGAAATGCTTTCATTCTTTAAAGAAATGCTTTCACTCTCTAAAGGCTTGCATGTACACAGAAGACAATGCATAGGCTTAAAATAATAACAACTGTGCTTTAAAGGAGCAGTGACTAAAATCCATCCCCTTTGGATCAATGAAAACAAGTCTCCCTTCCCTGAGTTATTTCCTGCAGGTTCTCTCGTTCTTCTGATGAGTATGTTTCCTGACACTAGGTTAAGACAGAAGTTTGTTTGAGAGATAAATGGGTGATTGAGTCCTGGGAGTTATTTACTTCTTTAAATATAAAGTTAAAAGTTTTCATTAGAAGACAGCCTTATCAAAAACCTATTTCTCAATCATTAAAACCCGCAGAGATCTTTTGTCTCTATCGAAGCTTTCTCTGATCACTTCTGACATACAAATTTCCCCTCCACTGGGAATCACCACTGGTCTTTATTTTGCTCACCTTCTTTGTGACTTTCAAGCTTTCACCCTTCCTGAAGGTCCTTTAGAATTAACAGCACCACAGTTTCCTGAGTTTCTTTGTCCATCACCTACATAATAATCTCCTCCGCTTTGATCCCCATGTCTGCCCCTCAAGCGGTTCGTGCTCACTCAGGTCTCTCTCCTTCTTCATCCTGCAGATTGTGGGTCCTTTTAGACCCACACTGCTCTGCTTCCTCATTCCCTGTATCACTGAGTGATGCCCAATGTACCAGGCTGTTCACCCAGGAGGTAGTAGTCGCCTGGATCTCTCCCTCTCCCTAAAAGTCCCTTTAGTACATGTTTTCACCTTTAATTCCACAGCCATTGGCTGAGAGCATCCCCTGGGGCTGGCCTGCTGCAGCAGCTTCTTTCTTAGCTTCTCACAGCTCTTGACCTGACAGCCTCCAACCCAACACTGCCCAGTCAAGCAACCACAAGTCGCTTCAAGCTCTAATTGAATAAAATTAAAAATTCAGCTCCTCACACACCCTGGCGACAGGTGGCAAATGGTTCCTGCATTAGATAGCACTTAGTAAGATATTTCCATTAACAGAGAACTTCCTGTTAGCTGGAAGTTATGGTGTTTCAGTTATCCAGCCAGTACACGCTCCATGGATCACTAAACCAAACCCTCCTCCAATCACCTACCTCAAAGTGATCTCAGCATCCAGGAAGTTTTTTCTAACCCTCAGAGGGCATATGGGATGTCCCATCTCTGAGCATTTGTGACATTCTGGGCTTCTTTTTATTATAAAGAGCAATAATCATTTGTTTTCTTCCCCTGGGATGTAACCCTGAGGATAGGAATTAAGTCTGTATCTGAAAATGATGATGGGTGCACTTAATTTTCCATGCAGTAAGTGGATCTAGTACTAAAGAACAAATCTGCCAATGCAGGAGACGTAAGAGATGCATGTTTGATCCCTGGGTCAAAAAGGTCTCCTGGAGAAGGAAATGACAACCCACTTCAATATCCTTGCCTAGAGAATTCCATGGACAGAGAAACTTGGGAGTCTTCAGTCCATAGAGTTGCACAGAATCAGACATGACTGAAACGACTTAGCATGCATACACCAGGGACTTTAGAAAACAATTTAAAACATTTTAATATATTTGTACTCTAGGTGTTCAAAAAGTGTTTGTTGACTGAATAAGCAACCTTGACTGTGATTCTAGATGATGGGTACTGTACAAATCAACTGATACCTTTTATTGGCATGGTATATTTGGCATTACTATCATAAATAGACCACTGGATTATACAAGGGGCTTCCCTGATAGCTCAGCTGATATAGAATTCACCTGCAATGCAGGAGAACCTGGTTCGACTTCTGGGTCCGGAAGTTCCCCTGCAGAAAGGATAGGCTACCCACTCCAGTATTCCTGGGCTTCCCTGGTGGCTCAGTGGGTAAAGAATCCACCTGCAATACAGGAGACCTGGGTTCAATCCCTGGGTCAGGAAGACCCTCTGGAAGAGAGCATGGCAACCCACTCCAGTATTCTTGCCTGGAGAATCTCCAAGAACAGAGAAGCCTGGTGGGCTACAATCCGTGGGGTCACAAAGAGTCAGACACAACTGAGCAACTGAACAATAACGACAAAGGTTATACAAACTAAGAGTTTGCCAGATAAAGATGTCTTTGTTTTCATTCTATGAAAGCACAGATTTTAGGAGGAGACTATAATCTTCACAGGAGCATAATCTTTCTCTTTTGCTCAAAATTTTATCTTACACCTAGCCAAAAATACAGCAAGTCCTCAATAGATATTTGTTGGGTAAATGTTGAGTCAACACAGGTATCAATTGGTTTATTGACCTCTTTAATCTTAAATCAAAAATATTCTTGAAAGATCCTTCCCTAAAACAAGCCAAGTATCTTAAAAGATCTGTTTGGGGAATTAAATCATTTTTAAATATTCTAAAAACACAAGAAACTTTTGGGAAAAGTTAAAAGAGAAGTTGTATAATAGCAAAGTCAAAATAAAATGCAAATTTTATTTGTTAAGTATTTTAGAATCACTATGCTGGAAAAAGTGCCAACTGCATTATCCATTTCATTAAGTTGTGTAGTTTTCACCATAAGATTCCTCTTTTGTTATGTGTCCCTAGAGAGGAGAACAAACTATAATAATGTAGATATTATAATAGTGTGGTGAAGATAATGAAACAGTCAGAATTGTATAACGCCTATTCCTAGAACAATTTGAGGAACATATATACACTGCCATCAATTGAAAAGTTTTCAAGGGATAAAACTATGATAGAAGATTATGGATCAAGTGTCTCACATCATTGCTCTAAGTAGCAATTCTCATAAAACAGTTGAAAGCATATGCTTGAAATGGAAAAGCATCACTGGCCACCACCAGCAATATTAAGCTGAATATATTGTTTGAATGTCAGAGCTAGTTCACAGAGACATACAAAACTCAGTTTTTGCTGTGGAGCTTACCAACTTCAAGTTGTTATATAATTTAAAGTAATCTAAAAACAAATGTTCTCTCATTTATAGACTAACCCAATCATTATAACACATATTGCATTGCATATTATTCACTTCAGTTCAGTTCAGTTCAGTCACTCAGTCATATCCAACTCTTTGCGACCCCATGAATCACAGCACACCAGGCCTCCCGGTCCATCACTGACTCCTGGAATTTACTGAAACTCATATCCATTGAGTCAGTGATGCCATCCAACCATCTCATCCTCTGTTGACTCCTTCTCCTCCCGCCTTCAATCTTTCTCAGCATCAGGGTCTTTTCAAATGAGTCAGCTCTTCACATCAGGTGGCCAAAGTATTGGAGTTTCAGCTTCAGCATCAGCCCTTCCATTGAGTATTCAGGGCTGATTTCCTTTAGGATGGACTGGTTGGATCTCCTTGCAGTCCAAGGGACTCTCAAGAGTCTTTTCCAACACCACAGTTCAAAAGCATCAATTCTTTGGTGCTCAGCTTTCCTTATAGTCCAACCCTCACATCCATACATGACTACTGGAAAAACCATAGCCTTGACTGGACTGACTTTTGTTGGCAAAGTAATGTCTCTGCTTTTTAATGTGCTATCTAGGTTTGTCATACCTTTTCTTCCAAGAAGAAAGTGTCTTTTAATTTCATGGCTGCAGTTACCATCTGCAGTGATTTTTGAGCCCAGAAAATTGTAAGCAAAACCACAAGTTGTTGGCAAGGGATTGATATGGCAAACACAAAATATTAGTGAGATACGATAGCCTAAGCTATTGAGATTGATCTGCAGTTTCTATACGGCCTCAACTATTCTCTTTCTATACTGTGTTGATTTGAAATGATCTAACTCATCTACTTTCTATCATTGTTCAGTATTTAGACCAAACATATTTCCTTGGCGACATTCAAGATGTTTTGAAATCCCTAAACTAGGTGAGTCAATGAGAATATGACAAATTTATCACTATTTGGCCTTTATCCAAACCCTTCTAGTCTGTTCTGCTTAAGTCTGGCCTGCTGTGTTAGCAGATCTGAACTCAAAAAACACCTTCATGTGTGCTTATGGCTTCCATTAACTCAGTTCCTAAATGGCGTCTTTATATTTATCTTAAAATAAAAAGATATTAAAGATATAAGCCCAGTAAAATTTCCTTCTTTAAATTAAATAAAGGAAAATTAAAAGGAAAAGAATCTGTTAAAATATTTGTTTCTATGTATGGTCATCAAATAGAGAAGGAAATGGCAACACACTCCAGTATTCTTGCCTGGAGAATTTCATGGACAGAGGAGCCTGGCAGGCTGCAGTCCATGGAGTCACAAGGAGTCAGACGCGACTAAGCGATTTTCAATTATGATCATCAAAATCTATGGTCAATTTGCTTTTAGTCAACTTTACATACAGGTATACATATCAGATCAGATCAGATCAGATCAGTCGCTCAGTCGTGTCCGACTCTTTGCGACCCCATGAATCACAGCATGTCAGGCCTCCCTGTCCATCACCAACTCCCAGAGGTCACTGAGACTCACATCCATCGAGTCAGTGATGCCATCCAGCCATCTCATCCTCTGTCGTCCCCTTCTCCTCTTGCCCTCAATCCCTCCCAGCATGAGAGTCTTCTCCAATGAGTCAACTTGTCGCATGAAGTGGCCAAAGTACTGGAGTTTCAGCTTGAGCATCATTCCTTCCAAAAAATGACACACACACACATTCTGATCAATGTTTAAGATATTAGGAACATCAAAATATATTTGTGCCTGCTTCTGTAGGCTTCCTATCACCTTGGATATGCATTGCTGCATCATTCCATATTGTATAAATTAATGCACTATTTATAATACTACAAAATATTATGGAATGAAATGCAAATTTGGCACACACTTCCTACCACTCAGAAATACTCTAAAAAAATCTTAAGGAGTTGACTAATAAATGAATTAGGTTTTAAGGTCAAGTATTTTGAACTTGTTGCTGCAAGCCAGGTTCTTTCTTTGTTAGCCAGACATTCATTCTCATCTGCCTTTAAAAATGCTTTAAGATAATATGAGAGATTCACCCATCAAATGATATGGCATAAAACTCAAATCCCACATAACAGAATGATAATGATTCATGTATATCATCAGAATTACAAATGAAAAGATTAATATATCACAGGAAGATCAGCACCTCATTACCAACAAACCAAATTACTCTCAAACTAACCCAAATAAGTGACTAGAAGTATAAATATAACTCAAGTAAGTGTATTACATAAAAGAAAAATATGACACAGCCAAGTAAAATGAAGACTCAGTGTTTGGTATAAGGGAATAAATTACTCATGATAATTCAAGATAGGTCAATTACTACTAAAATACTTGCCAGAATTTAATAACTAACTTTTGTATAGTGATCACCATGTGTTAGCTCTCTTCTAACCACTTTGCATCTATCAACTAACTTCAGCCTTATGTTAATCCTTTTACACACCTGCCATTATTATCCCATTGTACAGAAAAGAGAAACTAGGTCCAAAATGTAGAGTGACCTTTGTAAAGATCTCCAGCTGAGCTAGGCTATAAATTCAGTAAGTGTTGGACCAGAATCTGGGTCCTCATCTTTATACTGTTCATCCTCTTTCTACATCAGCAAGAAAAATTTACCGACATAATAAAATATACTGCTAACCCAGTTGTATGTCACAGATATTTGTTTAAATTATTTTAATAATTACACTCACATTGAGATTCTTCTTAATGTCTTACGCATGGTGTTATGTTTATCTGGGCGCTAACCCTTTATTAAACAGAGTCACACATAAAGTCAATAGTGATTTATGATTCAACTTCTGTACTTAAGGAAGCAAAGAGACAAACACAACTGCATGTCCTGACTAAGGTCATTATGAAATGGCATTAGGAATAGGACTCAAATCCCCTGGTAACCAACCCATATGTCCACATAATTTTTCTCTGCGAACAGTTAACAGAGACCTTCAGTGTCCTTCTGATATTCCACTGGCTGATTCAGGAGTGTCTTATTTGTCCCACTAGGTTTGTCATAAATAAATTGAAAAGATATGTGTGTAGGTATAAACGATCACAATGTAACTGTGAGGAACATCGTTGTTTTCATTATTGCTGTTAAGAAAGAAAACAGGGCAGTTTGCCAAAAGGGAGAGTCTGTCTCTTACCTTGTTAATTTGCAGTGATGCTGCAGTGCAAAGAACAGGGTTATTTTCCCGAACAGTTAAATATGAGAAAATAGTGTTAACAACCCACACGAGTGTTTTGGCTGAGTGCCTTCAACAAGCCCCTCTTCCAGCTCAGCAGTAGTTGATCCATGCACACCAGTACATCCTGATTCACTCCTTTCAATATACCTCAACGTTTTTAAATGACTGTCTTGTGTTTTTGTAAATATCCTTAGTTCTACTTATCCGACCTAAGGTGAAACTTAGGGAAGTGTCGGCTGTGTCAGTTCTTGCTGTGAACAATGACCCTGGCTCAAAGGAAACCACAAAGCCATATGGGATAAGGTGTCTCCTCTTCACCCCAGCTGCCCTTTCTTGGAAAATGGATAAATGAACATGAATGTTTTACTCATCACTGGGCACTTCTACCGGAGAAGGCAATGGCACCCCACTCCAGTACTCTTGCCTGGAAAATCCAATGGACGGAGGAGCCTGGTGGGCTGCAGTCCATGGGGTCACTAAGAGTCGGGCACAACTGAGCAACTTCACTTTCACTTTTCACTTTCATGCATTGGAGAAGGCAATGGCAACCCACTCCAGTGTTCTTGCCTGGAGAATCCCAGGGACGGGGGAGCCTGGTGGGCTGCCATCTATGGGGTTGCACAGAGTCGGACACGACTGAAGTGACTTAGCAGCAGCAGCAGCAGGGCACTTCTACAGGCCTTGCCAGGTGGCTCAGTGGTAAGGAATCTGCCTGACAATGAAGGAGATGCAGGTTCGATCTCTGGGTTGGTAAGATCCCCTGGAGAAGAAAATGGCAACCCACTCCAGTATTCTTGCCTGAGAAATCCCATGGGCAGGGGAACCTGGCAGGCTACAGTCCATGGGGCCAGAAAAGAGTCAGACATGACTTAGCAACCAAACACCACCACCACCAATTCTACATCTGGTCTCAATGAGGGGTTTACTAGGGAAAATATTAATAAAATTATATACATATTTGCTGAAGTCTTGCACCATTCATCGAATTTAAAAAGGAAATAAATGCAATTACATCTTATCTCTGGGAGATAATTATCCACCACTTGTGATATTCCTGTTCATTTTTTTTGTGGCTTATCTTCCTGTCTCTCTCCTCCATGGGCCAGATGTCAAGTTGCCGTTCCTTCAAGTGAGTCAGACTTCCTTTGCTGATTTGTGTTTTGATGGAGTTTTTTTTTGCTCACTTCAGTCTCATTGTACACATGAAAAGACACACCTGCCGAGAGGCTGCAAGCAGTCAATGACTCTGCTATGGGGACTTAGCTGGTGCAGATCGGAAGCTCTACATAAACCTGATAAATTAATAGTGAGACACTTGCTTTGGAGACTGAAACATGAAAATAAATCATCTCATGGTAATATAGAAAAAAAACTTTAATTCATTTATCATCAACTACTAATTGTCACTACAATTCAATGAATAAAAATGTTCACTTCTAGATGAATGCTTAACAGTTGGATATGTGCAAGTAAGACTTCCCAGGTGGTGCAGTGGTAAAGAATCCACCTGCCAATGCAGGAGGCTCAAGAGACTTAGGTTGAATCCCTAGGTTGGGAAGATCCCCTGGAGAAGGGCACCACAGCCCACTCCAGTATTCTTGCTTAGGAATTCCAACAGGCAGAGGAGCCTAGTGGGCTACAATCCTTGGGGTCACAAAGAGCTGGACATGACTGAGATCTCAACACACACACACGCTCACAAGCTCAACTATTCATTTGACTATTACATATTTTTAATGCTATATACATGCACAGAATATAAATGATTTAATATAATATATATCAGGAGCTTCAAATTATTCATTTTTAGGTACTCAACAGCTAAGATGTTTTCACATCTGCTTCTCAGACTCTACCTAGCTTCACTGCTCCCAAACACACCGTTTTTTCTAGATATGGCTGCCACCTTCTCAGGACACATCACAAATCAACTTGATTCTTGTCAATCAATTAGAAAATGATTCTTGCCAACCAACTGGGAATCCTCCCATCTCCCAATCTAGTTCAGGCAATGAGAAGGACACTTGTATCTGTGAAGGGAACTCAAAACAGATTTCACTAAATCTATCATGAATATGCAGAGACATCTGGAAAATGGAATGGAAAATGGAATGTCTTCATCTTAATGGTCTGCCATTATACACAAGTACAGTGCTTTCTGCAAGATTTAATATCAAGCCGAACTTGTTTAAATTCAAGTGATAGCACACAGGCCAGAAAAATTAAAGCTAACTTTCTTTCCCTTCTTGTAACTCTAATAGATGCCTTGGAAGAAGAGGACTCACTTTGCAGTGTTTAATTAGTAGATTCATGCTAATTGCTTATATTAAGCCATTGGAGCATTGACCTCAGAATACTTTTTAAAAAATCTCTCCACCTATTTGATTAATATGGAGTTTGTTACTGGTATTCATTTAACAAATGTATGTAGGAAAGAATGAGGTTGAAGTAAATTTATGGAATCAATGTTATGGAGGAATTAATGGGATTTATTTTCCATAGGAATTTTTAATTGAAAAATAATTGATTTTTTATTGAAATATAGTTGATTTACAATGCTCTGTGAATTTCTGCTGGACTGCATAATGGTTCAGTTATATCTACATCTATCTATCTGTCATCTATATGGGCTTCCCAGGTGTTCAGCACTAGTGTTCAGCTGCCAACGCAGGAGTCATAAGAGACTCAATCCCTGGGTCAGGAAGATCCCCTGGAGGAGGGCATGGCAGCCCACTCCAGTATTCTAACCTGTAGAACCCCATCGACAGAGGAAGCTGGAGGGTTATGATCCATAGGATCACCAAGAGTCAGGCATGACTGAAGCAACTTAGCACCACACACACGCGTATTTCCATATTCTTTATTTATATTCCTTTTCCTTACGGTTTATCATAAGATACAGACTCTAGTTCCCTGTGCTATATGTATAACCTTGCTGTTTATCCATCCTGCATGTCATAGCTTGCATCTCCCAACCCCAAGCCCCCAAGCCACCCCATCCCGCCCTCCCTCTCCTTGCGCAAGCGCAAGTCTGTTCTCTAGGGCTTCCGCAGGAATTTTTTGATGCATTTATCAGAGGACTGATTTTTAGCTCTTGGCTTATAAACACTGTAACATAAAAGAACATGCAGACATGGTGTTGATCCTTTCACAAGGTAAATATGGCAGGCAAACTAGTCTATGAATCATCCTGGAAATCTTGCAAAAAGAGACTTCCTTTTTCTTTAAATATCTGAGCTGACTTGCAGTTCATTTTCAGGAAGCATGTAAAAACTTCTGAGTTGTGTTCCCCTCACACATACAAATTTTGAAATACAGGCCGATTAACTGCAAGCTTCTACTGCAACTTGATAATGAGAGGTCAGGAGGAAAAAGAAGATAAGAGAAGGATGCGTTGGAATTAGCCTATTTTACCAAAATGGTGCACTTCCCAGGTGGCGCTAGTGGTAAAGAACCCACCTGCTAATGCAGGAGACATATGAGATACAGGCTGGATCCCTGGGTTGGGAAGATTCCCTGGAGAAGGAAATGGCAAGCCACTTTGGTATTCTTGCCTGGAGAATCCCATATACAGAGTACCCTGGTGGGCTACAGTCCATGGGGTCACAAAGAGTCAGACACTACTGAAGTGACTTAGCATGCACACCACGATGGTATATCTCCTTTTCCCTAAGGAAAGAGCACCAGCTTTCATAATTATCCTTGACAGTGAGTATCTATATGGAAAGAAAAGGAAGATTAAAAGTTGGTTAGTACCTTAAATCTACTAACTCCATATTACCAGGCTTGTGATCTTTCCCCAAGCACTTTGCAATCAATGGTACTGTGAATTCTCTTGTTGGTGGTGGCACTATTATTATTATTATTATTATCAGCATTACTTGCTTTTTTTTAGACAGCAAATCAAAGTGATGACAGAGAATTTTAAACCCTCAAACTCTGAAAATGTACTTAATTGGTCTCATTGTATTAATTCATTCCCCAAAGGAGATATAGCCCTAAAACAGCAATGGTTAACCACAAAAAATAAAAACAAAAAAGGCAAGGGAAAATGTGTTTGTTAACAGGGGTGCTTTCACAGCCTTGTTTATGCTCCTGATGAGTGTGAGATCAAATTTGAGCTCATGTTTACTGACCTTGAGGTCCCTGGGATGGGGAAACGGGGCCTGAATGGAACAGAATCCCACAGAGGAAGGAAGCCTGCAGGCCATTGTGACTCACAAAATTGGCTGCGGTGGGAAGGAGAATTAGCAAGGCCTGTGATGACAAAAGTGAATGCCGATGCAAGGAAATGCAGACAGCCACTGAGTCCTAAAATTAAGTCTAGAAGAGCTTCATTAGTTCTTAATAAGATGTGACAGAAGGGAACATTATCCATACACATTAATGAAGTAAAGTTTGAGAGTTGAATAAAGGTGATGAAATGTGTGCAGAAGCTGGAAATCACTGGAAGTTTTTACTCTTAGAGACTCAAAGTGAAAGCATTATCCAAAAGCATTCTGAAATATTTGCAGTTACATAGCTAAGGTTGATGCATTTGTCAACTGATTCAGAGAATAACTTCATGATAAGGCTGCCGAACTGTTCAAAATTGTTGAAAATCCTCTTTCACAGAGTTTGCAAAGATGTGAAATTTGGCTACCCATAACATATAGAGGGGGAGTGTCTGGCTTCCTTGGTCTCTGAGTCAGGAGGAAGGGATATCAGCCTTGAAGAGGTTCCCTTGCTTGGTGTCAGGCACTGTGTTTCATTCTGGAGACACACTTCGAAACAAAATATCATATGCCCTCAAAGAGCTTCCTGGGTGGCCCTAGTGGTAAAGAACCCACCTGCCAATGCTGGAGAATCAGGAGACAGAGGTTCAAACCCTGGGTTGGGAAGATCTCCTTGTAGAGGAGATGGCAGCCCACTCCAATATTCTTGCCTGGAGAATCCCATGGACGGAAGAGCCTGGTGGGCTACAGTCCGTGGGGTCGCAGAGTCAGACATGACTGAACACACACACACACGAGGGAAAACACTGTGATAGGGTTAACTGGGAAAACACTCACCTGTAAGGCGGCTACAAGAGCCCAGCAATGCTAAGCCAGCACCCAGTGTGACCAGAGATCAGGGGTCTGTGTGTGGCCTTCGGCTTCCAGCCCCTTGTCCGGTGAGGACGTGTGTCTGTGACTCAGTCCTACCTGAAGGGCCCTAGGGAGGGCTCAGCAGAAATGTAAGTGAATAAGGAAGAAAACACCGCTCTTCTTCATAGGATGTCACCCTGTCTGCCCCAGAGGGCTGCATCCATTGCAGCCGGACCAGAGACTGAGGGGTCAGTGTGGCAGAGAGACACAGACAAAGACAAACAACAAAAGCCCTGAGCCCTCAGTGAGGTTGCTGAGCTGTTGCTCTGACTCTGAGCCACCCTGTTTCAGGGCCGTGGATAATAGAGAAGATCGTGTTAGTGTTGATGAAGCCCCTGACGGATCCAGGGACTGGCCACGGGACCCAGAGGCCAGCTCAGCCCACGCCCTGGAGCCGGGAGGATGGAGCATTAGCCTCACAGGGTTGGCAAAATGCTCTGAGTCGGCCAGATGTAAAATGCGTCCACCAGGCGAGGCCCTGTCAGAACCCCCCTGAAGCTGCAGTAGCTTGTCAGGCACCCACACGTGGTTGAATCCTAGTGAACGCCAACAACTCACAGTGCCCAGTGTGTCATCCAGCCAGAGTGCGAGAATGTGGCCCGGGCAAAGCCGAATACATAAAATACAGAATATTTATCATTTAATATTTATATCATGACTGCTTCTACCATCTCAAGTGCAAGTTATGGAAATCCATATTTGGGGGCTCAGAGTTTGATGTTAACACGGCAAATCCTATGGGGCTATAAAAGAGACTCCTGATTAAAGATAACGATGTATGTGCCCAGCCACTCAGTCGTGTCCAACTCTCTGTGACCCCGTGGACTGTAGCCCGCTAGGCTCCTCTGTCCATGGGATTCTCCAGGCAAGAACACTGGAGTGGGTTGCCATGCCCTCCTCCAGGGGGTTGTCCTGACTCAGGGATATACATATAACTGATTCGCTTCACTGTATAGCAGAAACTAACACAACTCTGTAAAGCAACTATACCCCAATTAAAAAAATATGAAATATTATTCACAGTGGAAAAAATAACAAATAACACCTATTTCTATATGTAAGCAGTATTCTAAGCTCATCACATTTATTAATACCTCTGAGTATATATTATTATTATTATTTTATTCTGGTTAATAGATGTTAAAACTGAGTGACAGAGAGGTTAAGTAACTTGACCAAGATCACACAGCTAGTAAAAGACCAAATGGTAGTTCAAATTTACGTCATCTGGATCTAGAGTATGTATGATTAAGTGCTCTGCCATCTCTCCTAAAAAAAAATCCAAACAATAAAGAACAAGCGTATGACTGAGCAGCATAATTAATATTCTAGAAAAAAAAAATTGACTTAAACTCTCTCTTTCCAAACATCTGTAAATGACCAAGTGCCATATAGTCTTTGGATATATGATGCTGATCAGGTAAGTCAGAAACATGCCTGAGTATAATTATGATGAGAAGTGCGATGGACAACACCAAAGGGGATTCCTCCCGTTCGTGAAAGGTGCTGTCTAACCGCAGTGTGTAAGTAAAGCATCTCCTACTGACATCATCACACAGAGAAGAGCACTGCCTCCCATGCAACATTCCTTAGCAGGCACCAGGCTCTGTGCTGGATATAGCTGGAACTTGCCATGTTTGCTGTCATGCAGACATTGTCTCAGTATGGATTCTGAAAAATGCACTTTTGAATTTAAGATTCCAAAAGAAGACTGAAGCCACTGAAGGGTCAGTCGTCAACTTGTTTGGAAAATACGCTGAAAACGGCAGCTGAGAAAGCTCATCCGTCAGAGCCCAGGGCTGACCGTCCGGGAGAACCGAGCGGAGCCACCTAGACTGTGACGGCACTTGCAGTGGACCCAATGTCCTGCTCCTGTGGGGTCTCTGCCACTTGCAGCATCAAACCCTGAATCTGAATGATGATAGAATCCCACTTTCTTTTCAAACACTCTTAGGCTATGATGGAGGCTTCCCAGGTGACGCTAGTGGTAAAGAAACTGCCTGCCAACGCAAGAGACGTAAGAGACACAAGTTCAGTCCGTGGGTTGGGAAGGTCCCCTGGAGGAGGGCATGGCAACCCACTCCAGTATTCTTGCCTGGAGAATCCCATGGACAGAGGAGCCTGGTGGATTATAGTCCATAAAGTCGCATAGAGTTGGACATGACTGAAGTGACCTAGCACAGAAGTGACTTAGCACACAAGCTCATGTAGACTATGTAAAGAATAAACTATAAAAATGCAGTCAAACTGCCCTGAATTTAAACAATTCTTTAGACTTTTGAATACACATTCATGATCATTGCTTATTCATTTATTAGACACACACCTAACTGAACTCCTTGCAGCTGCTATGGACTGTTTGAAACTCAATAGCAGTGGCCACAACAGACAAAATCCTTAACCTCAAGGAGCTTAATTCTTGCAGGAGTCAGACAGATGACAACCATCAGTGGGACTGTGGACGATGCAATTGCCTGGGACCATGGGTTACTGGACTCATGTTTACACAAGTAATGGAGTTACATGACCGTGGACTGAGACTGTGAGTTACTGTCTTGCGTGGGGCAGGGGGAGAGACTCCAGTCCCTACAATCAGGGACCATTGAAGACAGTATCTGAGTTGAGACTTGGAGGATGAAAAAGCATGTCAGGGAGAAGAAAGAGCAAGTGTGAAGTGTGTGAACAGGTGTCGGGGGACAGCTGGGTGAGGCACCCAGCTACAGGCAGAATGAGCAATCCGTAGGCTTGCGGAGGGGCCAATATCAAGAAATTACATTGAAGAGGTTGGAAAGGAACCAGATTACATAGGTAGATAGGAAAGGCATCAGAATTTTTTTTAATTTATTTACTTCTAATTGAAGGGTAGCTACTTTACAATATTGTGTTGGTTTCTGCTAATGCTGGAGTGGGTAGCCATTCCCTTCTCCAGGGGATCTTCCCAACCCAGAGATCGAAATGGGATCTCCTGCACTGGAGGCAGATTCTTTACCAGCTGAGCCATCAGGAAAGCTCAAAAGAACTGCTTTGCCATATTGTGCTGGTTTCTGCCGTACATCAACATGAATCAGTCACAGGTGTAAATGTGGCCCCTCCCGCTGGCCCCTCGCTCCCACCTCCCATCCCATTGTACCCCTCTAGGTTGTCACAGAGCCCAGGTTTGAGTTCCGGGAGTCCAACAGCAACTTCCCACCGGCTACCTGTCCTTCACATGGTTGTGTATATGCATCCAGGTTACTCTCCCCATCCTTCCCACCCTGTGTCCACAGTCTGTTCTCTACATCTGCATCTCCACTGTGGGGCATCCGACTTTATTCCAAGTAAAATGACAAGACATCAAAGCCCTCAAGTAGTAGAGTGAAATGGACTGGTTCAAAATTTAAAGCATCATTTTTGCATCGCATTTTCATAATTTTTATTCTCATCAGAACTGCAGGAGAAAATTCATTGCTGCCTCTATTTGACACATGAGGAAATTGAGGCTCAGAGAGGATTGTGTCTTGTCTGTGAAATTCAACGAGTCAGAGTGAGAGAACCGAGTCTGAGTCTTCTCATCCTGGGTTTCTCAATACTTTCTCTTCGCCAGGGTTCCCAACTCCATGTCTGACTGTAACCAAGACGCAACAAAACCAAATACCAAATAGGAATGTTTTCTTTAAATGTCCACATATCTTAAATTATTTCAGATTGTATTTGTTGCATTAGGTGGAGCAGATTAGAAATAAAAGCATGGCCAAAAATGCACTTAAAGATTTACTCTGCAATAAGAATAAAGAAATGGTTTGAAATAAAAAGATTTAATCAAATTGACTGAAATAAATCACATGAGACCAAGCTGCTGCTAAGTCACTTCAGTCATGTCAGACTCTGTGTTACCCCATAGACAGCAGCCCACCAGGCTCCCCTGTCCCTGGGATGCTCCAGGCAAGAACACTGGAGTGGGTTGCCATTTCCTTCTCCAATGCATGAAAGTGAAAAGTGAAAGTGAAGTCGCTCAGTCATGCCCGACCCTCAGCGACCCCATGGACTACAGCCTTCCAGGGTCCTCCGTCCATGGGATTTTCCAGGCAAGAGTACTGGAGTGGGTGCCATTGCCTTCTACGAGGCTATATTTAAACACTTTGCTGTAAACTGTTGCTCCCCGTTTCTCTTCGAGGATGAAGACATCTGTCTGACCACCCACCCCCACCACCTTCAGCCTCCTTCCTGGACTAGAAGCAGCCATCCCCACCCAATGGCCACTTCACCCATTACACCCCTCTCATCTTCCTCATATTACCTCTAGCATCAGTTCCCTAACACAAAGAAAAACATGCAGTAAGTATTTTATAATTAATATCATCTCTCTAAATGCACGAAAAATACAAGGATCTAAGCAGCCAACCTCGGGGAAGGCAATGGCACCCCACCCCAGTACTCTTGCCTGGAAAATCCAATGGACGGAGGACCCTAGTGGGCTGCAGTCCATGGGGTCGCTAAGAGTCAGACATGACTGAGCGACTTCACTTTCACTTTCCACTTTTATGCATTGGAGAAGGAAATGGCAACCCACTCCGGTGTTCTTGCCTGGAGAATCCCAGGGACAGGGGAGCCTCATGGGCTGCCGTCTGTGGGGTCACACAGAGTCAGACACAACTGAAGTGACTTAGCAGCAGCAAGCAGCCAACCTATTGAGACAGAGATAGCAATGGATAGGATATTGTCTAGAAAAAAAGAAATAATTGAGGAAATAAAAATTAGAGAAGGATTCCCTGCTGGTTCAGTGGTTAAGGCTCCACGCTTCCATTGCGGAGGCCACAGGTTCGATTTCTGATTGAGGAACTAAGATTCAGAATGCCACACAGCATGGCCAGAAAGGAAATTAGAGAAGAACTTAATAAATCTTCAGAACTAAGATTTTAAGAGTTTAAGGAATCTTACGATCAAGAGAGAAAGAAACCTTTATTTCCAGTAGCATGGCTATCTAGACATACCTTGACCATCCTTTGGTTAAAAACCAAGTCAGAACACCTAAACAGAATGAGAGTAGGGCTCCGTGGAGGTAGACAGCCTGGAAACCCAGCTTCCCCTTGAAGATATCCACAGCACTGAACACCTTGAAACTTTGGGTTTGGCAGCCTGGGGATTGTGGGGTCAGGGGACAAGCCAAGGTTTGTCTGGGGTAGGGAATGATAGATCTCTCTGCATGTAAACCAAAGTCTGAAGGGATCAGTCTTGACTGCAAGAAGACTGTAAGAACACAGGTCTCTCTTGAACCTTCACAGAGTGGAAACTAGAGACTCAAAAAGAATTAGAACCCAGACATGTATATCTTACTATGTATAACATAGATAATGAGAATCTCCTGTATAGCACAGGGATCTCCACTCAATCATCTGTGGTAACAAAAAGAGAATATATGTATGTGTACATGTATAACTGATTCACTTCACTGTACACCAGAAATTAACACAACATTGTTAAGCAACTAAACTCCAGTAAATTAAAAAAAAAAAAAAAGTCCCAAACAGTCCCACATTCACTATCAGATCCTTTTCAAAGATTTTTCTCCAAAAAACACCAAGAGATCACCATTCAGTTCAGTTCAGTTCAGTTGCTCAGTCATGTCCAACTCTTTGCGAACCCATGAATTGCAGCATGCCAGGCCGTCCGGTCCATCACCAACTCCCAGAGTTCACCTAGACTCACGTCCATCGAGTCCGTGATGCCATCCAGCCATCTCATCCTCTGTCGTCCCCTTCTCCTGCCCCCAATCCCTCCCAGCATCAGAGTCTTCTCCAATGAGTCAACTCTTTGCATGAGGTGGCCAAAGTACTGGAGCTTCAGCTTTAGCATCATTCCTTTCAAAGAAATCCCAGGGCTGATCTTCAGAATGGACTGGTTGGATCTCCTTGCAGTCCAAGGGACTCTCAAGAGTCTTCTCCAACACCACAGTTCAAAAGCATCAATTCTTCGGCGCTTAGCCTTATTCACAGTCCAACTCTCACATTCATACATGACCACAGGAAAAACCATAGCCTTGACTAAACGAAACTTTGTTGGCAAAGTAATGTCTCTGCTTTTGAATATGCTATCTAGGTTGGTCATAATTTTCCTTCTAAGAAGTAAGCGTCTTTTAATTTCATGGCTTCAGTCACCATCTGCAGTGATTTTGGAGCCGAGAAAAAGAAAGCTTGACACTGTTTCCACTGTTTCCCCATCTATTTCCCATGAAGTGATGGGACCAGATGCCATGATCTTCGTTTTCTGAATGTGGAGTTTTAAGCCAACTTTTTCACTCTCCAGTTTCACTTTCATCAAGAGGCTTTTTAGTTCCTCTTCACTTTCTGCCATAAGGATGGTGTCCTCTGCATATCTGAGGTTATTGATATTTCTCCCGGCAATCTTGATTCCAGCTTGTGCTTCTTCCAGTCCAGCGTTTCTCATGATGTACTCTGCATATAAGTTAAATAAGCAGGGTGACAATATGCAGCCTTGGCATACTCCTTTTCCTATTTGGAACCAGTCTGTTGTTCCATCAAATATTCAAGGATCAAATGCCTCTTTCATAAACCATTTCAGTTCCAGAAAAAGACTCCACAAGTGTGGTCAGTATGGCATTAGAATACTGACCCCAAAAGGCTCAGTGCAAGAAAGAAAATTTAAGGCCAGCCTCGCTCATAAACACTGATACAAGAGACTGCAAACCAAGTCCAACAATGTTTTAAAAGGATAAAACAGTAGAAAAGTTTTAATAGAAAAGTTAATAGTCAAATCAATTAAGGAATTCTATCACATGAATATATCAAAGGAGTTAAATTCCGTGACCATCTCATTAGATGCAGAAAAAGTGTTTGATAAAATTTAATAGCCTTTCATAATGAAAATTTATACAAAATCAGAAAAGAAAAAAGTTACTCTCAAGGTAATAATCCTCAAACAAAAATATATAGCAGGTTTCATGCTTAATGATTCAGTGATTATGATCAGGAACAAATCAGGAATCTCCTCCTGATAGCAATGCTATTCAACCTTGTCCTGAAGCATATTGCCAGCATGGTGAGATAAGAAAAAAAGATGAAAATACAAATAATTGAAAGAAAAATTATCACGATTATATATTATAAATTATTAGAATATTAGATGCTAGCTATATAATTTTTATTTAGCCTTTATGCATAATCTAATTTTTAAATTGTAAATAGACAATAATTTGAAACAGTTGTGTGGGTGTGCATGTCTGATCAGTCACTAAGTCGTGTCTGACTCTTTGCAACCCCATGGACTGTAGCCCTCCAGGCTCCTCTGCTCATGGGATTCTACAGGCAAGAATACTGGAATAGGGTGCCATTTCTTCCTCCAGGGGATCTTCTCAACCCAGGGATCAAGCCCAAGTCTCTTGCACCTGCTGCATTGGCAGGCGAGTTCTTTACCACTGGGCCACCAGAGAAGCCCACACGTATTAATAGCTTCTCTTTTATTTAATCCAAATAACAAAAGTCCGGCAAATCACTATGTTTGTTCCCATTATTACAGATTCTGCACCTCTTGCATCCCCAGGGACCAGGGCTGGAAGAGGAACCTGCTCAGATACTCTGGCTTCAAGGCTTCTGCCGGTGGGCAGCCCCTCTGAGGGCCCTAGATGTGAACAGAGTACACAGCTCACCTGATACTGAAACACAACAGTGAAAGCAAATTAGTGCCACACTTCATCGGACTTTCCACGTTCTTTTCATTTAAAGCTGTTCTATCCAAGACAATGTTAACTGGGGGGAAGCAGAGAGAGATTTCCAGTGTCTTGATTGTTTTTTGAAACATACCTGGATGGCTGATTTAGTTCATCCACAAAGGGGAATGTATTTGGCCTTCCTTCTCTCTTTAGAAAGACATCATCAACAGAGATGTGTCAAGAGACAGGGAAAGAAAATACATATACCTGCAGCAAAGATATAAAATGTTCAAAGATTCAACAAACGAAGCAAATCATCTCTGAATATCCAGTATTCCAAGTAGGTTGCATAATTTGCTTTGCTCAATCAGACCTTTAAGCCAAGTCTCTTTAAAATGGATTAATGCCACATCCTCCACCCCAACATCACCAGCCTCAAGTCCTCCCAAATTTGCTCATCTCTTCAATAAGAATCGGGTCATTCTTCCTCCGAAGAGATTCGGAGGACATTCTTGTCTCACCACGGAGTAAGCACTTTTTCAGAACTAATTACTCCATTTGTCAATAGCTCAGGAAGTCTGACCTTCAACTATTACTTTCAGTAACTGTTTTTGAAAATCCATAAGCCAATAAAGAGAGTCTTAAGAAAAGCTTAAGAAAGTCTGTGCTTTTTGAGGCAGTATTCTAACCATCCTGGTTTATCTGTTTATACTGAAAAGCCTGACGGGGACTGGAGGCCCCTGCTGGGGGGCTCTTAGGGCTTTCCAACGTCTCTTCAACAAGGTCAAATGAGTCATGGAGACAAGCGGGCTTTGTTACACCCCAGCAGTCCTGATTGTCAGGGGAAGACACTCAATTTAGAATCAGAAAACCTGGAATTCAAGTCAGGCTTTCTTGCTTAGGAGCTTAGAAAATTACCCAGAATTTCTGTTTCATACGTGTAAGCGTGGGGATCAAAATATCTACCTAACAAGGTTTCTTGAGGTTTAAGTGATGCGTTTCACCCGAGTGACCACTGAAATGGAAAAGCTATCTAGGAAATATTAATATAAGGCATCACCAGGGCAAGATGGTAGCCCAGATGAGTGGAAGGGAAAACAGAAAGGCATTACCTTTGACCTATACGGTGGTCATGTGCGCTAAGTCGCTTCAGTCCTGTCCGACTCTTTGGTACCCCGCGGATTGTAGCCCACCAGGCTCATCTGTCCATGGGATTCTCCAGGTAAGAATACTGGAGTGGGTTGCCATTTCCTCCCCCAGAGGATCTTCCAGACCCAGGGATCAAAACTTAATCTTCTGTGTCTCCTGCATTGGCAGATGGGTTCTTTCTACCACTGAGCCACCTGGGAAGCCCATACAGTGGTCAAGAAACTGTAAAAAAAACAATGAAAACAAAAGCTGAAGTTTCAAACATGGCTCATCAAGAAATTGTAGCCTTGCTTAATTACAGATGCGTAGGATTTGCAAGGGTGTTCCAGTGAGTAAGAAAATCCAGGCGCCACCTGTCAACCTCAGCCAAGAGAGATCAGGCAGGCTCAGTGTGATCCTGATAAAAATAACCAAGTGGGAACCCCAGTTCGCCAAGCTACATTAGGTTGTTTTGTACAGTGGAGGCGGGGTAGTGGTTTAGATAAGAGGTTATTTCAAAAACAATCTCAGAATAATAATACTAAGCTCATTTGGGTCCACATTAAATGTGCATTTAAAAAAATTATAAGCAATTTAAAATCTCTGGATTTCACAGCAGCAGAGAGAACTGACCCTGTGTCGTAGTGATAAGTGGCAAGGCCCTTTTCTGTATCCAGAGGAAGCAAGCAAGAGGATGACTGCCCCTGTGATCACTAACGTGTGTGCAGCACATGCTTAGATTTTGATGGGGAACAAAATGACGACCTCTCTATTTCTTCAGGTGCTAAGAAGGAAATGAACTTCTTTTAATTGAAAATTTTATTGAGATCATTATGTGTTTACATGCAGTAAAAGAAGTCATAGAAAAGATGCTGTCTACATTTTATGCATTTCCCCCCAAATCAACATTTTGCTAAAAAGAAAAAAAGCTAGACTACTGTTAAAACTAAGATATTTACATTGATAAAATTTACCACGTCTATTCAGATTTCCCTAGTTTACTTGAACGTATAGTGTGGGGATGTGTGTTTGTTTAGTTCTGTTCAATTATAACATCTGTTCAGGTTTCTGTATTTACCATCAGAATCAAGTTACAAAATATTTTGTTACTCCAAGGATCTCTTCTATTGATTTTTTTTTTTTTTTTATAACCACACTGATCACCCACCTTCAGTCTAATCCTTGGTAACTATTAATTTTACCATCATTTCTAAAGTGTTGTCATCTCAAGAAAGTGATTTATTTAAGTGGAATGTAACCTTTGGGACTGAATTTTCACACAGCACAATTACTGAAGATCCATACAAGTTGTTGTTCTCTTTTTTGGAAGGGTGGGGTGGTACTAGCCATTTTAACAGGTGATATTTGTGAGGTGATATCTCATGGTGGCTTTGAATTACGTTTCTTTGATGATTAATGATGTTGAGCACCATTTTGCACACAGCTGGCCATCTGTATGTTTTCTTTGGGGAATGTCTATTCAGATTCCCTGCCCCCTTTTGATTAGATTGCTTTTTATTTTACTATTGAGTTTTATGAATTCCTTATATGTTTTGGCTATTAACCCCTTAACAGATAAATAATTTGCAAATATTTTCTCCCTTCTCCCAGGTTACCTTCTCATTTTGTTGATGATTTCCTTGTGGTATTGTATTTTTAATTTTGATTTTCATGTGTTTAGTGCTAGAAATGTGATTAATTTTTTGTCTCTTGATCTTATACCTTGCAACCTTAATATCTCCCTTACTAGTTCCAAGGTTTCATTTTTGTAGAGTCCTTGGAATTTTCTATATAGACAATCATGTTCTATGTAAATAAAGATTTGTCTCTCTGAAGTACTTGGTTATGTGAAATTAGATGAAAAAAGAAAAAGTGGAAAACTTTATACTGAGTGTAGACTGATGAGATGACAGAATAAGAAAAAATCAACAGTTTTCATGAATAGCTGTTCTGTGAAATGCTAGAATTTTTGTATGCTTAAAATTAACAAGAGGGGAGGATTTTTATAATTTTAACATCACAGTGTATCTCTAAATGACATTAGACAAGACTCAGGGTTTAATTCTTGTACATGGAGTTACATGCTACTGATGATAATAGCTACAGCATCTTAATAATTTCCATTTAGTACCTACTATAAGCCAAGAGCGGGGAAGGCAATGGCACCCCACCCCAGTACTTTTGCCTGGAAAATCCCATGGACAGAGGATCCTGGTAGGCTCCAGTCCATGGGGTCGCTAACAGTCTGACACGACTGAGCGACTTCACTTTCACTTTTCACTTTCATGCATTGGAGAAGGAAATGGCAACCCACTCCAGTATTCTTGCCTGGAGAATCCCAGGGACGGGGGAGCCTGGTGAGCTTCTGTCTATGGGATCGCACAGAGTCGGACACGACTGAAGCGACTTAGCATAGCATAGCATAGCATAAGCCAAGAGGGGTTCAATCCCTGGGTATTGTTACCTGGAGAATCCCATGGATAGAGGAGAGTTGCAAAAAGTCAAACACAACTGAGGGACTGAGCTTCACTCTACACATGCCAAGAGCTCAGTCAATTTTCATTAAAGTTCTGATCATATTTGTTGTCTCTAATCCTTATTTTTATTTCTTTTTTAAAATTGAAATATAACTGGTTTATAGTATTTTGTTATTATAGTTTCAGGTGTATAGCAAGTGGTACATACATATATATCAGATCAGATCAGATCAGATCAGATCAGTCGCTCAGTCGTGTCCGACTCTTTGCGACCCCATGAACCGCAGCACGCCAGGCCTCCCTGTCCATCACCAGCTCCCGGAGGTCACTCAGACTCGCATCCATCGAGTCAGTGATGCCATCCAGCCATCTCATCCTCTGTCGTCCCCTTCTCCTCACATATATATATATATATATATATATATATATATTCCTTTTCAGATTTTTTTCCATCATAATTTTTGGTGTTATGCAGTGAGTCCTTGTTGCTTATCAATCCTCACTTTTCTCCTTATCGGGCTCTACCTTTCATCCTTGCCACTCCACCGGGATAACTCCAGCAGTAGTTAGCAGTGATGTATGTGTATAAAATTCAAGGCACATTATTCTCTGCAGTGCCCCTCTGCTGCTCTGGTATTGACATTTTTCTGGAATGTTCTCCCTCCCTTGGCTCCTGGTCTCCTAGCCCGTGTCTATACCTCGGTCTCCTGGCAGGTTCCTGAAGGTCCTTGCTTCTTTGCTGGTGGCGTTTCTAAGGGCCTTGTTGTTTCTCCACTACCTCTGTCTATATTCCAGACTCCGTGGACAACCCTATGTTAACCTCATGGTTTCATCCTCTTTGCTGGTGTGGGCCTGTGATGTGACCAAGTTCTGTCTCCTCCATCTACTGTTGGTTCAAAATGCAATCCCCTCCCTGTGTCTAATTATGTACCCTCCTCTAAACTCAAACCTGAAAGCAATTCAATATTGTCATCAGGATTAACTGTAAAGTCTTTGTGACAATTATTGCTTTGACTTTATTTCTTCATTGTCCATGCTCTGGACCATGTTCTGGCCACAGCTGGGGCTGCTGAAAAGTGACTTCCAGAAGAACAGAACTGACTAATGAAAAATGCATTGTTGAGAAGCAGAAATACCTTGAATAGAAAATTACTTTGTTTCCCAATGTGGACAAAATAAGCTTAATGGTCTCTGAAAACACGAAATAAAGAGGAAAATAATTGCTTCATCTTGTTGAGGGTAGTGAGCTCTGAAATTGGATAAAATAAAACAAAGGAATCAGCTTGTTTTACCATCATTGTCATGCTGAAAATTAGCAAAAGAACACTGACAAAGGAATGGACCACTCATAAGCCAAGGAAGTCAACCTATTCATTTCAGACATAAATATTCTTTGTATCTTCATTGATTAAAAATAATATTTTAAGACATTAATTCTAATATATCTGTAAATTAGCATATTACATTGATGTATTAATTATAGCATAACTAGGAGAACATATGAACTCATAATCATATGAGCAAGCAAAAATGAGAAAAAATTTTTGTAAATATCGTCTTAATAATTACAATTACATCCACAGAAATTAACAGATTTAATTATAGTGAACATTGGGTAAATTATTTGAAATATTACATTTAAACTGTGGGTCTTCTTGAAAGCAAATCAGTTTACTACTGACACTGACAAAGAAAAAAAGCTTTATTTATACAGTTTGAGATAATTTTGAAACTTTAATATCAGCAGTTAATATATTTACAAATACTGAAAGTAAAGAAACTGGAAGAAATGACAGGCAATTTAAAATAATAATAATCAAAATAACTTCCAAATCTCTACAGAGTAACAAGAAAAATGGGTAACTCATTATTACAGGATTAATATTTCATTGACTAAACATCATGTTCTTTTCTTAAAGCAAGAGAAGTTCAAATTGCTTTATTTTCATTTGTTTTACATCCTTGTCTTTCAAACAAGCTTAAAAGCACTTTCTGGGAAGGAAGTATGTCTTTTCTTTATTTTTATAGCCCAACCAAATTCCCCACAATAATATCTAGTACAATGCTTCAGGCATTGAATATCTCACTCAGTAGTAAAAACTGAAATTACTGTTTGCTTTGTATTTTGTAAGAGTTTGATACCCAGGAAAACCTCCTGAGTTTAGCTCAAATAAACCCTTAAAAATTTTAATGAGAACAAATTAGTTTTACAAATGCACATACAGATTGGACATAAAATCAACTGTCTTTGGGGACATCATTTCCACAGACACATAATTAATTATAGCCACGAAATACAATATAAATAATGCACATTCACATTTTTCACATTTTGAAATGAAAGTACAGACATATTTGACTCATTCTACCTGACAAGCCAGCACCATCCAAATCAAATTGAAGCTTTTTTATTACGGAGCAATCAAGTCTCTAATTAGGACTGGCATTTCACCCATCATTCTCCTATCATAACCACTGCAGCTTGTGCTTCTGACAGCCTGAAAAAAGCTGGATGGGAAAAATAACAGGGATAAAAATGACTTAAAAAAAAAAATAGAACTATGGCAGAAATGTGATTAAAACAAAAAGGTCTAAAAATTAAGGTCTCTTGAAATTATATTTCAAGAGACAAACATATACTGTTAACTATAAACAATTTGAATCTTTTAAAAAGAGGATTTTTTTAATGTCCCTTAACCCAACACAATATTCACAACCAGCAATCTGCTTTAATTATTATTTTATGAAATAACAGCCCAATTTTTACTTCCCAGACTCGTCCTCTCTTGCACACTTTGCCTGGCTCTGCCATTTACCCCCAAACTTCTTAATTTATGTGATTTTTTTCTGTGTGTGTGTGCCTGAGTTCAGCATGCCAACACTGAGATCATTCTGTCTCCTATTTACAATAGCCAGGACATGGAAGCAACTAAAAGCTCATCAACAGAGGGGTGAGTAAAGGAGACATGACACATGTATATAACGAGATATGAGTCATACAAGAGGAGGAAATAATACCATTTGCAGCAACATGGATGAACCTAGAGATTATTATATGTGGAATCTAAAAAAGGGGGTACAAATGAATTTATTTACAAAACAGAAGTAGAGTCACAGACGTAGAAAATTTATGGTTACCAGGGGATAAGGGAGGGGTAAATTGGGAAACTGTGATTGACATATACATGCTACTATATGTAAAATAAATAACTAACAATAACCTACGGTATATCACAGGGAACTCTACTTGATACTCTGTAATGGCTTACATGGGAAAAGAATCTAAAAAAAGAGGAGACATGGCTGATTCACTTACTGTACAGCAGAAATTAGCACAACATTCTAAATCAACTATACACCAGTAATTCTATTTTAAAGTTAGTATTGTTAATGCAGATTTACATTTGGGTAATTATATTTGCTGTATGTGTGTGCCTTTGACTGTGTGGATCACAATAAACTGCGGAAAATTCTGAAAGAGATGGGAATACCAGACCACCGGACCTGCCTCTTGAGAAACCTATATGCAGGTCAGGAAGCAACAGTTAGAATTGAACATGAAACAACAGACTGGTTCCAAATAGGAAAAGGAGTACATCAAGGCTGTATATTGTCACCCTGCTTACTTAACTTATATGCAGAGTACATCATGAGAAACACTGGACTGGAAGAAGCACAAGCTGGAATCAAGATTGCTGGGAGAAATATCAATCACCTCAGATATGCAGATGACACCACTCTTATGGCAGAAAGTGAAGAGGAACTAAAAAGCCTCTTGATGAAACTGAAAGAGGAGAGTGAAAAAGTTGACTCAAAGCTCAACATTCAGAAAACAAAGATCATGGCATCTGGTCCCATCACTTCATGGGAAATAGATGGGGAAACAGTGTCAGACTTTATTTTGGGGGCTCCAAAATCACTGCAGATGGTGACTGCAGCCATGAAATTAAAAGACGCTTACTCCTTGGAAGGAAAGTTATGACCAACCTAGATAGCATATTCAAAAGCAGAGACATTACTTTGCCAACAAAGGTCCGTCTAGTCAAGTCTATGGTTTTTCCTGTGGTCACATATGGATGTGAGAGTTGGACTGTGAAGAAAGCTGAGCACCGAAGAATTGATGATTTTGAACTGTGGTGTTGGAGAAGACTCTTGAGAGTCCCTTGGACTGCAAGGAGATCCAACCGGTCCATCCTGAAGGAGATCAGCCCTGGGATTTCTTTGGAAGGAATGATGCTAAAGCTGAAACTCCAGTACTTTGGCCACCTCATGCGAAGAGTTGACTCATTGGAAAAGACTCTGATGCTGGGAGGGATTGAGGGCAAGAGGAGAAGGGGACAACAGAGGATGAGATGGCTGGATGGCATCACTGACTCAATGGACGTGAGTCTGAGTGAACTCCGGGAGTTAGTGATGGACAGGGAGGCCTGGCGTGCTGTGATTCGTGGTGTCGCAAAGAGTCAGACACGACTGAGCAACTGAACTGAACTGAACTAGTGTGTAGAGGAATACAGTTGGGATATGTTGGATTATAAGATTTACTCTAAAGTTTCTTAATTTAAAAATTTTCTCTTGAGTCACATGTGACTAGAATTTGAGGTGGGTTGAGAAGAAAAGAAGGATTTCAACAGAAAAAGTCAGGGGAAGGAGTGTTACAGAGATAAAGCAAAAACTTAGACCTGGAGAAGTGTAGCTGCTAGAAAGACATATTGATTGTCAGAAAGAGGCATTCAGGGGCTTTGTGCCTACTTTTTAGATTATAGATTTTTTTTTCCTTTTTTTTTTTTTTTTTTTTTGATCACAGAAAATTGGAGCAGGTAAGTGAGGCCGATTCTTCCAAGCTGACTTGTGGGCATCTGCTCCTTTGAAGTAGTTCTTCATTAATAGTTCAAGTACACACTTTGAAATAATTCAAGCAAACATGGGATTTTAGCCTTAGAATGACTTGGAAACTTATTTCACAACACGAAATAGGAATACATTGATACAGCCACTTTGATACGTCAAAATACCAAGCAGAGGGCAGAACTGGCAGCCCCCCTCCTCCCCTCTGATCCTTGTCTGTCTTCCTCCCATCCTGACCTCAGTCCTAGGAGTGTGCAGGATGCTGGAAGTCATGTAAGGCTGAGAGTGTGTCCCACATTACTCAGTACAGGAGAGATCTAAACTAGTCAAATTCACAGAAACAGAGTAGAATGGTGGTTGCCAGGGGCTCAGGGGAGGGGATATGGAGAGTTTCGACAGCTGTGGTCCTGATACACAAGATGACTAGGCTCCAGAGTCTGCCCTATAGCTTGGCACCTGTAGCCAGCGGTGCTGGGCTGTGCAATTAACACCTGGTGAAGAGGGCAGATCTCATGGCAAGTGTTCCAGCTGCCGTAAAATAGCATAACATTTAAAAGCTGGAGTCATTTTTGTATTGAATATTTTGTCTCCATCCAAATGACAGAGTTGCTTGCATCAAATTCACCGTCTCAAAGCAGTGGCTTCAGGATGTTGGTGACTCTGTTCTCACGTCTCCAGCTTCATCCTGGGAGATGAAGTAGACTACCACGCGCTAGGCAGTCTTGCTAGCTTATTCCTGTATTACTTCATTTAATCTTCTCAACGACTTAATCATACCAATGAGGACTGAAGCAGAGGGTTGTGTAGCTTGCCTGGGGTCTTGTACGACGCCAATGGTGTCCTTGAGACTACACCAAACTGGCTGAGGGCAGAGCTCACACCCTTCACCACATAGAGATAATATTTGCTATCTGTGCCCCATGAAAGAATGGAGTGCTTCATTCCACATACCTGAGCCTCATCTTCCATCAATGAAATAAGACTCATTTTGCCCACACAGGACATCATTTTTATAAATGCTTTCAGGATGCTATCAATGCAGATAGTAGTAATAATGACAGATAGAACCAGACATGGTCAGCAACTACCACCCTTGGTGACGTGGCTACGAGTCAGCATCATTTGGACGCCTACTCACGCCCGTGCACATGTGTCCAGTGAGCTGAGGACCATGTCGGCAGCCGATCCAGCTTATTCATTCTTCCACGGTTTCCTAAGAGGTAGAATTGTCTAACTGGATTCCCACAGCAGCTGATTAGTTCTACTTCTGGAAAAACAGAAGCAGAATCGATACCTTTGCCTCTAACAGAGGCTCGTTTAATGTAGCCATTCCCTGTGTCCTTCGTCACTCTTTGTGTTTCTGGCTGAACAGCTGCTGGACATCATGGTCTCAAACTTGTTAAATTCGATTTAATTAGAGCACGAGAAACACTTGAAGCAGAGAGGAATCAGTGAGGATGGCAAGAGAAAATTCCCTGCCGTGCAGGACTCACAAATTCTAAGAAATCCTTAAGGTCAAGTGCAGCCTTTAGAGTGAGAGGAGGCCTCTAATTTCAGCTCTTCAATTGGCAATGCTTTGATTTTGTTGGGGGAAAGGAACACGGGGTCCTAGCTCACCTGACTGTCAAGGTCTCTGACATTTCAGGACACCACTCTGAGGGGAGACTCCTTGTAAAGACCCCTCTTCTCTCCATTTTTTTTTTCTCCTTCCAAACCATAAAAGTTAACCTAATACTCTGAGAGAGGTAAGTAATGTGTTTGCCTACATGGCAGATACGTATCTGCATATTTAGACTGTTCCTGTATTTGTTGTTTAGTCACTAAGTCATACTCAGCTCTCTTGCAACCCCATGGACTGTAGCCCACCAGGCTCGTCTGTCCATGAGAGGCAAGAATACTGGAGTGGGTTGCCATTCCCTTCTCCAGGGGACCTTCCCCACCCAGGGACTGAACCTGCACCTCCTGCATCGGCAGGCAGATTCTTTACCACTGAGCCACCAGCAAAGCCCTTAGAATGTTCTCCTTGCTCATAAATATTTGGAGAATTAAAAGAAAACAAACATTTAGGGTAATAGCTAGACTAAAACCAGATACACATCCGAGCAAGGTCAACGCAGTCGTGTCTCTACCAGGCCATTTGTTTAATGGCCGAGTGATAGCTCAGGAAGTTCTCCACTTGCCTTTCTTTTCTGCCCATGGGGACACATCGGCTTCAGTATCTCGCCACCACTTCCAGATGCCTGGTGGTTTTTGCAGAGTGGCTAAGAGTCATCAGTAAGGAAAACCCCGGGACACCACAGCCAGGGCTGTGACAGCACTCAGCTGCGAACCACAGGGCTGTTACCCCACCAGTGGCTCTAATGAGGCTGCGGCAAACCCAGCAAGGGCTGACGTTTCTGCCTACCAAGTCTCCGAACGCCTGAGCTTTTAACCTTGCTTATTCAAAGGCCCAAATGTCTTTTTGATGAGGTGGTAAGGGAGTAGTCTTGATTTCATTTAGGCATGATTAAGGCCTTTGGCAAAATGCACACATTAGCACACAGAGTGCTGATGGGGAAGATGGAATTACATGATTTCCTCATAGCTGTTGTAGTTTCAAATGCCTGATGGTGTCTATTTTTCTCCATAAGCCTTTGTAAGCTTCATTACTTTAGTCCCTTTATTATTGCCTGGCACACAAGACTAAATCTAGCTTTCTGGGACTCACTGAGTCTTATCCTAAACAACCTCTCACTAGAAGGCATGCGTTTGTGTTATACAGGCACGTATACCCACTAAAGTTAAACTGCATGTTCTGTTTGAAATAATTAGACAAATAGAATGAAAAATAAAAATAAACAACAACACTGATATCTTTGTTTGGGCTTCTATAACAAAATAACTTAGACTGGATGGCTTATAAATAACAGACAGTTATTATTTCCTATAGTTCTGGCGCCTGGAAGTCCAAGATTGGAGGGTCGGCATGGTCAAGTTCTGATGAGAACCCTTGCAGGTTGCAGATTGCCATCCCCTCCTCATGTCTTCACCTGCTGGAGAGCCCAGAGAGGAAGTGAGCTCTCTAGCGACTGTTGTAAGGGCATTAATTCCATTCAGGCGGCCTCCCCCCTCACAGCCACATCCAACCCTACCGTCTCACCTCCTAACAGCGCTCTATCTGAGGACAGGGTCCCAACATGAATTTGGTGTGGACATAAACATCTAGTCCATGACAATCGTACAATATGTATTCATACAAGTCCATAACAACCAAATAATTTGGTGTTCATACAAGACCATAACAATCATACAATATGCTGTTCATGCAAGTCCATAACAATCATACAACATGGTGTTCATACAAGTCTGTAACAATCCTGTGTGTTCACACAAGTCTGTAACAATCATACTAAATCTGGGATTGCCAGCTATAATCACAACAGACATCAAGATGCTCTGCAGAGTGATTTGAGTGATTTCACTCTCTGATTTACAGGATGGTCAGGGCAGGTGGACAGAATCTGATTCAGGTACAAGCCATGTGGTGAGGAAGGGAGGAAGTGCAGTGATTGCAGAAACCCTGAAATGATTGATTGAGCTGACTAAAATCTGTCTGCTTTTAAGTTCACCATGAACTGGCAAATTCTAAACAAAGTCAGTGATGAAATATACATCCCTGGAGAAAAGGCGGAGATATTTTATTGATGTAAGTTCTCAGTGGTTGCTGTGGGTACTACAGAATTTTAATAACATATATGCAAGCTAAAATTTACACATTTTTATTCCTCTTCTTTAATAAACATCATGGTCTCCATGAACGTTAAACTGAGGAATTCCCCACTTCTCAATCTTTCTGTGAAACTGGTAGAATCAGAGTAATACAATTTTCTTTGGACTCTGTTAATGTGTTCTCTGTCCTTGTTCTACATAATGCTACAAAAAGCAGCCCAAAAAACAAAACACAGTAACACAGGGATGGTAGCCTGAGAGACTGCATAGAGTTACTTCTACTTTCTCATCCTATGTGACCACTTAGAGTGCTTCATTTGTGTTTAAATTTTTAGTGCTGTGAAATAGAGTTTTCAGTATGAAGTGTAATATTTTTGTTTCACAAGTGCAAATTTTAGTACAAGCATAAAACATTCAGAAAACATGTCACTGGATTTAAATATTGTCTTTATCACCAAAAGTGAGTCTCCTTTTATAACTGCTCATCTTTGTTGTTTTTTTTTTTTAAGTATGAACCAAGAAAATGAGATGATTCATCAGTGGCAAGATTTAGCAGCTATGCAAATTGTTGTGCAGAGAAATACCTGTTAGGAATCTGCTCAGGGTGTCAAGTGCAGGAGGAATGCCATTGTCTTCAATGTTTTTCAAACTATTGAGTTTGACAAGGTGAATTTCTTTCACTGCAGGGAGAACCTTAGGCTCCATTCTAGCTAAGACTGATCGTGATAAATTAACCTAAAGGTGTGGGGATGCTTTGTGCTAATGAAATTTGACACTACCGATCCAAACTGATTTCTGCAAACACGGTGTGTCTCCATGGCAGGAAGCCCTCTTGGCAATGAGGCCATGTGTGTGATCTGAGAAGTGGATATCTTGCCTCTTGTGTTCTATCTAAAACACTCTTGCAATCCAGCACCTGCTGAGCTCAATTAAGCACCACAGGAGCTCAGTAAAGGTGACCAGCGATGCATGGAACTTTCTAGGCCATGTGAAAACTGCTTAATTTCCCAGCTTCCTGATCTCTGTATGTAAAATGGGGAGACTGTCACTGCTATACTTACAACCACAGTGAGGTTTCATAAAGATATTTCTCTAAAATGATTTCCGACTCTTAAAACTAGATGTGTATTTGCCCAAGTCTCAGACTGCATGGCTAAAGAAAAATAGTTCCTCAGGCAAGTGTGAATGTCAAAGAAAAGGGATTTCTCACTCTCTTGGTTTCCCAAATAATTTGGATGACTTGCATGTAGTACAAGATTTTATTTCTGGAGAGATTGAGAGTTCAAATGAATTTTTCATCTC
This sequence comes from Tragelaphus eurycerus, assembly GCA_935064755.1. NCBI lineage: Eukaryota > Metazoa > Chordata > Mammalia > Artiodactyla > Bovidae > Tragelaphus > Tragelaphus eurycerus. The sequence goes on from CAKXYN010000074.1 coordinate 7,687,028, forward strand.
AGTAGATGCAAATACATTTCACCCTTGATCCTCTGTTCATCTAGTGGCCCACACTCTTTCTAAGGAGGAGTCTCGTTGCTTCAGCTGCCAACTGTTTGCTGATGACTTAAATCTTTATCTCAAACCCTGACCCATCCACTGAATTTTCAATGTACACACATACCCACACCCACACTCACACACACACACACACAACACACACACACACACACACACACACACACAGGTCTGTAGAACAGCTCTTCCTGACAATCTATGGGCACTCAAATCAGCCAAAACTATTTTATTGCTTTCCTCTGTATTTACTTTTCAAGCATTTTGGTCCTGGGTTTCTAAAACTAGCCAAGCATCCCTCAGGACAGACTCCAGAAGTGACACTGGAGAACTTTTTCTCCTTCTCTTGCAAGTCTTACAACTTTCAAGCATCAGGATGAGATGTCTCCAGTTCCGTTCACTCCTCCCCCTTCCTCCGGCACAGTTCTCATTCCATATTCAGTAATATCTCCCCTGGGTTACTGCCGTGGCTCAGTATCAGTCTTCTCACCTTCTATCCTGTGCTCCTCAAATTCAAGTCAAGAAGACTCTAGGGGATTTCCCTGGAGGTACAGTGTTAAGATCCAATCAGTCCATTCTGAAGGAGATCAGTCCTGGGATTTCTTTGGAAGGAATGATGCTGAAGCTGAAACTCCAATATTTTGGCCACCTCATGCGAAGAGTTGACTCATTGGAGAAGACTCTGATACTGGGAGGGATTGGGGGCAGGAGGAGAAGGGGACGACAGAGGATGAGATGGCTGGATGGCATCACCGACTCGATGGATGTGAGTCTGAGTGACCTCCGGGAGTTGGTGATGGACAGGGAGGCCTGGCATGCTGCAATTCATGGGGTCGTGAAGAGTCGGACACGACTGAGCGACTGATCTGATCTGACAGTGTTAAGATTCTGTGCTTCCATTGCAGGGGACGTGGGTTCCATCCCTGATGGGGGAAGTTCCACAGGCCATGTGATGCGGTTGGGGGAAGAAAAGACTCTAGAATGATCTGTCTGCACTGAAATCTAATTATGACATTCTCCTGATCCACACTATCACTACTCATTGTCCAAAGTGATGTTCCTAGGGAGAGGCCTACTGCTTGTATGGAAACGTGCATGTGGACTGTGGGATGGCACAAGGAGGGGGGCAGAAGGTGATGATACTTAGCAATGAAGCCAGAGGTTCCAGACATTTTGCTCCACATGAGATATTTTGCCCAGAAACACAAAGTGCTTGTACAGATTTACTATATGCGGATTTTTCCCAGAATGCATCTACCTTGCACTTTGTTTTATTCTGAAACATAGCAAGTGTTATTCAACATTTTAGAAAATCACATCACTGCAATGTTTCCTGGTGTTTGAGTCATCAACATGATACTTATATTTCTGTTTGCATTCAGAGCTGTCATGCGTACCACTATTCTATGTTTAATTTAAACATCTCACAGCATCATCGTGTTTCCTAATGAGAGTATATGCAAATGTTTACATACTTAAATGTGCTCAGTTGTGTCTGACTCTTTACAACCTCATAGACTATAGCCTTCCAGGCTCCTCTGTCCATTGAATTTTCCTGGAAAGAATACTGGAGGGGGTTGCCATTCCTTTCTCCAGGGGATCTTCCTGACCCAAGGATCGAACCAACATCTCCTGCATTGGCAGGCAGATTCTTTACCACTGAATCACCTGGGAAGCCCATGTAAATATTTATTATTATATTATAAATAAGCTTTCCTCTCCATTTCTTTCATATTATAGTAAAAGCATTATCTTGATTTTTTAAAATTAACATTGTAGAAAGATTACAGGATCTTCAGATTTCAAGACAGCAAAAAGAGCATCATTAAACACCTGCTGTAAGTAGCGGGCAGTGTGTCTTGTAGGAATAAGAGGCTCTGTCTTACTTAAGAAGGCACCCACAGACCCCATAACCAGCCAGCTACCTATTTCTCTAGGTTCATCTCCCACCAACACCAGCCTATCTTGCTTGCTTCATTGTTAAGTCTGGTAATCCTATCTGCTAATAATTCTCCAGTCCACAATATTATCTCTCACCACGTGCCTTCATGGATGCTTTCTGTTGCCTACGGAGCTCTTCTCCATTGTTCCACTGGGCTGCCTTCATTCCACCTGTGAGACATGTTCCATTGGGAGCCTGTGCATGGTGGGGCCACCGTGCATCATCAGATGTAGCAGGTAGTACGTGCTTCTCTCCCCAAGATATTGCTCTCCCCATTGAGAGCAGTGTCTCTGTGCTACTCATCCTAGGATCACGGGTGCTCACGGAGTGACACAGATCGCAGCCATCCATGTGCTGAACACATGAACGAATGTGCACATGGATGAAGGAGTAAATAAGTGAGGAAATGTGAGCTGCTGTGAAGGAAACGTGATGGCAGTGAAGAGTCGCTCTCATGACAACAGGCTGGATGCAGCCATCTCCTCCGTGGTGGTCCAACTGGCAAGACCCAGCTGCATCCTTCCAGAAGCAAGGCTGAAAGAAGGTGGCAAGGACATGGTGCAGATTCAGAGCAAGTGGAAGACCCAAGCAGGAACCCTCACTTCAGCTTTCTATTTGTTCTGCAGCCTGAAACTACTGAAATAAAACATTTATGTCTGCAAACCATCCCATCGCCATCGTCTAAGCCGTACTTGACAATGAGTGTCAAGACAAACACACTCAAGCCAGGCTTGTGAAATGAATGGGCTCTGTTAGCACTGAAGTGAGCCTCTCACCACAGCTGGAAGACTGTTCTGCTTAAAATGTGCGTCATCGTTGACTCCACGCTGCTGTATGCAAGATGAACAGCCAAGGAAAGAGCAAAGGAAGAGAAAGGACAGACACACTGAGAGTGAGGAGCAACACAGGTGACTGTAAGGTCTCTAAATACAAGCCATGCGAGCATCACCCCTTGCACAGTGATAAGAACCGAGATTTCTCTCTCTCTTGTTCTCACATGCAAAACTTTGTGCAAGCTGGTAGCCATTAACTGCACACATGACATTCAACGTTCATCAGCTCAGACAGTTAATAAAAACCTATATACCTCGTTGCCCTTTGGACGTTCTTTCATGTTTAGAGCATCACCCCTAAAAAGCCAAAATTTAACTTCAATGGTCAATCACCTATGAGTTCATCCACAAACAACAACAACAACAAAAACCAGACACAGATGCATAGAACAGTCTTTTGGACTCTGTTTGGGGTGGGGGGGGATGATTTGGGAGAATGGCATTGAGACATGTATAATATCATATAAGAAACGAATCACCAGTCCAGGTTTGATGCAGGATACAGGAAGCTTGGGGCTGGTGCACTGGGATGACCCAGAGGGATGGTATGGGGAGGGAGGTGGGAGGGGGGTTCAGGATTGGGAACACGTGTACACTCGTGACGGATTCATGTTGATGTATGGCAAAACCAATACAATATTGTAAGGTAATTAGCCTCTAATTAAAATAAATAAATTTTAAAATATATTAAAAAAATAAAATAAAGAAACAATATAGAAATCTAGTATTTATTAGGAAAAAAAAATAGAAGGTTGCCACCACCAAGAAAACACCTAAGAAGAGATTTTTTATCCCCAATAGTGGATAAATAATATTAACTTGATAATGAAAAAATCTAGTTGAATGTTATATTGAGTGTCACATAGATCAGACCATACCACGAACAGGCAGAAGTTTCTCCTTTTAACTTAGCATTTACACATAGACTAGGGAATGGGAATTACACGTATTAACAACTAGTTAATCTTTAGTATGGATTATACATCATGCATCAAACTTCCTTTTACATAGTATACATACACATGTAGCCAGAGAAATCACTATATTTGGTGTAAGATCAAATTAGTAAATATTGACCTCAAGTATGAAAGAGAGGACAAGAGATTTGACCAAGGACACAAGACAAGGACAAGAGGAAAAATCATACTAACTTTTTAACCCTTTTAATCAACCATACTGGTTTGAGAACACAATAAATATTTAGGAATATTAATTAAATAAGAGTAATTTGGCCTAAAATTAATTTAAAGTCATGAAGAAGAAGGTTTCTAATTTAAAACAAGTTTTAAAAATTAAAATTAACCAGTCCAAAGAGTTTCTGAAAGACTCTTAAAAATCAATGCAAAAAAAAAAAAAAAAAAATTCAAACAAAGCTAAATTATCTTTTCAGTATTTTGAAATTAAATATAGGAATACTGTCATTATATATTTTAAAATATTCCAAATAAGAAAGAACTATGATTTTTATGAATTTTTCTAATAAACTATAGTCAGATTGATGTGGATAATATGTTTCCAAGGTAGACAGTAACCAGAACGAGAGAGGAGAAAAAATAGGGGAAGAGCCAGAAAACCCACCAGAATTCTCAGAGTGACCAAAGAGCCTGCTAAGCTCCCAGCTTCACTGGTGTCAGAGCCCGAGGGCTAAGGAAAGATGGAGACAAACAGCTGGATATCCTCTCTTGGGTACTTAGAATTATGAGCAAAACTGTATCGCCCAAATTCATATGTTGAAGTTGTAACCCAGTTCCTCCCAGTTCCTGAGAATATCATTGTATTTGGAGACATAGCCTTTAAAGAGGAAATGAAGATAAAATTAGGTCATTAAGGTAGGCCCTGAATCAACAAGACTGGTGTTTCTGTTTTTTTTTTTTTTTTTTTTTTAAAAAAAAAAGAGGCTTTGAGGGACTCCCTGGTTAAGTCCAGTGGTTAAGACTCCCTGCTGACAACGCCAGGGGCACAGGTTGACCCCTGGATGTGGAATTAAGATCCCAAAATTGTTTAATTTAATGACTAGATAAACAGAGGCTTTGAAAATACAGACACACTTGCAGGCAGACACCAGACCATGTGAGAACACAGAGAGAAGTCAAAAATCCACAGCCCAAGAGGAGAAGCCTCAGGAGACATCACCCCTGTTAACACCTGGTTTCTGGAACCCCAGGCCCCAGAACTGGAAGAAAATACATTTCTGTTGTCTAAGACCCCTGGTCTATGGTATTTGTTATTGCAGTACTAGCTGAATAATATACTGAGTTTGACAAAAGTTCAATCGGTTCAGATATTAATAAAACTCATGATTCAACGCTTCCTTTAGACTCCTGGTACTCAGAATGGCTTCGGCAAGGTAAAAGTGTGAATTTGAATCATCAGAGAGGAAGGTGTACAAATAATGTAATCTCTTTCCATTGTTAAATTATTTAGTATTGTTAAAACTAGCATAATACTCAAGTTTTATTATAAAGCAATGTATATAAATTGGCATAATGTGCAATGTTATTAGCTGTGACTCAGAATATTTATAGCATGATGATTCATTTCTAAAATTTCTAGAAATGCCAGAACCTCAAGAAGGCATGAAAATTTTACATCCACATCTTTCTCTTCATACATATTCACTTCCAGATTCTCTCTGCTCTCTGAAACCTACTCCACAACGTCAAAATTCTAACAGATCCTTGCCCAGCTCAGGGACAAAATGTCCAAGGATCAGGGCTGGCCCAGAGAAAAGAAGGACCATAATTATCATCACGCTACAGACAACAAAAAGCACCTCATATGTGCTCTGATGGTAAATGTTTAAAATTTACAACAATCCCTCAAAGGAAACATAGACCCCAACACACAATGGTTGAAATGCTGCTATTTTGTAAGTATGGCCTTAAATAAGATACATTGCTAAACTTTATTTCACTTGTTTCTTTCTCTCTTTTTTAATTTATTTACACAGGGCTGATGTTGAAAATTGGTTTTCAGATGCTGGTTGATGGAGATGAGATTCGTCAGGAAGGGAGGAGAGTGGAGATGCTTATGGAAGAATGAAGATTTCATGAGTCTTAAATCAGAAAATGAAGGCGGAAAGGAAAAGGAGGTGACCTATCTGAAGAGCATGGAAAGCATCCTGGGGAAGTTACCCAAGAACCGAGAGGGCTAGGCATCCTGGAGATGAATGAGTGGACGCAGCAGAGGGGCCCTGAGAGGGCATTGTTGGTGAGCCCCGGTCCTCAGACAGCACTGATGCCCGCCTCTGCTGTCCTTGGGTATTCCAATCAGATCAGTCGCTCAGTCATGTCCGACTCTTTGCGACCCCATGAATCGCAGCACGCCAGGCCTCCCTGTCCATCACCAACTCCCGGAGTCCACCCAGACTCACGTCCATCCAGTCAGTGATGCCATCCAGCCATCTCATCCTCTATCGTCCCCTTCTCCTCCCACCCCCAATCCCTCCCAGCATCAGAGTCTTTTCCAATGAGTCAACTCTTCTTCGAATGAGGTGGCCAAAGTACTGGAGTTTCAGCTTTAGCATCATTCCTTCCAAAGAAGTCCCAGGGCTGATCTCATTCAGAATGGACTGGTTGGATCTCCTTGCAGTCCAAGGGACTCTCAAGAGTCTTCTCCAACACCACAGTTTAAAAGCATCAATTCTTCCGTGCTCAGCCTTCTTCACAGTCCAACTCTCACATCCATACATGACCACAGGAAAAACCATAGCCTTGAGTAGACGGACCTTTGTTGGCAAAGTAATGTCTCTGCTTTTGAATATGCTATCTAGGTTGGGTATTACACTGCAGTATTTTCTACTGACACCTAGTGGGGCTTCCTTGCTGGCTCAGGGGTGAAGAACCCGCCTGCCAGTGCAGGAGACTCGGGTTTGATCCCTTCCCTGCATCACGAAGATCCCCTGGAGAAGGACATGGCAACCAATTCCCTATTCTTGCCTGGAGAATCCTAAGTCATGGGGACTTAACTATCAGCCCAAAACGGATAAGCTCTTTACTGCCCATCCGAGGGCAGACTTACTTGTGTTGCAAAACGTGGCCCCATTTTCCCACATCCTGATGCCACCGTCTTACGAAAAAAAGGCGATGATGTCCTAGGTGCCCATTTGGCTCATGGTGGGAAGTTATCCACACGTGCCCTGGGGAAAGGTGAGACCTGAGAAAATCAGCAGGCCCTTGGTGAAATGGGTAATGGCACTGGCTTTATAATCTTGCAGCTACAGTTCATTCACGCCTTGGGTGTGTCAACATAATTTCCAGTTTGCAAGACATGAGAGCGGTTCCTTTCAGGAGCAACCTCCAAAGCCCAGAGAGCAGGCGCTTCTGCCAGTTCTCTACTGAACCACTGCTGAAACGTCAGAGACGCAACCCCAAAGTCACGGTCGCTTGGGAGGTGAACCTGCTTCTCCCCTGTTCTGCTTCCCTTGCTCTCTTCCAGGGCCAGTCACTGCCCTGGATGCTGCCTCATATTTCTATTCCTTCTGACACTCAGCGTAACGCCCACTGCATAAGTGATGCTCCATAAACGTTTGCTGAATCTAGTCATCGAGTAGACAAACCCAATTTCAAAATGCTGACCTCGCACAAGTTTCCAATCAACAGATACAATGAGAGTATGAACGCAGACCAGCAGCCCAAAGCAAATGTCTGACTTTTTAAACCAAATGAGGCCATTTTAGCCTTGCAGAAAACTGCTTTGAGTCCCTATACCAGTGTATCTTTTGCAGGGAACTCTGTTTTTTACTTCAAAAACTAGCTGTCAGTCTAGCGGATACTTGCCTAAGTAACTGAGCTACAGCGTCCCCACGTTAATCTTATTTAGGACGGCAGACAGTTAATTCTGCATGTGGATTCTGAGCTACAGAACAGGGTATTTCAAACTTGGCACTATTTAAATTGGGGATTGAATAATTCTGGATTGGGGAAACTTTCCAGTGCACCGTAGGGTGTTGAACAACATCTGTGACCTGACGTCTATCCACTAAATACCAGCAGTAGTACTTACCACCCCAAATTTTGACAGTCAAAGATACCTCCAGACATGGCCAAATGTCCCTTGGGTAATGAAATTGCTCCCTAATTGAGAACCATTGGGCTTCCCAGGTGGCGCTATTGGTAAAGAAACCACCTGTCAATGCCGGAGACTCAAGAGACATGGGTTTGATCCCTGGGTCTGGAAGATTCCCCCTGGAGGAGGGCATGGTAATTCACTCCCATATTCTTACCTGGAGAATCCCACGGACAGAGGAGCCTGGCAGGCTACAGTCCAGGGTCACAAAGAGTCAGATACAACTGAAGAGACTCAGCATGCAGGCACGCAGTGGAGAAAGATAAGGTATAAAAAGAAGGTATTTCCTCGCAGCGTGATCAGAAAAAAATGTCATGAAGTTGGGTGGAAGGTGGAGGGTCACTAAGAAGGGAACGTCATACAGATATTCTACTTTGTAAAATAACTCTATCAAAGCAAATTATAAGACAGGAAAAATAATGGCATCATATGTATGGGTGGAGCAGTCAAGCAATCGGTGACTTTGACCCACTCTGGAGCAAAGAACAGAGTGAAGTTGAACGTTCCAGAAAGTGCTGACTCACTTGGCCTCACCAAGAGTCCCTGTGCTTCAGGGGAAAAAAAAAAAAAAAAAAAAAGAGCTAACACTCAAGCACTTTGAAATCATCATAAAATTGGATTAGCACAGTTCACACAGCCATGCTTTGTGATTTAAATGCACTTCAAGTTTCAAAGACTTAAATTGCACAGCCGATTTATTTATAGTACTTTATTTATAGAACGGAAACCAAAACATTGCAAGTTCTGCTTCTAGTTCCTGATTTTAAATCAATCCCAAAGTTTCAAAATCTGGGCAAAAAGCTCAGGTTACCACTGCCAGAGTTCAGAAAGCTTGTGTATGCTCTGTGGACACCTTTTTATAGCACACATTGTCTCACTTTCTTTTTGGAACTGCTGGAACTGAGGAAGACGTTCCCCTGCCTTCCTATCAGTCTCTGGACCACTGCTTGGGGACCTTGGGGACCTGCCAATTGGAAAATCTTTCTTCACCCCGTCCCCCACCCAATGCTGTTGTTCAGTTACCAGGTCATGTCTTACTCTTTGTGACCCCATGAACTGGAGCTCACAGGCTCCTCTGTCCATGGGATTCTCCAGGCAAGAATACTGGAGTGGGCTGCCATGCCCTCCTCCAGGGAATCTTCCTGACCCAGGAAATCAAACCCCAGTCTCTCGCATTACAGGCAGATTCTTAACCCTCTGAGCCACCAGGGGAGCCCAGTCAGCCCTTACCCATCTTCTAATGACAGACACTAAGGGGGCCCTACGAGCTCCACCCTTGTGTAATACCCTCACCTTTGAGACTGGTGACTTGCTTCTCACCAACAGAAAACACAAGTGTGATAGGGAATGTGTGACTTGCATCCAACCAGGAGATTCTCTCTCTTGCTGGATTTGTTGGGGGATCCACAGAGCAAGAACCTGAGGGCAACTTCTAGGGGCTGAAGGGGGTTCCAGCCAACAACGGTCAAGAAACTGGGGTGCTCAGTCATTAGCTGGCAGAGAACAAGATGCTGCCAACACTCTGCTACAAAACAGGATTAAGTATGTGTCATTTTCTGCTAGGGTAATTTCCCCAGCTGAGTCTGTCTAGTCAAGGCTGTGGTTTTTCCAGTGGTCATGTATGGATGTGAGAGTTGGACTGTGAAGAAAGCTGAGTGCCGAAGAATTGATGCTTTTGAACTGCGGTGTTGGAGAAGACTCTTGAGAGTCCCTTGGACTGCAAGGAGATCCAACCAGTCCATTCTGAATGAGATCAGCCCTGGGATTTCTTTGGAAGGAATGATGCTAAAGCTGAAACTTCAGTACTTTGGTCACCTCATGCGAAGAGTTGACTCATTGGAGAAGACTCTGATGCTGAGAGGGATTGGGGGCAGGAGGAGAAGGGGACCACAGAGGATGAGATGGCTGGATGGCATCACCGACTCAGTGGACGTGAGTCTGAGTGGACTCCGGGAGTTGGTGATGGACAGGGAGGCCTGGTGTGCTGCGATTCATGGGGTTGCAAAGAGTCAGACATGACTGAGCGACTGAACTGAACTGAACTGAGTCTCAGATGAGAACAACCCTCTCTGGTCCACACCTTGACTGCAGTTCTGTGAGATCTGCAAGCAGAAGCTCCAGTCAAGGTGTGACTGGACCCCTGACCCACAACATATTGCTTCAAGTCACTTGTTTTGTGGTAAAGTGTGATACTGTGATAGAAAACTTCAGGTCATTTTTTTTTTTTTTTCTCAAGGTTGCATGAGAGGCTCGAGATACTGTGATAGAAAACTTCAGGTCATTTTTTTTTTTTTTTATATTGGGATGTCTCAAGGTTGCATGAGAGGCTCGTTGCTTTTTTCACTCTATACAACCCTCCTTGACTGGCTTATTTGATTGCATTTCATCTACCCAAAAGTTCATGATTTCTGGATTTTGATTTCTAGCCAAAAATCTCCTCCTTGGGCATCAAACGGATGTAGCTATCTGATACATTTGCCAGAGGCAGCTCAGCTTCAATGTGCCCAGGGCCATGCTCATCACCGGCCCCTCCCAGCTCCTGCCCTCCGTAGCTCAGTTGGTGGCCTTATGCAGAGAAGCAGGACTCACTCTGGTCTCTTCCCACTCTTTCCTTCAGTCATCAGTACAGTTCAGTCACTCAGTCCTGTCCGACTCATTGCGACCCCATGAATCACAGCACACCAGGCCTCCCTGTTCATCACCAACTCCCAGAGTCCACCCAAACCCATGTCCATTGAGTCAGTGATGCCATCCAACAATCTCATCCTCTGTTAACCCCTTATCCTCCTGCCATCAATCTTTCCCAGCATGAAGGTCTTTTCCAGTGAGTCAGCTCTTTGCATCAGGTGGCCAAAGTATTGGAGTTTCAGCTTCAACACCAGTCCTTCCAATGAACACCCAGGACTGATCTCCTTTAGGATGCACTGGTTGTATCTCCTGCAGTCCAAGGGACGCTCAGAGTCTTCTCCAACACCACAGTTCAAAAGCATCAATTCTTGGCGCTCAGCTTTCTTCACAGTCCAACTCTCACATCCATACATGACCACAGGAAAAACCACAGCCTTGAGTAGACGGACATTTGTTGGCAAAGTAACATCTCAGCTTTTCAATAGGCTATCTAGGTTGGTCATACTTTTCTTCCAAGGAGTAAGCGTCTTTTAATTTCATGGCTGCAGTCACCATCTGCAGTGATTTTGGAGCCCAGAAAAATAAAGTCTGACACTGTTTCCACTGTTTCCCCATCTATTTCCCATGAAGTGATGGGACCAGATGCCATGATCTTCGTTTTCTGATTGTTGAGCTTTAAGCCAACTTTTTTACTCTCCACTTTCACTTTCATCAAGAGGCTTTTGAGTTCCTCTTCACTTTCTGCCATAAGGGTGGTGTCATCTGCATATCTGAGGTTATTGATATTTCTTCCAGCAATCTTGATTCCAGCTTGTGTTTCTTCCAGCCCAGCGTTTCTCATGATGTACTCTGCATATAAGTTAAATAAGCAGGGTGACAATATACACCCTTCATGTACTCCTTTTCCTATTTGGAACCAGTCTGCTGTTCCACGTTCAGTTCTAACTGTTGCTTCCTGACCTGCATATATGTTTCTCAAGAGGCAGGTCAGATGGTCTGGTATTCCCATCTCTTTCAGAATTTTCCACAGTTGATTGTGATCCACACAATCAAAGGCTTTGGCATAGTCAATAAAGCAGAAATAAATGTTTTGCTGGAACTCTCTTGCTTTTTCCATGATCCAGCAGATGTTGGCAATTTGATCTCTGGTCTTCTGGCTTTTCAAAAACCAGCTTGAACATCTGGAAGTTCACAGTTCATGTTTTGTTGAAGCCTGGCTTGGAGAATTTTGAGCATTACTTTACTAGCATGTGGGATGAGTGCAATTGTGCGATAGTTTGAGCATTCTTTAGCATTGTCTTTCTTTGGGATTGGAATGAAAATTGACCTTTTCCAGTCCTGTGGCCACTGCTGAGTTTTCCAAATTTGCTGGCATATTGAGTGCAGCACTTTCACAACATCATCTTTCAGGATTTGAAGTAGATCAACTGGAATTCCATCACCTCCACTAGCTTTATTCATAGTGATGCTTTCTAAGGTCCACTTGACTTCACATTCCAGAATGTCTGGCTCTAGGTCAGTGATCACACCATTGTGATTATCTTGGTGGTGAAGATCTTATTTGTACAGTTCTTCTGTGTATTCTTGCCACTCTCTTCTTAATATCGTCTGCTTCTGTTAGGTCCATACCATTTCTGTCCTTTATCGAGCCCATCTTTGCATGAAATGTTCCCTTGGTATCTCTAATTTTCTTGAAAAGATCTCTAGTCTTTCCCATTCTGTTGTTTTCCTCTATTTCTTTGCATTGATCGCTGAGGAAGGCTTTCTTACCTCTTCTTTCTATTCTTTGGAACTCTGCATTCAGATGCTTATATCTTTCCTTTTCTCCTTTGCTTTTCACTTTTCTTTTCACAGCTATTTGTAAGGCCTCCACAGACAGCCATTTTCCTTTTTTGAATTTATTTTCCATGGGAATGGTCTTGATCCCTGTCTCCTGTACAATGTCATGAACCTCATTCCATAGTTCATCAGGCACTCTATCTATCAGATCCAGTCCCTTAAATCTATTTCTCACTTCCACTGTATAATCATAAGGGATTTGATTTAGGTCATACCTGAATGGTCTACTGGTTTTCCCTACTTTCTTCAATTTAAGTCTGATTTTGGCAATAAGGAGTTCATGATCTGAGCCATAGTCAGCTCCCAGTCTTGTTTTTGTTGAGTGTGTAGAGCTTCTCCATCTTTGGCTGCAAAGAATATAATCAATCTGATTTTGGTGTTGATCACCTGGTGATGTCCACGTGTAGAGTCTTCTCTTGTGTTGTTGGAAGAGGGTGTTTGCTATGACCAGTGCATTTTCTTGACAAAACTCTATTAGTCTTTGCCCTGCTTCATTCAGTATTCCAAGGCCAAATTTGCCTGTTACTCCAGGTGTTTCTTGACTTCTGACTTTTGCATTCCAGTCTCCTATAATGAAAAGTACATCTTTTTGGGGTGTTAGTTCTAAAAGGTCTTGTAGGTCTTCATAGAACCATTCAACTTCAGCTTCTTCAGAGTTACTTGTTGGGGCATAGACTTGGATTACTGTGATATTGAATGGTTTGCCTTGGAAACGAACAGAGATCATTCTTTCATTTTTGAGATTGCATCCAAGGACTGCATTTCGGACTCTTTTGTTGACCGTGATGGCTACTCCATTTCTTCTGAGGGATTCCTGCCCGCAGATCAGATCAGATCAGTCACTCAGTCGTGTCCGACTCTTTGACCCCATGAACCACAGCACGCCAGGCCTCCCTGTCCATCACCAACTTCCAGAGGTCACTCAGACTCACATCCATCGAGTCAGTGATGCTATCCTGCCATCTCATCCTCTGTCGTCCCCTCTACCCGCCTCCAATCCCTCCCAGCATCAGAGTCTTCTCCAAGAGTCAACTCTTCGCATGAGGTGGCCAATACTGGAGTTTCAGCTTCAGCATCATTCCTTCCAAAGAAATCCCAGGGCTGATCCCTCAGAATAGACTGGTTGGATCCCGCAGTCCAAGGGACTCTCAAGTGTCTTCTCCAACACAACAGTTCAAATATAATGGTCATCTGAGTTAAATTCACCCCTTCCAGTCCATGTTAGTTCGCTGATTTCTTGAATGTCAATGTTCACTCTGGCCATCTCTTGTTTGACCACTGCCAATTTGCCTTGATTCATGGACCTGACATTCCAGGTTCCTGTGCAATATTGCTCTTTACAGCATCGGACCTTGCTTCTATCACCAGTCACATCCACAACCGTGTATGTTTTTTGCTTTGGCTCCATCCCTTCATTCTTTCTGGAGTTATTTCTCCACTGATCTCCACTAGCATATTGGGCACCTACTGACCTGGGGAGTTCCTCTTTCAGTATCCTATCATTTTGCCTTTTCATCCTGTTCATGGGGTTCTCAAGGCAAGAATACTGAAGTGGTTTGCCATTCCCTTCTCCAGTGGACCACATTCTGTCACATTCCCTTAGTCATAGTTCCTGCCAATCTTCCCAGTTAGGGTTTTCCAACTCTCTTCCCCTCATTTCCACTCCCACCATCCATATTTTAAAAATAATCTAGTTTAGATTGAAGGGTAATTGCTTTACAATGTTGTGTTGGTTCCTGCCATGCATCAACATGAGTCAGCCATAGGTATACACATGCCCCCTCCCTCTTGAACTCCCCTTCCACTTCCCACCCCATCCCACACCTCCAGGTTATCACAGAGCCCCAGTGTGAGCCCCCTTAATCATAAGGTATAGTGGCTTTACTGCTGTGTTGGTTTCTGCTGTACCAGAATGTGAATCACCCATAAGTGTACACGTATCTCCTCTCTCTTGAACCTTCCTCCCATTCCCTCTGCCCATCCTCAAGGTCGCCACGGAGCACCGAGCTGAGTGCCCCGTGCTAGCCCGCCTTTCCACTAGCTGTCTGTTGCACACCTGGTAGTGTGCACATGCAGGGCTACTCTCCCCGTTCACTGCGCCCTCCTCACCTTTCCCTGCTGTGTCAATGGACACTTGTTTCCATATATTGCTTCTCTGCAGTGAACATGGAAGAACAGAGAGCTCTTGAGATTTTGATTTTGTTTCCCTTGGATACACATTAAGTGGGATTTCTGGATCATATGGTAGTTCTATTTTCAACTTTTTGAGGAACTTCAATATTTTCCATGGTGGTTTTATCAATTTCCATTCCCATCAACAGTGCATTGGGCTCCCTTTTCTCCTTATCCTTGAAAATGCTTGTTATTGCTTGTTTTTTCCTAACAGCCATTCTAATAGGGGTGAGATGATATCTCCTTACAGTTAGGAAGCACTATTTTTCACTGAAATTAAAGTTTTTATGTGCATTAATAAGCATATTCTGGGTCTCTTTATATTGTTTTGATTCCATTTTTTAGATGGTTACAAATAGAGCATTAAATTTCTTGCCACATACTGTCAAGGAATTGCAGGAGGAAATTATAATAGATGAAAAATCTTATGGCATGAAAGCATTCACAGTCTTAATGGTATTTGCTCATTCTTCTAGTCCAAGTGAGCAAACAGCTATCTGATTGAAGGAAATTATTAAATGAATTTCCTATCATTGTCCAATATTTGATCACTTTTGATCATCACACATAAAAATACCTTCTAGTAATAAGAGAAGGATAAAAGTAAAAATGGTCTCATGGAAAGGACAATTGCGCTTCTAAGCTTTTCCTGAAGAATCACAGTGCCTCCATGTCTTTCCCCTTTCCATTGAAGTGTTAGAATAAAAAGCAGGACAATGAGCAAGTAACTTTCCCTGCCTTTCAAGTGTCCTTTACACTTCCTCTGTCGCTCTTCATATAATGACCGGATACACTCTAGAGACCACGGGTGATGACAAATTGGGAAAATTAGTTTAGAAGAAAAGTAAAGCTTCAGTCTGAAACAGCAACGTGAAAGCCAGTGCAATTTAGATGCCAAAATTGTTCAGAATCTAAAAATACTCTTTTGGAAATTAAAGAAATTGTAAGGATTATACACTCCTAAGTGTTAGTTCAATGAATTCACTTTTGAAAATTGTTTTCAAAACCTTTATAAGTTCTGCTTAAATGGGTTTTCAAGTGTTATATTATGGACCCAAGGAACACTTTATGAATTCAGTTTCAAGAATCAACCCTTAGAAAATTAAGAATGGGTTTAAGGAATAAATTTAAACCTCTCAGAAGTGTACAGACTCCAGCTTCAGGACAAAGGAAAACCAATATAATGGACATGGTTTCTATGGGGAAAACTCTAAGAAATAAAGATTTTAAGAGGCAGTTGTGTCCTTTAGCTTTTGTGTCTGTAGGAGGCAAAATTCATATTGTATCCAAGCAGGTTGATAGCAAATTTGGTTTATGGCTTACATGAAAAGTAGCAGAAAACAATTCTAAGAAAAAAATATTTTGTTGGCCAGATTTTTAACACTGTAAAAAATGAATAAAGACAGAAGCCCAGAAAAACTTGAGTTAAATCCCTTCTAACTTTGTATATGTATCTGTATGCTGAGTCGCTTCAGTCGTGTCCAACTCTGTGCGATCCTATGGACTGCAGCCCTCCAGGCCCTTCTGTCCATGGGACTCTTCAGGCAAGAATACTAGAGTGGGTTGCCATTTCCTTCTTTTATATATATATATATATACACACATATCTTATATATATGAAGATATATACATGTCTTCAGTTTAGGAATAACACACCAAGATAAGTTAGATCACATCAGATCAGATCAGCCGCTCAGTCATGTCCAACTCTCCGCGACCCATGCATTGTAGCACGCCAGGCGTCCCTGTCCATCACCAACTCCCGGAGTTCACTCAGACTCACCTCCATCAAGTCCGTGATGCCATCCAGCCATCTCATCCTCTGTCATCCCCTTCTCCTCTTGCCCCCAATCCCTCCCAGCATCGGAGTCTTTTCCAGTGAGTCAACTCTTCGCATGAAGTGGCCAAAGTACTGGAGTTTCAGCTTTAGCATCATTCCTTCCAAAGAAATCCCAGGGCTGATCTCATTCAGAATGGACTGGTTGGATCTCCTTGCAGTCCAAGGGACTCTCAAGAGTCTTCTCCAACACCACATTTCAAAAGCATCAATTCTTCGGTGCTCAGCTTTCTTCACAGTCCAACTCTCACATCCATACATGACCACTGGAAAAACCATAGCCTTGACTAGACGAACCTTTGTTGGCAAAGTAATGTCTCTGCTTTTCAATATGCTATCTAGGTTGGACATAACCTTCCTTCCAAGGAGTAAGTGTCTTTCAATTTCATGGCTGCAGTCACCATCTGCAGTGATTTTGGAGCCCAGAAAAATAAAGTCTGACACTGTTTCCACTGTTTCCCCATCTATTTCCCATGAAGTGATGGGACCGGATGCCATGATTTTCGTTTTCTGAATGTTGAGCTTTAAGCCAACTTTTTCACTCTCCACTTTCACTTTCATCAAGGGAAGTTAACACTATGTCCAATTTTATGTGTGTAATTTTATTCACCAAGGCTGATTCTAGATGTCACTTTATTTTTACAGGTAACAGCATCAATATATTGTGTTCTTTGATGTCTACAAAATTTTATTTGGGTCACTTTCTTTAATTAAAGCTTTTTGTTATTATTCATTATCACACTATATCAAGCAGGATTTCCTTTTTTGTTTGTTTGTTTGTTTGAAATTGATCACTTCTTTTGCTATTAAGAGAAACCCTCTTTTAGGAGGTTTCAGCTTCAAAGTATCACAGATAGACATCCAGGGTGAGACAGAGTTACATATGTGAAAGGAGGTGGGTATGAGTGTGAGTGGGTGTATGCATGTGTGTTTCAGCACTTACACACACTCTCCTTTCCTGTCCCAAGATGAGCTCATCTTTTCTGGTTATTTCCTCCGTACTCACAAGCAGCCAGCTTGCTCTTTCATTTGAAAGTAGCTGGCGATAATGAAGAAGCCAGCGATGAGACACACTCAACTATTTCCTGTGACTTCCCATGTTTACTTGGTGACATTGTGTGTGCTTAGTCACTCAGTCCTGTCCCACTCTTAGTGACCCCGTGGACTGTAGCCCACCAGTATCCTCTGTCCATGGGGATTCTCCAGGCCAGAAGACTAGAGTGGGTTGCCATGCCCTCCTCCAGGGGATCTTCCCAACCAGGGATTGAACCCAGGTCTCCCGCATTGCAGGCAGATTCTTTACCATCTGGGCCACCAGGGAAGCCCAGGAATACTGGAGAACGTAGCTTATGGAGGCACATATATGATTAACAGGATAAAGTTGCATGGGAGGGAGGTGTGCTGGAGAGCAGGGTCCAGGCAGCCGGGGGTGTACTCCCACCCCGGGTGGGGTCCAGCCTGGCCTGTGTAGCCAGAGGTCTGATCGGCATAGGAATGGCCATTAAACAGCTAAAAGTGAGGCTACTTGTGGGGAAGCTGTCAATTAAAACTCTCCCAAAATAATTTCGCAGAACAGACATAAATGCAAATCAGCCTCTCCTCGAAGCTATTAGGCAGTTCCCCACCCACTTCTGTGCACTGCCGTTCCAGAGTTTAGAGGCAGAGGGAGGCCGCACAGGATTACATAAGGCTAATTGTGTGGCAGCTCTAATTCCCGAAGTTTCTACCTCCATCCCGCAGACTTATTCCAGCTGTGCGAAAGCAATAAAGTGGCCCCTAAACAATGAGGTGATGAAGTGACTTCTTAATGGAAAAAAAAAATGGCTTTCATTTGTTTTTCCAGCTTTCTCCAAAGTTAGACCTATAATTCAAGAAACTTCATACTACAGCTGCCATGAGGTCATGTCATTAGGTGACACCAGCATCATTTGAACTGTGGCCATCTCTTCCGTGTGGGTTTGCACTCCCCAGGCTCCGACCTCCATCCTGTGCCTGATGTGTTAAGTAACTGCTCTGCATTGCTGAAGAACATCCTCACCCCTGCAAACACCCAGGGCAGACTGCTGGGATCTCTAACTACCTCATACCCTGTGCATTTGACCCTGAATTCCTTGAAGAGTTTCATGAAACTAATTTACAACAGCGAACCAATGTTGCCATGAACTAGTGACAGAACAAGAGGAGCAAAAACCAAATGATTTGTCTACAAACATTTTAAAATGATGAAGACATTGATGCCAACTAGGTAATCAAATTTATTGTAAGGTAAAATTATATAAGATAAAGCCACTTTCCTCCCAAAATGGCCAAAAACTTTAACGCTTACTTCAAAAGTCAACAGTTGGGGTAGAAATCTAGCCAGTTTGGAATGCATGTATTCCCTTTTTTAAAAAAAAAAGCACAGGAGACCCTGCCTGAACAAGGCAGACAAGATCTTTCGTGGATCATGAGTTCAAATGTTGGTGGCAGGAAGACAGACAGCCAGCACAGGAAAAGAAGGATACAGGGAGTTGCATGCCCCTGAAGTCAAGGGAGGCAATGTCCCAAGAATGAAGGACAGTGAACTGTGCCTCGGGCTGCAGCAAGACAGAGCAGAGGGCACACAGACACTGGTGGTTTCAGTGGGAGTGGGAAGGAGTGCCCGGGTTATAACAGTCATCCAAGTACTCTTACATGTCATGTGTGTTTAAAAACTTTCAGGAGCACAGGACCTCGGATCCATTTCTATCATCAGACTTCTTAGATGGACCAGGAAAAGGGGGTTCAGAGAGAATGTTGGCAGACAGTTCAGGTGTGTTCTCACTGTGCGCAGGTGTCTCTGTATAAATGAGACCCACTGAATCCTGCAGGGAGATTCCAGGAGCTCCTCGAGGAAGCTGGTGTTCCTAAGAGGGAGGGGGATGGAAAGAGAAAGGAAAGCTAGTGTCTGTTTGCACGGTTCACAAGTTCAGACTGCAGGGGATCGGGGCCAGGCTTGCTCACTGGACAGTCATAAACCTGAAGGTGCACGCCAGCCCCCATGCTGTATGTCTGTCCACAGCACCCACTGTACAAGAGTTAGTAACTCTGAGGACCAAAAGCAGGTACAATCAGGAAATGCATTTTTTCATTGTACTCATGTGAAAAGTACTGCAGTCTATTCCTGGATCCTCCTTAAAGCAAACAATGGCAAGAGCAGAAGCCATTTTTAACTTTCTATTTAGATTTGTTTTTTATAGACTCCCAAGAGGCTGCAAAGAACTGCACAGGGAGGTCCTCTGCACCCTTTCCTCAGCCACCCACAATGTGAGCATCTTGAATAATGGTAGTAGCATTCTGAACACAAGATGTGGCATCGGTACAATCCACAGCACTTACTGAGGTTTTCTCGTCAGTACATGAACTCATGTGTTTGTGTGTGTGTATGTGTGTGTGTGTGTGTGTGTGTGTGTGTGTGTGCATGGAATTTTATCATATATAGATAACCTTGTGTGGGCTTCCCAGGTGGCACTAGTGGTAAAGAACCCACCTGCCAATGCAGAAGATATAAGAGATGTGGGTTCAATCCCTGGGTCAGGAAGATGCCCTGGAGGAGGGCTTGACAATCTACTCCAGCATTCTTGTCTGGAGAATCCCATGAACAGTGGAGCCTGGCGGGCTATAGTGTGTGGGGTCACAAAGAGTCGGAAGCAACTGAAGAGACTGAGCAAGCACAGCTTTGGGTGACCATCATTTTCCCTGGTCCATGAAAGACACCCTCCCTCTATCCGTTTATAGCCACACCAGCCCCCTCCCACGCCGCCCCAATGCCTGGCAACCAGTCATTGACTCTCCATCCCTAAAATTATTTTAATCCCATGCATGTTACATCAGTGAAGTCATATAGTAGGTACCCTTTTGAAATCGGCATTTTCCATTCAGCATAATTTCACTAGCAGTTCATCAAAGTGATAATGAACAGTTTATCCCTTTCGACTGCTGAGCAGTTTTCCACATTATGGGAGCACCGCCGTCCATTAACCATTTGCCCACTGGATGCTTGGGCGCTTTCCAGTCGTTGGCCACTATGAATAAAGCTGATGCAGGCATCTGTGTACAGTCTCCCGCTTGATGACAAGTCTTCATTTTCCTGTGATAAATGTCCCAAGGCGCCATTAGTAGGTCATGTGTGAACTCAATTATTCATTCTGAAAGGAGCTGCTGATGCAGAAACCACGTTTAATACCATCTCACGAGATAGAAGCCGATCCTGTGGTGCTGCGGTTTTCTTTTCTCTGGCCCCTACGTGTTTTTCACCAGCATCTATAATCCTAAATAAATTACCCTCCCTCACTTCTGCCTTGACTATTCCAAGAGTCTACTAATCATTTCCTGCCTCTCCTCTTTTCTGGTTCCAATGGTGTGAAGCGGTGATCTGGACACGGATTTCAAGGGAAAGAGTGATAGGAAGCTGTCAGTCCCTAAGGTAGCTTTAGTGGACTTTTTCATTTTCAGCTTTTCATTTTTCAGACCTAAACGTGTAAAAAAATCCAAGTTCCAATAGATCAAATAACTCTACCAACTTCTTTTCAGACAATACCGTACATAACCATAAGATGATTATCAAAACCAGAAAATTAGCAATGATACAAAACTATTAAAGCACAATTTTTCAGATTTTGCTAATCATGGATGGATGTCCTTTTCCTGGTCCACAGTGCTTGGACCTCAATCTCAGCATAATACCATGCCAAACCTCTACATTCTGAACTGGATCACTCAGAGCTTCTTCTAATTGTTTGACAAAGAATGCTGTCTCTTACCGCTTTTCTATTGTGTAGTACTCCTTCCTTCTGGAACATTCTTCTCCCCCTATTTACTATGCCACATATATATGATGAAATATTACTCAACTGTGAGAAAGAAATCATGTCACATGTGACATGGATGGACCTTGAGAGCATTTTGCTAAGTGAAATAAATCAAACAGAGAAAGACAAATATTATATGACTTTCCTTACATGTGGAATCTGAAGAGGCCAAGTTCATAGAAATAGAGTAGGGTGGTGCTTGCCTGATTCTGGGGAAGGGGGAAAATGGGGAGATGTTGGTCAAAGTGTCCAAGCCTCCAGTTATAAGATGCAGGTTTCCTTGGTGATCCAGAGGTTAAGACTCTGCACTTCCACTGCAGGGGTCCCAGGTTCAATCCCTGGTCAGGAAAGTTCTGCATGCCCTGAGGAGCAGCCAAAAAGAGAAAAAAATAGATGCACAAGTTCTGGGGATCTAATGTACAACATGGTGACTATAACTGAAATACTGTATTATACACTTGAAATTTGCTAGGAGAGTAGATGTTGAATGTTCACAGCACACCAAAAATAAACAGATAATTATGTAAGGTGATAGAGGTGTTAACTACCCCCATACTGATTTAGACTGAGACACTATGTGTTATGCTTAGTAGCTCAGTCATCTCTGACTCTTTGCAATCCTTTGGACTACAAACCGCCAGTCTACTCTGCCCATGGGATTTTTTCAGGCAAGAATACTGGAGTGGGTTGCCATTTCTTCCTCCAGGGAATGTTGCTGACCCAGGGATCAAACCCAGATTTCCTGTGTCTTCTGCATTGCAGGTAGATTCTTTATCCACTGAGCCACTTGGGAAACCGGATAGTAATCAATTCACAATATGTAAGTGTACCCAGACACTTTGTTGTATACCTTAAAGTCACATCACATTATATGTAAATTATATTTCAATAAAGCTGGGGGAAGGAGGCAAAATTCAGAATTCAAAGTTGTCTGCAACAGAAACAAAGATTAGAAGAAACACAAAAAATGGATTTAAATTAGTAGAATTGGAAAAAAATCATATACAGCAAACTTTGAAGATGTAGAACCAAAAAAAGGAAAAGATTTCAATGATACTCATTTTGGATGCATATGATTTAATCAAATCAGATACATAATTCAAATTCATTTTACCTGATTCTCTTTAGTTTTTTTTTTTAATGTGGTTATTATGAAATGCAAATGTACATATATGTGGCTCAAAATATATTTCTACAACACACAGCATTCTAGATTATTACCTCTTTGGATATATATGTTTTTCTTAACCAGTTTATGTTCTGCACCCAGAAAAATTTCTGACTATTTAACAGATATCTAAGAAGGAAAAGAGGGAAAGGTGAAAGGAAGGAAAGAAGGAAGGAAGAAGTAAGGGTAGGCGGATGCAGTTAGGGATGATTCCGCATATATAACATTTAAGTTGTCAAGTGCAAAATAAAGGATTCTTCCCTTTTCTCTATCTTTCTACCACAGCTGAATTGAGAGGGGATTGGTTTATTCAGGAAATTGAGCATAGATGCTGATATTTTTGCACTGTATCTTCAGGAAAATTAAGAAATGAATCCTTTCATGAAAGACTCAGCAAAGTGCATTACAGAGCTGGGTTGTGAGAATCTACTGAAGGCTTTCAGTCTATTGGGGCTTTCCTCACAGGTGAGCTGACAGCTATTTGGAGACTGCGCATGCGCTGCCCAGCACAGAGCCTCTCCCTACCCTGCAGGAGGGGACCTAGCAGGTTTCTTAAAAGCCAGAGGTGGGCTTCCTTCAGTTGTCAACGCGTCTTCTGGGTTATTTTTAAAGAATAATGAACCAAGATGACTCACCCACAGCCCTGCACGAAAGGAACAAACCTAAGTGGTAGTTAATGTATGGTTTGCAGAGTCGACTTTTAAGAAAAATCAACCCACCCTGCTTCTCTGCCTGCTTAGAAGACGTTTCTTCTTCCTCCGTCATCAAGTCTAGGGAAGGATGCAGCCCTGTTGAACCATCAACAGGGCAGAGTCAAGATGTAGAGGACACACAAAACTTTCTCTCTTTTTTTTAAGGTATGGGTTCTTTTATTACCCAAGTGTTGCTCAGTTTTTCAGAAACACACGTTTTTACATAAAATGAGATATTTCTTATGTTTTCTTTTTCTCTTTGCTACCTTTTCTTCTGTGGAACTCTGACTGAAAGAGAACTCTGACATTTGCATGATTTGGCAGGTGGTTGCAAATAATTAACAAATAATGAATTCTTAGGAAAAACAAAAGCATTGTCTTTAAGTAAATAATAAATATGGAATACCATCCAAACTTATATTGCTTTTACATCCTCATGCATGCATAAGTGCTAAATTGCTTCAGTCATGTCCAACTCTGTGCAACCCTACAGATTGTAGCCTACCAGGCTCCTCTGCCCATGGGGATTCTCCAGACAAGAATACTGGAAAGGGTTACCATGCCTTCCTCCAGAGTATCTTCTCAACCCAAGTATTTAACTGGAGTCTCCTGCATTGCAGGTAGATTCTCTACTGGTGAACCACCACAGAAATCCAAGAGCAGTCTTACATCCACTTAAAGAAGTGGATTTATTACCCAGGTATTTTCAGTATATTTTTGTTTCCAAAATCTCTATCATATGACAGACTAAGATAAAAGGATAAGCAAATTGCTTTCCAAAAACATGAGCATGTTCTGTAGCCCATCAGGTTCCTCTGTCCATGGAGTTCTCCAAGCAAGAATACTGGAGTGGAGAGCCATTCCCTTTTCCAGGAAATCTTCCTGACTCAGAGATCAAACCTAGATCTCCTGCATTCCAAGCAGATTCTTTATTGTTTGAGCCACCAGGGAAGCACAGCTTGTAAACTAAACTCACTTACATGTAAACCTTTTCCCATCCTCTCAACACCAAATAGCAAAACCAGCTTTTTTGATGATCCAATGGATGTTGGCAATTTGATCTCTGGTTCCTCTGCCTTTTCTAAATCCAGCTTGAACATCTGGAAGTTCACAGTTCACATATTGTTGAAGCCTGGCTTGGAGAATTTTGAGCATTACTTCACTAGTGTGTGAGATGAGTGCAACTGTGCGGTAGTTTGAGCATTCTTTGGCATTGCATTTCTTTGGGATTGGAATGAAAACTGACCTTTTCCAGTCCTGTGGCCACTGCTGAGTTTTCCAAATATGCTGGCATATTGAGTGCAGCACTTTCACAGCATCATCTTTCAGGATTTGAAATAGCTCCACTGGAATTCCATCACCTTCACTAGCTTTGTTCATAGTGATGCTTCCTAAGGCCCACTTCCCTTCACATTCCAGGATGTCTGGCTCTAGGTCAGTGATCACACCATCGTGATTATCTGGGTCGTGAAGATCTTTTTTGTACAGTTCTGTGTATTCTTGCCACCTCTTCTTAATATCTTCTGCTTCTGTTAGGTCCATACCATTTCTGTCCTTTATCGAGCCCATCTTTGCATGAAATGTTCCCTTGGTATCTCTAATTTTCTTGAAGAGATCTCTAGTCTTTCCCATTCTGTTGTTTTCCTCTATTTCTTTGCATTGATTGCTGAGGAAGGCTTTCTTATCTCTTCTTGCTATTCTTTGGAACTCTGCATTCAGATGCTTATATCTTTCCTTTTCTCCTTTGCCTTTTGCTTCTCTTCTTTTCACAGCTATTTGTAAGGCCTCCACAGACAGCCATTTTCTTTTTTTGAATTTCTTTTCCGTGGGGATGGTCTTGATCCCTGTCTCCTGAACAATGTCACAAACCTCAGTCCATAGTTCACCAGGCACTCTATCAGATCTAGTCCCTTAAATCTATTTCTCACTTCCACTGTATAATCATAAAGGATTTGATTTAGGTCATACCTGAATGGTCTACTGGTTTTCCCTTCTTTCTTCAATTTCAGTCTGATTTTGGCAATAAGGAGTTCATGATCTGAGCCACAGTCAGCTCCCGGTCTTGTTTTTGCTGACTGTATAGAGCTTCTCCATCTTTGGCTGCAAAGAATATAATCAATGTGATTTTGGTGTTGACCATCTGGTGATGTCTATGTGTAGAGTCTTCTCTTGTGTTGTTGGAAGAGGGTGTTTGCTATGACCAGTGCATTTTCTTGACAAAACTCTATTAGTCTTTGCCCTGCTTCATTTCGTATTTCAAGGCCAAATTTGCCTGTTACTCCAGGTGTTTCTTGACTTCCTACTTTTGCATTCCAGTCGCCTATAATGAAAAGGACAACTTTTTTGGGTATTAGTTCTAAAAGGTCTTGTAGGTCTTCATAAAACCATTCAACTTCAGCTTCTTCAGCATTACTGGTTGGGGCATAGACTTGGATTGCTGTGATAGTGAATGGTTTGCTTTGGAAACGAACAGAGATTATTCTGTCATTTTTGAGACTACATCCAAGGACTGCATTTCAGACTCTTTTGTTGACTGTGATGGCTACTCCATTTCTTCTGAGGGATTCCTGCCCACAGTAGTAGATATAATGGTCATCTGAGTTAAATTCACCCATTCCAGTCCATGTTAGTTCACTGATTCCTAGAATGTGAACATTCACTCTTGCCATCTCTTGTTTGACCATTTCCAATTTGCCTTGATTCATGGGCCTGACATTCCAGGTTCCTATGCAATATTGCTCTTTACAGCATCGGACCTTGCTTCTATCACCAGTCACATCCACAGCTGGGTATTGTTTTTGCTTTGGCTCCATCCCTTCATTCTTTCTGGAGTTATTTCTCCACTGATCTTCAGTTGCATATGGGGTACCTATTGACCTGGGGAGTTCTTCTTTCAGTATCCTATCATTTTTCCTTTTCATACTGTTCACGGGGTTCTCAAGGCAAGAATACTGAAGTATTCTTGCTTCTGTTAGGTCCATAATATTTTTGTCCTTAACTGAGCCCATCTTTGCAAGAAATGTCCCCTTAGTATTTTTTTATTTTCCTGAAGAGATCTCTAGTCTTTCCCATTCTACTGTTTTCTTCTATTTCTTTTTCCTCTACTTCATTCTTTCTTAAAGAGATGGGAATACCAGACCACCTGACCTGCTTGGTAAGAAATCTGTATGCAGGTCAAGAAGCAACAGTAGAACTGGACATGCAACAACATGTCTGGTTCCAAACATGACTGGTTCTAAATTGGTAAACGAGTACATCACAGCTGTATATTGTCACCCTGCTTATTTAACTTATATGCAGAGGACATCATGAGAAATGCTGGGCTGGATGAAACACAAGCTGGAATCAAGATTGCTGAAAGAAATATCAATAACCTCAGATATGCAGATGACACCACCCTTATGGCAGAAAGGGAAGAAGAACTAAAGAGCCTATTGATGAAAGTGAAAAAGGAGAGTGAAAAGGTTGGCTTAAAACTCAACATTCAGAAAACGAAGATCATGGCATCTGGTCCCATCACTTCATGACAAATAGATGGAGAAACAGTGAAAAGAGACTTTATTTTTCTGGGCTCCAAAATCACTGCAGATGGTGACTGCAGCCATGAAATTAAAAGACACTTGCTCCTTGGAAGAAAAGCTATGACCAATCTAGATAGCGTATTAAAAATGAGCAGAGACATTACTTTGCCAACAAAAGTCTGTCTAGTCAAAGATATGGGTTTTCCAGTAGTCATATATGATGTGAGAGTTGGACTACAGAGAAAGCTGAGTTCTGAAGAATTGATGCTTTTGAACTGTGGTGTTGGACTCTTGGACTGAGTCCTTTGGACTGCAAGGAGATCCAATCAGTCCATCCTAAAGGAAATCAGTCCTGAATATTCATTGGAAGTACGGATGCTGAAGCTGAAACTCCAATACTTTGGCCACCTGATGCAGAGATCTGACTTATTTGACAAGACCCTGATGCTGGGAAAGATTGAAGGCAGGAGGAGAAGGGGATGACAGAGGATGAGATGGTTGGATAGCATCATCAACTCGATGGACATGAGTTTGAGTAAGCCCTGGGAGTTGGTGATGGACATGGAAGCCTGGAGTCATCGCAAAGAGTCAGACACAACTGAGTGACTGAACTGAACTGAACAAAACCAGGAAGAAGAGAGGGACAGTCTACAAAAGAATATCATCAGTTCAATAAAATGCTCAAATTTCTCATCTGGCCAACACTTCCCAGGACTTTATTAAATCACATTTATGTGGTTACATGACTCCAGGGCCAGGTAGAGTTTCAAGGATGCTACAAAGGAGCTAAATGACTAAGTCAACTGAAAAATGACAGAGACTGAAATCCAAGCGAGTTTCAAAGTCCATATTTCCACACTAAGGAGGCTGATATCTTGCTGTTTGTGAAACTACCAGCAGTTTCCAGGCCATGTTCAGCAGTCATCATCAACGAAACCCATTATTGTCATTTGCCACTCCTCCTTAAGGGAAGTGTGGGCCCAATTCCTTTTCTTTAGGAGCATTTAGATGAGCCCAATTTTTTTTTCTTTTTAATTGGAGGATAATTGCTTTACAATGTTGTGCTGATTTCTGCCACACATCAACATGAATCAGCCATAGGTATACTCTTAAACCTCCCTCCCATCTCCCATCCCATCCCACCCCGCTAGGTTGTCACAAGCACAGGGTTTGAGCTCCCAGTGTCAACGGCCAATCCCCACTGGCTATGTATTTTACATATGGCAGTGTATATGTTTCTAGGCTACTCTCCCAGTTTGTCCCACCTTCTCTCTCCCTAACTATGTCCACAAGTCTGTTCACTATGGCTATAGAAGAGCCCACTTTTTTTAGAGCTGTGCCTCTCGCTAGAATAATGCTTCAAAAGAATCTGCCTGCAATGTGGCAGATCTGGGTTCGATCCCTGGAGAAGGAAATGACTCTAGTATTCTTGCCTGGAAAATTCCATGGGCAGAGGAGCCTGAGCTGAAGTCCATAAGGTCACAAAGAGTCAGGCACGACTGAGCAACTAACACTTTCACTTACTAGAGTAGAGCAAGAATCTTATGCTGTGTTGCTTGAAGCTATGCGGTTTTTCAACCCCAAAGCTTTTCCAATCCTGATCACAAACACTGTGTTTGAGCTCACCACCCATCGAACATGCCAGTTCATTTTATATACCATTAGTGGCTTCATTCCTTGACTTTAAAATCCTCTTCCCAGTATCTTCAAATAGCAGAGAAATATTTTGGATAATAGCAATAATCCCTGACCACAAATAACTGTGAGCAAAACTGCTGAAACCAGAGAGGATGCAGGAATGTTTCCATCTTCTTGCAGAAAAGAAAATAAATGGTTAAATGCAAAGTGGGAGGAAGCCACGCAGGCATTGGTGGGAAGTTGTTACATGTAGATTTTTCACTCAATGGTGAAATGCTTGAGCTTTCTGTACATCAAAAACCCAAAAAATTATTTTACACTGTGAACAAAACAGGGAACAAAGGCAGAGAAGCTGCTATGAACTTTCACAACGCTGGCCATGGCTTTTTGGATGTATAGGGCGTAAAAGTACAGAGAAGTATATAGAGTTGCAAGTGCCTTTGGTTAACATGAAAAAGTTATTATTATAAGTGACTCAAGATAAGACCAACCCACAGTCTGTCTTATCCTCTCCTGCATTCAAGCCACAGAAAGTGGCTGAACCAGGTCCAAACCCTGCAGGACTTAGCAGGCTGACATACTGCCCCAGTGGTCAGACCTCCACCGACCCTGGGTCTCGGCTTCTCCTGTACAACCCTGAAGACCTAGAGCTGATGTCTGTGGTCAGGCTTCCTTTCAGTTCTATTAATAATGTCTGGTCAGATTAGTCACATCTGCTCAGAGACATAAAGCCCTGATTTAAACATTCAGTGATAAAACAGAGCAGCAGAACCAAAGCTAGATGCCAGAAAGCTAAATCTGCCTCTAGGGAAAGTCAAAATACATATTTACTACTTCAGTCTTTATCTACACCCCAACTTTTCTGCCAGAAATATAAGACTAGCAACGAGTCTCAAGACCAGATTTAACTTGACTGCACTGAGATTGTGACAGTCTTAGAGAACTGAAACTGCTGTTCTAAACCCTTAGTTACAGAATTCTTCCTCCATGTGTCAGTAGACTCTGATTAATCAGTCCCTCTCCTATTCTGTATCTGAAGACTTGATAACCAGACCACAGAGAAAGTCTTTTTATTCATTTTGCCAAGAAAGGCACGATTACATTTTTTTCCTTCCAGATTGAGTTGGTGTAGTGTATTCTTGGTTATCAAAATACTCATAGCTTTGGGACTTTGAAATGGTAAATATTCATGATGTGTGAAACAGCATGATACATAACTGTATGGTCTTCATTACATAAAAATGGATGCTTAGTTGCGAAGATACACAAACGAGACCTAGAAGGACATGTCACGGTAAACTGCTTGTGATTCTGAATGACTTCGTTTTTTGCTTCTTGTGCTTCTTGGTTTCCTGTTATGCACATGTTAACTTTTAAGAAATAAATGTTATTTTACAAACCTTAAAAAAAAAAAAAAAGAAAGGATGGAGTTTCCCTAAATCAGTCGTTTTATTAGCAGTGGAATCCTATCTTTAAATGATAGTTTATAATGTGAGCCTTTTTCAGAATCTTTTTTATGTGGACCAGAAAGCCCTTTACTTTGATGGGAGTTTCTGTGATGGATAAAGGACCAGGGGTAAAAACACCCCCTGACTGCCCTTCCCCTGCCCACCTGATGCTTTCTCTGTAGAAGCTCAGCAGAGGCAGAGTGTGAGACCAGTGACCTGGATAAGAAGAAGGGCATCTCTGAACAGGCACTTTGATCTGATAGCAAAAGTCCCAGTGACCGCACTTTACTTCCACAATGAGCCACCAGCTGCCACACCACACCACAACACCTACAACCTCAGGTTAGCCTGCAGTGATGCTAAACCTCTAAACAACCTTAGAAGCACAGGTCAAAGGTTGTGACCTCAGAGGAAGAAAATAATTCTTCGTATTTGCTTATATTCATCTAGCTTTGGACACTTCACGATGTGCTGTATCTTGCTTATTACAACCATCGAACTTTCTGTTTCTTCATGGTTGGGTTAGTGCCCATTCAGCAACATTTCTCAACAATTCACATAGTGTGTAGCATAAAGGAAGCTAAATTTTATCAGGTTGCTCTGAATTAAAGGACTTCCCTGGTGGTTCAGATGGTAAAGTATCTGCCTACAATGTGGGAGACCCAGGTTCAATCCCCTGGGTCAGGAAGATCTCCTGGAGAAGGAAATGGCAACCCACTCCAGTACTCTTGCCTGGAAAATCCCATGGATGGAGGAACCTGGTAGGCTACAGTCCGTAGGGTCGCAAAGAGTCAGACACAACTGAGCGACTTCACTTTTCACTTTTACTTTCTGAATTAAATGTTTCCTAAAAACAAGCAAATAAACAGAAAAGTGCCTTAAACTTGGAGCTGGCCCATGCTCCCTTCAACTTATTACTGGGAGAACAGCATGGAAGCCCAGTTTTTCACCAAGGAAAGTCTGCTCAGGTCCCAATGCCCTTTAATTCACTGGTGAAAATGAACAGAATTCTGCCCCTATGTTAAAGGCTGCAGAAACACTAGATGAACGTCTTCAGTGCTTGGAGCATCTGGTGTCCCAGGATGTCTCGTCTGGTATGTGGTTTGTCCTTCTGTCTGTCTCCACTTAAAAACAGAGCAGGCATTTGCTTAACTTGCGGAATTTATAGCTATTTCTCTGTAAAGTGTTCCTTTGCCATTAAAGGGTTTACAGTCTGATTTTCCTGACAAGCTCCTTTTCATCAATAGACTGTGTGAAACGGCAGCAGGAAAACAGAGAGAAACATAAGGGAAGAGCAATTATTTCCATTTCCTAGCAAAGGCATCACATGAAGCGGAATTCATGAAGCCAAGTGCGTTGTTTCCTCCACAAACAGCACACTCACTCCTGAGCTGGTGGCAACGGGTCAAGAAGATCATGGCCACAGACCTGCCAGATTACAGAGAAAAGTGTGAGAAGAGCCTACTCATTCTAGGGGTGGACCCTTGTGTTGGTGAACGAAAGAGCTGGAAGAGAACATTCTGGAAACTTCTAAGCTACTTTCAGCACAATAAATCTGGGGTCTAACATAAGCAATGTTTGGGGGTTCTAGGGTTAGCAGTCCGATCCTGATGCAAATGTTGGAACATTATCTTCTCTAAAAAGATCATTGCATCTAACACAATGTTATTAATTAATCTCATGGAAACCATATTTTAAGCTTCCAAACAAAGAAACTTTGAGTATGTAGAGTCCAAAGATGGGTCTCCCACATTTATCACACTTAAGAATGATGGAGAGGCTTCCCTGGTGGCCCTAGTGGTTAAGAACCCACCTGCCAAGGCAGGAGACCTGAGAGACAGCAGGTTTGAGCCCCAGGTCGGGAGGATCCCTGGAAGAGGGCATGGCAACCCACTCCAGTGTTCTTGCCTGGAGAACCCCATGCACAGAGGATTGGCAGGCTACTGTCCACAGGGTGGCAAAGAGTCTGGACACGATTGAAGTGACATTAGCAGGTGCATGAGAACGGTGGAAGTACTAATATCTGAACTCCCAGGCCAAGTAAATTCAAACATGGATTCCGGCCGTGGTCCAGAGAAAGAGCCGCGTCACTGAGCTGGGAGAAGTCTCCATCCCTGGGAGTCTCCCCAGAGCCAGCCACAGCAGTGATAGGCACAGACCCAGCAGGTCTGTGTGAAGAACTGGGCCTCCCAGGAAAGCACAGAATTAATCTCCCTGGATGTATGGCAAGTTATGTCCAACCTAGACAGCATATTCAAAGGCAGAGACATTACTTTGCCAACAAAGGTCCGTCTAGTCAAGGCTATGGTTTTTCCTGTGGTCATGTATGGATGTGAGAGTTGGACTGTGAAGAAGGCTGAGCGCCGAAGAACTGATGCTTTTGAACTGTGGAGTTGGAGAAGACTCTTGAAAGTCCCTTGGACTGCAAGGAGATCCAACCAGTCCATTCTGAAGATCAGCCCTGGGATTTCTTTGAAAGGAATGATGCTAAAGCTGAAACTCCAGTACTTTGGCCACCTGATGGGAAGAGTTGACTCAATGGAAAAGACTTTGATGCAGGGAGGGATTGGGGGAAGGAAAAGAAAGGGACGACATAAGATGAGATGGCTGGATGGCATCACTGACTGGATGGATGTGAGTCTGGGTGAACTCCAGGAGTTGGTGATGGACAGGGAGGCCTGGCGTGCTGCGATTCATGGGGTCGCAAAGAGTCGGACACGACTGAGCAACTGAGCTGACTGACTAACTATGTATGGCTTAACCCGCAAGTGCGGGGGAGGGAGTGGGGAACAGACATGCCCCTAGTTCATTCCGCCGTGTGTGACGTCATAGCAGGCCCCCTTCCGCCCTCATCCGCGCCTGTGAATCTCCCTTACGGTCAAACCTCAGTCAGAGCGCAGCTCCTCCTCCTCCATGTTGGCCTCATCTGCCCTCCCTTCCACCTGATCGCTAAGCTCCAGCCACGCTGGCCTCCTGTCCACGGACCATCTGAGCATCGTCACACTGTTCGCTCCAGCCCCTCCCCGGCGCATCCACGCACCTTCAGCCCAGACGGAAGAGGGGTACCTTCTTCCGGTCCGCCGCCAGCCTAAACCAGGGCTTCATTTGACCTCTCCTGTGCGCTCTGCTTTTCTCCTGCAAAGAGAGCTTCTCAGGCTCCGAGTTTGCGTTTAGTAGCTGCCCCACTTGTACTGCAAACCTCTCGAGACCACGGACTGTGTGGATTTCATCCTTGCATTGCCAGGTCTAGAATCATGCGTGGCAAACGTTGGTACTTAGTCCCGTTTTTCTTTTCTTAGTATTCAGTGAGTTCGTGAATG
The DNA here is from genome assembly GCA_935064755.1 of Tragelaphus eurycerus. NCBI lineage: Eukaryota > Metazoa > Chordata > Mammalia > Artiodactyla > Bovidae > Tragelaphus > Tragelaphus eurycerus. Next base: position 7,720,016 of record CAKXYN010000074.1, read on the forward strand.
AGTTATATGCCATGAATAGAAGGAAAAGGAAATGTAGTCAGGAAAAGACCAGTGCAGAGCAGAGTGAGCCAGAGGGAGAGGGGAGGTCTGGGGGACGCTTCCCACGGAGAGGAGGCAGAAAGACAAGAGTGAAGGAAGAGCCGTCAGCAGGGAGAGAATAGCCTTGGAGGGAGACAAGATCAGAGTGGGGCAAGGTCTGTCTTACACACACACACCCCTCTGAGTACGGAGACCTGCTGTCCTCTGTCTTCTTTGATTTGATGACTTCTAGTGGCCAAGAGGGCTTGGTGTCCCCTTGCCTCGACTACACTTTGGACAGGCCTTCTCATCACCCGGCCCTGCCCTCTCTTCCCTGAGAGCATCTCCTCTAGGAAAACTTGTCACTGCCATTGCCCCTTTGAGATACACATTTTTTTTGAAAAGCCTCTTGCTGGTTTTACCACCTAGGACTGTCTTTGCTTAGGACCTGGGAGCCACACCTGGGAAGTGGAGTCTTCAAGGAAGAGACTCCCCATCTCTCGGTTTGTCCAAGTGGTAAAACCACCTTCTGTCCCAAATCTATGAGAAAGTTGACTTGGCCTTTGGGGAAGGCCAGTTAACAAGCACAGTGGCCTAGGACCCCACTCCCACCCCGGCTCTTAAAATCTGCCTAGCCCATGTTTCCATGGACCTCAGGCTGAGTTCTGGCCCCTGGTCTCTGTTGCAACAACCAAGAGTAAAGTCTTCTTTATGTGCCTCGGTGTGTCTGGTACAATGTTGTTTTGATGCTATAAAAGGAGCTTGAGACATCCTCCATAATTTCTTAAAACAAAAAGGAGCATTTCCATTACAAAATGAACTGTGTTTGGTTTTTATGAAACAAGAAGAAAAGGGAAACCCTTTATGTTAAAATAGCATCTGATTTTTTTTCTAAATAAATGAAGCCTATTTTTAGATATGTATATGCTTCTAGAATGGTTCCAGGTTTATGAAGTGAAGAGACAGAATTGTAAGCTGGTTCCTGGCTTTTATTTGGATTCTGCAGGACACGGATTCGCCAGCTCCTGTGAGGAAGTGGGTGCATTGGATGACTTAAGATCCGGGTCCAAGCCGATGGTGCTTTGGTGGCCCCAATGCAATGTTTCCAACAGGCCTCTGAGGTACCAATGAAGACACATTTAAGGATGAAAACAAAAGTCCATCCACAAAGCAAATAAAACCAGCACTTACACTGAGTTCATCTGTTAGAATCAGAGGAATTTGCACTAAATCCAAAGTGAATCAAAACGGATGAAGAAAAGAATAAAATCAGTGGCAAACACTGTCTTTCCCACCAGTGATGCGAGCTCTGCCCACGGGGAGGACAGACGGGCTGTGACCCCCTAAGCACCCCCGCCGCCCTCAGCAGCCAGCCCAGAGTCCACGCCAGCCCTGCCCAGGAGGCCAGGCAAGTCCCACTCCTGCCTACAAGCCCAGCTGCTTAGGCGGGTAAGGCCTTGCACCCACGCCCACCCTTGCCTCTAATTAGCTGGTAATAAGAGTTAATGAAGAGCATTACTTAAAATTCTTTTATAGTTTCTAACTAATGTAATGATGTGAGACAAAATAAGCACTATAACTATTGGAAAGCACATAGCAAAAGGTCTTTGGTGGTGGTGGTTTAGTCACTAAGTCGTGTCTGAGTCTGTGCGACCCTGTGGACTGTAGCCCACCAAGCTCCTCTGTCCATGGGATTTTCCAGGCAAGAATACTGGAGTGTGTTGCCATTTCCTTCTACAGGGGACGTTCCCAAACCAAGGATCAAACTCATGTTTCCTGCATTGCAGATTCTTTACTGACTGAACCACCAGGAAAGTCCAACAAAAAGGCCTTTCTTTATACATATAGAAATTGATAATATGTAATAACAAGGATGAGGAAAAAGGACAAGGAGAGGAAGAAAAATATTTGAGAGCTTGCAGTCTATAAAATATACTGTGCTAACCATTTTGTGTATGCCTCCTCCCAACAATCCTACAGACTGTATTAAAAATAAACCCTTCAAATATCAGCAATCAACAATTAGAACATTTAATAGTAAAATAATTTATAATAGCAACCTACAAAATAAAATACCTCTGGACAAGCCTAACAAAAAAAATAAATTAGGAATTAGGAAACTTCACTTAAAAATATAAAAGTTTCCTGAGGGATTAAAGACTATTTAAATAAAAAGAAAACCACACTGTGACACTTAATGAGAAGGCCGCATACTGGAAGGATAAAGATTCTTCTAAAGTTAATTTATATGTTAACTTTAATACCAATTAAAAATCTAAATATGAGTTTTGGAGAATATCACAGAATGATTATCAAGGCGATGTGAATAAAGTACACCTGTCAAGAAGAGCAAAGAAATTTTTAAAAATTGGAATCAGGAGTGTTCTAAATATTATACATGTTAAATATTAGATAATGTTATTTTTCACTTTATAATGATTAAGTACAAAGCTGCAGATTGATAAATATAAAAGCAGTAACTCAGAAAGAGAATTAATATAAATATATTGATTTCTTAAAACTGACAGATACTTACTGGGCACAGCTCTGTACCCGATGCTGTGCTGGCCCGGGGGTATATCAGAACACAAAGGAGATTCCTGGCCTCATGAATCTCTCAGTCTAGCAGCGAAGATAGACAGCAAACAAGAAAAGAATAGCATATAATTTTAAATTTTCAGTGCATGAGGTAAAGAAAAGAACAGGCGAGAGAAAGCCAAAGAGCTGGAGAAAGCATTTCCAGGTTCAGTGGGGAAGTGGAGGCTGAAGGATGGAGACAGGGCCACATGTTGGGGAAGCAGCCAAGCACAGGTTTAGGGGGAGGAGGGGGCAGCAAGGGAGAGAAAGCCCTGCCTGAGATGAATCTACTCCCAGAGCAGAAACAGAGATGAAGACATAGAGAACAAACGTGTAGACACCAAGGGGGAAAGGGGAGATGAAAACTGGGAGATTGGGATTAACATACACACACTTCTATGTATAAAACAGATGTCTAAGGAGAGCCTCCTATGCAGCACAGGGGAGAAAGGAAGAAGGTGTGATCTGTCTGTAAGATATATATTACGTTAGCCTGAAAAATGCATTCCAGTGTACACTAGGTGCAGACAAATACTGTTTGATGACACTTACTCAAGGTACCTAGAATAGCTAAGTTCATAGAAGTTACAATGGTAGGTGCCAAGTCCCTGGGGTTACAGGGTGAGGAAAGGGACCAGGGACTCAGTGTTTAATGAGGACAGAGTTTCAGTTCAGGAAAGTGAAAAATTCCAGAGAAGGATGATGGTGAGAGTTTTACAACAATGTGACTGTTTTGCCACTGAACTGTACAATGAAATATTGTTCAAATGAAAGAAAGAAAGTGAAGTTGCTCAGTTCAGTTCAGTCACTCAGTCGTGTTCGACTCTTTGCAACCCCATGAATCACAGCACACCAGGCCTCCCTGTCCATCACCAACTCCCAGAGTTCACTCAAACTTAACGTCCATCGAGTCGGTGATGCCATCCAGCCATCTCATCCTCTGTCGTCCCCTTCTCCTCCTGCCCCGAATCCCTCCCAGCATCAGAGTCTTTTCCAATGAGTCAACTCTTCCCATGAGGTGGCCAAAGTACTGGAGTTTCAGCTTTAGCATCATTCCTTCCAAAGAAATCCCAGGGCTGATCTTCAGAATGGACTGGTTGGATCTCCTTGCAGTCCAAGGGACTCTCAAGAGTGTTCTCCAACACCACAGTTCAAAAGCTTCAATTCTTCAGCGCTCAGCTTTCTTCACAGTCCAACACTCACATCCATACATGACCACTGGAAAAACCATAGATTGACTAGACGGACCTTTGTTGGCAAAGTAATGTCTCTGCTTTTGAATATGCTATCTAGGTTGGTCATAACTTTGCTTCCAAGGAGTAAGTGTCTTTTAATTTCATGGCTGCAGTCACCATCTGAAGTGATTTTGGAGCCCAGAAAAATAAAGTCTGACACTGTTTCCCCTGTTTATCCATCTATTTGCCATGAAGTGATGGGACCAGATACCATGATCTTCGTTTTCTGAATGTTGAGCTTTAAGCCAACTTTTTCACTCTCCTCTTTCACTTTCATCAAGAGGCTTTTGAGTTCCTCTTCACTTTCTGCCATAAGGGTGGTGTCATCTGCATGTCTGAGGTTATTGATATTTCTCCCAGCAATCTTGATTCCAGCTTGTGCTTCTTCCAGTCCAGCGTTTCTCATGATGTACTCTGCATTAAAGTTAAATAAGCAGGGTGACAATATACAGCCTTCATGTACTCCTTTTTCCTATTTGGAACCAGTATGTTGTTCCACGTCCAGTTCTAACTGCATATAGGTTTCTTAAGAGGCAGGTTAAGTGGTCTGACATTCCCATCTCTTTCAGAATTTTCCACAGTTTATTATGATCCACACAGTCAAAGGCTTTGGCATAGTCAATAAAGCAGAAATTGATGTTTTCTGGGACTCTCTTGCTTTTTTGATGATCCAGCAGATGTTGGCACTTTGATCTCTGGTTCTCTGCCTTTTCTAAAACCAGCTTGAACATCTGGAAGTTCATGGTTCATGTATTTCCGAAGCCTGGCTTGGTAATAGAAGCAAGATCCAATACAGTAAAGAGCAATATTGCATAGGAACCTGGAATGTTAGGTTCATGAATAAAGGCTAATTGGAAGTGGTCAAACAGGAGATCTCAAGAGCGAATGTTGACATTCTAGGAATCAACGAACTAAAATGGACTGGAACGGGTGAATTTAACTCAGATGACCATTATATCTACTACTGTGGGCAGGAACCCTTCAGAAGAAATGGAGTAGCCATCATGGTCAACAAAAGAGTCCGAAATGCAGTCCTTGGATGCAATCTCAAAACGACAGAATGATCTCTGTTCATTTCCAAGGCAAACCATTTGCTATCACAGTAATCCAAGTCTATGCCCCAACCAGTAACGCTGAAGAAGCTGAAGTTGAATGGTTCTATGAAGACCTACAAGACCTTTTAGAACTAACACCCCAAAAAGATGTCCTTTTCATTATAGGAGACTGGAATGCAAAAGTAGGAAGTCAAGAAACACCTGGAGTAACAGGCAAATTTGGCCTTGGAATACGGAATGAAGCAGACCAAAGGCTAATAAAGTTTTGCCAAGAGAATGCACTGGTCATAGCAAACACCCTCTTCCAACAACATAAGAGAAGACTCTACACATGGACATCACCAGATGGTCAACACTGAAATCACATTGATTATATTCTTTGCAGCCAAAGATGGAGACGCTCTATACAGTCAGCAAAAACAAGACTGGAAGCTGACTGTGGCTCAGTCATGAACTCCTTATTGCCAAAATCAGACTTAAATTGAAGAAAGTAGGGAAAACCAGTAGACCATTTAGATATGACCTAAATCAAATCCCTTATGATTATACAGTGGAAGTGAGAAATAGATTTAAGGGACTAGATCTGATAGATAGAGTGCCTGATGAACTATGGACAGAGGTTCATGACATTGTACAGGAGACAGGGATCAAGACCATCCCCATGGAAAAGAAATGCAAAAGAGCAAAATGGTTGTCTGGCAAGGCCTTACAAATAGCTGTGAAAAGAAGAGAAGCGAAAAGCAAAGGAGAAAAGGAAAGATATAAGCATCTGAATGCAGAGTTCCAAAGAATAGCAAGAAGGGATAAGAAAGCCTTCCTCAGCAATCAATGCAAAGAAATAGAGGAAAACAACAGAATGGGAAAGACTAGAGATCTCTTCAAGAAGATTAGAGACACCAAGGGAACATTTCATGCAAAAATGGGCTTGATAAAGGAGAAATGGTATGGACCTAACAGAAGCAGAAGATATTAAGAAGTGGCAAGAATACACAAAAGAACTGTATAAAAAGATCTTCATGACAGATAATCACAATGGTGTGATCACTGACCTAGAGCCAGACATCCTGGAATGTGAAGTCAAGTGGGCCTTAGGAAGCATCAATACGAACAACGCTAGTGGAGGTGATGGAATTCCAGTTGAGCTATTCCAAATCCGGAAAGATGATGCTGTGAAAGTGCTACACTCAATATGCCAGCAAATCTGGAAAACTCAGCAGTGGCCACAGGACTGGAAAAGGTCAGTTTTCATTCCAATCCCAAAGAAAGGCAATGCCAAAGAATGTTCAAACTACCACACAATTATACTCATCTCACACGCTAGTAAAGTAATGCTCAAAATTCTCTAAGCCAGGCTTCAGCAATACGTGAAGTTGCTCAGTCGTGTCCAACTCTTTGCAACCCCATGAACTGTATCCTGCCAGCCTCCTCTGTCCATGGGATTCTCTAGGCCAGAATACCAGAGTGGGTTGCCATTTCCTTCTCCAGGGGATCTTCCCAACCCAGGGATCAAACCCAGGTCTCCCACATTGTAGGCAGACTCTTTACCCTCTGAGCCACCAGGCAATCCCATGGTTAAAATAGTAATGTTTTATACTGTGTGCTTTTACCACAATAAAAATGAATTTTTACAAAGAGAGAGAGAAAGAGACAGACTTAGAGAATGAACTTACGGTTGCCGGTACACAGTGCTGTGTTTAAAATGGATAATCAACAAGGATGCAGTGTATAACAAAGGAAAGAAAGAAAGCCCTGCCTGGAGGACACGCTGAGTGAGCGTGTCAGGAGGGAGTGCCTGTGCCCATCACTGCAGACTCGAGGGCTTAAAACAGCACGTTTATCCTGCAGCTCTGGTAAAAGTCTAAGCTGAGTCTCACTGGGCTAACATTGCGGTGTCAACAGGGCTGCACTCCCTCCTGGAGGCAAAGGGAAGCACCTTTTCCCGTCTCAGAGGCAACCTGCACTCTTTGGCTTATGGCCCCCCAGCCACATGCAGAAACAGCAGTGGAGGGGTGAGCCTAGCCTCACATCACTCTGACCCCTCTGCCCCTCTTCCAAAACTGATAAGCAATTTTAATTCCACAGGCGACTTTAATTCCTTTTTGCCATGTAAAGTAACGCATCCACAGATTCCAGGGATGTGGGGACGTTATTTCGCCAACTACAGCCCTAAATGTCATTATATCTTTGAGGGGGAGTCGGTATCATTTTTTTTTTTCCTCTTCTCCTAGACGGTTGAAGTGCTGTGCTATTTTCTTTTCCTTTTAAATATTATTATACATGTCCTGCATTATAGAGAAAAGTGAATTACCAGATAAACGCAACAATCTGTTTGCAAGGAAGCAAAAGGAATGGGCTTTGGATAGGTAAACAGATGTCACTGCATGCCCTCACAAAAATCTGTTTAGGATCCTCTCTTCTGGTAATGATTAGCTTGTTTTATATTTTGTTTTTTTGTTTGTTTGTTTGTTTGTTTGTTTTTAAACAGGACACCACACACACACATGCCCAACCTACTTCCTCTTCTGAAGTGGCTTCAGTCTCAGACATTTATTTCTAAGGAAGAAAAATGAATAAATGAAATCTCTGGCAGAAAGAATGCCACATCCCTCCAAGTGTTTTAACACAACTGGCAACAGTTGGGAGCTGGACTGCAGCCAGGAACTAGAGGTAAATAAGAAAGCTACTTGATTGCTACTCACTGAGGCCCCTGAACATCTGCACCGGCAACTTCAGAGCTGCCTCAGACAGAACTTCTCCTCCCTGGAGCCCCAGCTAAGACACAACCTACCGATACATGCGCCAAAAAAGAAACGGCATTTGCCCCACATGCCAGCTGCGGGCATGGCTTATGGCGCCACGTGAGAAGTCAGTAACACCTACCCAAGGTGAATCAGTTCCACGGTGCATGGGGCAAGGTGGCCCAGGAAGAAATTTCTATCCCAAGCTAGCTTCAGTTTTCTCAAATTTCTATACAAAGACCCTCTCTGAGTTCTCCAACTCCTAGACTCAGTTCTTGGAATGAAGACATAGGATTCAATCAAGATTCTTTTCTGTTTTAAATCTACCATAATAACCAAGAAACTGAGCTATTTAGGGTGCAGGTTCTCCCTCTTGGTGCATTTTGGCCTGTTTAACTCTCCTTTCATGGCTGCCCGAGCCAGAGAGAGGTCTCAGAAGCAATGAGCACTCATACTGATCCGCTTTGGAGTCCCAGCTGTGTGCCTGCCTCTTGTATATAATATATTTAATTCTCCAGGTGGCTCCTCAAATTAAGCCAAAACCAGGTCAATGATGTTAGAGATGGAGCAGAAGGCGAGTTTTTCAGAAGTGTTTGGACCTCCTGCCCCACCACACCGTCATGCCTCTGTATTTATGACAGCGTGAATGGGCAGCGTTCCTTTCTGATTGAGCGCAGACTTCTTCTCAAACGTAACTTCACAGTGAGTCTCTTTTGCATTCGCATCATCTCTTTAGTATGGGAACATCCTCCCTACAGAAACAGAGTCCAAAGAATTATTACGTGGACCAACTCTGGCAGGACTACACAAGGGAAAATGGCAAAACACATTTTTCATTTAATAAAATTCATTTTGAAAAAGTGTATCTATTATTTATTTTATGCATGTTTTAAAATACAGCTTCTATCTCCCAAGTGGGTATTTTGGAGAATTCTATAACTGGCTAATTCAACTGTACTACATGAATTAAAATGAAAAATCACTTATGACTATAGACACTCCAAGCAAAATCCATATTTTCCATTTCATAGCTTTGTCCAAACTGACAAACCATCAAGATGTTTGACTTGGTTGGTGAATAACCAGAAATGATTTTACCAAGAAAAAAAAAAGAGTAAAACCAAGCTGTGCCTACTTTTGTGTACAGAAGAGCTGTTTATCTGCATTTGTCTCCTGTATTTAAAAAAGGGCTGAGTTCAAGCTCAGTCATTCCAGCATCAACATGTACCTACTACCCAAACCCTATTTGTGGGCAGCAAATCTGTCAAACTGTTGTATTTGATCCTCTGTGAGAAAAACAGAGATGATTATCATCCTCATATCAGACTAGAATTTTATTTTCAAAGAGGTAATAAGACTAGCCTCAGGTCTCAGAGAATTTAGCCAAATGTTACTAAACAGAGAGCAGCCATCTGCAAATTCATTCATAGCTAACACTCACCATCACTAAGCACTTGCTCTGAACTGGACACTGTTCTAGTGAGAAAGTAGAGCGTGCATATATGAACTCGCAATTCTCACCTCTGTCCTGGGGTTAGGTACTGCTGTCTTCACTTTACCATTGGGGAAACCACTGCTGGAAGTCAGAGGGGGTTGGACAGAGAGAAGTTACCTCTACTGTGAGAAGTGCCAGGAAAGGACCTCACCCCTTTGGTAATTCTCAAGAAATCACAGAGGACGGAAGAGCTGACAGACACTGACAAGGGTAAATGGATCATTGCAGATGAAAGAATGCAACCCAGAAACTCCAAGTCCAGAAGACGGATTCTGACACCTGGCCTGGCTTCACAAGTACTTTTTAATTGTTGCAAAGAGTCGGACACGACTGAGCGACTGATCTGATCTGATAAAGGTGAAAAGATGCTTACTAACCATTTTTAAATGGTTTACTACACTGGAAGATATGGATAAGATCCAAGAAATCACATGAACTGATTTCATCGAGACATTTGGCTGTGTTCTTTATAATATTATTTTGACTCTTATAAGATTTGATTTGGAAAATATTTGAGTGGATTTCTATCTGGCTAGAACAACAGACTAGTTCCAAATAACGAGAAGGAGTACATCAAGGCTGTATATTGTCACCCTGATTATTTAATTTATATGCAGAGTACATCATGAGAAATGCTGGGCTGGAGGAAGTACTAGCTGGAATCAAGATTGCTGGGAGAAATATCAATAACCTCAGATATGCAGATGACACCACCCTTATGGCAGAAAGTGAAGAAGAACTAAAGAGCCTCTTGATGAAAGAGGAGAGTGAAAAAGTTGGCTTAAAGCTCAACATTCATAAAACCAAGATCATGGCATCTGGTCCCATCACTTCATGGCAAATAGATGGGGAAACAGTGGAAACAGTGAGACACTTTATTTTGGGGGCTCCAAAATCACTGCAGCCATGAAATTAAAAGACGTTTACTCCTTGGAAGAAAAGCTGTGACCAACCTAAACAGCATATTCAAAAGCAGAGACATTACTTTGCCAACAAAAGTCCATCTATGGTTTTTCCAGTAGTTAGGTATGGATGTGAGAGTTGGACTATAAAGAAGGCTGAGCGTCGAAGAATTGATGCTTTTGAACCATGGTGTTGAAAACTCTTGAGAGTCCCTTGGACTGCAAGGAGATCCAACCAGTCCATCCTAAAGGAGATCAGTCCTGGGTATTCATTGGAAGGACTGATGCTGAAGCTGAAACTCCATTACTTTGGCCACCTGATGCAAAGAGCTGACTCATTTGTAAAGAATCTGATGCTGGAAAAGATTGAAGGTGGGAGAAGGGGATGACAGAGGGTGAGATGGTTGGAAGGCATCACCGACTCAGTGGACATGAGTTTGAGTAAACTCCTGGAGTTGGTGATGGACAGGGAGCCTGGCATGCTGCAATCCATGGGGTTGCAAAGAATCGAACATGACTTAGCAACTGAACTGAACTGAATTATCTGGCTGAATAAATAAAGGTAAAAAACATCATCTTGTCTATTGGAAGGGGAAACTCCACAGAGAAATCACTGGTTGGATAAGACACAGGAATCATCGTTATTAAATTTGTAGCTAACACAGCCTAAGATAGATGGCTAGGGCCTCAAATGACAAAAGCAAGATTCAAAACAATTTTGATAGACATGAAGGATGGACCAAAACCATCAATATGACATTTGACAAGGATATTTAAACTCTTACTTACACAGGTAGGGGGGATTTGACTAAACATCAATTTTAGTTAGGGGAAAAAAAAATGTCTGTTCTGCTTTCAGTTCAGTTTAGTTCAGTTCAGTCACTCAGTCATGTCCAACTCTTTGCGACCCCATGAGTCACAGCACACCAGCACACAGCACACCTCCCTGTCCATCAACACATCCATTGAGTCAGTGATGCCATCCAGCCATCTCATCCTCTGTCGTTTCCTTTTCCTCCTGCCCTCAATCCCTCCCAGCATCAGAGTCTTCTCCAATGAGTCAACTCTTCGCATGAGGTGGCCAAAGTACTGGAGTTTCAGCTTTAGCATCATTCCTTCCAAACAACACCCAGGGCAGATCTCCTTTATAATGAACAGGTTGGATCTCCTTGCAGTCCAAGGGACTCTCAAGAGTCTTCTCCAACACCACAGTTCAAAAGCATCAATTCTTCGGCACTCAGCCTTCTTCACAGTCCAACTGTTACATTCATACATGACCACTGGAAAAACCATAGCCTTGACTAGACGGACCTTTGTTGGCAAAGGAATGTCTCTGCTTTTGAATATGCTGTCTAGGTTGGTCGTAACTTTCCTTCCAAGGAGTAAGCGTCTTTTAATTTCATGGCTACAATCACCATCTGCAGTGATTTTGGAGCCCAGAAAAACAAAGTCTGACACTGTTTCCACTGTTTCTCCATCTATTTCCCATGAAGTGATGGGACCAGATACTATGATCTTCATTTTCTGAATGTTGAGCTTTAAGCCAACTTTTTCACTCTCCACTTTTGCTTTCATCAAGAGGCTTTTAGTTCCTCTTCACTTTCTGCCATAAGGGTGGTATCATCTGCATATCCGATGTTATTGATATTTCTCCTGACAATGTTGATTCCAGCTTGTGTTTCTTCCAGTCCAGCATTTCTCATGATGTACTCTGCATATAAGTTAAATAAAAAGGGTGACAATATACAGCCTTGATGTACTCCTTTTCCTATTTGGAACCAGTCTGTTGTTCCACGTCCAGTTCTAACTGTTGCTTCCTGACCTGCATACAGATTTCTCAAGAGGCAGATCAGGTGGTCTGGTATTCCCATCTCTTTCAGAATTTTCCATAGTTTATTGTGATCCACACAGTCAAAGGCTTTCGCATAGTCAATAAAGCAGAAATAGATGTTTTTCTGGAACTCTCTTGCTTTTTCGATGATCCAGCGGATGTTGGCAATTTGATCTCTGGTTCCTCTGCCTTTTCTAAAACCAGCTTGAACAGGAAGTTCATGGTTCATGTATTGCTGAAGCCTGGCTTGGAGAATTTTGAGCATTACTTCACTAGCGTGTGAGATGAGTGCAATTGTGCGGTAGTTTGAGCATTCTTTGGCATTGCCTTTCTTTGGGATTGGAATGAAAACTGACCTTTTCCAGCTTTAGTCTACTATAAACCTCAAAATGAATAAACAATGTGCCACAGCACCTGAAATCTGCTTTAATATGAGAGTAACAGTTAAGCAAACGAGGGTAGCAGGATCCTATTCTGCTCTATGCTGTTTATATCCCATTTGCACCATTCTGTTCAGCTTCAAATTCTCTATTTTCAGAGGAACATGGATTTGCTCAAAAGAAGGCAATCTTTTTGAAAGTTCCCTGGAAACCATACCACTTAAGAATGGTAAGTGGCAATAAGGTGTGCTGCTGCTGCTATGTCGCTCCAGTCGTATCCGACTCTGTGTGACCCCATAGACAGGCCCACCAGGCTCCCCGTCCCTGGGATTCTCCAGGCAAGAACACTGGAGTGGGTTGCCATTTCCTTCTCCAATGCATGAAAGTGAAAGTGAAGTAGCTTAGTCGTATCTGACTCCTAGCGACCCCATGGACTGCAGCCTACCAGGCCCCTCCATCCATGGGATTTTCCAGGCAAGAGTACTGGAGTGGGTTGCCATTGCCTTCTCCAATAAGGTGTGCTAGCTGTCTTCAAATATTAGAAGGATTCCTGACAGAGGATGAAAGAACGAGCTTTTAAAATTCAATTCTAATTGTCTCACTCTTCTGCTTAAAACCCTTCAAGTTAGCCACCTTTCAGAGTAATTTTACATTTCTTTCCTTGTCTTACAAAAGCCCTTCTGATGTAGCCTCACCAGCATCTACATTCTATTCTCTTACCAGCTTCTCCTTTCCCCAGCCCCTGTCCTGAAACTGCTCAGCCACCAACTCCAATATATTCTAGGCTCCAGACATGCTGAAATTCATTCCATTTCTTAAGAAACCATTCCCTTGCTTTCAGGCTTCTTGTCTTGCTCTGCTTGGAACACTCTTCCTCACTTTTTTTTTTTTAAACTGGACTAAAGTGTGTGTGTGTGTGTGTGTGTGTGTGTGTGTGTGTGTGTGTGTGTGGTGATGACTTCCCCTAAGAACTTAAACTTAGTCCTCCATCCTCCTGCACAAGATGAGGGGAGGCTGGGGGCCTGTCCCCTGTGTTCTCAGAATGTGCGGCCCCTCCCCCTGGACTGTTGCTGTTTTTCAGTCGCTCAGTTGTGTCTCTTTGTGACCCCATGGACTGCAGCAAGCCAGGCTTCCCTATCCTTCACTGTCTCCTTGAGTTTGCTCAAACTCACATCCACTGAGTCGGTGATACCATCCAACCATCTCATCCTGTGTCGTCCCCTTCTCCTCCCGCCTTCAATCTTTCCCAGCATCAGGGTCTTTTCCAATGAGTCAGTTCTTCACATCACATGGCCAAAGCATTGGAGTTTCAACTTCAGCATCAGTCTTTCCAGTGACTATTCAGGCCTGATATCCTTTAGGATGAACTGGTTGGATCTCCTGGCTGTCCATGGAACTCTCAAGAGTCTTCTCCAGCACCACGGTTCAAAAGCATCAATTCTTCAGCTCTCAGCCTTCTTTATGGTCCAACTCTCACATCCATACATGGCCAAACTATAGCTTTAACTATACAGACCTTTGTTGGTAAAGTGATGTCTCTGCTTTTTAATATGCTGTCTAGATTAGCTATTCTTCCAAGAAGCAAGTAGCTTTTATTTTCTATCCCCTAGGATAGAGTTTTTTTTTAATTACTTATTTTTAATTGAAGGATAATTACTTTGTAATATTGCGTCAGCTTCTGCCATACATCAACATGAATCAGCCATAGGTATACATTTGTCCCCTCCCTCTGGTGCCTCCCTCCCACCTCCCACCCCATCGCACCCCTCTAGGTTATCACAGAGCAGCAGATTTGAGCCCCCTGCAGCATACAGCAAGTTTTGACCAGCTGACTTATATGTTTTAATTCTGCTCTCTCAATGTGTCCCACCCGTCCTTCCCCTGCTGTGTCCACAAGTCTGTTCTCTGCATCTGCGTCTCCACTGCTGCCCTGCAGATAAGTTCCATCAGGACCATTTTTCTAGATCAAGATAGAGCCTGTTGGTGGCTCAGATGGTAAAGAACCTGCCTGCAATGAAGGGAACCCAAGTTCAATCCCTGGGTCAGGAAGATCCCCTGCAGAAGGGAATGGTTACCCACTCCAATATTCTTGCCATGGATGGAGGAGCTTGGCAGGCTATAATGCATGGGGTCACAGAGTCAGACATGACTAAATGACCAACACAGAACTTTTTATACTGAATTTCAGTCGTCTGAAACCCCCCTCACACACTGGGCCCCAGAAGTTCCATACAGAGGTCCAAGTCTCCCTCCTCCATCACTCTATCCCCAGGACCTGTGCAGCCAAAGAATTAAACAACAGATTATCTGTTTTTCAGGAAAGGGAAAAGTTAAGAACAATGTAGGAAAGTTGCACAAAAATTTTTTTGCTCCAATTCAGAAGGCATTTCCTTTATTCTGGGCCTTGACCTCCTGAGTTGAGACACCCTGCCCCGCTCTGACCTTTGGGACTCAGTCCTCTCAGGGGCTCACCCCACCCACATCAGCAAGGGAAACTTGTGTGACCCCCGAACCAGCCTCGGACAGGCTTCTGCTCTTCTGTTGCTTCCTGCACTGCAAATAACTTGTGAAATAATAAAGAAATTTTTCTTTTATTTCAGAGGCAAGTCCTTAGAGAAATATGTGTTGTCTCTGAATGAATGGCATTTCACGTTCTGAATCTAAATGCATCTTCAGATATTGGAGCTTAAAAGGATTAGTAAACCCATATACAATATACTATATTTAGCATGGCAAAAATAAAAAAATTTTATTTGGTAAGAACTAATAGTTTCTTCAAAAATATACACTCCTACTTTGTAAGAACCTTGGAGGAGTAACAAAGTATACTAATTAAGTGTGTGGGTCTGAGAATCTTTTATTCACACTTTATTATTACCCACTGAAGTCAGAATCCAACGGAAATTACCTACATGAAGCAATAGTTTATTGGCAATCTCTTAGTCTGTATTAACATAATAATGGCTATGCATTTTACTTAAACTTTGTGCTTCTCAAGATATATGAGGTAGAACATAACTTAGTCCCTCATGTAGGTATTCTCGTCCAAAATTACCTTGTAAAGAGATGTGTGTGTACATGGGTGCATCCTAAGTCACTTCAATCATATCTGACTCTTTGTGATCCTATGGACTGTAGCCAGCCAGGCTCCACTGTTCATGGGATTCTCCAAGCAAGAATACTGGAGTGGGTTGCCATCCCTTCCTCCAGGGGATCTTCCTGACCCAGGGATCAAACCCACGTCTCTTACACCTCCTGCATTGGTAGCAAATTCTTGACCACTAGAACCACCTGGGAAACCCATGTATATGCATAGTTTGCTTATATAAATGGGAATTAAAATTTTCCATTTAATTGAAAAAACAGTAGAATTAACTTTGTGTTTTGTCTTTCTGCCTGCTTGAAGCACAAAATACTGATTTTGAATCAGATCCCAAAGGCAACTGGAGGAAACGCATTTAAGAGATTCCATTTTGACTGAGTCTGCAGGACACGGGTCTCTTGCGCTGCAATTTTTGTGTCCTGATTCTAATGCCCCTTCACTGGCTGCTAGCCAACCTCCCTTCAGAGGTCACATGGGGGCAGGGATTGGGAAGCATTGAAGAGTTTAAGAGGAAGAGAAGATAATTACCAAACATCCAGTGCATTGTATAAAAACCTAGTGAAGTCTAATAATAAAATGTAGATTATAATATAATTATAATCCAGATTATAAATGTGGGATCATCTTTTATAGTAAATTGTATTCCAAATAACACAGGGAAAGTGAATTGCTTTGCCTGCCTCTAATCACTACACAATATGAATTTTTTGATTCTCCTGGAAGTGCATGATTAATTTTTTTCTGAAAAGAGCATTTTCTGAAAGAATTCTATTAATAAATTTCTGTGCTAGGTTAGTCTTAACAATTCACACTTATTTTCTGAGAGTCTTCACCTGTTAATGTGGGCAACTCTTGTGATATCTCTATGTTAGCTTTACTGTCCTTAGAACCAAAGGTCACTTGATAATGATCTGCTTTTGATTTGAGTTCAAACTGTGTTGGGGGTCCCTGAAGTGCTGCTGTTGGTTTTATTGAAAACAATCACACACCTACAGGAGCTTTGAAAGCTATTTTAATGTCTCTTCTCAACGTGAGAGTGTCTATTTCTCATACATGCAAAAGATACTCAGGGGACTTCCCAGGCAGTCCAGTAGCTAAGAGTCTTAGCTCCCAGTGCTGGGACCAGGGTTCGATCCCTGGTGGGGGAACTAGATCCCACATGACACAACTTAAGAGACTACACTCCACAACTACAGGTCCCACACATGGCAGGGAAGGTCCTATGTGCTGACCTGTCACAGCCAAATAAATACAAATATTAAAAAAAGACAGAAGATGCTCAGAAGGTTAAGGAAGATATTCTCTGCTAAAAGGGTGGGGTCTTGTTCCTGTCCAGCGTACTGACAAATGGGCTTCAAAGGGTTCTGCTTAAATTGTGACCATCGTGAAAAACAACCACAGCCAGGGGAACACTTGCAGCAGTGCACTTAAAATGACCCCCACACATGGCCCTCCCTAACTCTACTGTTCTTGCTTCAGCCCCCCAGTGCACAGTGTAATGCACAACATAAGACCACAAGAAACGTTTTTGTTTTCCTTAAGAGTGCCCACGTGGCCCTCTTAAGGAGGGCCCATGCCCATCCTTGCCCACTGTGGATGCTATACAGTGATTCAAGTGTAAAAATTCGTTTAGGGTATCAAAATTCATTTTGCAGAATTTCTTTATGGAACAAGATACAAACTACATCTTAAAGACATCAATTTTATTAATTTTTTTTAGACTTGTTCACTATTACTAATCAAAAACTATCATATTTGTCTTGATTGTTCTCATTACCAAGTAGAGTTGGTTTTATTGTTATTTCTCTTGAGTCTTTCCAGACCTCAGATTCGGTCTCTGATGATGAAAATGTGTTGTGTCTCTATATTCTGGGAAAAATGTGACAATGTTTTCAGGGTCATCCCAGAAGGCCTCCTACATGTCACCTTCTGAACTAAAACATCTCCAGATGAAGGCGCCTAAGCAGATTACTTTTGAAAGAGCATATCTTACAGAAGCAGAAGATATTAAGAAGAGGTGGCAAGAATACACAGAAGAACTGTACAAAAAAGAGCTTCAAGACCTAGATAATCATGATGATGTGATCACTGACCTAGAGCCAGACATCTTGGAATGTGAAGTCAAATGGGCCTTAGAAAGCATCACTCCGAACAAAGCTAGTGGAGGTGATGGAATTCCAGTGGAGCTATTCCAAGTCCTGAATGATGATGCTGTGAAAGTGCTACACTCAATATGCCAGCAAATTTGGAAAACTCAGCAGTGGCCACAGGACTGGAAAAGGTCAGTTTTCATCCCAATCCCAAAGAAAGGCAATGCCAAGGAGTGCTCAAACTACCGAACAATTGCACTCATATCACACGCTAGTGAAGTAATGCTCAAAATTCTCCAAGCCAGGCTTCAGCAATATGTGAACCGTGAACTTCCTGATGTTCAAGCTGGATTTAGAAAAGGCAGAGGAACCAGAGATCAAATTGCCAACATCCGCTGGATCATCGAAAAAGCAAGAGAGTTCCAGAAAAACATCTATTTCTGCTTTATTGACTATGCCAAAGCCTTTGACTGTGTGGATCACAATAAACTATGGAAAATTCTGAAAGAGATGGGAATACCAGACCACCTGATCTGCCTCTTAAGAAATCTGTATGCAGGTCAGAAAGCAACAGTTAGAACTGGTCATGGAACAACAGACTGGTTCCAAATAGGAAAAGGAGTACGTCAAGGCTGCATATTGTCACCATGTTTATTTAACTTATATGCAGAGTACATCATGAGCAATGCTGGACTGGAAGAAACACAAGTTGGAATCAAGATTGCTGGGAGAAATATCAATAACCTCAGAGATGCAGATGACACCACTCTTATGGCAGAAAGTGAAGAGGGGCTAAAAAGCCTCTTGATGAAAGTGAAAGTGGAGAGTGAAAAGGTTGGCTTAAAGCTCAACATTCAGAAAACGAAAATCATGGCATCTGGTCCCATCACTGCATGGGAAATAGATGGGGAAACAGTGGAAACAGTGTCAGACTTTGTTTTTCTGGGCTCCAAAATCACTGCAGATGGTGACTGCAGCCATGAAATTAAAAGACGCTTGCTCCTTGGAAGGAAAGTTATGACCAACCTAGATAGCATATTCAAAAGCAGATACATTACTTTGCCAACAAAGGTTCTCCTAGTCAAGGCTATGGTCTTTCCTGTGGTCATGTATGGATGTGAGAGCTGGACTGTGAAGAAGGCTGACCGCCGAAGAATTGATGCTTTTGAACTGTGGTGTTGGAGAAGACTCTTGAGAGTCCCTTGGACTGCAAGAAGATCCAACCAGTCCATTCTGAAGGAGATCAATCCTGGAATTTCTTTAGAAGGAATGAATGATGCTAAAGCTGAAACTCCAGTATTTTGGCCACCTCATGCGAAGAGTTGACTCATTGGAGAAGACTCTGATGCTGGGAGGGATTGAGGGCAGGAGGAGAAGGGGACGACAGAGGATGAGATGGCTGGATGGCATCACTGACTCGATGGATGCGAGTCTGAGTGACCTCCGGGAGCTGGTGATGGACAGGGAGGCCTGGCGTGCTGCGGTTCACGGGGTCGCAAAGAGTCAGACACGACTGAGCGACTGATCTGATCTGATCTGATCTGATCTTAGCTTGATGTGCAATTATAGGAGATCATTTGCCCGCATATATAAAGGAAAATAAATTCTAATATTGAGTGATATTAGACAGAACTTCTAGAATTATTTTTGCTACTCAACGTAGCTTATACCATATCCCTTAGGGGTTCATCTCATAACAGTATGGAGAGTTGGATCCCGACCACATGGTAGTATATCATTATTTTTGAGACCAATATCTAAGAAATGATACAGTACTAAGCAGACTATTATAGCTCAGGAATTTTTTTCTGATACAATATTACATAGTTTTAGTTCAAACAAGAGTGGTGAGGAAAGCAAACCCACAAAGATTAGCTAGAACTCCATTAAGGCTTTCTTTATTTGCGTGTGCCTGTGCATTAATTGCTAAGTTGTGCCCGACTCTTTGGTACCCCATGGACTGTAGCCCACCAGGCTCCTCTGTCCATGGGATTCTCCAGGTAAGAATACTGAAGTGGGTTGCCACTTCCTTCTCCAGGGGATCTTCCTGACCCTGGGATCGAACCCTTGTCTCCTGCACTGTAGGTGGATTCTTTACTATCTGAGCCACCAGGGAAGCCTTTTTCTCAAAGACTGATCTTTTAGTCTCTTTTACTTTTTCAAATCACCTTACCCAGAAAATGATTCTTTGCCTTTTATTACCAATATCTTTTTTCTCATCTGAAGTGATAAAATATTAGATTGGAAGTGAAGCAGAAAGTAGATTTCAGAAAAAAGTGTTGGAAGATACCAGAGAACAGAAACATTTTTTTTCCCATGCTAGAAAGAAGGAAGGGGCAAGTGCTGAGACTGACATGACTGAGGGGTCTGTGGGCCTGAGGATGATGAAGCCCGTCTGTGCCCCTGAGGCCTGGCTCCCCATCCTGTGTCATTTGATTCAGAGCCTGCAGCTTGCCGTGCGTGCTCCTGGCAGCCCGCCGACCCTGCGGTACTGTCTAAGTTAGGCAGCGTCCCTGAACAGCAACTCATCCTGCTTCCGGTCCCAGCTGCTGTTGCCTTGGCTCCTTTTGCGAGCCTTGGCAGTCATAGCCCCAAACTATTTTTATATACCATGCCATTTTTCATGCATTTGTTTCTGAGAAAAGTGCATACCTAGTGCTGAAGTGTGATCTGGCCGATAAATCATACAGAATACATGTGGGAATTTGGCTGGTGGGCCCTTGGAAGGGTACTAAGCAGCCAAGGAACTAACAGAATAAGCGTTTGGTTGGGATTCAATTAACTTTCTAGGCACAGAATGAATCTTCTGATAATCTGGAAATAATGGGCTAAGAGTGACAAGAAGAAAAAAAAGGGGAAGAGGAGGAAGGTCAGAAGGGGCAAATGTCAGTAAAGGAGGAGGAGTAAGGCCATGTGATTGTCCTTCACGGTTCTCAACAGTCTTATCTGCTGGGTGGGGGTGCTGGGTGTGAACTCCATCTGCCCTTGATGCTGAGGTCAAGGTCACAGTCGGAGCTTCAACTAAGGAAGACAGTTTTTCTGAGCAAAGGCTGTCTAAAAATCTGAGATCACACTCCAGTAAGTTACTAGTAGTAAGTTACTAGTAGCATGTATGTTGGAGAAGGCAATGGCACCCTACTCCAGTACTCTTGCCTGGAGAATCCTATGGATGGAGGAGCCTGGTGGGCTGTAGTCCGTGGGGTCGCTAGGAGTCAGACATGACTGAGCGACTTCACTTTCACTTTTCACTTTTATGCACTGGAGAAGGAAATGAAAACCCACTCCAGTGTTCTTGCCTGGAGAATCCCAGGGACAGGGGAGCCTGGTGGGCTGCCATCTATGGGGTTGCACAGAGTCGGACATGACTGAAGTGACTTAGCAGTAGCAGCAGCAGCAGTATGTATGTATGTGTGTGTGTGGTATAAGAGATATTAGAAAATATGTCACTTTAGCGTTCTATACCTAATGACAATATGCAGGAAGAATAAAGGAGAAATAAACAATTCTCCTTTATTCGAGCAAATAAAACCTGGGAAATTTCATATCAGCAGACATCACAAGCAAGTTGGAAATCAATGGGCTAAGGAGAATTCTTTCATGAAGGACAGCCAAGGACATCAAAGAAAGTGGAAAAAGGAAATAGTAAAATAGAAATATAAACTGTGAATAAATAATACAAGAGAGATGAACAACAAGTCAAATCTGGCCTCTTTGAAAACTTTATAAAACAGAAAAACTTTTAATGGTACTGATAAAGAAAAAAAGAAATTTAAAGTAATCAAAACTGTAAATGAAAAGAAGAATGTTTAAAAAAACTGAGCACATTGAAAAGATTTTTAAATGATGTTTTGAACAAATGTGTGCCATTGAATATTCAAATTTAGATGAAACTGGCCAATTTTTAGTAAAATGCAGTTTACCAAAGCTCCTTCAAGAAGAATCAGAAAACAAAATAATTCTAAAATGTGCAACATCTCTACAAAGAAAAGTATACACATTATGGAAAAAAAAATCAAAGAACATGTAAATGAATAAAGGGACAAAACTAAAAGACTCAATATTCTAAATATAGCAACTTACCCCAAGTTGATCTATGTATTTACTACTATCCCAATAAAAATTCCAACAGGTACTGTGCAGGTGACTGAGTGAGTGTGTAAACTGAAAAACGAGTTTTGAGATTTATCTGGAAATACAAAGTGGCATAATAGCTAAAACAACATGCACATTTGTAAGTGAAAGAAAAGGCTACATGCTCTACAGTTTCAGCTAAAAATGGCAAAATATGGAGACAGGAAAAAGATCAGTGGTTATCTGGAGTTTGAGATGGTGTGGGATGAATAGGTGGAGATCAAAGTCTATTTAGGGTGTAAAAATATTCTGTATATATCATAACATTGGATATATGTCATTGTTGCTGCTGCTGCCAAGTCGCTTCAGTCGTGTCCGACTCTGTGCGATCCCATAGACAGCAGCCCACCAGGCTCCTCCGTCCCCGGGATTCTCCAGGCAAGAATACTGGAGTGGGTTGCCATTTCCTTCTCCAATGCATGAAAGTGAAAAGTAAAAGTGAAGTCGCTCAGTCGTGTCCGACTCTTAGTGACCCCATGGACTGGAGCCTACCAGGCTCCTCCATCCATGGGATTTTCCAGGCAAGAGTACTGGGATGGGGTGCCATTATAAATTGTCCAAACCTATGTATAAAGGGCTTCCCTGATAGTTCAGTTGGTAAAGAATCTGCCAGCAAGGCAGGAGACCCCAGTTGGATTCCTGGGTCGGGAAGAAAGGATAGACTATCCACTCCATTATTCTTGGACTTTCCTTATGGCTCAGCTGGTAAAGTATCTGCCTCCAATGCGGGAGACCTGGGTTCAATCCCTGGGTTGGGAAGATCCCCTGGAGAAGGGAAAAGCTACCCACTCCAGTATTCTGGCCTGGAGAATTCCATGGACTGTATAGTCCATGGGGTTGCAGAGTCAGACATGACTGAGCAACTTTAACTCCCTGGGTAGAGGTCATGATGAGGAGATCCCCATATATTATTATCTAAAAGCTTTAATGTTTCATTTTTTCATGTAAGATCTATGCTCGATCCACAGTTCATTTCTGGGTGAACTGTGAAACAATATAATTTAATTTTTACGTCTGCATATGCAACCATCCTAGCAGTATTTATTGATTTGATGAGAGGTTTAGTCTGAGTCTGTCTTTTAGCCCTCTGTTCTGAAGTGAAACCCCCAGCATCTATCAAAAATGACCAGATGTGGTTAGATGTGAAGGAAAAGTGAAAGTGAAGTCGCTCAGTCGTGTCCGACTCTTTTCGACCCCATAGACTGTAGCCTACCAGGCTCCTCTGAGTTCTTATGCTAAGTCACTTCAGCTGTGTCCGACTCTGTGCGACCCCATAGACAGCAGCCCACCAGGCTCCCCCATCCCTGGGATTCTCCAGGCAAGAACACTGGAGTGGGTTGCCATTTCCTTCTTCAATGCATGAAAGTGAAAAGTGAAAGTGAAGTCGCTCAGTCGTGTCCGACTCTTAGCGACCCCATGGACTGCAGCCTTCCAGGCTCCTCCGTCCATGGGATTTTCCAAGCAAGAGTACTGGAGTGGGGTGCCAAATAAGACCTAAAACAATAGAGCTCCCTTTTCTCTACACCCTATCCAGCATTTATTCTTTGTAGATTTTTTGATGATGGCCATTCTGACTGGTATGAGGGGATACCTCACTGCAGTTTTGATTTGCATAGGGAGGGGACATATGTACACAAATTGCTGATTCAGGTTGATATATGACAGAAACCAACACAGTATTGCAAAGCAATTATCCTCTGGTTAAAAATAAATAAATTTTTAAAAATTAAGATCTAAAACAGACATTCATGTCAAGAAAAAACATGAAGTGCTTTATTCCATAAAAATTAAGAAATTCTGTCTCTGGGGAAAAAATCACAAACAAGCATAAAGATAAGCTATTCACAGGTGGTAACACTGAGCTCCAGTAAGCTAAGTAAATTGCCTAAGTTTATACAGCTATCGAGAGACAAAGCAGGCCCTTGGGCGTTTGAGCTCCTTCCCAAGACTGTGAACTGTGATGGAGTTCTCTCTGGAAGCGCCAGGTTGTAACACTGGCTTCATTGAATTTTTAGCGTGTTTCTTTAGCATCCATTGCTTGCTAGAGGCCCAAGAAATGGCCTCATATTAAACTATGCATCATAGTCAGAGGGCTATTCCCTAATTCCCCAGGAATTGGCTCAAGGCAATTTCCATATAAATCCCAGGATAGGCTTGACCACTGGTTCATGATGACAAATACATTTCTAGACTCTCACAGAGGCAATTTTTTTCATTTTCTTGGAAGCACTAAGATCGAAATTCATTTAAATTCTATAAAGCAGACCCATTTTTATCACTGTAGACTGTATCTTACAGCATTCAAAATATGGAATCCTACTTCCTGCCTTAACCTTCAGCAAATGCTACTTTCAGATCCCAGGGAGCTCAAAGTCCAGAGCAAGAAATTATAGTCATTACAAATGCATTTCCACGCAGAGGTTGATCTTTAAAAGTCAGTGATTCTACATCCATAGTTAAATGGGGGAATGGAAAAAAGAAGTGGTGAGTTAGGTTTTTAACAGGGCAAGGCTTTTACTCTTTGGGTACATTTGAAAATCATGGAACAATCTCAAACATGTTAAACTGATATCACTAGCTTTATTCCCAGAGACAACCCACACATCACTGACAATATATTCAGAGGAGCCCATCTGAGAGTGCCTTGGGCATCAGCCTCCAATCCCTAGACTTGACTACCTCAATTTAGTGAGAATGTTGTAAGGTTTTTTGTGAACCTGCAAGAAACAAATATGTTGATTATTAATCAAATCATGCCTACCCTGAGAATACTCTGGATCCGATTTGACACGACAATAATACCAGAATAAGAATGAAATTTATATTGAGGAGCCAAGAAGGAGTTAAGTAAAAGGATTTTTATTATAAAGCAACAGAAATGATGCTATTAGACTTTGGGGGGAAATTTTAAAAGTCTGAATTTAGAAAGAAAAGTTATGGTTTCTCTATAGCTTGGTAAACTATAAACTGCTATGCCAATGCTAATGTCTCAAGGTGATCATTTTATTACATTCACAGTTGGCACCAGAATTAGTTTTGGAACTCCTGTTTCTTAACAAGATGGGGCCAGAATTACCCTCCTCTCTTTTCTGTGAAAGAAGTTAGACATCATGCCTTCCTTCGCAATCTATTTGCCAGAGTATCTGGGTGTTTCTAGCAGTAGACTATTGGAGAAGGAAATGGCAACCCACTCCAGTGTTCTTGCCTGGAAAATCCCAGGGACGGGGGAGCCTGGTGGGCTGCCGTCTATGGGGTCACACAGAGTCGGACACGACTGAAGTGACTTAGCAGCAGCAGCAGTAGACTTGCCACTCCAGTATTCTTGCCTGGAGAATCCCATGGCAGGCTACAACCCATGGGGTCACAAAGAGTCAGACACGATTTAGCAACTACCCAGATATATATATATATATGTATATATACATATATATATATATATATATCCTTAGAATATATATCTTTCTCATTTGGAGCTGGACACTCAGGTTGTGGAATTTCATCGCTGGGGTTTGGAGCTTAGAACAACAGTGGCATGATTGTCAGATGTGAGAAGCTGGGAACAACCAAAGCCAGATTGCAGAGGTATGTTAGGGTCCCTCAAACAGATTTACTATGAGTCAGGAAGACTTGACCGTGAAGGGGAAACATTCATTCTGGGTACCATAACACCAAATTCTAGCAGAGAGTGTCTAGGTTTGAAGGAATGAGCTGACTTGTGGGGCTAATAAATGCTGATTGGGACATGGCTTGAATAAATGTGATACAGAAGGAAGGGAAAGTCCCCCTCGTGGAAATATTGTAGCTTGGGAGGGTCAGCGAAGACACCCCTGGAGGTGCCCTCAGGAAAGATGGCAGCCGTGGTGAAGCAACAACCATGTATTAGACCCATTGGGTGACCTGGGCGCCCCTCACCCTGTGTTCCTGTAAAGCTACAGTTCCTCTGGCATTACTGGTGCAGAAGTACCTGTTCCAACCCAAACCGTCAAGACTGGGTACTTGACGGTCACATGGCTTTGTGGGGTGTTAGGAACTTAGACTTCCCTGGCCATAGTTCATGAGAGGTGAAAGAGCCACAAAATAACCTGCTCAGTATTTGAGGGGCTCAAATCAGACCGTCCTCCACAACAACCACAATACAAGACAGAATTGTTTACCTCACAAGAGCAATGTACCTGCAGGTGACAGGGAGGGGATTCCTCCGTGGAGCTGAGCATGAAGCTGAGGACAGGTTTCCTGTGGACACAGACAAACACCTCGGGTGTGCCCAGGGTCATGCACAGGATGGGACTCTCCACTGTCAGGCTCAGGGGAGGAGGGGCCGCAGGACATCAAGTTTTCACTCTCTGTTCCTCTCTGGTGAAGCTGAGACACTCGTGCTCACGCACTCTGCAACCTCATGGACTGTAGCCCGCCAGGGTCCTCTGTCCATGGGATTTCCCAGCAAAATCCTGGAGCCAGTTGCCATTCCCTCCTCCAGGGAGGTGAAGCTGAGAACTTTAGACTAAATAGATTGTGGAAATGGTGCCAATTTTAATTTAGTCGATTAAAGAGTCGATTCTCTTTTGAGAGGAGGGCCAACCCAGTAGAACAGAGGGAACAGGGCACAGTCCTGCTGCTCCTCTCACGGAAGCCCCCTCCAGAGGCTGTGTCTTGGGTTCTAACTGGATCATGGCTCTCCGCTCTGACCTTCTGAAGGCACGGGCAGACAGCTGCATATACTACTGTCTCCCGCCAAACTTAAACACCTGAACAAACCCTTACTGCCTTCCGATAACAGCAGTCTGTGCAAACAGAAAACTCTTGATATCAATTATAGAGCAAGTGTTGTCTAGAACTTCAACACTATCCAAAAACGAAAGTGCTTTTCCAGTATTAGACGAGAGAGAGAGAGAAAAACGGAGAGAACAAACTCCCCTGTCCTCAGTAAATCTCAAAATAGAAAAGCAAACTCACCCAGGTTTCCCATCTGTTGGCTGGTGACCTGCACATAAACAGATGGCAGGATTGTTCTGGTGTCTGGTACCCAGGAGTTACTCACATCACAAGAGCCATCGGCGCTCCAGGTAGAGGGGATAAATATAGGCTGTCTATCGACCCCTTCCTGTTTAGAGCCCCTGCCTTCCAGAAACGTGGGACACTTGATGGCGAAGGTAAAAGATACTTGCCCATATATATTCTGCACATGTTTTATAGGGGAAATTAGAGACTCTAATTTGAAGTCAGAAAAAGCCAACCCTTTCTGAAAGGTCTGCATTCAGCAAGGAAGAGAAAAGAAGTATATTATTGCTGAGAAAAAAAAAATCAATTGAACCAGCAGTTATAGCTCTGTCACAGAATATGTACCAAGATTCTATGAAGATTATTCTTTAATTAGAAAGCAGAATTTGCTTTAAATTATGCTATCTTTCATACAGTTCAGCGATCATTGGAGACGAATCCAGGAGACTTTTCTTATTCTCACATTCCTTTTGACCCTCCTTTATGCGTTTCATTGAAGCCCCTGGGTTATCTGTGTTCGCGTGGGCACCTGGCTGGCCGATGAGGGGCTGATAAGGCTGTGACCCTTTCCTCCAGGTGCGTACTTCCTTTTCTCTCACAACAAAAGTTATCTCCCCTTCATGCCCATCTGGTGGCTAAACGTAATCTGAAAAGCAATCCACAATAAAGGATTCCTGTGCTGCGATGGTGATCTGAACTCATCTTTTAGGATTCATTTGTTTGGATTGTTATTGAACATCACTGGTCAATGGCCAGTCGATGTGGTCCGATGCCAGAGTCATCCGTACTGATTTCAGAAGTTCGACCATTGTTCATGAGACCAGATCTGTTCTGGTGTCTTGAGGTTTTAGAAATGTTGGGTTGGTTTTTTAGCTTTACTTTTTACTAACATTTATTTTATTTAAAGTACTATTTGCAGATGGTTTTAAGCAGTCGATAGTTCTAAGAAGCTTATGACAAAAACAATATTCCTTGTCTCCTGATCTTCCACTTCTTTCTTTCCCCAGAGGAAACCTCACTCAACATTTAAAACATTTTCCTTCTCCTGATAATTATATATGTGTGTGTGTATATATATAGTATGTTTCTTATGATTCAGTAATGTTACTCAATATTAATCCACCATTTCAGAGTTGAGAATTGTAGCACACTTGCACGCTCTTTGAGGCTTCCCACATGGCACTAGTGGTAAAGAATCTACCTGCCAACACAGGAGGCACAAGAGATACACGTTCAATCCCTGGGTTTGAAGATCCTCTGGAAATGGCACTCCACTCCAGTATTTTTGCCTGAAAATTTCTGTGAGCAGAAGAGCCTGGCAGGCCACAGTCCATAGGGTCACAGAGAATCGGACATGATTGAACACCAGTGACAACCACCATGCTCTTTAACCTTTCAACATAATCTTATTTAATTTTGAATTAACCCCACATTAGTATTTACAGTTATAAACATTACACATATGTAAGTATTTATAATCAATATGCATTGCAATTATATTTTCATTTTTATTCCATCTTTCGCTTTGCCTACAATTGACGTACACATCTTTTTATGATTCTTTTTTCATTTTCTTTGAATATTTACTAAATCTTTTTACATCCTTTGGCAGTTGTGCAAAACTCTTTCAATATCATTTTTCCATCCGATCAGATGCATCAGAAGACCGGTCAGCTCTGTTTACGCTCCTGCTTCCGCCTCCTCCCATTACTCCAGGGCGCGCCACGTGGCTGCTGTTGACTCTGGGTTTGCTTTGCTGGCACTGGCAAGTGCATCTCCCTCTGTGGTCTATTTTCTGCTCCCTAGAACCCAAGCCTTTTCTCCTTCTCAGTTCCCACCTCCTCATTTTGTTGAAATATGTCTTCCTGTGGTTTCCTGAGAAAGGTTCCAGAGACTTCCCTGGTGGGCCAGTAATTAAGAATCCACCTTGCAAAGCAGGGGAAGTGGGTTCAATCCCTGGTTGGAGAGTTAAGAGCCCACATGCCATGGCAACTATTGAGCCCATGAGCTGCAACGTATGTGGCAACAAATATTCTGCAAGCTGAAACTAAGACCCAACATATCCAAACAGATAAATAAATACATAAATAAATAATTTTTTAATGGTGCTAAAGAAGTAACAACTTGATGCTTTTTACATGTCAAGATTTCTTCATTCTATACTTGCCCTTGAGTAGCAATCTATTTAAATATTAAGGTCTAAGTGGAAAAATAGGAATTTTGAAGTGCTTCTTCTTCCTCTCCTAGATTCCAGGGTTGCTATTCATAAGTCTGATATCCCCCTTTTTTTAGATTTTTTGACCTGTCAAAAAGTCTTTTTCAGAATTTTTCCTTATTGTTCTGAAATTTATGATGATAGAACTTGCAATAGGTCTTTGATTTTTTATTCATTGTGCTGGAAAATTCATTGGGTTACATCATTCTAGAGGCTGGTCTTTGGTTCTGGAAATATTTATTATATCATTCTGATAATTTTTCTGTACAATTTTCTGTTTATTCTCTCTGGAACTCTTACTACCAGATACTGGACCAGCTGGATCAATCCTTTATTTTTCTTTCATTTCTCTTCGATGTGCATTTCTATTTTTTAGTTTAAAGTCTCAAAACTTTCTTAAACATTATATTTAGGCTTGTATGTCTATATCTTTATATTTAGAAGTGTACTTCTTTGTCATTCACATACTTAAAGAACATCATCCTCTTGCATCTTTTATCTTCTGTGTTAAATATTTTTCAGCCCCCTATTTCTTCTGCATTCCTTTGTCTGTTTATTTGCTTTTGATTTAGCCTTTTTCATAATCACTCCTTGTATATCAGATGATCCTTCTGTGCCAAAATGCTGATTGGAATTTCCTAGGGCAGGCAGAGTTTTAGACTGGTGAACAAATGGAGAATGAACTGGATTTATTTTGGCTGTTCATTTTTAATTGATGCAGGTGAATTTACAGCATTTTATTAGTTTCAGGTGTACAACATACCAATACAATATTTTTATAGATTATGTTCCTTTTAAGTCATTACAAAATAATGGCTATATTTCTCTGTGCTCTGCAATATATCCTTGTTGCTTATTTATTCTGTACAACTTCAGACTATCCTTCAAAACTGCATTAATCAAAACAGCTTGGTACTGGCACAAAAATAGACACACAGATCAATAGAACAGAGTAGAGAGCTCAGAAGTAAACCTACACATTTATGGTCAGTCAATTAATCTATGCCAAAGGAGGCAAGACTATAGAATGGAGAAAAGAGTCTCTTCAGTAAGTGGTACTGGGAAAACTGAACAGTTATATGTAAATATATGAAATTAGAACATGTCCTCATATCATATACAAAACAATAAATTCAAAATGGATTAAAGACTTAAATATCAGACCTGAAACCACAAAACTCCCAAAATAGAACACAGGCAGCACACTTTTTGATGTAAATTATAGCAGTATTATTAATATCTGTCTCCTAAGCTATGGTTTTTCCAGTGGTCATGTATGGATGTGAGAGTTGGACTATAAAGAAAGCTGAGTGCCAAAGAATTGATGCTTTTGAACTGTAGTGTTGGAGAAGAATCTTGAGAGTCCCTTGAACAGCAAGGAGATCCAACTAGTCCATCCTAAAGGAGATCAGTCATGGGTGTTCACTGGAGGGACTGATGTTGAAGCTGAAACTCCAATACTTTGGCCACCTGATGGGAAGAGCTGACTCATTGGAAAAGACCCTGATGCTGGGAAAGATTGAGGGCGGGAGGAGAAGGGGACTACAGAGGATGAGATGGTTGTATGGCATCACCAGCTCAATGGACATGAGTTTGGATAAACTCCGGAAGTTGGTGGTGGACAGGGAGGCCTGGAGTGCTGAAGTTCATGGGGTCGCAAAGAGTCAGACATGACTGAGCAACTGAATTGAACTGAAGGCAAAAAAAAAAAAAAAAAGAGCAAAAATAAATAAGCAGCACCTGTGTGTGTGTGTGTGTGTGTGTGCACCTTCAGTTGTGTCCAACTGTGACCCCATGGACTGCAGCCTACCAGGCTCCTCTGTCTGCAGAATTTTTTAGACAGGAATACTGGAGTAGGTTGCTACAGCCTTCTCCAGGGGATCTTCCTGACCCAGGCATCAAACCCACATCTCTTTCATGTCCTGCATTGGCAGACAGGTTCTTTACTAGTTGTCTTTACCACAAGTGAGACTTAATTAAACTTAAAAGCTTTTGCAAAGCAAAGAAAACCATCAACAAAATGAAAAGACAACCCACTGAATAGAAAAAAGGCTGAATTTATTTCTTGTTGTTCAGTCACTAAATTGAGTTCAACTCTTTGTGACTCCCGCAAGTCGGCTTTTTGCATCATGTGGCCAAAGTATTGGAGCTTCAGCGGCAGCTTCAGTCCTTCCAATAAACATTCAGGGTTGATTTCCTTTTGGATTGACTGATTTGGTCTCCTTGCTGGCCAAGGGAATTTATTTTCCGGAATCCCTAATTGCCAATATCAGTAGAGTCTTTTCTTTGAGGTATTTCAGCTTCTCCAGAGGAAGTTCCTCTTTCTCTTATCTGGAGAAGCATCACCCTGACTAATTTGTCTTTGGGTGAAGGGGGGACAGGGAGGCTCACTGTCCAACATGCAGAGTGTACTCAACATCCTTGTGCCCTTCAGCTCCTCTCACCCACCCTTCTCTGTGCCTGATACTCGCATCTGGAACACTCTGTACCTATGAGACTGCAGGCCACATGGCTAGGACTTCCCGTCCTCCAGTCTCTTCAAGGCTTGCTTAGCAAACCAACTCTTTCTCGTCGCCTGCCTCCCACCCACACACACCATTATCTGAACTGTTCAGTTCTTTTCTAGTTTCATGGATGGTGGACTTTTGTGTTTTTTGTTTCTTTTTCCACTTGTACCTTGGGGTGATTTTTGAGAAAACAAGAGAGAAATAGCTTTATCGTGCCTTAAGGCATTGGGATTTTCATTTAGATTTGTCTCGTGGAGGGCTTCTCTGGTGGCTCAGATGGTAAAGAATCTGCCTACAATGCGAGAGACCTGGGTTGGGAAGATCCTCTGGAGAAGGGAATGGCTGCCCACTCCAGTATTCTTGCCTGGGGAATCCCCATGGACAGAGGACCCTGGTGGGCTACAGTCCATAGGATCACAAAGTACCTTTTTCAACTCATTTTGAAATATATTTGACTGTTTTATGCCTCCTTGACATATTGTTATTCCTCTGTCTCAGAACATACCTTTTTCACACCTTAATAAATTGATAGAAACATTGATCAGGTAATAATAATAATGATATCACACATGCAATGTACTGTTTATTATCTGTTTAAAAAAACAGATCATTTCAGTTAAAGCCTAATTTTTTCCACCAATGCTGGAAAATCTCAAGAATAACTGCACCATTATTACAGTATTTTAATTTTTATTAAAACAAAAAAAAGTGGCAATTGATTCTCAGTTAAAATCTTCCCTGTGTGTGGAGTTGCATAGATTTCTCATTGAAAGGAGAGAAGTTAGAAAACTTTATATTGTTAGAAAACTTTATATTTCCTACGAAATGCTAAAATATGAATTATTATGTTGGTATTCCTGCAGCAAAGCTCAAAAATCTCCCTTTAACTTGCTACAGTGCATCTTCCTCTCTCTTTCCTTTTACCTCTCTCTCTCAACAAGGATGTTTTTTTGGTTTTTTTTTTCCCTAAGCAATGTTGATCACCCAGCATTGTAGTTACATGAACTGGAGGCACATGGGAGATTTAAGATTGAAAATAATACGTCCCCTCTGAGAAATGTGGATTGTAATCTGAAGTATAATCTCTGATTATATCTCAGACTTTCAAATCAAACACATGATTAAAAACTCCTTGTTATTCTAAAAATCTGAACAGAACACAAATCTGTCAAGTTTGGATACTGTCAATCACCTGGCCACGATGTAATCCCACGCCGGATTATGGGAGCTATTACGGGAATTCAGCAGTAGTCTTGCCTTTCAGATGACAAAAGATGTAAAAAGCTGTGGGTGTGCCATGATGGGAGTGGAAAGTAAGATTATTGTTATAGAAATGGGTTATTTTAAGTGGTGCATGTATGATAAGTCACTTCAGTCATGTCTGACTGCGACCCCATGGACTGTAGCCCGCCAGGCCAGGCAAGAATACTGGAGTGGGTAGCCCCTCCATGGCCTTCTGGCCCAGGCTTTCTGCAGTTGTTCATTTATTACGCAATGTTTTGACCTCAGAATTGCATTACTGACCTCAAAGATATTAAACTTATCTACTAACTAACCACACAAATGCTTGACTCACAATCCATCCCTGAACCACTTTCCTCTTGTGTAATAATCTTCTCTTCTGAAGTGTAAACTATGTTTTTTATCTTATGGGATTAAAGGCAAGATTCTGAAGTCCTGCAATGTATAGTAGTAAAAAGCAGAATTTGATCTTAACAGTTGTTCTTTTTTTGTTTTTAGTGTTAATACATGGGCTTCCCAGGGGCTCAATGGTAAAGAATCTACCTGTCAAAACAGGAAATGTGTGTCTGATCCCTGGGTTGGGACGACCCCCTGGAGGAAGAAATGGCAACCATAGATCACTACTGAGTCCGCAGGCAGGTCTCAAAAATTCACGGTGAAGGCTCAGAATCTCGGCCTCGCGGCCCAGCTGAGCCGCAGTGGTGCTGAAGGACCGCTGGAGCCACATGTCCTGGATGCCTCTCAGCTCTCACTCCAGGCCTGACTAGCCCAGAGATCTCCAGCCAATCATACAGAAGTTCTGACTTCTCAGCGAGGAACAGTGTTGATGGCTAATCAGTTCAGTTCAGTTCAGTTCAGTCACTCAGTCGTGTCCGACTCTTTGTGACCCCATGAATCGCAGCATGCCAGGCCACCTTGTCCATCACAAACTCCCAAAGTTCACTCAGACTCACGTCCATCGAGTCAGTGATGCCATCCAGCCATCTCATCCTCTGTCGTCCCCTTCTCCTCCTGCCCCCAGTCCCTCCCAGCATCAGAGTCTTCTCCAATGAGTCAGCTCTTCACATGAGGTGGCCAAAGTACTGGAGTTTCAGCTTCAGCATCATTCCCTCCAAAGAAATCCCAGGGCTGATCTCCTTCAGAATGGACTGGTTGGATCTCCTTGCAGTCCAAGGGACTCTCAAGAGTCTTCTCCAACACCACATTTCAAAATCATGAATTCTTCGGCGCTCAGCTTTCTTCACAGTCCAACTCTCACATCCATACATGACCACTGGCTAGGTGTCAAATTGGCAAGGACTCAGCACCAGCGACCTGGTCAAATGCTGTTCTGAGGCTGCTGTGAAGGTGCTATAGATGAGATTAGCACTGAACTCAGGAGACTCTGAGTAAAGCAGACTCCCTCCACCCTGTGGGTGGGCCTCATCCGGCAAGGTGATGGCCTTAAGAGAAAAGGCCAATGTCCCCCACAGAAGAGGGAATTTCTGCCAGTAGGCAGCCTTCAGACTCAAGCTGCCACATCAAGTCTTCCTGTGTCCCCAGCTGGCCAGCCTGTCCTGCAGATTTTGAACTTAGAGACCTCCCAAGTGTGAGAGCCAGTTCCTTAAAATAAACCTCCCTCTGTGTGTGTGTGTGTGTGTATACATCCAGAGGGTGGGGGTCTGTATCCCTGGAGACCCTTGACTCACACAGAGACAATGGTTTTCAGCTCTTTAAGGCCTGTCTATGCCCTAGGCTAAGTTGCATCCGTCAGAGTGCACTGTCTGCATAGCGTTGGGTTCCCTGTTTGGCCATAAAACTTGCTCTAAACACTCAAACATTGTTCCAGAGCCTTTATTTTCTCTTCAACCAAGGAAAGCTTAGAAATTTTCTAATTCCATCCTGTCATTTTTATCTGAATGAACTACCCCTGCCCCCGGACTTGAGTCTGCTCGCCCAGGGCCACACTAGTAGGACCCAGAGCAGAGGTGAGACCCAGGCCTCTCACCCCAGCCCTGGGCTCATAGTACCCACCCCCCTGACCCACATCCTTGATCCATCATGTCACAGGGAGCTTTCACATGCTTCTCACTCTGGTTAACTACACAAAGGCATCGGGCTAATTACTGGATGTTTTAGCGATCAATTTACTAATCCTATTGGCTTATAGAGGATCTTTAGAGACATGGGGAAAGAATTAGGTGATCTCTCCACTGCAGACATGACAAATTGAGTTATAATGAAATACGGACACTGTCTGAATTAGGTTGGTTTTCCAGCCTGAGGTTCTGATTTATGTAGAAGTGATTTATGAGAACGTGTCCCCAGGAAGAGTCAGTCAGGGTTGGGGATGGAGGAACCAGACCCGGAGGCAGAGAGGCAGGCTGAGCCACTGGGGTGGGGGTTGGGGGGAGGGGGATTTCAGGCAAAGTCCCTCTGAGACCAGCGCTGGCTCCAGCCAGAGAGACCCTGCAGTTAGTGTAGGTCACACCCGAGGCTGGTGCCCCCAGAAGACGGGTCCACACCCATCATGACTGGTAAGAAGGGAGTAATTAGACTCTCAGAGTCTTCTAGAACTTTATGTATGTGGCCGTCATCCTTCAGGTGGTGGCTGCTGGGAGTTCAAGTACAGCAGAGGCTGACGTCCACAAAAGTGGGAAAGGCCTCCTGGTGGGGAGTATTGAGGGAAACCTTGCCCTCTGATAACTGAATCAGAGCTCATACAGTGTCCCTAAAAAGGTAGAAAGTCCCCTAGCCGGGCCCTGACTCTTCTGACTGGAGGTATTCACATGAACGCTCAAAGGATGTGCCCACAGGAGAGAATGACCACTGAGCATGACAGAAGGTGAGCTAGGAAGCCAAGGCTGCCCAGCTCCTCCAGCTTGACCCTGAGCCTCCGACTCACTGCCAAGGTCATGGCTGGGCCCCGACACCGACATGGAACCGTCTGCCTGATGACGTGCCCCTTCAGAACAACCAGTCAAGTCTATTGATTCTCACTTCCTCTCCCCACACAGCCTCTGAATTCTAACACAACCAAAGTTACTGCTACTGCTAAGTCGCTTCAGTCGTGTCCGACTCTGTGTGACCCCATAGAAGAAAGCCCACCAGGCTCCCCCGTCCCTGGGATTCTCCAGGCAAGAACACTGGAGTGGGTTGCCATTTCCTTCCCCAATGCATGTAAGTGAAAAGTAAAAGTGAAGTCGCTCAGTCGTGTGCGACTCTTAGCGACCCCATGGACTGGAGCCTACCAGGATCCTCCGTCCACGGGATTTTCCAGGCAAGAGTACTGGGGTGGGGTGCCATCGCCTTCCCCGAACCAAAGTTAGAGGATGTGTAAATCCACACAAACACTCATCCAGTTGTCTTTACAAGAGTGTTTTTCATCAGAAGTAAGGAGGCATTCTCATTACAGCCATTCATCTGCACACATGTGGTTTGTCGGCCCCTGAAAAGCGGGCTGTCACCTCTGCTGAGTGACACGGAACCCAGCCCCCAAGTTTCCTCTAAGCAGCAATGGCGACATGACACCATCAGGGGCAGTTCAGGGAACTTCTTTCTACAGGAGCTAGTCAGGTCATCTGATGTGTTCTAGTTGGAGCTGCTGCTGCTGCTAAGTCGCTTCAGTCGTGTCCAACTCTGTGCAACCCCATAGACGGCAGCCCACCAGGTTCCCCCATCCCTAGGATTCTCCAGGCAAGAACACTGGAGTGGGTTCCCATTTCCTTCTCCAATGAGTGAAAGTGAAGTCACTCAGTCGTGTCCAACTCTCATCAGCCCCATGGACTGCAGCCCACCAGGTTCCTCCCTCCATGGGATTTTCCAGGCAAGAGTACTGGAGTGGGGTGCCATTGCTTTCTCCATTGCTTCTAGTTGGAGCTTGACCTGTGATAACCTTTTCTGAAGTTCAGGAGCAATGCAGAAATCAGTACGGGAGTGAGGGAGCAAAACATCAGCCTTATCTGTGGCTGGAGTGGAGAGTGATGCTTAGCTCGCAGGCGGGGCTCCTGCCCCAGGAGTACATCTGCCAGGTCAGGCGGACAGAGGCTGTGGGGACAGGGTCAGCCCTGGGGGGGATGAGGGGGCCACAGGTTGGAAAGGACAAGGCCTACAAGGTGTGGGCTGCTGGGAGAGGAGGACATGGAGCCAGGCCAGGCAATTAAATCAGCAGTTGTCCAATGGGGAAAAGATGGGGAGGATGCAGACAAGATACACTGAAGGGTCCACCTCAGTGCTTCCCAGAGATACATAAGAGATTCCTCTTTATGGTCCAAGACAGCACAGTGGAGAGAGAGGAGGAAAAACATGTACCCAGTATATGATCATTCACAGTCTATCAAATTTCCCACATATACCAATTTCCAAAGAAAGTATACCATACTATTTTTGTATTCAGTTCAGTCACTCAGTTGTGTCCAACTCTTTGTGACCCCATGGACTGCAGCACACCAAACTTTCCTGTCCATCACCAACTCCCGGAACTTGCTCAAACTCATGTCCAATGAGTCAGTGATGTCATCCAACCATCTCATCCTCTGTCGTCCCCTTCTCCTCCTGCCCTCAGTCATTTCCAGCTTCAGGGTCTTTTCCAATGAGTCAGTTCTTCGCATCAGGTGGCCAAAGTATTAGAGTTTCAGCTTCAACATCAGTCCAGCCAATGAATATTCAGGACTGATCTCCTTTAAGATGGACTGGTTGGATCTCCTTGCAGTCCAAGGGACTCTCAAGAGTCTTCTCCAACACCACAGTTCAAAAGCAATAACAATTCTTCGGTGCTCAGCTTTCTTTATAGTCCAACTCTCACATCCATACATGACTACTGGAAATATCAAAGCTTTGACTAATTTTCATATTAGTGAGATATTTTTCTTGAATGATTCAGGAGAGAACTTATATCTGTGATGTCTCTTAAAGGCCTCCTAACCACCTGCAGCAATGTCTAAGTTCTGTAGTTGATCTTCATAGCTTTAACAGTTTTCAGAACTTTATAGTTCTAAATATTTATCTACATCTTTATCTGCAAGTTCTAGTCTTTACCCAAAATTGGCAATCCTCTAGATAAAACTTAAAGTGTCAGGGGTGGGGGAATCCTCACTTTGAAAATTAAAACTTGGCTAAAAAATCCTAATCAAGCATGCTTCTGATTCTTTGTAGTTCAGATAGTAGTAGTTGAAAGTCTCACCTTTGTATTCCAATTGTGGCAAATTGGGCATCAATTTTGTTTAAGGTACAAATAATAGTCCAGAAATAAAGCAAAACATTCCATTGTTGCTCACATACCCAGGGGTACAGAAGAGGAAATTCAGACTCGTGTATAAACCAAAATAAGCAAGAGAAGCCTAAAGAGACAAGAGAAACAAGTCTGCTACTATACAATGCAGTTACTGCAATAGGTGGGAATGAAAACAACCGTAAAAAACATAAATAGAAAGGTTCAGCCTGACTTCATCTTTGGAAATGCTTCCCATAGGAAACAGTTCCTATCTTTCTGACTTGTTATGTCAGAGAGGAGATGATATTGTAAGAGAAATCTTCTGTTTTCATTCCAAGGGAAAAAAAATCAAAATGCTATCAGGGTAATCCTTAACTTCTTAACTGGTGCCTGTCAAGGTAATTTCACTCATTCACTCACTCACTCATTCATTCATTCATAACATCCTGTAAATTGTCTGCAAAGAAAGGATAAACTACAGAGTAAAGCAGGGCATTTGCTTTCAAAGAAGGGCTAATCCCAAGAAAAATATCAAATACAACAGGTTATCTTTGGCTCTGTCCTCCAATCCCACCTTGTTTTTCAAAATCAAATTGTCCCTCACTCCATAGCCCACCCTGTGCTATTCACCTCTCTCTTATTAAAATGTGTTTTAGATAATCTGATAGATTAATTCACCTTAAAGTCTTGCATATTAAGACTAGGTAAGGAGTAAAGCATTGCCATAGTCAGGGTATTTGCGTTTTAAACAGAGGAAGAGCCTCAAGCAAAGTGACATTTCAAGAAGCAGGGGGAACAGCAGAGATTTTCAAGAGAGAGACTCTCAGAAAACCTGAGTACACCGTTTATAGACACGTATTTGATCCTGATGACACAAAGAATATTTATTAATGAAGCCTTTGTCTGTTTAAACTGTAGAGCACAATGTTGTTCAGTTGAAAAGTCATGTCTGACTTTTTCTTCGCCACCCCATGGACTGCAGCGTGCTGGGCTACCCTGTTGTTGGCCATCTCCTGGAGTTTGCTCAAACTCACGTCCACTGATTCAGTAAAAAGGCTAAAGATCAAAAAATAACTCTGGATCCAAAGAATCCAAAAGGTGATACTGTTCTCCGTTAAGGACCTTTCTTGGGAAAACAGCACAACAAAACAACTTTCTGCCTAGTAGCCACTGTAATTTATTCCTGGATGAGAAGAACATCTGCTGTAGATTATGTGCAGACATTTTTGTGATGTTAATTTGATCAGAAATAACCAAATGCATATAAGAAGTTGAAGACTTGTTATTTCCATTTCAAACAAGGATATAATTCTATAAGGACCACTAAACAACCACAAAAAGACTTGTACTTATGTGGACTCATTATAGACTCGTTTGTAAAAAATGGGAAATGAAAAAGAGGATCCAGCAGATGAATTTGGATCCATAATTATAAAACCTTTGGGGGGAACGACAGGGGAGGCAATTGGTATCAACTTTAAAATAACTATCTCCTCTCCCCTTTAACGGGGAAGGCAATGGCACCCCACCCCAGTACTTTTGCCTGGAAAATCCCATGGACGGAGGATCCTGGTAGGCTTCAGTCCATGGGGTCACTGAGTCGGACATGACTGTGCGACTTCACTTTCATTTTTCTCTTTCATGCATTGGAGAAGGAAATGGCAACCCACTCCAGTGTTCTTGCCTGGAGAATCCCAGGGACAGGGGAGCCTGGTGAGCTTCCATCTATGGGGTCGCACAGAGTCGGACACGACTGAAGCGACTTAGCAGCAGCAGCAGCAGCAGCAGCTCCCCTTTAAAGCTTTAAACCCAATGACATAACAGCCTCTTGAAATGCTGCCTCTCCATGCCAGTTTTTGAGTAATGTCCCTTTTAACCTTCGCAGGATTGATGGCTCACACGCTGATCTATGGGGATAAATGTTAGGAAGTCTTGAGAAATCGCTTCACCTTGCACATGATGGCAATCCCAAGAGATCCACCTGGGTGCCAGGCAGTCAATCACAGCGTCCTTTCCCACCTGGCTGGATTTATAATGGCAGCTTTTACACTCTCCCACCACCACCTGTTTTATTATTAATATTTGGGAGAATTGTATCAGAAGGATGTCAAGATTCACATTTTTTCAGGTGATTTAAGAGTTTATGCAACACGTCACTAGAAAGGAAAAGATGATTGAGGTCTAATGCATTATTTTTGATAAGTTGCTGCTCTAAAAACTCACCTCAACCCAAACAACATTAAGGCAATAGAGTAGGAAGATGAGTAGGATTTAAAATTCAATCCACTTCAGATTCTTTGAGACACCAGTTTTCCCAGACTCTCTGTCCATTCTGTAATGACAAGAATCAACAGATGCAAAAATTGCCTTTATTACTAGAGAACATTTAACTCAACCCATTAAATCATTTATATTATCTGTTTGAATTACTTGACTATTCCAGATTGGATGAAAAAAAATCATCTCTCTGTTGATATGCTGGCCCCCTTACCTTTCAGTTCAATAAATAAGAATCTCTGTGTCTTAAAAGTAACTATGAAAGTGAAAGTGTTAGTCTCTTAGTCATGTCTGACTCTTTGGGACTCCATGGACTGAAGCCCACCAGGCTCCTCTGTCCATGACATTTTCCATGCAAGAATATTGGAGTGGATTGCCATTCCCTTCTCCTAGGGTTCTTTCTGACCCAGGGACTGAACCTAGGTCTCCTACATTGCAAACAGATTCTTTACCCTCTGAACCACCAGGGAAATCACCTCATTTATATTGCATCAGTTCAGTTCAGTTCAGTCACTCAGTCGTGTCCGACTCTTTGCAACCCCATGAATCACAGCACGCCAGGCTTCCCTGTCCATCACCAACCCCCAGAGTTCACTCAGACTCACGTCCATCGAGTCAGTGATGCCATCCAACCATCTCATCCTCTGTCGTCCCCTTCTCCTCATGCCCCCAATCCCTCCCAGCATCAGAGTCTTTCCCAATGAGTCAACTCTTCTCATGAGGTAGCCAAAGTACTGGAGTTTCAGCTTTAGCATCATTCCTTCCAAAGAAATCCTAGGGCTGATCTCCTTCAGAATGGACTGGTTGGATCTCGTGGCGGTCCAAGGGACTCTCAAGAGTCTTCTCCAACATCACAGTTCAAAAGCATCAATTCTTCGGTGCTCAGCTTTCTTCACAGTCCAACTCTCACATCCATACATGACCACTGGAAAAACCATAGCCTTGACTAGACGGACCTTTGTTGGCAAAGTAATGTCTCTGATTTTGAATATGTGATCTAGGTTGGTCATAACTTTCCTTCCAAGGAGTAAGCGTCTTTTAATTTCATGGCCACAATCACCATCTGCAGTGATTTTGGAGCCCAAAACATAAAGTCTGACACTGTTTCCCCTGTTTCTCCATCTATTTCCCATGAAGTGTTGGGACCAGATGCCATGATCTTCGTTTTCTGAATGTTGAGCTTTAAGCCAACTTTTTCACTCTCCTCTTTAACTTTCATCAAGAGGCTTTTTAGTTCCTCTTCACTTTCTGCCATAAGTTGGTGTCATCTGCATATCTGAGGTTATTGATATTTCTCCTGGCAATCTTGATTCCAGCTTGTGCTTCTTCCAGCATAAAGGTCATTAATTAATAAAGGTCATTCCAAGACTCCCTCTGAGCAAAAGGCTTGAGTACCCACACAGCATTCTACACATAACACTCAATTTCAACAAGTTTTAACATCAAATATCCATCAGTGAATTCTCTTCTTCTCATACATTACTCCCTTCCCTTTGGAATGCATCCATGACCCGACTTTCTGTAACTGGTCCTCCTTCTTATTCTAGGGTCCACCTAAGACACCCGTCCTGCATTGGCCTTCGGTTTCTTCTGATGCACTCTATTTACCCAACATGGCAACATACACTTCATCATATGCACATTAGTTTCCAGTGTTTCAGTCATAAACTAGTGCAAATTAACCAACAGATACTGAGTCTCTTGGGTTAGCAAAAAAGCAAATTTCACCTATATTTGTCCTATACATTGAAATCTGTCCATTTTCCAATTGACAGCCTTAGCTGCCAATTCAACTCCTTCCTGGACTCAGAGGTGACATGTCCATCATTTAAAATAATATGTTCCAAAATGACACACATGCTTCCCACATCCAATAAAGTTCAACTCCTTATAAGCTTAGACTATGCCCTGTATTTTCTTAATTGCTGACATGGAAGAATGGTGATGACAAAGGCACAAATCTGGAGGAATATCTGTACCTCACTGGCCGTGGTGGGGATTTGCCAGCTACAAATGCAGACCTGAGAATCTGGGACATCACTTAAAAGAAATTGCCTCAAGGCCTTGGCTCCTAGACAAGGTAGAAAAAATGAAAATGACCTCTTGGCCAATTACTTCTTCTGTATCTCCACTTGAAATGCTGATGACACAAGAGCTGAAACTGAATAGATATAGTTATCATCTAATTAAACAAGGAAAATGTACTGATTGTGAGCATCGTTATTATGCTGTGCTCATGAGACTCAGTCTTAAACCTTGCCAAGCGTTTCTCCTTCCCACACACGCTATTCAGGACAGGCACTGGGTAAAAAGACTTCAGTTTTTATCCAGGAAATGCTACAAAATCCAGGAAATTCTTATCTCAGCCACACCCACTGCTACATTGTTGTTCTTTTGTTCAGTGGCTAAGTCATGTCCAACTCTTTGTGACCCATGGACTGCAGCACGCCAGGCTTCCCTGTCCTTCTCTATCTCCCAGGGTTTGCTCAAACTCATGTCCATTGACTCGGTGATGCCATCCAACCATCTTTTCCTTATCCTCCTGCTCCCAATCTTTCCCAGCATAAGGGTCTGTTCTGGTGAGTCGGCTCTTTGCATCAGGTTGTGAAGTGGAATATCCCC
Source organism: Tragelaphus eurycerus (assembly GCA_935064755.1). NCBI lineage: Eukaryota > Metazoa > Chordata > Mammalia > Artiodactyla > Bovidae > Tragelaphus > Tragelaphus eurycerus. The sequence goes on from CAKXYN010000074.1 coordinate 7,762,623, forward strand.
TACCATATCAGTTAACAAGCATGAAATAGCCTTCAGCAATTTCCAGCCTCCAAACGTGAATCAGATCAGATCAGTCGCTCAGTCGTGTCCGACTCTTTGCGACCCCATGAACCACAGCACGCCAGGCCTCCCTGTCCATCACCAGCTCCCGGAGGTCACTCAGACTCACATCCATCGAGTCAGTGATGCCATCCAGCCATCTCATCCTCTGTCGTCCCCTTCTCCTCCTGCCCCCAATCCCTCCCAGCATCAGAGTCTTCTCCAATGAGTCAACTCTTCGCATGAGGTGGCCAAAATACTGGAGTTTCAGCTTTAGCATCATTCCTTCTAAAGAAATTCCAGGATTGATCTCCTTCAGAATGGACTGGTTGGATCTTCTTGCAGTCCAAGGGACTCTCAAGAGTCTTCTCCAACACCACAGTTCAAAAGCATCAATTCTTCGGCGCTCAGCCTTCTTCACAGTCCAGCTCTCACATCCATACATGACCACAGGAAAGACCATAGCCTTGACTAGGCGAACCTTTGTTGGTAAAGTAATGTCTCTGCTTTTGAATATGCTATCTAGGTTGGTCATAACTTTCCTTCCAAGGAGTAAGCGTCTTTTAATTTCATGGCTGCAGTCACCATCTGCAGTGATTTTGGAGCCCAGAAAAACAAAGTCTGACACTGTTTCCACTGTTTCCCCATCTATTTCCCATGCAGTGATGGGACCAGATGCCATGATCTTCGTTTTCTGAATGTTGAGCTTTAAGCCAACCTTTTCACTCTCCACTTTCACTTTCATCAAGAGGCTTTTTAGCCCCTCTTCACTTTCTGCCATAAGAGTGGTGTCATCTGCATATCTGAGGTTATTGATATTTCTCCCGGCAATCTTGATTCCAACTTGTGTTTCTTCCAGAGAAGAAACACAAAAGAGAAAGGAAACACAAAAGAGAAAGGAAAGCACCCCAGCATCCAAACGTGAATGAAGGCTCTCAAAAGGGAAAACAATACCTGCGATCCAGCAGATGCCGGCTAACCCCACATGGTGCTTGCTGAGGAGCTGGAGGGGGAGAGGGGGATGTGAGAGATTAAAAAAAAAAAAAAAAAAACAGGATTCTGGCTCCAGATAGCTGAGATGCATATGAAAGGAATGATGTCAATAATCCCAGACTCCTGCATCTTCCCATATATAGAAGAACACTAAATTCTTTAACTTGATGTCTGGTTTTCCTTATTAACAATAATCTTTGATGTTCAGACTGCCTGCCCCCTTTGTTGCAAGCTTGTGTATAGCCTGACTCCCTCTCCCACCTCCTCACAGCAGTCTCTCAGGGCTCCCTGAGATGCTGTCTCCCAGGCTTGAAGTCCTAAGATTTTCTCACTGAATAAAACCCTCTCTGCTTTCAGCCTGTGACTAATTTTTAAGTCGACAAGGTAGCCAAAGGATTGGAGCTTCAGCTTCAGTATCAGTCTTTCCAATGAATATTCAGGGTTGATTTCCTTTAGGATGGACTGGTTTCATTCCTTGCTGTCCAAGGGACTCTCAAGAGTCTTCTCCAGCACCACAATTCGAAAGCACCCACTGCTGCACTGATCATCTAAGGACCACAGTCTCAGGTCTCAATGCCCTCGCCCAACCATCACAGCTAAGGCAGTGGCATCCCAACTAAGATCCTTAAAGCTATACACTTGGTCGTTTTAGTGAGGCTTCAGGCCACAGAAGAGACAACATTCTGAGACCAAACTTACCTTCCTGGAGTGGAGCCAGTCCACTCACGTTACAGCCTGGTCCCCAGAGCACTATTAAGCAAGCCCAGCACAATCCTCCCACTCAGATGACCTTTGAAACCTGTCAAAAATCACCTCATCATTTCCATCGACAGAGCAAAAAGGCTCAGAACCCTGTCCCCTAGCATTGACTTCTGTTCCAAGAAGATATTAGATGTGCAGGGAAAATACAGTGGCCATAGTAAAGAGTGAAAGAAACTCACAAGAGGAAATGATGTGAGATCTGGTCATAGACTTCCAGCAAGCCAGCCCTACACTATCCAAAACCAGCAGGATTTGTGGATCCTAAGCTAAAATAACACATTAGAGTTATAAAAAGAAAGTAGCTCAGTTCTTGATGTGACCAAAGACTGGAAGGTATATGATTACGCCTTGCTTGTTTCTTAACCGCAGAGTTGCTTTAACACCTTTCTAGCATCCATGGTCACCAGTCATGAACGATACTTCCAGTAGATAAACATCTTATCCAAAAAGCATAGTAACATGACTGTTAGTTAAGGAGGAGCCGCTCTGCACACTGCTTCAGTGAACACATTTAACCCTCACAACAACTGTCATTCCCAATTTTCAGACTAAGCACTGGCATCACGGAGGGGTCCGAACGCTCTCAGAAGCACCCACTTGAGCCGGGGTTTGAACCCAAGCAGCCTGGCTCCAGACTAGATACACAGGAGATGAGTTACTGATGTTGCTGCTTAGTTTTACCTGGGACCCAGTCACAGCCAGAAAGTCTGAAACCAGAGAAAGAGCTGTGGCTTAGAAGGGGATCTGGACGATGCAGAAGGGGCGGGGGCGGCCTCACAGACAGCTTCTCCCAGCTATGGGAGCTGTAGGAAGTAGTGTTCCCAAAAAGCTGACAGTAAGAAACCTCTTCCATTTCCTTTCTTCTCATAAAGCAGCACCTGCTCCACTACATTAAAAGATTTATTGGAGGGATAACTTTTATTCTGAAACTGTTAGCACCAAAACATTTCTAACCTGTCTCTCTCCCTCATTTGCATATGTAAAACAGCATTCACATTCACATAATTGTTCAATAATTCACATAATTGTTAAATACTACCTTTTAACAATCTGAACCTGACTGCTATTCAGCCAATTTTTTTTTAAATTAACTCTGAGAAATGGAGGCAATAAATACGTCCTGGGTTTTTTTTTAAAAGTTCCTAGGTGTATCTATCATGGTTTACCCAATACCTAGAGAGCCATTATGCTTCGAGACTGGACAAAATTCTGATCACAGGAAATCTGGTGTTAATAGTAAATTGTTTATTTACACACTAGGTATTTTAAGAAACTTTTTTACACTATTATTGCTTCCCACCAAATTTTTTCTGTAATTTAACACTTCTGTGTATGAGTTTTAGTCACTCAGTCGGGTCCGACTCTTTGAGGCCCCATGGATTGTACCCCACCAGGCTCTTCTGATCATAGAATTCTTCAGGCAAGAATACTGGAATGGATAGTCATTCTCTTCTCCAGGGCATCTTTCTGACCCAGGTCTCCTGCATTGCAGGCGGATTCTTTATTATCTGAGCCACCAGGGAAGCCCTTAACATTTCTACTATGGGCAAATATTAACTGTACATTCAAATCAACCTCTCTTTCTCCACACACACACACTTCCAAGTTATAAGCTCTGCAGAACTAACATGATTATTTTTGTTTGTTGTACAAATAAAGGTAAAATACCTTCACTTCTCCTACAAATATTGACAGTATGCTAAACTTCGATTCAGCTACATTCTTAACTTCACCTTATTTAAAATATCGCTTTAGAAAATATTGCTTTAGATAGAATTTGTCTTAAATATTTACATTTTAAATTTATGTCATGTGTGGCTTTGAAAATACTAAGTTTTTGCAAACAGCACCTAGACTGCTGCATCTTTCATATATATTTGTTTAACAAGGACAAACAGGTGGATTTTTAAATGTATTTAATTTGAGAATTTAGGCTAATTATTCATCCTCTAGTTTGTCAAAGTTCTTACCTCTCCTTATGACCCAATATTAGGTCACTACAGTATTGGGAAGACTGATGCCAAAACGAAAGCTCCAATACTTTGGCCACCTGATGTGAAGAGCCAACTCATTGGAAAAGATCCCAATGCTAGGAAAGACTGATAGCAGAAGGAGAAGGGGGTGACAGGATGAGATGGTTAGATAGCATGACCAAGTCAATGGACATGAGTGTGAGCAAACCCCAGGAGATGGTGAAGGACATGGGAAACTGGTACACTGCAGTCCACGGGCTGCAGAGACTTGGACAGGACTTAATGACTGAACAACAACAAAGACCCAATATTGGGTCACTACAGCCAAGTATTTAGGTTCCAATTTATGCTCTTGCCAAACCCCTGGAGACACATGAATCTGTGGCCTCCTTCTAGTTGCAAGAGCATCTCTTTGACAAAACATAGACTCTGAGAAATGTTTCAGTTTATATCAAGTTATTTTTAAAGCAATATTCAAGCATTATGTCTTAATTATCAAAAATTATAGTTCAATTCCAGAAATTAGATTAAAAAATTGGTAAAAGTAGATTATTACTTAGAAACATATATAATGAAGCTTAATGTCTATATTAAAATCTTCAAATAGAAATCAGGCATGAGGTATTAGGTACTTTCTTTTAAGAACTATAATAAAAATATATTAGCTAATTTTAATTGTCTTCATTGTTTTGCCCATTTTAGATTTTCAGATTTATAGCCTTGTATCTTCTTTGTCTATATTTAAAGTCATCAACTCCACCAATTTCATCTACAGAGAATGTGTGAATTATAAAAGAATATGAAACATTTATTAACAGGATCTTAATGCTTTGGAAATTATATGTCTTATATTCTAATTATTTAAAGTAGGCAGACTTCTTTTTCATTTTCACCTGACAGTGAAAAACGCCTGGCAACGATCTGTATCTTCATCTCCAAAAAGGAAAACTGGATCCTCATCAGGAAGACTGAACTTCCAGCTGGAACCTGGATCCGCATTCTGGAAGAGCTCCCCATTTCATTGTGAGTTTTAGGGACAAGGTGTCAGCAGGGTGTGACTGCAGCAGCCAGAACTGCAGAAGTGAGACAGGACGGGGCAGAGGAGAGGAGAAACACCCACAGCGGAGTCCTGGCCGGAGGTGGGTAACAAAGCAGAGCCTGGAGTGGGGGACAGCTGAGCCACAGGATGTGGAAGTGGGGAAAGAAAAAGCAGACAGCAACGTGTCTTGAAAAGCACTGTGTGCCTTGGAGGTGCTGGGGGAACAATGCACCCTCTCCCACCTGGAGCCCAGAAGGTTGATATGAAGGAGGAATGCCTGAGCAAGGGCAGAGCTGTGTAAGGTGGGAGAGGCGGGAATCACAGAGGCTAAGAGACAAGCATCCAGGACTTCCCTGGTGGTCCAGGGGCTGGGGGTCCATGCTCCCAACACAGGGGGCTGGGGTTCAGTCCCTGGTCTGGGGAGCAGATCCAGCATGCTGCAATTAATACAAACAGCACAAACCAAATACATAAAGAATTAAATATTTTTAAAAAGAGAAAGGAAAGCACCCCAGCATCCAAACTCCCACCCAACAGATACAATGTAGGTTCTAAGCAAGAGCCTGGACATGGAACAACAGACTGGTTCCAAATCAGGAAAGGAATACATCAAGGCTGTATATTGTCATCCTGCTTATTTAACTTGTATCATGTGAAATGCTGGGCTGGAGGAGGCACAAGCTGGAGTCAAGATTGCAGGAAAAATATCAATAACCTCAGATATGCAGATGACACCACCCTTATGGCAGAAAGTGAGGAAGAATCAAAGAGACTCTTGATGAAAGTGAAAGAGGAAGTGAAAAAGTTGGCTTAAAACTCAATATTCAGAAGGTTGACTTCAACTGAATGTTGAGAACATGGCATCGGGTCCCATCACTTCGTGGCAAATAGATGGGAAAACAATGGAAACAGTGAGAGACTTTATTTTGTGGGGCTTCAAAATCACTGCAGATGGTGACTGCAGCCATGAAATTAAAAGATGCTCCTTGGAAGACAAGCTATGACCAACCTAGACTGCATACTAAAAAGCAGAGACATTACTTTGCTGACAAAGGTAAGTCTAGTCAAAGCTATGGTTTTTCTAGTCATCATGTATGGATGTCAGAGTTGGACTATAAGGAAAGTGGAATACTGAAGAATGGATGCTTTTGAACAGTGGCGTTGGAAAAGACTCTTGAGAGTCCCTCAGACTGCAAGGAGATCAAACCAGTCAATCCTAAAAGAAATCAGTCCTGAATATTGATTGGAAGGACTAATGCTGAAGCTGAAACTCCAATACCTTGGCCACCGGATGCGAAGAGCTGACTCATTGGAAAAGACCCTGATGCTAGGAAAGACAGAAGGCAGGAGGAGAAGGGGACAACAGAGGATGAGATGTTTGGATCGCATCACCGACTCGATGGGCATGAGTTTGAGCAAGCTCAGGGAGTTGATGATGGACAGGGAGGCCTGGCATGCTGCAGTCCATGGGGTCACAAAGAATCGGACACAACTGAGCGACTGAACTGAACTGAACTGAAGCAAGAGCCTAGTTTAACAGGAACACAGACCCATGATAAGTCAGGGTGTGGGGGGTGAGAAAAGCCTGCCTAGGGCCCAGGGGTTTCACAGGGCCATGGTGCTGTAAGCCAGGGAGGCATCTCCACCCAGGGGTCCAGCTGACCTCAGTAGTTTGGTCTCTCAGTGGCATCCAACTCTTAGTGATGTCTATGGGAATCTGTCCATGGGGATTCTCCAGGAAAGAACACTGGAGTGGGTTGCCATTTTCTTCTTCAAGAGATCTTCCTGACCCAAGGATCAAACCCATGTCTCCTGCATTGGCAGGTGGATTCTTTACCACTGAGCCATCTGGGAAGCCCTTGAACCCAGCTGACCTCAGACCAAGAAGTCAATTGTATGGGCAAAAATGTGCAGACAGAAGCTCTCTCGAAGGAGGATAAGACATCCAAACTGTAGGAACAGGGAAACTACCACTGGGGGAGGGGAAGGAGCTCTCATTTGCCTGAACGTTCGAGACTTATGGATGCAAATGATCCAGATGCCAAAGCTTTCCTCCACAGACGGCTGTCTTGGAAGGACACTGAACGACCGAGCTCCAACTGTGACTGAGCGAGGTTCCGTGGTTTCTAACGATGAGTTTTCATTTGTCCTGAAATCAAGGCTTCAGAGGAGCCTCATGGAAAAGTGATCTTTGACAGGATTTAGAACAAAGGAAGCCTCACCTTCTTGGAAGATATTAATTCTCTCTCTGACTACTCCTCGCTCCTGGATTCTTGAGCATAGAAGGTTCCTCTGAGACGTACGGCCTGCTATGCAGTCAAGTGTCCAGAGTGCAGCAGACCTCGTGACACACTCCAGGTTTTCAGAAAACTCCCACGTGTAGGGTCTAAAACAGCACCACTACCTGCACATGGCCACAGGAGGAAACACGGCTTTGGGGGCAAACTTAGAGCTGATCTTAAATTAAAATGCAAAACACATTTGTAATAACAACCAGTGGCACTTATATGATGATGGCACCATTTTTTCTACACGAAGATCTTGATGAAAAAAAAAAAAATTCTGAGAAATCTTTTTTTCACTTTTCTTTTCTCAGAATAATATTTGTTTCCAGCCTGTCTTTTCATGTTTTCCTTTGAAATGCAAATACTGGAATGCATTGAAGATGTGTGTTTGCACACTGTCTTTGGTTTCGACAACGCAACACAACTAGCAAATTAGATTTCTCCAGCTAGTCATTTCACGATTCCAGTCTTCAGGTGCAAAGCATTTAAGGTGGAATATGAGATGGTAACTGCACCTTCAGCCCCTAAATCATTACTTGAACAGTGCCCTAGACACCTTCCCTAATTTTAACAACTTTATCCATCTTTGATGATATGCTACAGCAATGCTGTGCAAATAAAATATCGTCTAACAAATAATAAAATTCCTCTCGGTTGGGTCTCAGAAGGGATTTGATTTTTACCTTCTTAAGTTTTATCCGGATTTTTCAAAGAAGCAATATATTCACTTATTTAACAAATATCTGCTGATTACCTACTGTATGCCAGGCACTCTTCTAGGCAATAATGATTCAGCCGTGAATAAACACAGGTGAGATCTATTGATCATGATGTTAAATCCTGGTGGGAGGAAATACACTGTAAACCAGAAAGCCAAGAAGATAGGAGCTATGAGCAACACGTGAAACAGAAAAAGGTAAGCATGGTGAGATGGGTAAATATAGCAAGGATATCAAGAATGCCCCTCTTTTGAGGAAGCATTGGAGCTGAGACCTGAAAGCGAAAAGGGAAGAATCATGTGAAAATGTGCAGAAACGATCACAGACAGAGGAGTCAGCAGAAAAGGTGGGGAGGCCTCTGTAAAAGTCAAGGAGTGGAAAGAAACAAATGTGGCTGGAACGCACTGAGCGCAGGGAGTTTGTACAGTTTGACACCAAATGCGGCAAAACCACGAAGATATTGGATTCTTTTTGCTTTGGATTATAAGAAAGCATTGAAGAATTTAAGAAAAAGAGATTTCCATGTTATAGTATCAGATGCTTATAGAGATGCTGTTCTAGGAACCTTGGCATGGCTTTATTCCCTTCAGAGTAGCTATCGCTCTCTGGATTATGGGCTATATTTATCTGTATACTCTTTGGTTTCCTGCATCAGTAAGCAAGCTCCACGAAGACACAGGTTTGTCTTATGTCTTGGCACATAATAGGTATTCAGTACATATTTCAGGGTAAAAATTGAATACAGGGATGGATGATAGAGAACTGAGAAAGAACAGTTTAGGAGATGAAAATCCAGTGTCTGTTTTGCTTATGTTGTGCTTGAGACATATCAGAGGCTCAGTTACTAAAAAGGCAGCTCTCTTCCATTCACTTGGATGGGATCTCTTCTCACTTAGCTTTTTATTCCTTAAGTCACACCTTGCAAGTCATAAGGGATCATCCTTTTAAAAATAATTTGAATGGAAAACTTCCAACATAATTAGCTTCACCCTAAAGGAAATGAAACCTTTGATTCCTTGAGAGCATAGAAGGAACTATACCTTTTAATGTCATAATAAATATAATAATGGGACTGAGTCTGCCTTTGGGAGCAGCAAAAATGGACATGAACAGAATGTATTCATAACTGCTCCATTCAGGGTCGGAGGCCACAATGATGCATTAAATGAAAATTTCACTGCAAGAGGATATTTCCCCCCTTCGGCAAAGGGGGCGGCGCCAAAAAAAAACCTCGAGGGAAACCCTATATCATAAAGCCGAAGCTGAAACTCAGTATTTTGGCCACCTCATGCGAAGAGTTGACTCATTGGGAAGACTCTGATGCTGGGAGGGGTGGGGGGGGGGGGGGGAGGGGGACGACAGAGGATGAGATGGCTGGATGGCATCACTGACTCGATGGATGCGAGTCTGAGTGACCTCCGGGAGCTTGTGATGGACAGGGAGGCCTGGCGTGCTGTGGTTCATGGGGTCGCAAAGAGTCGGACACGACTGAGCGACTGATCTGATCTGATCTGATCTGCCTCAGCTATCTTTCATCCATATATAAAGGTCTGGCTAAAAATGTCCGGTGAGTTGTACGTGTTATGTCTTCCCATTCAAAATTGTGTTATTCAGTCTCTAAGTCGTGTCTGACTCTTCACGACCCCATGGACTGCAGTGTACCAGGCTTCCCTGTCCTTCACCATCTCCTAGAGCATGCTCAAACTCACGTCCATTGAGTTGGTGATGCCTTACAACCATCTCATCCTCTGTCTACTTCCCACATTTCTGAGGAAGAAGAACCAGGGACAATTCTGATGAACTTGATTAAAGTCCAAGGTCATTCAGTGAATAAAGGGAATTATGGGGATTAAAAATCTGCTTTATATGGTCTTTGAAACTGTACTGCATCTTTTATAACAATCCAGGAAGCTCTGTAAACTTTATATAGCATCTATGACTACCCAACACTTTTCACAGACACCCAAAATTAAGTGAGTCATCTAAAGAAAAAGATATCACCAGAGAGGGAACTGGAAATATTGCATCCTGTTTATGTGGTTGCTTCTCCTTCAATTAAGTTCACAGTAGGTCAGTGTCTCCCAATGCCCAGCCATGGTTCTGGAAGGTTCTGTCACCTGAAACTCATCTGGACTCAGTCTGGATATTTAACATGAAGTGGCATCTTGCCAAGTGTTTGCCTCTCTAGATTTTTTCAAACATACAGAGCCCCTCAGTCTGCACCATCACAGGTAAGAGTACCATCACCATTACTATTATTAGTGCCCTTCATGCCACAGAAACGATGCTGACTGTGTCATAAACCAGATGACCATGCTCCTCAGGTGGGGCGCATTCCTGCTCACCCAGCAGCAGGAGCCCGTTTTATCCCTGCCAGGGAATTCCTCTCCTTTGCAGACCTCAAAACTTTGTCTTTCTATGATAGGGTTATCTTTTCAGGATGGAAAAGATTTTAATTATCTGATAACGTGTCAAGTACATATTTCTCTTGATCCAATAGAACTTTTCATTTCAATTGTCTTCCTTGAAAGGTCATATACCCTACATATCCCCATAGACCATCTCTGCTTTAGATCACCACTCTGGTTTATGTATGCATGCATGCTCAGTCATGTTTCACTCTTTGTGACCCACAAACTGTAGTCTGCCAGGCTCCTCTGTCCGTAGGATTTTCCAGGCAAGAATATGGGGTGGGGTGCCATTTCCTTCTCTAGGGGATCTTCCCAACCCAGAGATTGAACCCAAGTCTCTCACATCTCCTGCATTGGCAGGTGGATTCTTTGCCACTGCACCACCTGGGAAGCCCATGTATTATCTGTATGTATTTGTAGTTTACAGATGTGAGTCCTGTGACCCATCATTATTTCTCCCTTGAATGAATATTACACATACTCAGTTCTAATAAGATGGAGTTTGTTTTCCAAACCAGTGGTTAGAATCAACAGCCAAATAATTAAAACAGATTTAGATGTTTAATAGTCAATAAAGCATCAGGATAAAACCTTCTGTCGAAGACAATTTCAATCTAGTGTCCTGTTTGTCCTTGGAGGATGTAGTTGTTACCAATTAGCTGTGGTACAACTGTTTCAATGAGATTCTCTGTCTGTAAGGAGTGGTCAGAAAGACGGAAACCACCCCCCACGCATTGCACACTCCTTACGTGCTGTCACTATTGGAAATGTTTATAATGACAACAGCGTTTCTTTTTTGTGTTTATTTTTTTAAGTTATTCATCATTACCTCTCTTAGATACAGTGATAACACAATAGCAATGACTAACATTTACATAATGTTTCCTATGTGGCAGGCACTGCTCTGAATACTACAGAAATATCAGTACCAGCATTCATACTCCCTAGACACTTGGGCAGTGGGTGCCATTGTCATCAACAATCTACAGATGTAAGCAGAAGCTCACAGACATCATGTGACCTGATGCAGCAAACAGGTGGCAGAAGTGGGACAAACCCAGGCCCCAGAGTGCCCGTCAGCCTCCAGCTTTAATCTCTTCCTTACTTTACCCTCATCTCCCTCCCCAGTTTTATTTTTATTTTACAAAATAGCATTGAAAATGACAACAGAAATGACAAATGAAGCTGAGTGCCTGAATATTGCCACGATCCCTGGCAGATAACATGCCGGACTGCAGGCTGGCACCACCCAGTGGGCACCTAGACCGCTTAACGATGTTCATCATGAGGGCCCCCTCCAGCTCCAAATTGTACGTCTACAAAATGCACAAACCAATGAGTGATATTTGGGAAGCTGCCTTTGAGAAAAGTGTGAATACTCTAAAATGTGCACCAAGGTATCTAGAAAATGGCATCATATTAGCTGTAAAAGCTTTAAAAAAATCACATCTTTCTGATATTGTTGTGTACTTAGCTGACTTTCCTGGGAGAATCAATGAAATGAAAGACAGGAGATAGGATGGGTAAAATCCACTTATGCCATTTTCCAAAGGACTCTGAAGAGCAAATATTATAAAGGGAGAAGAGACACAGTATTATTGAATACATTGAGTTTTGAAAGTGCTTTGGGTTAGGTCTTCAAAATCTATGCGTAAAAATGATTTAAATGAAATTGCTAACAGCTGACCTTGCTTTACAAAGTCCTAAAGATTAATTAATTTCAAAATCCACCCATCTAATTACAACATATCTAAGTAGTATAATATATAGCATAAGTATATATTATATATAAGTATATAATATATATTATGTATTGCTTTTATATACTATGGTTTTATAATACATATACGTACGGTATCTATGCTATACTTAGACATCTGTATATATGTTTATTGTGCATTACTATAGCATTTGTATATATACAGATGTATATTATATATTTAGTACAACTACACTGTTATACTGCACTTACATAATATACACTATACTATTCTGAAAGAGATGGGAATACCAGACCACCTGACCTGCCTCTTGAGAAATCTGTATGCAGGTCAGGAAGCAACAGTTGGAACTGGACATGGAACAACAGACTGGTTCCAAATAGGAAAAGGAGTACATCAAGGCTGTATATTGTCACCCTGCTTATTTAACTTATATGCAGAGGACATCATGAGAAATGCTGGGCTGTAAGAAGCACAAGCTGGAATCAAGATTGCCGGGAGAAATATCAATAACCTCAGATGTGCAGATGACACCACCCTTATGGCAGAAAGTGAAGAGGAACTAAAAAGCCTCTTGATGAAAGTGAAAGAGGAGAGTGAAAAGGTCCATTTAAAGCTCAACATTCAGAAGACGAAGATTATGGCATCTGGTCCCATCACTTCATGGGAAATAGATGGAGAAACAGTGGAAACAGTGTCAGACTTTATTTGGGGGGCTCCAAAATCACTGCAGATGGTGACTGCAGCCATGAAATTAGAAGGCGCTTACTCCTTGGAAGGAAAGTTATGACCAACTCAGATAGCATATTCAAAAGCAGAGACATTACTTTGCCAACAAATTTCATCTAGTCAAGGCTATGGTTTTTCCAGTGGTCATGTATGGATGTGAGAGTTGGACTGTGAAGAAAGCTGAGTGCCAAAGAATTGATGCTTTTGAACTGTGGTGTTGGAGAAGACTCTTGAGAGTCCCTTGGACTGCAAGGAGATCCAACCAGTCCCTTCTGAAGGAGATCAGCCCTGGGATTTCTTTGGAAGGAATGATGCTAAAGTTGAAACTCCAGTACTTGGGCCACCTCATGTGAAGAGTTGATTCATTGGAAAAGACTCTGATGCTGGGAGGGATTGGAGGCAGGAGGAGAAGAGGATGACAGAGGATGAGATGGCTGGATAGCATCACTGACTGGATGGACGTGAGTCTGAGTGAACTCTGAGAGTTGGTGATGGACAGGCAGGCCTGGTGTGCTACGATTCATGGGGTCGCAAAGAGTTGGACATGACTGAGCGACTGAACTGAACTGATACATAATATAGTATTGTTATTGTTGTTCAGTCACTAAGTTATGTCCAGCTCTTTGTGACCCCATGGACTATAGCACAGGGCTCCTCTGTCCATGGGATTTCACAAGCAAGTACACAGGAGTGGGTTCTTCTCCAGGGAATCTTCCTGGACCAGGGGTCAAACGCACGTCCCCTGCATTGGCAGAATTCTTTACCATTGAGCCACCAGGGACGCCCATAATATAGTATATAACATACAATATACTATACATAATATACACATATATATACATATGTCTATCATATATTATATATACATATATGTATATTATATATACATATATTACATTATATATAGTATAACTACACTATGCCTTTTGTATACTTATACTAAAATATTTTTTAAAAGTGTTACTTTCTCAGTTGTGTCCAAGTCTTTGTGACCCCATGGTATAGCCTGCCAGGCTCCTTTGCCCATGGCATTTCCCAGGCAAGAATACTGGAGTGGGCAGCCATTTCCTTCTCCAGGGGCTCTTCCTGACTCAGGGATCAAACCTGAGTCTCTCACATTGCAGGCAGATTCTTAACCATCTAAGCCGCCATGTATGTATGTACATATATACACACATATACATATACATATACATATACTCCCGAGTACAGGTACAGAGTAAAAGTCGTATGAGCGTATGAGACTCTTCTCGAGCTGAAAGCTCTGAGTCTGTAGACATGTATTAATACACACACGAGTGTGTGTGTGTGGTTGGCTGATGGAAGCATCTCTCTTCACCTCTTTGCTTCCCGTAAGAACAGCTGTCATGTTCCTTTCCTCTCATTGCTGCTTATAGCACGTTGGGACTCCAAAAAAACACATTGGTAAACACAACACAGACTCGCCCTCTGATGGAAATGAAGATGTTTTTTGCACTCTGACAATGAAATACAAAGCTCCATGGGAAACAACTGAAAATTATCAGGGCTGGAAACGTACGTTCAGAGTGACTAACTCCTTGCTCCCATCGTGCTGGCTGATGTGTTATGTAACAGGCATGACTTGAAAATAGCTTTTTAAAAATGGTGAATTTATTGATGCCTAAATTGACATTCCTGGAGCTATAAAAATCATGGTATTTATGTACAGATATAGTATAACAATAATGACGTTAAGGTTACAATAAGAGGCTATATTAAAAATCCACAGGAAAAAATGATAATTCTAACACTGTAGCTGTTATGGGTTAAATTGTATGCTAAGTGTCAGATGCTGTGAACATGACCTTACTTGAAATAGGGCCTTTGCAGATGTAATCAAGTTAAGATAAGGTCACAAAGGGTCATGGGTGGCACAACTTTAGTGACATGTCCTTATAAGAGAAGAAAAATCTAGACAGAGACACACACAGGGAAAATGATTATATGCAGGTAGAAACATAAATTGGAATTATAATGCAACAAGCCGAAGAAGAGCTAGGATTGCCAGAACCATTAGAGTCTAGAAAGAAGCAAGAAAATATCACTCACTAGAAACTTGAGAGATAGCACGGCTCTGCTGACATCTTGATTTTGGACTTCTAGCCTGCAGAACTCGCTTTGAGACAAAACAGAAAAGAAAATTCATATCATAAGCCTTAGTGATTTAATTGACCCAACAGATAGATGTGCCTTTTTAAACGACTAATGAAAGAATTTTCTGTACATCAAAAGTAGGGACCCAGTTGAGGATGGAGTTAGTGGGATAACTGGAGAAAGCGACATCCACACACACACACTATAGCATGTAAAATGGATAGTTGGTGGAAAGCTGCATGGAAAAAGCAAGAGAGTCCTGGAAAAACATCTATTTCTGCTTTATTGACTATGCCAAAGCCTTTGACTGTGTGGATCACAATAAACTGTGGAAAATTCTGAAAGAGATGGGAATACCAGACCACCTGACCTGTCTCTTGAGAAACCTATATGCAGGTCAGGAAGCAACAGTTAGAACTGGACATGGAACAACAGACTGGTTCCAAATAGGAAAAGGAGAACGTCAAGGCTGTATATTGTCACCCTTCTTATTTAACTTATATGCAGAGGACATCATGAGAAATGCTGGGCTGGAAGAAACACAAGCTGGAATCAAGATTGCTGGGAGAAATATCAATAACCTCAGATATGCAGATGACACCACCCTTATGGCAGAAAGTGAAGAGGAACTCAAAAGCCTCTTGGTGAAAGTGTAAGTGGAGAGTGAAAAAGTTGGCTTAAAGCTCAACATTCAGAAAACGAAGATCATGGCATCTGGTCCCATCACTTCATGGGAAATAGATGGGGAAACAGGGGAAACAGTGTCAGACTTTATTTTTCTGGGCTCCAAAATCACTGCAGATGGTGACTGCAGCCATGAAATTAGAAGGCGCTTACTCCTTGGAAGGAAAGTTATGACCAACCTAGATAGCATATCAAAAGCAGAGACATTACTTTGCCAACAAAGGTTCGCCTAGTCAAGGCTATGGTTTTTCCTGTGGTCATGTATGGATGTGAGAGCTGGACTGTGAAGAAGGCTGAGCGCCGAAGAATTGATGCTTTTGAACTGTGGTGTTGGAGAAGACTCTTGAGAGTCCCTTGGACTGCAAGGAGATCCAACCAGTCCATTCTGAAGGAGATCAGTCCTAGGGTTTCTTTGGAAGGAATGATGCTAAAGCTGAAACTCCAGTACTTTGGCCACCTCATGTGAAGAGTTGACTCATTGGAAAAGACTTTTTCCAAAGAGAGATTGGGGGCAGGAGGAGAAGGGGACGACAGAGGATGCAATTGCTGGATGGCATCACCGACTCAATGGACAAGAGTTTGGGTGAACTCCCAGAGTTGGTGATGGACAGAGAGGCCTGGCGTGCTGCAGTTCATGGGGTCACAAAGAGTGGGACACGACTGAGCAACTGAACTGAACTGCTGTTAGCAGAGGGAGCCCAGTCTGGCCTTCTATAGTGACCTGAAGGGCGGTATTGGGAGACAAGAGGGAGCCTCAAGAGGGAGGGGACACATGTAAAGTTACAGGTGATGCATGTTATATGGCAGAAACCAAAATATTAAAAAAAAATTGAACAAATTCAAAACCAAAGCAAAGAATTGTTTTTAAAAGTATGATATTTTTAAGTGTCTAATTTTCTTAGCAAATGAGTCAATATTCTTCCTCGTTCTAGCAAACATACAAGTTCCTTTAAAAAAAAAATCCTATAAACATACTCAACTTCCACTACTGGTTATCTGAAAACTAGATCCAGTTTACCTTCAGAGAGGCTCGGACCAGCTGGAGTCAAATAGAACCACTAAGACTACACCATCAAAGCCTCCTGAATTCAAGATGGCCGCCAGAAGTCAGCCACAGGGTACCAGATACCCTAGAGAAGAGCCTGGCATGTTCATGGATAAAACCAACCTGGGAAGGGGACACTAACCAGTTATTTATGAACTGAACTCCCATAGACTAGCCCTTTAGGAGCCTAATTTTTCAATCACACAAAATCAGATCAGAGATCAGATCAGATCAGTCGCTCAGTCGTGTCTGACTCTTTGAGACCCCATGAATCACTGCACACCAGGCCTCCCTGTCCATCACCAAATCCCGGAGTTCACTCAGACTCACCTCCATCGAGTCAGTGATGCCATCCAGCCATCTCATCCTCTGTCGTCCCCTTCTCCTCCTGCCCCCAGTCCCTCCCAGCATCAGAGTCTTTTCTAATGAATCAACTCTTCGCATGAGGTGGCCCAAGTACTGGAGTTTCAGCTTTAGCATCATTCCTTCCAAAGAAATCCCAGGGCTGATCTCCTTTAGAATGGACTGGTTGGATCTCCTTGCAGTCCAAGGGACTCTCAAGAGTCTTCTCCAACACCACAGTTCAAAAGCATCAATTCTTCGGTGCTCAGCCTTCTTCACAGTCCAGCTCTCACATCCATACATGACCACAGGAAAAACCACAGCCTTGACTAGGCGAACCTTTGTTGGCAAAGTAATGTCTCTGCTTTTGATATGCTATCTAGGTTGGTCATAACTTTCCTCCAAGGAGTAAGCGTCTTTTAATTTCATGGCTGCAGTCACCATCTGTAGTGATCTTGGAGCCCAGAAAAATAAAGTCTGACACTGTTTCCACTGTTTCCCCCTCTATTTCCCATGAAGTGTTGGGACCGGATGCCATAATCTTCATTTTCTGAATGTTGAGCTTTAAGCCAACTTTTTCACTCTCCACTTGCACTTTCATCAAGAGGCTTTTGAGTTCCTCTTCACTTTCTGCCATAAGGGTGGTGTCATCTGCATATCTGAGGTTATTGATATTTCTCCCAGCAATCTTGATTCCAGCTTGTGTTTCTTCCAGTCCAGCGTTTCTCATGATGCACTCTGCATAGATGTTAAATAAGAAGGGTGACAGTATACAGCCTTGACGTACTCCTTTTCCTATTTGGAACCAGTCTGTTGTTCCATGTCCAGTTCTAACTGTTGCTTCCTGACCTGCATATAGGTTTCTCAAGAGACAGGTCAGGTGGTCTGATATTCCCATCTCTTTCAGAATTTTCCACAGTTTATTGTGATCCACACAGTCAAAGGCTTTGGCATAGTCAATAAAGGACAAAATAGGGCTAAACATATCATACTTTTTTTTATCTGCTTCCGGATTTTACGTGAGACTGAAGTGGGATAATACAGGTAAAGTCACATCTTTAAATTACAAAACCCCAAATGCTAACTATTTCTATAGAATCAACTGTTAGCATCAACACCAACAGGAAAAACTCACATCTTCTTTAATCTCCCCACCCCTTTGGTGTTTTTAGTCACTAAGTCGTATCTTACTCTTCTGCAACCCTGAGGACTGTAGCCTGTCAGGTGCCTCTGTCCATGGGATTCTCCAAGCAAGAATACTGGAATAGGTTGCCATTTCCTTCACCAGGGGATCTTCCTGATTCAGGGATCAAATTTGTATCTCCTGCATTGGCAGGTGGGTTCTTTATCACTGAGCCACCAGGGAAATCCTCCTATCCCTTTGCATGAAGTCACTCAGTCATGTCTGACTCTTTGCAACCCTGTGGACTGTAGCCTACCAGGCTCCTCTGTCCATGGGATTTTCCAAGCAAGAGTACTGGAATGGGTTGCCATTTCCTTCTCCAGGGGATCTTTCTGACCCAGGGATCAAATCCAGGTGTCCCACATTGTAGACAGACGCTTTACCATATGAGCCACTAAGGAAGTCCAAGCAATAGATACCTAAGAACAAATGCATACCCCTTTAGTGAGTGTTTTTGATGAAGTTGATTTTATACCATAAATTAATAATAAAATAATAGCAACAGTAATAAAAACATTAAAGATGTAGAGTTTACAAGTACTTTCATGATGTACATAATAACCATCATAACCCACAACCCATGAAAAAGTCCACTATTACTCTTATCAGCACTTGGTTGTACAGTTGAGAGCACTGACATCCAACCCATTTCTAAAAAATTGCTTCAGAAGGCTGAGTAAGAATTGGAACCAAATCTCCTTGTCTTTCATCTGTCCCACACAGTCTAAATGTGATGTGATAATTTTTAATTACATTTCACTGGTTCGATGGGGAGGAAAGAAACACTTTCTCAGCAATATTTGGAAGAATCTGAACACAGCGTTCTGCGTTCAGTAGTCCAAGGACATCCTGATGGTTTGTAAGTCTCAGCAATACAAGGAATCAAGGACGGATAGACTGGTGCAGCTAGAATTTCCCAGGACCACCCCAACCCGGCTTCCACTCCATGCATCACTTCACCTTCCTGTATCTAGTTCCTTTCAAGTCCACATATGAATTATCTCCACTCAGAACTTAATGCATACTCAGTAAATGCTTGTTGACTAAATCTGGCATTTTGAGGGTAAGGGTAATTGCAAACATTTTTTCCTACAATTTTGTTATACTTCAGAAGAAAGAGAATTCACTTAAAGGAAAACTGATGCGTGAGGCTCATTTGTGCCTTTAAGGATAATTTTTTCATCAGCAGAGCAAGGATAATAGCACATGATGGCAGGAGCTTTGAACGAGAGTGTGAAGGATGAGACACACATTAGCACCATTGTTCTCCTTGGTCTTTTGTCTCATTATCTCCGAGCTGTTAGGTGAGTTTTTCCTTAAGGAAGAAAAAAGATAAGTCTCCCAATTGCCAAGACAGAATGCATTCCTTTAAGCCTTGTTATTGGAGAATGCAATCCTGATTCGCATTATCAGGAGCAAAACAGTGCAAACGGAAACAGTTTTCTTTAATCATTCAATTCATCACAATGTTCCCTCAAAGGAAAAAAGTCAATAATAATGTTCAAATGCTGCAATTGCACAGAAGGAAAATACAAGAGTTCCTTTGGTTTTTATTCCTTTAAGTAGAGCATTCAGTTCCTGAAAATTGACCTTTCTTTTCCAACTTCTACTTTGACAAGCATCCTCAAGATGGACAAAAGTAATCACATAAGACCCTGTTTTCAGTCTCTTTGTGCCTTTATTTTAAAGCAGACAGGGAGCTGGAAGACATGAAGTTTACATTCATTCAAAGGTGTAAGAAGGCAGATATTTTATTTAGAGACCCATGGGAAAGACAGGGGTGTGATGTTTAACAGAGTAGAGAGAAAAAGAGAACAAGTGATCCCAGGTCAGTAGTTCTCTGAATGGTCAGATGGACACGATTCACACCAAAGCACATGAGAATCCACCCTTAAAGGCAGATGCTGTGTCTTTGAGAGGAGAACCATTGCTTTTTTTAAGCTTTATTGAAGTATATGTGACAAATGGGAATTGTTTTGTACAACTTGATGTTTTCATATGCATCACATATGTAACGCATTGTGAAATGACCACCACGGTCAAGCTGATGATGAACGTCATCATCCTTCCTTTTTCTCTTTTTCTCTTCCTTTCTTTCTTTCTCTTTCTTTCTTTCTTTCCTCCCTCCCTCCCTTCCTTCCTCGCTCCCTCCTATTCTTTCTTTCTATGGTGAGAACACTGAAGACCTATTTTCCTAACAAATTTCAAGTACATAACATAGTACTAACTGTAGTTAGTTAGTATTGCTAACTACAGTCACTCTGCTGGACCTCAGCTTCCAGAATTCGTTCATCCTGAATAACTGAATCTTTGTACTCTGTGACCAGCATCTCCCTGACCCCAGCCTCTGGCAGCCACCTCTTTCTCCCTGCTTCCATGAGTTCAACATTTTCAGAGTCCACATGTAACTGAGATCATGCAGTATTCATCTTTCTGGGTCTGATTTATCCCACCTAGAATTCTGTTCTTCAGGATCATCCATGTTCCTGCAAAAAAGCAGGATTGCTTTATTTTTTAAGGCTGAATTATTAATATAAATACCTCACATTTTCTCCACCCATTCATCCTTTGAAGCACCATGAGCTCTACTGACCTCTGCCCAGCTGTGACTCCAGCCTACCCACACTAGACAGACTACATTTCTTAAAGGGAAAACTCTACTCCCGACATAAAGTCTGAGTCCCAGTTCTACTCCTACTGATTACTGACTGTGTGGACTTGGCCATCAGTGACTCTCTCATTGGAATGGGGTCAGTGCCTTCCTAAGAAGGTTATTAAAATCACTATAGGAGAAATGCAGATAAAGTTCTTACAACAGGATCCTGCAGATGGTGAGTTCTCGGCAGGGTGGGGGCTGGGTGAGACAAGTGGCTACCGTCTCTCTGATGGTGGGGCTTCCTGACTTCTTCACCTTTGTGCCACAGAGAGCTGCCTCGTTATCTACATCCTAGAGCCAAGCCTGGTGCTTGCCAGTGTTAGTCATTACGGCGACGGTGAGGTGTCTCTCACACCTCTCTGCATTCCAAACCTGCAGCAGGTGTTCACGGTATGTTTAACACTTTGGGAAGGAAGACAAGGATAGTAATACCCAGTCTCTTTATTCTTAAAAAAAAAATATGACATTTAGAGTGCCGACAGGTCCCAGATGTCAGGGTGCATAAGAACCAAGGGAGAGATGGTGAAAATGCAGGTTCTCAGGTCCCTTAGGGGTTTTTTTCTCACTAAGTCAAGCTAAATTGGGGCTCTGGAACATTCTGACAAGCTTCTGGGTGATTCTCACCCAGGTGTGTCAGAAAGAAATGCTGATGTTTAAAAAAAGATTTAGTGCTGAGCCCAGTGTGCAGTAAGTCCGCAGGAGGTGCCATCGCTGTGATTATTACTCTGTATCAGTTATCAATCGTAACATGATGGAACATGACGAACCATCCCCCAAACCCAACTGCTCAAAACAATGATCATTTACTTAATCAGTAGAATAGGTATATGTGACATTTATTTACTTGGTTTAAAAACCAGTTTAGGGACTTCCCTGGTGGTCCTGCACTTCCCTTGCAGGGTTCAGTCCCTGACTGGGGATCTAAGATTCTGCACGTCGTGTGGCCAAAAAATAAAAACACAAACAACAACAACAACAAGGGCTTTAATATAAGTAAATAATTATCAGTGTAGCTGGTTTTCCCAATTCTAAGTGACCTTGAGGGAATAAGATTTTATGCCATTCATTCATTAGTTCTATAGCTTATAAACTTTAAGAAAAAGGTGAGTTTTAAAATTCTAAATTATATACAAATTAAATAATAATCAGATTTAGAATTCCTTTGGTTTGGGGACTTATGTATCACTGATCATTCTCAGAATAGCATACACATTCCTCATTTGGCTAATTAATAAAGGTTTGAACTGGCAGATAGCAAAAAGAAGAGATAGTCTATAAAAATTTTTATAAATAGTATAATTTGTATATGACTATATGAAATGTTCACAATTCTTGTTATTCCTTAACTGCATAGTGAAGATCAGAATTTTAGCTAAAATGAAGTAGGAAGATTTTTTATTAGAAATATAAATTTCTCCAGAAAAAAAATACAATGTTTACTTTTTTAGCATCTATTTTAACTTTTGGCAAGGAAAGTGTTTTAGACCTAGAGAGGGCTTAGAAAAGAACCTGCCTAGCAGGTTGCAAGTTACTGCAGGCATAAAAAGTATAAGGGAAAAGGTGCATTCCTATTTTTGGACCCTATGCCATCTGAACTTTCTTCAACAAAGATTCTTGATGTCTATTTAAATTTTAAATAAAATGAAGTTTCCTTTTGCCATTGTTTTCACTTCTCCCATGCCATTAAACCCTCAAGAAATAGTTAAAACTATCTCCTGATTGGAAGGATCTAATTTGTAATATAATCTGTGAGGAAGGCTGTGCAGAGTAAAGACAGTGCAAAACAAAAATGAGCCTTCTTAAAAAGACAATCATCTAAAGATTTTAAAGCATTTAAACAATTCCATATAACGCGAGCTGCAAAAATGCCATTAAACTTGATCTGTGACAAAGAGGCATGTCTTCAGAAAATGGAGATGCAAGTTTCATTACAAGTACAGATCAGACAGATCCTGGCCAGCACTTTCTATTGGAGCACTAGATGATTTTTGTGGTTCATTATTTATTCACAGCAAGCAGGGGATGGAGAGAGAGCTGGCCTCACCTTGGACCTCAGACAGCTTGGAATGTCAGGGAAGTGTTACGGTTTCATTAACAAGGGATAAAGAATTACAGATTACTTCCGCTCTTAATACAGAGAAAGCAAAAGATCAATAGCATAGATGTATAAAAGAAAAAGGAGTTAAAACCCCATAGTTTATTTTCATGATGCTTAAGGCCACGCCATTTAAATAAAAAAGCACTCCCTCTGGTCCCTTCCAATCTGTTTTACAGAATCTATTTTTCCATGTACATTCTGAGTGTGAAATACTGGGTTCCCAGCTCGGAGAAGGCAATGGCAACCCATTCCAGTACTCTTGCCTGGAAAATCCCATGGATGGAGGAGCCTGATAGGCTGCAGTGCATGGGGTCGCTAAGAGTCGGACATGATTCAGCGAGTTCACGTTCACTTTTCACTTTTCACTTTCATGCATTGGAGAAGGAAATGGCAAGCCACTCCAGTGTTCTTGCCTGGAGAATCCCAGGGATGGGGGACCCTGGTGGGCTGCCTTCTATGGGATCGCACAGAATTGGACACGACTGATGCAACTTAGCAGCAGCAGCAGCAGCAGCTCTGGGCTTACGTAGGAGAAATGACTCTGGGCTGAGAACAGAGGAACTTCTCATGTGAGAACATCCTTCACCAGGGCACCAACCATTCTAGCTCCTTCTCAGACCATCTTGGAACATTTGATTTCAAACATGAGTGATTTTAACCATCCATTCTTTAAGTATCTTTTTAAATAGAATATGATATTTAATCCAACATTTTTAGATTTCTCATTTTACAAATTTGTAGACAATTAAATTACTTTCCTTATTTTTAAAATGATACTTAGGTAAGCCAATGCTTTATCAAAAATGTGTTCAAGTTATACCACTGTTAACTTTGAAGAGCAATGTACTGTGTAGGAACATTAAGTACAACCCTCACCTCTAACCCAGAGCTGACATGCATATAACAGAAAATATTGAGATTGATGAAAGGTACAGACATTTACTATGCACTCCTGCCCTAACACGAGCGTAACCTCCCCCACTGTCCACATAGCCCAGAGTGGACATTAGTTGCAACTGATGAACCTACATCAACACATCATTTGCCTGAAGTCCATCATTTACATTACAGTTCACTCTTGGCATTGTACAGTCCATAGATTTGGACAAAATATAATGGCGTATATTCACCATTATGGGCTTCCAGGGGGCTCAGTGGTAAAGAATCTGTGTGCCAATGCAGGAGATGCAAGTTCGATCCCTGGGTTGGGACGATCCTCTGGAGTAGGAAATGGCAACCCACTCCAGTATTCTTGCCTGGAGAACTTCATGGACAGAGGAGACTGGTGGGGTATAATCTAAGGGGGCACAAAGAGTCCGACGTGACTGAGCACACACGCATGCTTGCACTCACCATTATAGTATTATACACTGTAGTTTTATTGCCTTAAAAATTCCCTGTGCTCCACTCATTTATCCTATCAACCCTGGGCAACCGATTATCTCCATAGTTTTGCCTTTTCCAGGATGTCATATATTTGGAATCTATACAGTCTTCTAGGATTGGTTTCTTTCACTAAGTAATATGCATTAAAAGTCCCTCTGTGTCTTTTCATAGCTTGATGGCTCATTTCTTTTAGTGATGAACGATATTACATTGTCTGGATGTACCACAGTTTATGTACCTATTCACCTACTGAAGGAGATCTTGGTTGCTTCCAAGTGTTGGCACTTATGAAGAAAGCTGCTGTAAACATCCACATGCAGGCTTAATTTATGCAGACATACGTTTTCAACTCCTTTGGGTAAATATCAAGAAGTGTGATTGCCGGATCCTATGGTAAGAGTGGAGAATGAAATGGCAACCCACTCCAGTATTCTTGCCTGGAGACTCCCATGGACCGAGGGGCCTGGCTACAGTCCATGGGGTGGCAGAGTCGGACACGACTGAGCACACATGCATAGCGTAACACGGTGTTTTGTAGATATGAATAAAAGAAACAAAAGAGCATTTAACCTATGATTCCAATTACACAAATTTTTAAATAATGTAGAACTAACGTGTGATGACAGAGTTTGGTTTTGGTGATGGGTACTGACTGGGACAGTATGAGAGCCATCCAGAGTGCTGGAAACACTGTATTGTACCTGAGTGGAGGCTGTATGGGTGCAAATATATGTTGGGCAACCATTGAGCTTAGATTTGTGTGCTTAATTGTAGTTACAACTCAATTTTTTTTAAAAAAAAACTAAAATGGAAAATAAAGGAATGAAAATGCAAGTCGTACCCTTGATAGCATTTCTCACCTGTCTAAAGTGTACAGACTTGACTACCTGCTACTGACAAGCCTGTGAGGAAAGAGATGTACCCACAGATCGCAACAGAAGTGCAGAATGATTCGATAGCTGTGAAGGCGAATCGGCAACGTCCATCATAATTACAACTACATGCGCATTTCCCTTTCGCCCAGGCACCCCACTTCTGGGAGTTCATCACCTGTGAAATGGTGTGTGGATAAGGTCATGTATTGTTGTATTGTTAGTAATAACCAGAAAAGGCCTGGGGACGTCCCAAATGTCCATCTCAGAGGAAAATGGTTAAACACATCCTGAGGGCTCAGCAGAACAGAATAATATTCAGCTGAAAAGAGGGTGAGGAGCTCCCTGTACAGTCCCTGCAGAAGAAATAGTCGAATGAGGAGAGCAAGGTCCCAAGCAGAATGTATGAGCATGCTACTTAACTCAAGAAAGAGAAAGTAGGCAGGTACACATTGCTATATTTTAAATGGATAACCAACAAGGACCTACTGCAGAGCACAGGGAACTCTGCTCAGTGTGATGTGGCAGCCTGGATGGGAGGGGAGTTTGGAGGAGAATGGATACATGTATATGTGTGGCTGAGTCCCTCCACTGTTCGCCTGAAACTATTACAGCATTGTTAACTGGCCATACTCCAATAGAAAATAAACAGTTCAACTTCAAAAAAGAATATATTTTCCTATTGCTTTACTTGCAGACAGAAACACAGAACAACATAAGAACGGGACTGCCTGCATGAAGAGAGGAGGGTGAAAGGGCAGAGGTGAGAACGAGACTGCTCAGTTTACATTTTATAACATTATTCTGTTTGGGTTTCCTATTCAAATAACTACGTGACATTTTTAAATGACACTAGTTCAGATAGATCCCTGTCTTGTATCATACCCCTCAAAACTCAAATTTGTAGAAAGAGAACTTTAAACTTGAAAATGAAATATAGGAGAACATTTTTATAAATCAGAGCAAGGAAAGATTTCTTTAAGATATAGAGAAACAAATCAAATATGAAGGAAAATACTGCATTAAATTTAAAACATATACAGAAAAAAGACATCATAAATACATTGAAAAGAAAACCACAGACTGTGGGATGATATTTGCCATGTGAATGGACTACAATGTATTTTTATAAAGAGTTCCTTAAAAGCTCCATCAAACCAACAAGAGATAAATAATCTAAGAGAAAAACATGCAAAAAATATGAGCAAGCAATTCAGAAGGCAAGAAACGCAAGGAGAAAGGACCAATAAACACAGGGAGAAAAAAGATCAGATCAAATCAGTCGCTCAGTCGTGTCCGACTCTTTGCGACCCCATGAACTGCAGCACGCCAGGCCTCCCTGTCCATCACCAACTCCCAGAGGTCACTCAGACTCACATCCATCGAGTCAGTGATGCCATCCAGCCATCTCATCCTCTGTCGTCCCCTTCTCCTCCTGCCCCCAATCCCTCCCAGCATCAGAGTCTTCTCCAATGAGTCAACTCTTCCCATGAGGTGGCCAAAATACTGGAGTTTCAGCTTTAGCATCATTCCTTCCAAAGAAATCCCAGGGCTGATCTCCTTCAGAATGGACTGGTTGGATCTCCTTGCAGTCCCAGGGACTCTCAAGAGTCTTCTCCAACACCACAGTTCAAAAGCATCAATTCTTCGGCGCTCAGCCTTCTTCACAGTCCAGCTCTCACATCCATACATGACCACAGGAAAGACCATAGCCTTGACTAGGCGAACCTTTGTTGGCAAAGTGATGTCTCTGCTTTTGAATATGCTATCTAGGTTGGTCATAACTTTCCTTCCAAGGAGTAAGCGTCTTTTAATTTCATGGCTGCAGTCACCATCTGCAGTGATTTTGGAGCCCAGAAAAATAAAGTCTGACACTGTTTCCACTGTTTCTCCATCTATTTCCCATGTAGTGATGGGATCAGATGCCATGATCTTCATTTTCTGAATGTTGAGCTTTAAGCCAACCTTTTCACTCTCCACTTTCACTTTCATCAAGAGGCTTTTTAGCTCCTCTTCACTTTCTGCCATAAGGGTGGTGTCATCTGCATATCTGAGGTTATTGATATTTCTCCCAGCAATCTTGATTCCAACTTGTGTTTCCTTCAGTCCAGCATTACTCATGATGTACTCTGCATATAAGTTAAATAAACATGGTGACAATATACAGCCTTGACGTGCTCCTTTTCCTATTTGGAACCAGTCTGTTGTTCCATGACCAGTTCTAACTGTTGCTTCCTGACCTGCATACAGATTTCTCAAGAGGCAGATCAGGTGGTCTGGTATTCCCATCTCTCTCAGAATTTTCCACAGTTTATTGTGATCTACACAGTCAAAGGCTTTGGCATAGTCAATAAAGCAGAAATAGATGTTTTTCTGGACTCTCTTGCAAAAAGATAATAGTGCCCAATAACACAGGAAATGCAAGCTAAAACAAAAAATGAGACACAGAGGACATCTGTCAGAGAGGCAAACATTTTAAATATGATAAGTACAAATATTGATTAGGATGTAGAAAATGGAGTTCTTGTACTTTGAGAAATGATACCTACAATTTGGGCAACTTGATACATCTGGCCAAGTTCAAGTTGCACATAACTTCTGGTCCAGCAATTCCTCTTCTAGGGACCTAACTGGGAAGAATTTCCACACGTGGATACAGAGGCTTCTCCCTCTAAAAAGTAAAAATGATCCCAAAAATGACTTAACTATAGCTCAGCATGGGAATGAATGAATAAACTATGGTTTATCCATTCAATGAAACACTTCACAATCATAAAATCAATGTGCTATAACTACAGGTATCAACACGGGTTAGTCTTGAAGACATTTGGGGACCAGAAAGGCAAATGCAAGTTGTTAAATGACATGTACAATAGGGCAGCATGTACATGAAAATTTCAAGCATACACATTTATAAGAAATCTATGGGGCCCACAAATATGGGATAAATTTAGCAAATTATTTTAAGTAGGCTTAACACAAAGGAGCTTATAAATAGTAGCTGCTCTTAGAGGAAAGCAAGCTAACGCAATCTGGCCACCGATTCAACCGTTACATATTAAGGGGGCTTCCCTGGCAGTCCAGTGGTTAAGACGTCAATCTTCCACTCCCCCTGTGCAGGGGGCACAGAGCAGATCCCTGGTTGGGGAACTAAGATTCCACATGCCATGCAGTGCAGTCAAAAAGCAAAAATTTTTTTAATTATGTATTAAGGACTCACTCTGTGTGAGACACACAGATATAAGTGAAGCCATGGTGAACAAGACAAATTTTCAAAATTTATATTCCAGGCCAGGGGATATGAGTGAGACAGACACTAAACCAATAAACACCCAGTGATCTCGGTTGTTTAGAGCACGGAAGAGGGGAACCATGGCCAAGAGTGGCTGCTCTAACTGGTATCAGCAGTTGGAAGTGACGTGGTAAGTGGACTAGACTTCTACACGGTGTGTCCTGCAGAGCTAATGAGTGACACATCACCACCAAGCTTTCTCTCACCCCGGTGTCAGCAATCACACCCTGTAGCCGTGCTCATGACCCCTGTAGACCCCGCACGGAAGCGCCTGAAGCCTATCTGTAAACCACCTTTGCTTTACTCCAGCATTCACAAGGAGGGGGCGCATAGCCAGCACAAGGTCTCACGTGCTGTGCAGCCTGGTTTCTAGTTCAGCATCCTTCGGTGGGATACATGACTTGGGTCGGATACAGAACAGGACTTGCTCGCTGGGCTGCTGTCAGAACGCTGGTGCTGGAAGCTCTCAGCACATCACAGAAAAGCAGAAGAGAAAAAGGATGCTCCTATTTGGAAAGTTTGCCCTAATGAAATCGTCTTCATGTGGAAAGCAAAGCAGTTGGACCTGAAGTGCCAAGAGTGGGCTCTAGAAAGCTTGGGTCTCTCTTCCGTTCCTAGACATGCTCCAGACAGCTGGTCCCGAGGTCGGGGAAGTGTGTAAAACCTCAGCTCAGTCTATGTCTTCCTGAGTTCTGGTCCTCAGACGTTTCTAGAGGTTGGCATTAAAGGCCTGGAGTGTTGCTGCTTAAAAGTCAGAGCACTTGTCAGAGATTCCCCACCAGCACTACCTGCCTCAAGCCACTACTTCAAATCTCTTAAAAGCAGCCAGTTTAGCAACCCTGGGAGGCAGCCCCAGGTTAACCACTTGCTGTGGGCAGATGCGTCAAAAATGAATTCAGGGCGGCGTTCTCTGTTGTTCGTGGGACGCGAATGGAGAAATGTGACCACAGTGTGGGGTTGTGACCAACACAACAGAGGGAAGAGACCCCTCAGACCATGGGGCCAAGGTGATCCTTCAAGGATGTAGTTCGCAGCCAAGAATCTGGAGGAAATCTTTCTGGTCCCATTGTCAAGTCACAATGTGCATTTTAAAATCTGCACTTCCCTTAAACCTGGCACAGCTGCCCAGCAAATCCTGTCTTTATTGCATCCTGTCTGCAGACTTTCACATTCCTCAGATTTTCTGATTCTGCAAAATGCTGATTCAGTCCATTTTTTCTCAGGATATTGTCAGAGTTCCTTGAAAATAGTCATTTCCTGACTAACTAATGTAAAAATAAGACTTGGCAGAGGTAAAATATGGCAGCGAGGACACTGGAAATGAGTTTGCAACAGATTCTCGTCCTGTTCCAGCTCAGGCAGGTCTGGCCCAGCGCGCGCTCAGTGTTTTCTGTGTCCAAGGCGATGCCTCCCTCTTCACTAGAATGGCCAGGTCACAGCGGGGCTGCTCCACGGAAACCCCTCGGATCAGAAGAAAGGCTTCCACGAGTGCTACTCTCAGGAGAAGAATGCAAGAAACTTCAGAGGCGGCTTGGGACTGAAGCATCAGAAGTGAATCTCTGAGCGGAGGAAGGAGGGTGGCCTGGCAAAGACAGCAGGGAGGGGAGAGACAGAAGCCTCCTGGGGACAGCACGTGCTTGTGGGGAAGGCTCAGGCCAGAGTCGGTCACTGCGTGTGGCCCCTCACACCTGCCCTCACTCACCTGTCCTCACACACCTGTCCTCACTCACCTACCTCACTCAGTTGCCCTCATTCACCTGTCCTCATCGACCTTTCCTCAACCACCTGTCCTGACTTCCCTATTCTCACTCACCTGTCCTGACCCACCTGTCCTGACTCACCTGTCCTCACACACCTTTCCTCACCCAACTGCCTTCACCCACCTGCCTTCACCCACCTGTTCTCACTCACCTGTCCTGACCCACCTGTGCTTACACACCTGTCCTCACTCACCTGTCCTCATCCACCTGTCCTCACTTACCTGCCTTCATCCACCAGTACTCACTCACCTGTCCTGAACCACCTGTCCTCACTCACCTGTCTTGATGCACCTGTCCTCACACACCTGTCCTCACATACCTATCCTGACCCACCTGTCCTCACTCACCTGTCCTCACCCACCTGCCCTTACCCACCTGTCCTCACACACCTGTCATCACCCACCTGTTCTCACTTATCTGTCCTCACCCACCTGTTCTCACTTATCTGTCCTCACCCACCTGTCCTCACTTACCTGCCTTCACCCACCTGTCCTCACTCACCTGTCCTGGCACACCTGTCCTCACACACCTGTCCT
Organism: Tragelaphus eurycerus; assembly: GCA_935064755.1. NCBI lineage: Eukaryota > Metazoa > Chordata > Mammalia > Artiodactyla > Bovidae > Tragelaphus > Tragelaphus eurycerus. Next base: position 7,793,263 of record CAKXYN010000074.1, read on the forward strand.
GATCCACCTGTCCTCACATGTCCTCACCCACCTGTCCTCACTCACCTGAACTCACTCACCTGCCCTCATTCACCTGTCTTCACACAACTGTCCTCACTCACCTGCCTCACTCACCTGCCTCACTCACCCCTCACACACCTGTCCTCACACACCTGTCCTGACTCACCTGTCCTCACTCAACTGTCCTGACTCACCTGTCCTCACACACATGTTCTCATCTATCTGGCCTCACTCACCTGTCCTCACACACCTGTCCTCACTCACCTGTCCTGACCCACCTGTCCTTACACTCCTGTCCTGACTCACCTGTCCTCACCCATCTGTCCTCACTTACCTGCCTTCACTCACCTGCCCTCACATATATGTCCTCACACACCTATTCTAACACACCTGTCCTCATACACCTGTCTTCACTCACCTTTACTGACTTACCTGCCCTCATTTACCTGTTCTCACCCACCCTCACTCACCTGCCCTCACTCACCTGTTCTGACTCACCTGTACTCACACCTGTCTTCACCCACCTGTCCTCACTCACCTGAACTCACTCACCTGCCCTCACACCTGCCCTCACTCACATCACTCACCTGAACTCACTCACCTGTCCTCACATACCTGTCCTCACACACCAGTCCTGACTCACCTGCCCTCACCCACCTGTCCTCACTCACCTGAACTCACTCATCTGCCCTCACACCTGCCCTCACTCACCTGTCCTCACTCACCTGTCCTCATACATCTGCCCTCACCCACCTATCCTCACCCACCTGTCCCCTCACCTGTCCTCACACACCTGTCCTCACTCACCTGTCTTCACACACTTGTCCTCACTCACCTGTCTTCACACACCTGTCCTCACTCACCTGTCCTCACATACCTGTCCTCACACACCTGTCTTGACTCACCTGTCCTCACACACCTGTCCTCACACCTGTCCTCACCCAACTGTCCTCACTCACCTGTCCTGACACACCTGTTCTGATCCACCTGTCCTCACATACCTGTCCTCACCCACCTGTCCTCACTCACCTGTCCTCACACACCTGTCCTGATCCACCTGTCCTCACTCACCTGTCCTCACTCACCTGTCCTGACTCACCTGTCCTGACTCACCTGTCCTCACACCTGTCTTCACACACCTGTCCTGATCCACCTGTACTCAGTCACCTGTCCTCACCCACCAGTCCTCACTCAACTGTCCTGACCCACCTGCCTTCACCCACCTGTCCTGACTCACCTGTCCTCACACATGTGTCCTCATCCGTCCTCACTCACCTGTCCTCACACACCTGTCCTTACTCACCTGCCCTGACCCACCTGGACTCACTCACCAGTCCTGACTCACCTGTCCTCACTCCCTGTCCTGACCCACCTGTCCTCGCTCACCTGTCCTGTCTCACCTATCCTCACACACCTGTCCTTGCTCACCTGTCCTAATCTACCTGTCCTCTCTCACCTGTCATCACCCACCTGTCCTCACTTACTTGCCTTCACCCACCTGTTCTAACTCACCTGTCCTCACTTACCTGCCCTCACACACCTGTCCTCACTCACCTGCTCAGTCACCTGTCCTCACCCACGTGTCCTCACCCACACTCACACACCTTTCCTCACTCACCTGCCCTCATCCACCTGTCCTGACTCACTTATCCTGATTACCTGTCCTTACACACCTATCCTGACCCACCTGTCCTCACTCACCTGTCCTGACGCACCTGTCTTCACTCATCTGTCCTCACACACCTGTCCTCACACGCCTGTCTTCATTCACCTTTCCTGACTCACCTGCCCTCATTTACCTATCCTCATTCACCTGTCCTCACCCACCTGTCCTAACCCAACTGTCCTTACACATCTGTCCTCACTCACCTGTACTCACCTCCTGTCCTCACTTACCTGCCTTCACCCACAGCCCTCACATACCTGTCCTTGCTCACCTGTTCTGACTCACCTGCCCTCACACCTGCCCTCACCCACCTGTTCTAACTCACCTGTCCTTGCACACCTGTCTTTACTCACCTCTACTGGATCACCTGCCCTCATTTACCTGTTCTCACCCACCCTCACTCATCTGCCCTCACTCACCTGTTCTGACTCACCTGTCCTCACACCTGCCCTCACCCACCTGTCCTTACTCACCTGCCCTCACATCTGCCCTCACTCACCTGTCCTCACTCACCTGTCCTCGCACATCTGTCCTCACACACCTGTCCTCAAACACCTGTCCTCAAACACCTGTCCTCACACACCTGTCCTGACTCACCTGCCCTCACCCACATGTCCTCACTCACCTGAACTCACTCACCTGCCCTCACACCTGCCCTCACTCCTGCCCTCACTCACCTGTCCTCACACCTGTCCTCACTCACCTGTCTTCATACATCTGTCCTCACACACCTGTCCTCACCCACCTGTCCTCACTCACCTGTGCTCACACACCTGTCCTCACTCACCTGTCTTCACACACCTGTCCTCACACACCTGACTCACCTGTCCTCACACACCTGTCCTCTCACACCTGTCCTGACTCACTGAACTCACTCACCTTTCCTCACACGCTTGCCCTCACACACCTGTCCTCACTTACTTATCCTGACTCACCTATCCTCACACACCTATCCTGACTCACCTGTCCTCGCACACCTGTCCTGACTCACTTGTCCTGACTCACCTGTCCTCACACACCTGTCCTCTCACACCTGTCGTCACCCAACTGTCCTCACTCACCTGCCCTCATCCACTTGTCCTGACTCACCTGCCCTCACCCACCTGTCCTCACTCACCTGCCCTCATCCACCTGTCCTGACTCACTTATCCTGATCCACCTGTCCTCACACACCTGTCCTGACTCACTGAACTCACTCACCTGTCCTCACACACTTGCCCTCACACACCTGTCCTCACTTATCCTGACTCACCTATTCTCACACACCTATCCTGACTCACCTGTCCTCGCACACCTGCCCTGACTCTCCTGCCCTCACATACCTGTCCTCATACATGTGTCCTTACTCACCTGTCCTGACTCACCTACCCTCACCCACCTGTCCTCACTCACCTGCCCTCACCCACCTGTCCTCACACACCTGGCCTCACACACCTGTCCTCACACAGCTGTCCTGACTCACCTGCCCTCACTCACCTGCCCTCATACACCTGTCCTCACAATTCTGTCCTCACACAGCCCTGGTGAACTCACCTGAGCTCTCAATTGAGGGAGACAGTACAACAGGAAATACAGGACCACTTCTATGTGAGAACATGAAAACCAACATTAGGGAGAAGGGGGACCCAGGGAATGAGTTGCAGAAAGACCCCCTGGGCTATTCAAATTGGCCATTTTGTCCCCAGTAGGTCCTAGGAGAGGACCAAATGCCAGCCTGTGAGCACCACAGCGTGGGGTGATTGTCAAGTGGACTCAGTCCCCCCACCCCACAAGAAGCTTGCCCTTGGGAGCTCTTCTAAGCAGGATCTTAGTCTATTAAGCTGCACCTGGAGCCTTAGAGGAAATCATTCTGTCTTTATTTCCAAAACAGAAAAGAAAGCACCTACATCACAGTCCTCAGCCAATAGAAAATAGCTGCTCATTGATATATTTTTCTTCAAGCCACTTCTTTTTAAAAGAAGGCAGGTGAAGAAACATGTTCAGATCAACAGCAAGGGAGTAACACGGATCAATAAACAAGTTCTCTGTGACGGTGGTGGGCATGGCTGCTTTGAGTCACCAGCATCTCAAGTGTCTACTTTATGTGGAGTGTTTACCAGGCACAGAAGATTTGAAATAGACCAGGAAATAGTTTACAACTACAAAAACACCACTACTTACCTAGAAGGAAGAATTCCATCAAATTATGCTTTTCTAAACTTGAAATGTCCTTGGAGACACGATAAACCAATGAGAAAGAAAACACACGAGAATATTCACTGGAGAAAAAGCAAAAACAAGCAAACTAATCTGCAGGAAACCTCACTGACTTGGGTTAACTGAAAAGCTGGAACTAATTAGTGAAGGGCTGAAATAGAGAACCTCGCCTAAGAATATTTTCATTAATGTTTCCTTGGAAGCACACGCAGACCTGCAGCTGCCAATAGCCAACACTCAGCCCAGGTGACAAAGATCCCCAGCGGTTCTTAATTTTGGATGAATGCGGACCCAAGTTTCTAGTCTAGAAACTGTGAATGAGTTGGTCTGGACAGCGTCAGAACCTAAGATTATGTGAGTCTAGTGTGAAACCAAAGCTGAGAACAAACAGATGTATTAAAGGCTGCCCAGGAAGCCTCCGAGGTTCGCAGTGAGCTGGCTGTCCCCTCACCCCAGTCCACCACTGGCACCAGGCTTCTCTGTGGCTGTGGTCACAAGCCAGGCAGGTCCACCATCCTTCACACCCTTGCCCTCACATTGCCAAGATTGCCTCCGCCTGCAGCTTAGCACAGGTGCACTTTGAACCACTGGGACCCGCCTGCACAGCAGGGCTCCTACACCCCACCACACAGTCCTACTCATACATGACCTGGCTCTAGATCACCATCCTGAAGACCACTTTCCCCTTGTCTTTTCCCAAAAAGCAGAGCTTAGAGATCAACTCCAGCCCAAGAACTGTGTGATCTCAACAGAAGTTGGGAACCAGAAAGACAGAAAACTAACAGGCAGGTATGCATCGGACTGTTCACCATTGTGGACAGGAGCTCGGTCCAGCTGGGACACCTGCGAGGGATATCTAAGAATCATCAGAAGAGGAGAAGGTTTCTGCACCAGCTTATGTTTCAGCTGTCAATTGTGATCCAACAGGTGTGAATGCCTCACACTGCCAGGTTTGTACCTGAGTCCAGCTGTGATCCAGGAAGCCATGAAGTTTTTCCCTGTGTTTTCTTAGGAATTGTATAGATTCAGGTCTTATATTGAAATCTTTAATCTATGTCTGAGTTGATTTTTGTGTATGATATTAGATGAGGGTTCAATTTTGGTTTTTTGCATGTGAACATCCAGTTCTCCCAACACTGTTTATTGAAGACTGATAAGAATTCTTTAAGGCGAGCAAGCTGACTTCTTCTGGCCTTCACATAAATCTGTTAATCAATAATCTTACACTCTGAGAATATACAAAAATCAAACCAGGAAGTAGTCAGGGCTTATTACATACAAAATACTGCCCATGAAAGAACAGTAGAGACCAATTAGAAATAAATGTTTTAAAAAATAAAGAACATAGAGAAACTCAAGGTCAAAGAGTGAAGGACAAAACCACCCAATCAGATGAAGAGGTGACCATGAAGATTATGAAGATTATGACCAGCATAACATCGGGCAGTCAGATAAAGACAATATCTGTCTTTATTGCCAAAGTCGTGGGGCCACAGTATTTCTGCACAGAGTGCAGCCTGCAATTCACAAGGGGCCATGCAGTTTAGATCCTATCTTCCTTTACTTTCACATTTCCTCCCATTTCCTCCCATTTCCACTACAAGAGTAGCCACCTTGGGGGAAAAAAAAGACTGATTTCCCTGGTAAGTGATTTCAGGTTCTTTGGTAAATACAGATGCTCTGTCCCTGTTACAGAAAGTAGTTCCATTTGCCCCTCTGTCATCTCCAAATACCTTGCTCTTCTGCTCTTCAGGGTGTTCTGGCATAAAGGAGTATTTAAATAAACGCTTCTATTGCTATTAGGATGTGAAGCAATAAACAACAGCTGTGGTTACTTAAAGCTGAAGTAGAAGTGAATCAGTTTAATTAATCACTAAAGACATTTACTGCCAGTAGGCTGCAGAGGCAAAGCTATGGTTGTGATTATACAAAACAGGGGAAATCAGACAATACTGCTCTGAACTTCCTTGGGAGCGCTTTGAAAATACGGAAACATCAGCCCTTCTCATTTGCCCTGGGAACTTACTGTACATATCCAGGATACATTTACTGAACTCAACAATGTTTACTGGGTATGAAAGTATACAAATCCTAAGACTTTTCAACAGAGTGGAGCTTTTCTGACTCCATAATTCAAAATGAAGAGGAGAAATGAGTCTTCATAGAAAAGATGTTGAGAAAAATTGTGATGGCTTGTTAAACTGACAGAAGCTGAGGAAGAGAGGAAAAGGACTCTCGCTGTCAAGATTTCTTTAGAGAAAGTGTCTCATAAAAAGAACCCGTTTTGAGTCTTGGCCTTAGAGATATGATTGCCAGATAAACTTGAATATCAATGAAGGGAAAGAGTTATTTGCTGTTTATCTGAAATTCAAACCTAACTGGGCATTCCATATTTTTTTTACTGTACCCAAGACCAAACCAGCCAATCCTAAAGGAAATCAATCCTGAATATTCATTGGAAGGACTGATGCTGAAGCTGAAGCTCCAATACTTTGGCCACCTGATGCGAAGAGCTGACTCACTGGAAAAGACCCTGATTCTGGGAAAGATAGAAGGCGGGAGGAGAAGGGGATGCCAGAAGATGAGATAGCTGGATGGCATCACTGATTCGATGGATATGAGTTTGAGCAAACTCCAGGAGATGGCAAAGGACAGAGAAGGCTGGCATACTGCAGTCCATGGGGTCACAGAGTGGGACACAACTGAACAATAGCCAATTTAAAGTCACTTATCTCAGTGAATGGCATTTCCAAGAACGGGGCCGGTTTACTGAAAGAGCTTTGTACAAAGCTGAAGTATTTTGACCAGTTCCAAAAATAACACCTACCGAAAACCACAAAAAGAGAAATATTCCTTGTCTGGGGGTAGACTCAGAGCTTCCCCTTGAGCAGCAAGTGAAGAGATGCTGCTGGGACTCCCAGACCCAAGTGTCTCCCTTGGACAGGCAGGGCGGGCACTGGTGGGCAGGGTCAGCAGGGTGGTTGCCTCCCAATTGAGGGGGCAGGGGAGAGTTTTCTTCTTGTTTCTGGACCTCACCCTCTAAACTCTGCAAAACACAACCTAAAGGCAAAACATTAGACAGTGTGGCCACAGACCCTACTGGAGAAACGTAGGGAAAGAGAAAAAGAACCTGAGCCTTGGAAGGGGCGCACACGAGCTGAGAAGGAGAAAGGAGGCGGGTGTCACAGGAGATGCGGACCCCCTCCCCACCCCGTGACATTTCAAAGGAAGGAGACGACCTGCACAGAGGAGTGGAGGACAATGCTGTCCGCTGAGTCAGGACAAGTTTGCTGGGAAGAACATGCCGAGGATGTCAACTCTCCCAGCTCTCTGGCCTCCTAAGAGGCAGAAAGCTTGAGGGTTAAGTCTGGTCTCTTAACTGGTCTCTTGGTTTTAGCAGAGGTTTGCAGGGAGACCCAGGCACCTCCACCTCAGAATCACAGGTAGTGATGGGGGTGATAAGCCAATGTCATGTCTGGGAGAAGTTAAGCCAGGGAAAGTCCCTCCCTGCCCCCACCCCCAACCACAGGGACTGAGAAGGGCTACGTGGAGACAAGGCAGCCAGAACCCCAGTGAAAGGCAGCCAGGGCCAATGGTTTTCTTTAATCAACTCCTGCTTGAGGCAACTGCTGAACAAACGTCTGAAACCGCCTCCTCAGCCTTCCCAGTGTCTGGAAAGTAGTCCTGCAGCCACTACCTCAAGCCAGTCCCACCCCAACACGACCAGCCACGGTCTCCTTCGGACACACTCTGCAGCCCACTGAATCCAAACGGTCAGTCAGCCAGGGCTCAAGGACACCGGCCAGAGAAGCCCCACGGCAGCCCTCCACCCCTTCCCAGCAATGGGAGAGCAGGACTCCAGTTACACAGAGTGGCTGAACCAAAGAGCCTTCCTAGGGAGGGCCTGGGGGTGGGGGGCGGAGGCCATGAAAAGAAACTAGCATGGCTTTATTTATCTAATGAAGGAAAAAAAAAAAAAAAAAAAACAAGAAACCAGCATATAACAGAAAGTATACCAAACGGCTGATTGAATATATCTTACATAGACAAACACAGTCAAAGTTGCAGAGGGCCTATTGGCACCCCACTCCAGCACTCTTGTCTGGAAAATCCCAGGGACAGGGTAGCCTGGTGGGCTGCCATCTATGGGGTCGCACAGAGTCGGACACAACTGAAGTGACTTAGCAGCAGTATTACCCTTGACTTGTAATTCATAAAAGGGGCCATCCTTGACAAGTCTGGGAGTCTCCAGGCCTGTCCACTCCATAAGAAGGCAGCCTCCAGCCTGGGCTGCTACCAAGAAAGGCAGGGTCTCCACTCCTCCCCAGGACTGGGGAAGGGGAAGGACAGGCTGCCTGTCCCCCAGCAACCCAGAGTAAGCCCTCTGCAAAAGCTGCACTCACTCAGCCGGTCACTCAGTGGGTCACTGGCGGGGCTCCAACCTGCTCCATGCAAACTGCTCACGAGGCACCACATCTATGCTGTAGATTTGAGGGGGGGGGGGAAATAGCAGAAGGAATTTTGAAAAGCGACGGCAGCCGTCACTGCAGAGTGAAAAGGCCTGGTCTACACCCCGGTCCCCTCCTTCCTTAATGCAATTGTTATGGAGTCAGCTGTCTCATGGGGGCAGTCGTATTGCCCAGTCCTGGGTGCTCCTGACCTGGAGAACTCGGGGTTTGCAAAACCATAACTTCCCAGAGTCTAACTCCGCCTGAAAGGTAGAGGAGGAGCAGAAATTTGGCAGCAGCTGGCAAATTAGCTGAGAGCATCACGCCCCTTCCAGGACCATCACAGTCACCTTGGAGGGGTCAGCAAGTCCCCATGTCCTTCGCACCAGATTGCAGCCGGGCCAGAGTCAATGAGCAGCGGAGTCAGCAACGCGTCCTCGCTGGGAGGCAGCGGCCGAAGCATCCATCATGTCTCTCTTCCAGGCTGTGCCAAGGAGGAGCCTCCGAGACCTGGAACCAGCCTGCCCAGGCCTGGGCCCCCAGCCGCCACGCGGCGGCCGCTGTCCCACTCCTGCGTCTCCGTGGAGCCTGGGCGGGCAGAGCGGGCGGACGCACCTGGAGGAGAAACGAGGAGCGGCCTGACGGAACGAAAGAAGACGAGCGATACAGAGGAATACAAATGGAGAAGAAATGTGTATTTCCCCCTTCTCCTCGGCTCCATTTCCTGAAAATGTCAGTTACCATTTTCTGGTGTTTATCCAGATTTTTCTATGCTCTCTAAGCATACACACATACATGTACCTATATAATTAATGGATCCTTACTTTTTTATATAAATGATGCCCCATCATACATATCAGTTTGCACTGTTTTTCACTTAATCGTTCTTGGACACTGTTTGGGAATAATCAACATAAGGATGATACACTAGAAAATATGACTCAAGTTTGGGCTTCCCCGGTGGCTCAGTGATAAAGTATCTGCCTTCAGTGCAGGAGATGCAGGTTCCATCCCTGGGTGGGGAAGATCCCCTGGAGGAGAAGATGGCTACACACTCCAGTATTTTTGCCTGGAAAATCCCATGGACAGAGGAGCCCAGCAAGCTACAGTCCATGGAGTCACAGAGTCAGACACGACTCTACAACAACCAATATGAGTTAATATATAATACCCCTGCATTCCCAGATAAGGATATGCCCTCAGTCATTTAATCAGTTCCTTAGTAAGGAACTTTAATCAGGTGAATATTTAAGTTGAGTCTTCTGTTCTTGCAAACAAGGCTGCAGTAAAAAAAAAGAAGAAGAAGAAGAAAGAAACTTCACACATAATCCTTTGAGTTTGTGTGCAAGCATGCAAGTTAAATTCCTAGCTCTGGACTGGCTGGATCAAAGGATATATGTATTTTAAATGCTGCTGTATTTGCCAAATTGCTCTCCAAAGAGATCATAACTCTTCCTGTTTACCTATAATAATAGCTTAGCTCACCATCTAGGGGACGCCTCTTCTGCCACCAATGCAAAGAGTGTGTGTCAGTAAAATGTAAAATCGAAGCATCGAGAAAGCTCACGGTCAAAATGCTCACCAGTAGCACTTGGCTAAATTCCTGAATCGAAGCTGAGATCAGACAGGCTGCTCACAGAAGTAGTCTCAGACACAGTGTAACCTTTGGTAGGGAGCAGTGGGGCATGAGAGCACAGCATATGGAGAATGGTCCTCGGGTTCAGTTTCAGAGCATGTCTGTCCCACCAGCTCCTTCAGCGACTTCGCGCTTTGTCTCTCTGCAGTTGCCACCATGGGTGGGTGACCCAGTCACGCTGCCCCAATCAAGATGCTTGCTTAACGGGAGAACAATGCGATACATGGAATATGTACTGAGCATCGCAAATACGCATAGCTGCTCACTGTTTTCATTACCAGGGAAATAATATCCTACGTGGAAAGATTTTACAACCTGAAGTTTAAAACCAAAAAGGATAGCGACCTCATGGGGAAGGTTGCATTGGTACATATAAATGAAGACAAGAAAGGATTTTTTTTTAACTTTTCTTTTTTTGCCTTCAGAAAAGTGGGAACTACCTTAAATACAAAATAAAATAAATAAATAAAAGTTAATAAATTCAATTTCATTCGATTCAATAATAAAACAACTCATACTAAATTTGAGTCAAAAGTCTGTCTCCTCTTAATATGCTTAACTGGGAACGTAATTGATTTTCTGCTGGGCAGATAGGAAGCTGTCAAGCCAATCTTTCATTCCCAAGATCTCTACCAAAGTTGTCAGAAAAAGCAAACAGTCATTACCTTATCCACAGACTGATCAAGAGTCCCATTATTTATTTCTTCAATCATTTTGGAAGTTGAATGCAAATACTTTCTCACTTGCTCCATCTAGTGGATTATGTAGGCAATCGCGGCTCTGATTGCCCCCTTGAGGCAAAGCCCCAATACCAGTGAAAAAATATATTTATCAGTGTGCTAATTAATGACATCATTTGTTTCATTCTGATAAATATTTCATAACAAAACTTGCATGCTCAGGTTGAAATAACACCCACCATGAAAATGCATTTGTATTTCCCTTGGAGAGAAGAGAGCTGTTGTTGTCAAGATAGCAAGGGGAAAATAAAAAGACTGCCTTCAGCTTGTGTGGTAACCAGAGTTCCCTAAAGAATCCATCAAGAGTGTCATCAGAAAATGAATACGTGATAGTTGGCATGGTAACCGGAGTATCAAGGCAGTTCTTTACTGTCCGTGTTCACATGCGTTTAGAATGCACATATCATCATCCCAAGCAAGCAGGGAAACGCTAATTAATAAGGTGCCTTCTGAGTGCTATGTACTCCATGACTCCCACGGTTCATGCCAGCTCTAAAGACGAAGGTGACTGGATAATTGCCCTGGTTTCTAATCTAACGATGTTATTACACTCGCTGCAATACCACGACCAGTTGGTCTGCCATTGTCTCCAAGCATCGGAGGATGGGGGGAGCTGGATAAACTCAGGCAACATGCAAGAAGCAACAGGCTGCCTTCCACTCACAACTCCTGACACCGTGGATCACAAATGAGATGCAAGCTTTAAGCACCAAGCAATCCAGCCTGCACAGCAGGAGTCTAATGGTTCCCATAAATGGCAGTTTAATCAAATGCTTTATTCCTGCCTGGAGCCAGCTCAGTCATGATTCACAAGACACACTTCACCCGGTGGTATACTCTACCTGGTGCAGCAACATCTCTCTCCTGCCCACTCGAGGCAAGGTCCCCCCCAACAGGAGCCTCCCCCCGACCCCCTGCCCAGGTGCAATTCTAAACAGGAGGCTGGAGTCAGCCCCCAAATCACCACAACAGAAATGGACCTAAAGATACCTTCCGCGGCTCAGTTTCTGACCGAGGAATCATGGCATCCATAACACAGTCAGGTAAACTCAGGATCAGTTCCAACAGAAAATAGCCCTCGTTTCAGAGAGATACAGACTGAAAGCAAAAGGGCTCTAGGAGTCTCGTGGATCTTCTTAGTCGTGGGTACTCACGATTCTGTGATGCACCTTGGGGCCACTTACAGAACAAGACGGAGGAGGAGTTTTGTATGTTTGCTGAAACATTTCTGGATGTGCCTATATGAAACAGGAAAGAAGAAAAGTAGGTGTCAGATATTTTTAGACAAACACTTGTAGGAAATGACCACATTGGTATTTTTCGTGTTATGAAAAAACTGGAAGTTCTGAGGCTTCATATAGCTAAGTGTACCCGTCCTTAAGTAAAATAATAAAATACAAGAGACCATCACCCAGAAAGGCTCTTGGGTCATAGTATGAGTTTTCTGGGGCTGCCAAAACAAAGCAGCATGGTCTGGGTGACTCATGCAACAGACATTCATTTTATCACAAATATGGAGAATAGATCCAGGATCAAGGCGTCCATGGGGTTCCTTTTTCCTAAGGTTTCTCCTTGGCTGCAGACAGGCACCTTCTCCCTGACTCCACACATGGTTCTCCCTTCATGTCTGTCTGTGTCCCAGTCTCCTTATAAGGACACCAGTCACAATGGATTAGGGCTGAAGGGGCTCAGAATATGCCACCCCAAAATATATCACTTGCTGTATAGATTATTCTGAATAAAGGCAATGGAGACCCAGCAGACACAGAAAAAGCTCTTTAACTCCCCCTTACCTGCCTAAGATAAAGTACAAATTTCCCCTTTTTTAAAGGAGATTTCCATCCGTTATCTGTAACCGGTTGAAAGCTACTCACAGAGACATTTTCTCACTGGAGAGACTTTTCTCTCCATAAAAAGACAAGAAAGAAAAAAGTGAAGTCTCTCAGTCATGTCCGAGTCTCTGCGACCACATGGACTGCAGCCCACCAGGCTCCTCCATCCATGGAATTTTCTAGGCAAGAATACTGGAGTGGGTAGCTGTTTCCTTCTCCAGGGAATCTTCCTGATCCAGGGATTGAACCCCAATCTCCTGCATTGTAGGCAGATGTTTTACCGTCTGCGCCACCAGGGAAGTCCTAACTTTATCATAATTCCCTTCCCTCCTCTCCTCATCAGTTGTCTCCCCCCAGAAGCCCCCAGCCCCACTTCCTTTCCAGATCTTGGAGACAGAGCTTGGAGCTTAGTCAATCAGTCTCAGTCATCTGGTCACCCACATCTTCAAGGTGCATATTTTTGTGAACCTCTCGTATGCTCGCAAATATATGATTATATTGCCTGTTTATCAACCTTCTATCAGTTTAATTTGTAGACCGAACACAGAACTTAGAAGAGTGGAAGGAAGCTTTTTCCCTCCACTACAGCAGGGTCCCCCAGACCCTGGGATCTAATGCCTGATGATTGGAGAGGAACTGATGCAATAATGATAGAAATAAAGTGCACAACAGATATAATATGCTTGAATCAGCTCCAAAGCATCTCCCACCCCATCCGTGGAAAAATCGTCTTCCCCAAAACCAGTTCTTGATTCTAAAAGTGTTGGGAACTTCTGCCCTAAAGGGCCTTCCCTAATGACCTTGTTTCGCCTTGAAAGTGAAAGTGTACATCACTCAGTCATGTCTGACTCTTTGCACCCCCTTGAACTGTAGCCTACCAGGCTCCTCTGCCCATGGGATTCTCCAGAAAAGAATACTGCAGTGGGAATCTTCTCCAGGGGATCTTCCCAACCCAGCAATCAAACCTGGGTCTTCTGCATTGCAGGCGGGTTCTTTACCATCTGAGCCACCAGGTTCGCCTTAATTACCCTTTAGAAGACCCTCTTTCCAAATACTGGTGCCTTCTGAGAGTCTGTGGGCTAGGACTTAACCATACGGATTTGGGAAGGGCACATTCTGCCCATCAGTTGATGATTTATGTGCCCTGGGACATGGGGGAAGCTGGCTGAAGAAACAGTGGGGAGAGGATTCCTCTCCAGTTACTGAGGGTACAGACACAGACCACCCTTCTCAAAGAGGGCCCCAGCAAGAAGCCTCAGGGGTCTGGTTGGAGGGTGGCCGCCTCGGGGTGATGGGACGAGGAGGATCAGAGCACAGTGTGGTGGGCAGGATGCAGCTTGGGAAGGGCAGGGCTCCAGAGACAGACGGGGCCGAGGACCTACTAAGACCCCAGGGGAGGGTGGTCCCTCTCTGCCAACGGGACTGGATACCTCCAGCTATACCTCCATCCCTTGGTGGGAAGACGTAAGAACCAAATGTCCTCCCAATCCAGAAAGCCACTCCACAAAGGGAGAAATGAATGGAAACACTCTTATCGCTGAATAAACCTTAAACCAGAATGACATGTGTGTGACAGGCAATCAGCCAAGAGGTTGTAAAGACAGAAAGAAATCTCACCTTTCTTGTAGCCAAGCATCTACAGCCCTTTACAAACATGCTCTCAAGGCAAACGACGACTAGTCCTCAAGTAGAGGACTTCACAGTACATTGTCCCATACAGTTCATCCCAGGCTTGCCTGGTAATTAGGGTGACTATCTGTGTCAGGGGAAAAGCAAACCTCTCATATCCTTAGGACAGGAGATGGTTTAGCAACTTGGAGCAAGGCCCCCACTACCATTCTGCAGAGAGTGGGAAATAGAGTATGCTATCTTCCTTGGTAACTGCATTTTCAAGAGATGGCTCTCAGTCCTTGAAAAACAGAGTCCTGAGTCCTAAAGCTGGCTGAGAACTATCTCATCAAAAGGATTTGTACAAATTTCAGAGCGAGGAGAAAGTACTTACAGTTGCACATTTTCTAAGGTGACTGATCTAAAAAGAGCATTAAGTCCCTTATTTCTAATTGGTACTTGTCCTCAGGCTTTCCTGGTGGCTCAGTGGTGAAGAATCCGCCTGCAATGCAGGAGACTTCATTCAATCCCTGGGTTGGGAAGATCCCCAGGAGGAGGGCAACACACTCCAGTATTTTTGTCTGGAGAATCCCATGGATGGAGGATAGGATCCTAGTCCATAGGATCACACAGAGTCAGACACAACTGAAGCGACTTAGCGTGCACACATCAAGCCCTTAAATAAGGCTCTGCCAAGTCCCTCCAGGAGAGAGCGTTGATGGAGCCTTCAGGGTTCAGCCATGGCATGGATGCCACACCTCAGGGCTGGAGGAGATGGGACAGATCAGCTTTGTCCCACTGGGGGTCAGTGAAGCCCCCACACAGAGCTCTAGTGCATGGAGATTACAACACCTGTCTGCCACAGACAATGGAGTGAGAATGGGAGACTTGAACTGGTCAGTGATGGTTCTGCTGCTCAGAGAATGGCTGCAGTGAATACAGACCCAAGCCTTAGGCTGGTCCATCTCGGGATACCAGATAAAATGAAATGGAGGGCAATGGTCTGGGGTTTGTGAATCCTAGAGTCAAACTGGGGTCAGCCTGGAGTCACAGGGCAAAGCTGGGCCTTCAGCCAATCTGTGCAGGGCTGCTTTCTGGGTCTGCAGGGTGCTCTCCACCATCACATGCCTGTGCAGCTCCTTCCTGTCCAGGGGGAGTCAGAGTGAAAAGAAGAGACATCAGAGGTGGATAAATGAGCTGTGCTGAATCAGAGATATGCCAGCAAATTTGGAAAACTCAGCAGTGGCCACAGGACTGGAAAAGGTCAGTTTTCATCCCAATCCCAAAGAAAGGCAATGCCAAAAAATGCTCAAACTACCGCTCAATTGCACTCATCTCACACACTAGTAAAGTGATGCTTAAAATTCTCCAAGCCAGGCTTCAGCAATACGTGCACCATGGCCTTCCAGATGTTCCAGCTGGTTTTAGAAAAGGCAGAGGAACAAGAGATCAAATTGCCAACATCCACTGGATCATCGAAAAAGCAAGAGAGTTCCAGAAAAACATCTATTTCTGCTTTATTGACTATGCCAAAGACTTTGACTGTGTGGATCACAAAAAACCGTGGAAAATTCTGAAAGAGATGGGAATACCAAACCACCTGACCTGCTTCTTGAGAAACCTGTATGCAAGTCAAGAAGCAACAGTTAGAACTGGACATGGAACAACAGACTGGTTCCAAATAGGAAAAGGAGTACGTCAAGGCTGCATATTGTCACCCTGTTTATTTAACTTATATGCAGAGTACATCATGAGAAACGCTGGGCTGGAAGAAGCACAAGCTGGAATCAAGATTGCTGGGAGAAATATCAATAACCTCAGATATACAGATGATACCACCCCTATGGCAGAAAGGGAAGAAGAACTAAAGAGCCTCTTGATGAAAATGAAAGAGGACAGTAAAAAAGTTGGCTTAAAGCTCAACATTCAACTAAGATCATGGCATCTGGTCCCATCACTTCATGGGAAATAGATGGGGAAACAGTGGAAACAGTGTCAGACTTTATTTTGGGGGCTCCAAAATCATTGCAGATGATGATTGCAGCCATGAAATTAAAAGACGCTTACTCTTTGGAAGCAAAATTATGACCAAACTAGATAGCACATTGAAAAGCAGAGACATTACTTTGCCAACAAAGGTCCGTCTAGTCAAGGCTATGGTTTTTCCAGTGGTCATGTATGGATGTGAGAGTTGGACTGTGAAGAAAGCTGAGCACCGAAGAATTGGTGCTTTTGAACTGTGGTGTTGGAGAAGACTCTTGAGAGTCCCTTGGACTGCAAGGAGATCTAACCAGTCCATCCAAAAGGAGATCAGTCCTGGCTGTTCACTGGAAGGACTGATGCTGAAGCTGAAATTCCAATACTTTGGCCACCTGATGTGAAGAGCTGACTCACTGGGAAAGACCCTGATGCTGGGAAAGATTGAGGGCAGGAGGAGAAGGGGACGACAGAGGATGAGATGGATGGATGGCATCACCGACTCAATGGACATGGGTTTGGGTGGACTCTGGGAGCTGGTGATGAACAAGGAGGCCTGGCATGCTGCGGTTCATGGGGTCACAAAGAGTCAGACACGACTGAGCAACTGAACTGAACTGAATCAGAGATACTGGGTGGAGGGG
This sequence comes from Tragelaphus eurycerus, assembly GCA_935064755.1. Taxonomy (NCBI): domain Eukaryota; kingdom Metazoa; phylum Chordata; class Mammalia; order Artiodactyla; family Bovidae; genus Tragelaphus; species Tragelaphus eurycerus. The sequence continues at coordinate 7,810,010 of CAKXYN010000074.1, forward strand.
GGATGAACTGGGAGTTGGTATTGACTCCCAATTCATATTGATATTGACATATATACCCTGCTGCTGCTGCTGCTAAGTCGCTTCAGTCGTGTTCGACTCTGTGCGACCCCATAGACGGCAGCCCACTAGGCTCCTCTGTCCCTGGGATTCTCCAGGCAAGAACACTGGAGTGGGTTGCCATTTCCTTCTCCAATGCATGAAAGTGAAAAGTGAAAGTGAAGTCACTCAGTCGTGTCCGACTCTTAGCGACCCCATGGACGAGCCTACCAGGCTCCTCCGTCCATGGGATTTTCCAGGCAAGAGTACTGGGGTGGGGTGCCATTGCCTTCCCCAATATATACCCTACTGTGTATAAAATAGATGACTAATAAGACCCTAATGTAGAGCCCAGGGAACTCTATTCAATGCTCTGCAGTGACCTAAATGGGAAGGAAATCCAAAAATGAGAGGATATATGTTTAGCTGATTCACTTCGCCACAGAGTAGAATCTAATACAACAGTGTAAAGCAACTATATTCAAATAAAAATTAATTTTAAAATATTGGCTGAGAATTATGTATTGTTTTCAGATTGAAGAGGAACCTTCAAATGATTACAAACACAGCTTTCAACATAAGCTTGTTAAATATACACATTGGAGGTTTACGCATGTCTTATTCTCCACACAGGAGCCTAGACCCCAAATACCTCTTTTAAAATGGTAATTGCCACTTCTCAAGGGTGTTTTGAATAGGAATCACAACTTCAAATTTATCTGGTGAAAGGCATGAAAAATGTTTGGAAAAGATTATGTTGTAAGTTTCTAAGAACACAGACAGAGCACGCTGTGTGCTCGAGTTCCCCACATCTCCATGTACTTATCTTAGAACCTACTTGGTGTGCTGAGGCTAAGCCTTTGCAGAAGACCTTCCACCATGCCAGCTGGGGGCCACTCACATGCAACCTCATCAGCAGAAGGGGGCTCAGATCCCAGCTCTCCATGCACAGACCGCACGGCCAGGGTTCTAGTGAATCAGAGCTTCCCTGGTGGCTCAGCTGGTAAAGAGTCTGCCTGCAGTGTGGGAGACCTAGGTTCGATCCCTGGGTTGTGAAGATCCCCTGGAGAAGGGAAAGGCTACCCACTCTAGTATTCTGGCCTGGAGAATCCCATGGACTGTGTAGACCACAGGGTGGCGAAGAGTTGGACACGACTGAGTGAATCAGGATGACGGCACAAATCATGAGGTTCTTGGAAGGACAGTGAAAGTACATGAAATACTGTCTATTCTAGAAATTATGTGTGCTCAGTCATGTCTGACTCTTTGCGACCCTCTGGACCGTAGCCCACCAGGCTCCTCCATCCATGGGCTTCTCCAGGCAAGAATACTGGAGTGGGTTGCCCTTTCCTGATCCAGGGGATCTTCTCAACCCAGGGATTGAACTCGTGGTTCCTGTGTCTCCTGCATTGCAGGTAGATTCTTTACCTGCTGAGCCAACCTCTATGAATTATAGATAATATAAAAGAAGAGTGCTTAGCAGGAAGTAAATGCCTAATTGGTAAATGATGGGCATTATTGAAATTGTAAATTTCCTACTGTGTGGTCAGAAGTCTAGTGTAGTCACATTACACACAGACATGAATGCTTTTGGAAGATCTATTCATTCACCACAATCCTACCACGTGGCAGTCTGCTCAGACACTGAGCTTCCTTTCTGTAACAATCCTAACTGAAACACCTTGACAATGCACTTGCTTTCATCTTTTCAGAAAGCACATTTTTTTTCCCTGCTTTTGTTAATGGGGTTTCAGTTTCCTTCTGCTCTTCCTCTGACCTTCACTGCATCTGTGTTCAAATAGCCACTGTAGGTATGTATGCATCTTTCTTTGAAAATCCCACAAGTTTGTCAATGTCAAAATATCCTCATCTTCAAAGGATTTCATGTTAAAATTGAATTCGATAAACATGGACACCTAAAATACAGGTTAGAAAGAGAAGGGGGTAGGATAAAAGGAAAATTCCACTTATTCTAAATCCATAATGTGGATCCTCTGCACCTGAATGGAAGTGCTCAGCCCCGGAGACAGAGCTGGGCCGTGGAGAATTCTAAGAAGTGTGCCAGGCGCCTCATGCCTCATCCTTCCCTCCCGCAGACTGACGGAAACTGGGGTCACAGGAACTGATGGAAACCCCGACAGGTGGATGCTCTCAGAACACAAGGACTCTCCCCTCACCTCCTACAGACAGGCTCCAGTTCCTGGAGGACCAGGCTTCACACCGACCGCCAGACAAGCCATTTCTCCAGCTTCTCTGACAGGCACCCATGCAAATCCCTTTTCCATCACCAAAGGCAAAATACACGGAACACCCCCTTCCACATCACCTCCAGGTGACTGCTATTCTCATCCAAATCTCAGCTTAGGCTCTAATAAAACCCTCTTCTAATAAAGCCTTGTCCACTTGAATTGTCATAAGATAACCACATCCATGGGCCACCCTCAGCTCTGGCTTAGAAGAGAGTGAATAATAGAACCAGCCTCCTGCTCTCAGAATTCTAGTTTGGGGGGCCAATCATCTAAGAAAATGGGACAAATCAGGCCAAAGAACCAGTGATGAAAGCAATTAAAGTTATGGGTAAAAAAGAACTTCGTTATCAAGGGACATGAGTCAGTAGTAAGCTGAAACAAACAACTAAAAAAAAAAAAGAGTCTGCCTGGAGCATTACTAGAATTCTTGCTTACTTTAGGAAAGATCTCTTTTCAAAGAACATCTTGAACGTAAAAATTCAAGCAAAAGGGAAACACAATAAAGAGAGAGTTTTGCAGGTCTCTCTGCTTTGGAGAGCATCAGCAATCCTAGCTTCAGAAGAAAGTCAAACTGGGAATGAAAAGGTGGAGAAAAAATGGAAACACTGACAGACTTTATTTTTTAGACTCCAAAATCACTGCAGATGGTGACTGCAGCCATGAAATTAAAAGATGCTTGCTCCCTGGAAGAAAAGCTATGACAAACCTAGACAGCATTTTAAAAAGCAGAGACATTACTTTACCCACAAAGGTCCTTATAGTTAACACTACGGTCTTTACATTAGTCACGTATGGATGTGAGAGGTGACCATAAAGAAGGCTGAGTGCTGAAGAATTGACGTTTTTGAACTGTGGTGCTGGAGAAGGCTCTTGAGAGTCTCTTGGACCGCAAGAAGATCAAGCCAGTCCATCCTAAAGGAAATCAGTCCTGAATATTCATTGGAAGGACTGATGCTGAAGCTGAAGCTCGGATAATTTGGCCATCTGATGCAAAGAACTGACTCCTTGGAAAAGACCATGAGGCTGGGAAAGGTTGAAGGCAGGAGGAGAAGGGGACAGCAGAGGATAAGATGAGACAGTTGGATGATGTCACTGACTCGATGAACATGAGTTTGAGCAAGCTCTGGGAGTTGGTGATGGACAGGGAAGCCTGGCGTGCTGCAGTCCATGGGGTCACAAAGAGTCAGACACGACAGAGCAACTGAACTGAGCCTCATGAAAAGCACATTACAATTCTGGACCTCATTTTTCTCGGCTGTCAAGAAAACAATGTCAAGATCATAACACACTGCAGAGTTTATCCTCCATAGTAAATAATTCTCAGTATCTTTTGGATCTGTCCCCAAATCTCTGACTAGCTGACATGATCGGCGGTGCAGCTCACTTAAGATCAAACAGGTAAATGTCGCAAAGAATTAATCAGAGCAAGTCAAGCAAGTAAAACGTGTATGCATGTTTCCTCTGATAACCAGATTCAACTTGACAGCCACTTGAGATGCCCTATATATTTGAGTCGCTCTAATATGAAGGATGTTCTCAATGTATTTGCGATACATAGTACGAACAGGGGCGGGGAGCAAAGATCCAGCTGTAGAATCTGCGTCCAAGCCTCATACCCCAGAACCCAGCACTCCAGGCCCCTGCAGGCCCCTTTGAAGTGTTCGGAGCTCTGCTTCATCAGGATCTATTCCAGCCACGTACAAGCCATATTTTGGCACTTGCTCCAAACTGACAGATTTCACTGTCTTGTAAAAGTATATGGTTCAGGTGGCAGAGAATCTGCCTGCAATGCAGGAAACCCAAGTTCGATCCCTGGAGTGGGAAGATCCCCTGGAGAAGGAAATGGCAACCCACTCCAGTATTCTTGCCTGGAGAATTCCATGGACAGAGGAGGCTGGAGGGCTGCAGTCCATGGGGTCACAAAAGAGTCGGACATGACTGAGCGACTACCACAGACAAACAACCAGATAGGTTTTTTAACATGCCTTTGATTTGGAGGCATTTTTCCTTCTTTGCAAAGAATAAATATGGCACAAAGGATTCAGTCCTACTTGGCTTTGGTGTTTTTCAATCTAGTCAACACTTATCAATATTGGGCCATCTCTGCTGATCATAGAGTCACAATCTTACTAAGATTCTTCCATCATTCAGGGAAAAGCCAAATTTCCCCAGATAGAATTTTAAGGGGCTCTTTGTGCAAATTTAATTTTAAAAAATAGAAATTGAATGATAATAAATGGTCTGTATATTCAAAATCCCTTCCCCACACCCAGCATAACCTTGCTGGGTGAGTATGCCACCCCACAGGCATAACCTTGAATGCTATTGGGGTCTGTTTCATTCAGTGACCCTCCTCTCTTCCACTGACTCAAGGTCAGGTGGTCCTTAGCTGCCTCCCTCCTGTCTCCCTGCTCCTTCAAGGGACCTGCTCCCACCTCAAGCTAATCTGGAATAACTAGTTATGGCTACACAAGCTGCAGGCTTTGACGATCCTCCAGTTGGAAAAGAGTTCTTGAAATATGTTTTGGGAGGAACCTCGGGGAAAGTGGTCTTAATAAAGTTACCCCAAAGCAGATCTTGCAGGAAACGCCTCTTTGCGATAATTTCTCCAAGAAGGTGGGGCAGGGTGACAGAGAGAGAAAATGAGTCTGTCTCCGTGAACTGAGCCCAACTAAATGGAGGTGAAAACTCAAAGCTTGTCAGAACTTCTGACATGCAATTTCTGCTGATAAGTCTTGGAGATTCATAATGGGCTGAGAGGCTGTGCAATTTAGTTGTTTTCAAAGGGAAATTTTTTTGAAGTTTGAGTGACTACAAACTGATTAATGTAACCCCTTCCACATTTTTCTTACCATCAATTCTCCTTAGATCTTCCCCCTGAAGTTAGGTTTTGAAAGACTGATAACTCTCCCAGATCAGAGGCCTCTCCCATACTGAATAGAGTGCCAGCCAGAGACCCCAAGTTCTAGAAGAAGGACTTCATCCTGCATCCTGATTAGAAGACAGACAGCCCAGCTCTTGGAAAAGCTTCCAGCAGAAGATACCAACTTGAACATCGAATTGAATGGCAGCTCCTGAGCACTATCACAGTCATCTCACTTCCATGGACCAGACCAAAGTCAGACATGGAAATATTGATTGATCACACATTTCCACAGTGGACAGAACTGAGGCTGTGTGAAAAGCTCTCAAGCATGAACTTCCCAGATTTCTTTAAATGTTAAAAAAAAAAAAAAATGGTGCAACTTTTGAAAAAAAGCATACTGGGCTCCAGAAGTTCTCCTAAGAGTTTGATATTAATCAGAAATTAAATGCCATCCCAGGTTCCCCAGGGACATTTGGAGTGATGCAAGTAGGTTGACATTTAATTTCATACACAAAGGCCTCAGTTCAAATATCTTAGTGCTCATCACAGTGTCAGGAATGCTGGGAGCAGAGAAGATGTCCAAAGATGCAGCAGAGCAAGATGTCTGCAGAAAATCTGCCATGGGCTCACAAGGGAGTCTCCACAACAACCCCTGTCCTGAAAACAGCAAGGGGCTGGTACACATTTTATCATTAAGTCCCACCAGCACCGCTTTCTCAGAATGTGTAATTTGGGAGGAAATTTGTAGAATGTCTCACCCATTCTAAGGAGCTTCCCTGGTGACTCAGTGGTAAAGAATCTGCCTGCAACACAGGAGACCTGAGTTCAATCCCTGGGTCGTCGGGGAGATCCTCTGGAGCAGGAAATGGCAATGCACTCCAGTGTTCTTGCCTGGAGAATTCCATGGACAGAGGAGTCTGGCGGGCTACAGTCCACAGGGTAGAAAAGACTTGGACACAACTGAGCAACTGAACAATACCAACCTGTCTAAGGAAATTGAGGCTCAGAAAGTTGAAAGAGCTGCCCCCAACCATGGAACCAAAGGTGTCTCTAGCCCAGTGCACAGGCTAAATCCTCTGTTCTCTTCCTTGGCCCATTTACACAAGGACTTTAGAGCACTTGCTGTGACTGTTGTTCAATTGCTAAGTCATGTCCAAGTCTTTGTGACCCCATGGCCTGCAGTATGCCAGGCTTTCCGGTCCTCCACTAACCTGGAGTTTGCCAAAACTCATGCCCATTGATTTGGTGATGCCATCCAACCATCTTCTGCTGTCCCTTTCTCCTACTGCCCTCAATCTTTCTCAGCATCAGGGTCTTTTCCAGTGAGTCGCTCTTTGCATCAGGTGGCCAAAGCATTGGAGCTTCAGCTTCAGCATCAGTCCTTCCAATGAATATTCAGGGTTGATTTCCTTTGGGATGGACTAGTATGATCTCCTTGCAGTACAAGGGACTCTCAAGAGTCCTCTCCAACACCACATTTCAAAAGCATCATTTTCAGCCTTCTTTATTGTCTGGCTCTCACATCCATATACTTGTACTGCTGCTGCTGCTGCTGCTAAGTCGCTTCAGTTGTGTCCGACTCTGTGCGACCCCAGAGACGGGCAGCCCACCAGGCTCCCCCTTCCTGGGATTCTCCAGGCAAGAACACAGGAGTGGGTTGCCATTTCCTTCTCCAATGCATAAAAGCGAAAAGTGAAAGTGAAGTCACTCAGTCGTGTCCGACTCCCAGCGACCCCATGGACTGCGGGCCACCAGGGTCCTCCATCCATGGGATTTTCCAGGCAAGAGTACTGGGGTGGGGTGCCATTGCCTTCCCCATACACTTGTACATTAACTGCAATTGCCAAAGGGGTTGTCAGGGGCAGTGGTGATAGAGCTTGTAAAATTGCTGGTAACCAATCATGTTGACACACAAAAAGACATTTTCATAAAGTTCAACTTGACTGAGGCTCTTTTTTATTTGATTTTTGCCCAGTACACTGGAGCCAGATTCCAGGCTCCAGGCCCCTGTCCTACGCTCAAGAGTCACGAGTTGTCTGCATTTCCCAACACACCCCAGGTCTGCATGGTACCCTCCCAATTCGGCCTCCCCACAAACTCCCGCTCCTGCTCGGAAACTAATCCATGACCAGGAAGAGAGCTTTGCCGATGCCAGTTTTAGAGAAAAGCAATTTTCTATCCACGCACTTTAAAAAAAAAAAAAAAAGGCAATTCATTTCATTTGAGGTATAGTTACCCGTTATCTCCAAGCTCTGTCAGAAAATACAAAGCCATTTATACAGCAGAGCTTTGCAGAAACATCTGGTGGCAACGCGAGCTGGTAAAAGTATATCTCATAACTGTTGCATGTTCCTCTTCCTTCAACCCCAAATTCACTGTGGGCTGCACCCAGAGCTCCTACCTCGGGGATGCCCATGGGCAACCCCACCAGCCTTGGCTTCGGTGGGCCACACACCCTCACCCATCTGCAGGTGTTTGACTGGTTCAGTTATTTTGGTATTTATCTCTTCAAGTGTCATGATATCCAACAAAAATCTACGATGTCCCATAGGTTTTCAAGGAGGGGACAAATGTATACCTAATACTGATCATGTTGGTGTATAGCAAAAACCATCACAAGTAATTATCTTCTCATTTAAATGTACAATGTAAAAAGAAAACTCTATGATCTATGGCTAGTAGAAATCTATGCAGAAAGAAATCCTCTCCACACTTGCAACCTTAGAATTTTCCCTGTTGACAGATACGTCAGTCCAGTGCCCTGAAGATGCTGTCTGGGGATCCATTCGGTCCTCTGGCCACCTGCAGGGGACAGACACTAGCAATCCTAGCAGCAAACAGAACGGCTCGCCTGGTCCTGCCTTGCCAGTGAATAACCCCCAGGCCCAAACATGAAATTGGTATTGATCCAGTGCCAATGAACTTGGTTGTGTCTGCCATTTACGCAGGAGGAACAGTTGATCTATGAACAGTGTCTGACCCACTCTAATGAGACAGCAGAACTTAGCAGGAGCAGTGGAAGATTTTATTTCCTATTTTCTGCATGAAAATAACATAGGAATCTGAATTCCTTCCAGAATCATTTCTAATAAAGAAGAAATGGATCTTGTACCTGTGCCTGTAAGGGAGGTACAGCCCAGGGGGTCATTCAAACAGGATCAATGTCACAGGCTGACCATGCACTGTAGTAAGACCCCACCTATATTTCGAAGAGGGGTCCGCTTTGTTTATTCTACAAGTGGGAATGAGAGTAGTGTTACTGATCCTTTTACCAATCTTCTTGTCTTTCCCTATCGTATTTTGGGGGGAGGGGGTGGGGGCCGGTGTCGGGTGCCCGCATTTGTATATATCACACAAACTCACAAAATTGTAGAAAACAAAATTAAAATAAGAAGAATGATGCCTGTGATAGATTGAATTGCGCTACCCCTACCCTCCAATAAAAGTTATATTGGGTCTTCACCCAACACATAGCAGACAGTGTTTGCAGATGGAATCAAGTTAAAATGAGGCTGTGTGTGCTCAGTCATGTCCGACTATTTGCGACCCTATGGACTGCAGCCCACCAGGCCTCTCTGTCCATAGATTTCCCAGGCAAGGATACTGGAGTGGGTTGTCACTTCCTTCTCCAGGGAAAATGAGGCTGTGGTTGGGCCCTAATCCGATATAACTGGTGTCCTTATGAAAAAGGAAAATTAGGACACAGGCACACACAGGGAGAGCCCCACCTGAAGATGAGAGTGATGCTTCTGACAACCAGGAACGCCAACATTGCAAGCCACCACCAGAAACTGGGAGAGAGTCACAGGACAGATTTTCTTCACCTCTTTCACACGGAACCAGCCCTGCAGATACTTTGATCTTGGGCTTCCCACCTCTATGTCTATATCACCCAATACCCCCCAGTATGGGGCACTGTATCCTATTCAAACATTCATTCATTTGTCAAGAATGTGCTTGTCATGAAAGATGAATATGGGTTCGTTCAGTCGCTCAGTCATGTCTGACTCTTTGCGACCCCATGAACCACAGCATGACAGGCCTCCCTGTGCATCACCAACTCTCGGAGTCCACCCAAACCCATGTCCATTGAGTCGGTGATGCCATCCAACCATCTTATCCTCTGTCGTCCCCTTCTCCTCCCGCCCCCAATCCTTCCCAGCATCAGGTCTTTTCCAGTAAGTCAGCTCTTTGCATCAGGTGGCCTAAGTATTGGAGTTTCAGCTTCAACGTTAGTCCTTCCAATGAACACTCAGGACTGATCTCCCTTAGGATGGACTGGTTGGATCTCCTTGCAGTCCAACACCACAGTTCAAAAGCATCAATTCTTCAGCACTCAGCTTTCTTTACAGTCCAACTCTCATATCCATACATGACTACTGGTAAAACCATAGCCTTGACTAGATGGACCTTTGTTGACAAAGTAATGTCTATACTTTTTAATATGCTGTCTAGATTGGTCATAACCTTCCTTACAAGGAGTGTCTTTTAATTTCATGCCTGCAATCACCATCTGCAGTGATTTTGGAGCCCAGAAAAATAAAGTCAGCCACTGTTTCCACTGTTTCCCCATCTATTTGCCATGAAGTGATGGGACTGGTTGCTGTGATCTTCGTTTTTTGAATATTGAGTTTTAAGCCAGTTTTTTTACTGTCCTCTTTAACTTTCATCAAGAGGCTCTTTAGTTCTTCATTTTCTGCCATAAAGGTGGTGTCATCTGCATATCTGAGGTTATTGATATTTCTCCCAGAAGTCTTGATTCCAGCTTGTGCTTCCACCAGCCCAGCTGACCACAATTTGTGAAGGAAAAATGCAGGATAAGATGGACATACACAACAGGATCTGGGTAGTCAAGGTGAAGAGCACTACCTGTTGTAAAGTGCACAGTCTAGAGGAAGAGACAGCCAAGCACCACAGTGATGTGCTTGGTACACCATGAGGTCCGATTTCCTGAAGGAAACCTTTATCATGACGACCACGCAGCACCCGTACAGCTCTCCTCTCTGGAGGTAATGCCAGGATTGGTGGGGAGTGAAGAGAGAAATATGCTTGCCATCCCTGCCACCTCATGGTTTAAAAGCGGGCAGGGGACCACACTGCTGGGCTCAGCCTCTGGGCCAGGGGTCACTGGAGGTGATAAGCTCCAGCTGCATTGAGATGAGGGGCCAGTGATGGGGCAGCCAAGCCCAGCAGGACCACACCAGAGGGACCCGATCGCCCATGGCAGGACCTTGTCTATGCATCACCTCACTGAGTCCTTTCCAGGTCTAACTCTCCAAGCTTTTCTTTAAATACAGGAGCTGCCAGCCAGCCTTCTGATAACTCACTTTTATTCTTGCAGTAATGGTTGGTACTTAATTATTAGACACTGGTTCAGTTGTACCAGTTATTAAAACATTCAACTAATTCCAGCAACATGCATGTATGCTCAGCTGCGTCTGATTCTTTGTGACTCCAAGGATTGTAGCCTGCCAGGCTCCTCTGTCCATGGAATTTTCTAGGCAAGGATACTGGAGTGGATTGCCATTTCCTCCTCCAGGGGATCTTCCCAACCCAGAAATCGAACCCAAGTCTCTTGCATCTCTAGCATTGGCAGGCTAAGTCTTTTACCACTGTGCCAACTGAGAAGGCCTCAACTAGATCTTCCAAAGGCTAATTAAATACCCTGAATCACTGTAATGTGCATCCACTCCCACCAGCGCCGTCCCACTGACTAGGTCCTCACTACTGCCCAGAAACTGACACAGACAGACCTTCCCCCAGAGATGTGCCAGGACAAGGAACCCCTTCTTCTTGGCCAGCATCCATGTGCTTCCAGCTGGTACATATTTTTAATATCATCCCCAGATGCAATCAACAATGCGGACTCATACAATCCCTGAGCTGATTAGAACTATAGAAAAGAATGTCCTCTTTCTTTAGTAAACAAGATGGAGATGCTTTCTTAATGGGCATCTGCTGAATGCACTGTTTCCCTTCTGGAAACTCAAGAATCCACAAGTGAAGCTGACTGTAACCTTGGCCAGAGTGGAATCCCTGAACCAGGGGAATCCTGGGCATCACTAGGGTGCAGCTTACCATCCTGCCAGGCACAGTGGAAGCCATGCCACTTGCTATCTGGGAGCCCCTGGAGGTCATACTTGCCTCCAGATCCACAGCATGGAGAGCACACTGCCTGTCCTAACAACGTAAACACCAGACTCAGCGGGACAGCAACAGGAAAGCACTTCTTTAAAAATTGAAAAATATAAAACATTCTGTTAAGACGATGTGTGTTTGTGTTTTACTTTGACTGCAGCTCAATTTTTAAGTGGGTCTTTAGAAATTACTCAGCTCTAAATTGTACTAGCTCTGCCCCAACACCTCAGATGCTTATGATATAATGGTCTATTTTTTGCTCCAAGGTTGATTCGCTGTTTGTGTTACATGCAGTTCTGCTCCAGGGCTCAGGTCTGTGGCACGTAGCCCCTCAGCCCAGGGAGCAACCTGCAAAGTGGCCATGCCTGTCCTCCTGCCAAGAGCAGTTGCCTTTAAAGTTTCTGCCCTTACCCAGCATATGTTAATTGATTCATAGGTCATCAGCCAAAGATGTCCCAAGGTCAAACCTGAGGAAGAGACAGGAGGTCTATTCTACCTACAGGATGACAGTCACAGTCACATGGTCACAGGTGGGACAGGCAACCCTCCTACAGGGAGCAGCATGAAGAGCTGGAGGCTATAACCTAAATTGAAATGAGATCAAACCAGTCCATCCTAAATGTTCACTGGAAGCACTGATGCTGAAGCTGAAACTCCAATACTCTGGCCACCTGATGCGAAGAGCTGACTCACTGGAAAAGACCCTGATGCTGGAAGAGATTGAAGGTGGGAGGAGAAGGGGATGATAGAGGATGAGATGGTTGGATGGCATCACTGACTCAATAGACAAGAGTTTGAGCAGACTCCAGGAGACAGTGAAGGACAGGGAAGCCTGGCAGGCTAAGTTGGAGACAACTTAGAGCTTCTGAACAACAACAATGGTTGGACAACAATGGCTGAAATGCTCTCCTCGGTGGTCCTCTCTGGCTTTGTCAGTATTCAGCTTCCCTGGCCTCCCCACCTATACCCACCCACACTGCCCGCCTCCATCACATCACCAACTCCTGGTCCACCAGCCTACTCTGAGTTCAGAACACCCAACAACTCATCAGAGTTTTACTACTTAGTCTTTGCCATCCTTGTTCACAGGCCTCTCTGATTTTTCTGTAATTAAAAAAAGAATGACAAACAGAATATAGATATCCTTCACCTCAATTCCTGTATGACTCCAAAGGGAATCAGAAAAAAGGAAGATAAGTCATATCTTCTATCCAAACATCAAAGTTGTCTGAATGATTTCAGAACATCCCCAGCGGGTTCTGAATCTTGAGGTGATCCTGCATTTGTTTATTCAAACATTTAGTGAGTTCTAAGCCACGCAGGTGTTTGGCAATAGAGAGACGAAGAATGACACAGAAGCTTCCCTCAGGAAGCCCACAGCCTGATGGACAAAGCAGCTGCTCAAATGAGCCTTTGTCTGCTCTGCTATGGGTGAAGTAATGAAGGACTGCCTGCCTGCACCAGGTGGACCAGGAAGTCACGCCTCCACGGAAACTGGGAGGACAGGGAGAGCGCAGGATCAGGAAGAGAGGCCCTATCTCTCATGGCTTCTGTCCCAACACCCTCTGCTCCAGCCAGACCAGCATGTTTGGCACAAATTCTCACACATGAGGGGCTTTACTTGTGTTATTTTCAGCATTATTCCCTCTAAGATCCCATTCAGTTGCACAACCTTGTCCAACTCAGTTGCTCAGCCTTGTCCAACTCCTTGTGACCCCATGAACTGTAGCCTACCAGGTTCCTCTGTCCATGGGATTTCCTACGCAAGAAACTAGAGTGGGCTGCCATTTCCTCCTCTAGGGGATCATCTTGGACCTAGGAATGGAGCCAGTGTCTCCTGCATTGGCAGGTGGATTCTTTACTGCCGAACCACCAAGGAAGCCCAATCCCTCCCCCAAATGCAGCCACCAGCATGAGGTTACATCCCACTGTTACCAACAGCCATAGGCAAGGACCCCAAAATCTTCCTAATGATCTGGGGGTGGCAGCAGGTAAAACCTAGCTCATTGCATGGAGAAGTATGCTGTAACAATCCACCCTGTACATCAGTATGAGTTACTTTCAAAACCTGCAAGTTATCCTAGGAAATACTGTGAGTTTTTAACAAATGGTGCCAGAGTCTCTGTGTTCATCTTGAACACGGGGAAAAAATGGAGATGATTATTTCAGGGTTTAGAATATATTTCTCAGAAACAAGTGCCAATAAGTCTGTAGTCCTATAATTTCAAGCAATCGAAAGTGATTATTAAGTGTCTGCATTTCCAATTCCAAGGGAGAAAAGTACATAGAGTTCTGGTTGAGAGGCAGAAGCCAGTGAAATGAGTCTTTGGCCTGCACTAAGCAGAACCTGTTGGAGAAGGAAATGGCAACCCACCCCAGTGTTCTTGCCTGGAGAATCCCAGGGACGGGGGAGCCTAGTGGGCTGCCGTCTATGGGGTCGCAAAGAGTCGGACACGACTGAAGCGACTTAGCAGTAGCAGCAGCAAGCAGAACCTGAATGGTGTGTTGGTGAGAGTGCTGGTCTAGAAACTAGGAGAACAGATAATTGTGCTTCCACCTTCAGGGTTCCTGGATCATGACCAAGGCAATTCATCTCCTGGAGTCTCAACTTCCTTATGGATTAAAATGATTATTTTGAGGATTATCTTTTTAAAGTACAGATGAATGTCTTTTTGTAATAACAAAGCACATGGTTTGATTTTCCTCTTTTCCTAAAGCAAGAGTTTACAAAGCATTTTCCAAATCGTTAACTCATCTCATCTTCTCAGCAACCACATCAGGACAGCCTCATTAATTACATTTTGTATGAGAAAAGTAAAGCTCAGATAAATATCATTCACCCAAAGTCAAACAGTAAATGGGAGAGAAGAAATAACATTTGCATGCTCCGACTTCTCATTTCAAGTTTTTCAGTCCCCAGGCTGCTTCTCTTCCAGTCAGGTGTCTGTTTTTTTTCCTGGTTATTCTTATTGCTAATCCACAGGGTGGTCACTAGTGCACTGGGACAAAACAGGGTCCATCCCCAAGTGAGAGGGCAGGAGCTCATTCTCTATGGTCATTGTTCCCAGGGCAACCTGCCCAAGGAAACAAAATCTGAGTGTGTCGCTAATGATCAGAGACGAAGGGCTCACTGGGAAAAAGTCTAACAAGAAAGCGATGTGAAATAAGCATGAAGCTTGGGAGTAGGAATGCAGTGACGCACAGGCCTGGGAGGTGGAGACTGTTCTTGATGACCGGGAAGGACTGTGCATCACTAGGTCAGCTCTTCAGACCAACTATCCGCGGACCGTGCACGGACTGTGCACTGATTGTGCAGGCGATCCCCAGATGGTGGGGGTACCATCCTCCAGTGAACCCACTTGGCTGGGAGCATTTCTTCAGATCATTCAGCTCCTTTGCTCCAATTTTCTGCTCATCAAGCAATCTTTGGATCTGTAATTTGGCCTCTTGAGTGAATTCTGGAGGAGAGCATTGCAAATGTCTGCTCACTTTATCCCTGATTAAAAACTCTTCAATTTGTCCCTACCGCCCACAGGACCAAACACTCCCATCTAACTTTTAAAGCCATAATGACAAAACCCTTCCTCTTTTTCCAGGAGCCTGTATTTCACCAATGCCCGCGGCCTGAGGTCTGTGTTCCAGACACACTGAACTCTGTACAATGTCTCTAAACACAGCAACTTCTCCAGGTCTCTGGACACACTCTTTCCTCTCTGGAATTCTTCACCCTGCCGCTCTCATGTAGAACTCAGCTCAGCCCCTAAGCCTCTCTGGGTACCCATTCCCCAGACAGACTGGAACAAGACCTCATACAGGGTCCCACAACATCCTGACCTTACTCCATCACTGCCTTGAGTTTATCCATCTCTCTGCTCAACCAGGATGTAAATGCACCATCCAAGGGAAGGAAGAAGATCTGACTTATTATTGCCCCCTCCCCCACATAGTTTAGCACCCAATGTACAACAGAGACAACCTAAGAAGCTGACAATGAGTACGGATAAAGTCTGAGGGCCTGAGCCCGACCTCTCTCCTGCTTTATCCAACAACTGATCTTAACCTCTCAGGTCACCTTTTTGATTGCCAGTGGGTTTCCAACATGGGGTCACTTGAGAGCCTTTGGTGGCCTGGCAAAGATCCGGAGGCATGAAAGTGAGGTCTGTTCCCCTGGCTGAGCTTCAAAGCAAAACGACTGAGGCAAGAGGAAAGTAAAAACACTGAAGCTACAACTGTCAGCAGCCTCTGAGACCACAACAGCAGGATCACACGGAATGTGAAATGCCTCCCCAAAATGGCCCTGGGAGAGAACCCCGAAGCTCGAGAGAGTGTAAGGGGTCTTGATGCTTTACAGCAGGTGCTGCCTGGTGTGGTGTGAGGAGAAAAACTGGGAGACAAACTGGGCCTCTGCTCCATCCAGTGGGGTGGGGGTGGGTCTGGACTGGCTCAGAAGGAAGCCCTGGGGCCCCTGCCAAGCACTTTCTCTTCAGAAAAATCGATACTATTGAGAGCAGCATGGTGCTTTCAATGTAGCTCACTTTCCAGACTCACAATACACCTGGATTTGTTTGCAGGATCTTCTCCCAAAAAGATTCTAGGATTTGATTGATTTTTTTTTTTTTTTTTGCTAAGTTTCCTTTTTAGCTTGAAGTACTGGTGTAACTTAAAAATCAAAACAGACATCTCTAGAACTTTTTACTCATTAACAAATCCTTTAGCCCTGAGAATGGTCAGAAGCAACACTGGAAATAGGAAAATAGTACTAATCACTCCTGCTGCTGCTGCTGAGTCGCTTCAGTCGTGTCCGACTCTGTGCGACCCCATAGACAGCAGCCCACCAGGCTCCCCCGTCCCTGGGATTCTCCAGGCAAGAATACTGAAGTGGGGTGCCATTCCCTTCTCCAGGTGACCTTCCTGATCCAGGGATCGAACTCAGGTCTCCTGCATTGTGGGCAGATTCTTTACTGTCTGAGCCACCAGGGAAGCCTATCTGTTTATATCATTATGCCTTATATTTTGTTATGCTATTTTTATAAACCACAGGCTAAACCATGCACCAAGTCTACAGGTAAGCATAAAGTCCAGCTTCTGGAATAAGAATTCATTGGAGAAGATGTGAATCAGAAGCAACATATATGACAAGGTTCTGTGGTTCTGGTCATGTTCATGCTCAAGGCAAGTCAACAATACAATGATGAGATGGACAAACAGCACACATCAGAGTCCAAGAGCAGGAAAGTAATGCTCACAAAGCAAGAAGGGAGTCCAGACTGGCCTGAGTTGGCCAGCTCCACCCTGGGCATCACCTGACTGTGGGAGCCAGGGACTCTGAGAGGAGGAGGGCACCCACAAAGAGGCTGTGCCCAGGGCCACCTATAAGGAGGATGACGTGTCTGGTGATCATTTGTTAAGAAGTGACTGACAATGATTCTATGTCGATAAATCAGTGGAGATCTTGTTGAAATACAGCATTGTGAGCACATTTTATGTACAGGTTTGTGGGGAAGAAACAATATGTTAGTGGAAATAGAGCAACATCTCGAGGCTTTACCCAGCTGAAAATAATTTCAACTGAACTCCCTATTTTGAAGGCTCTCCTTCCAGAAAGGACTGATCTGATGTCAGATCTTTTAAAACAATAACTTTATAAGACATTCTGTACCCAAAGTTCTTGGAGCATGGGACAGCAAAATCACTGATGTAAACAGCAGACCTACAAAATTACTCATCCCCACAAAAATGCCAAAGCCACAGAGAGCATCTCCGTGTGCAAGGAAGTATGTGGGCATCCAGATGGTCTACAGAAGAGGCATTAAAAACACACACAACTACTTGTCTCCAGGACCTGTCATTGAAACTATAACTAAATCTGATCGTTTCCTCTCATGCAAGTGTGTGTGTGTGTGTGTGTGTGTGTGTGTGTGTGTGTTTAAGATGGGGGACAGAGAGAGACAGAGATGGAGACAGACAGATTATGCTTGTAGAATTTTTTTTTTGTTTCACAGGTAAGAATTATGTTCCATCAGGGATCAGGGATCTTCCTTATACTATCCTTATCCTATTTCTTATGAGATTCCTTCCAAGACATCACACTAGAGAGAGTGAGAGAAAGCGAGTGTCACCGAGGAGGAGCTGAACTTATCATCTCTTCCTCAGCATCCACTTCCGTATTTTCCTTTTCTTGATGAGAAGTGTAACCATCTTCTCAATTTCCCAAATCTGAATTCTGATGGTCACACTAGATCTTTCCATCTCGCTGGCCATCCATTTGATGATAAACCCCTTCCAATTCACTTTCCTAAACACCACTCTAAATTGCTACCTTTAACCTAGTCTGCCAGCATCTCAGCTTGGGCTTTTCAGCATCACATACGTGGATCCTGAGGTGCCTTCTAACTGGTTCCAATGAAACCATTTCAGTTCATTTTACTCTCTGTCACCAAAGTAATTCTTCTAAAAGGCAAACCTACGCACATCATAATGTTCATTAAAATTCCACGACAGTTCCCTACAATCTCGTGACAAAACCGCATTCTCTTACAGGTTCGCAGGATTGTGTCAGCAAATCCCCGCCGACCTCTAGACTGTGCCCCCTTTCTGCCTGCAGAGCCCCCACACACACACAACATACTCCAGACACTATGCAGGGCACCAGCTCTGGCTTCCAAGCTTTCAGGTGTGTGTCCTTCTACTAGCTTAGCTGTCCCCACACCTCTTTGCTTAACCAGCTCCTTCTTACACTCCAAACACAGCACCTCTTTGAGCACTTTCTTTGGATGGTTAGGTTTGCAACAAGTCCATGTTAATGAGTGATTGAAGACTTGGTCAAATCTAAGCAGGAAGAGCAGAACTAGAAGTATAGATATCTGGTGTAGAGACATAAAGTTGGAAAAAAATGATGTCTTCAAAAGGACTCAGGCACCAAGGGAGAGTGAGAAGAGAATCAAAGGCTAAATACTGAAGGACACCTGTATTTAATATGCAAAAATACCCAACACCTCTCAGATGCTGGGTAGAATATGGACTAACAAGGGACTTCTGAATTTAGCAATTGGAGTTTATGAGTAGCCTCTCAGAAATTTCAACCATATTAGAGGTAGTGGCTGTAAATATTTTCCCACTCTTGTTTTGTGTCTCTGAGCTGTTCACTGACATCATTTCTCATACGCTATTGAAACCTACTATCAAACGAATCTGGAAAAGGAAATGGCAACCCACTCCAGTATTCTTGCCTAGAAAATCTCATGGACAGAGGGGCCTGGTGGGCTACAATTCATGGGGTTGCAAAGAGTCAGACATGACTGAGAGAATGAGCACCAAAAAAATTCCTAAACACGCATACAATTTCTTGAACTCTGCAAGTCACGGTTTGGGATAATTTACTAAAATATGCCTTGCTTTGTTTTGTTTCCGAATAGGTGGGATCACCATTGGGTTGTTCTGGGAGGGCTGGCCCCTTCTCCAGATGGTTCTTCAAGAAGTAAGTTGAAGTAGAGCACAAATGTCTTGCTTTTGCAAATCTGAAGTGCCAAAAGTCTGTGTCTTGGATTTATACCGTTGGCTTGCTGAGTGTGCGAGCACACACGGTCTTGCTGGACAGCTCCTCGCTCACACTCTGAACTGGATGGAGCCGGACAGCTTCTCCCTGCTGCTTTGAAACAGAGACCCTTCCTTCTCTTCTCTTGCCTTGGTTCAATCATTCTCGGTCTACTCTGTGACTTTTCCCATAGTCACGGAAGTTCGCACCCTGGGTGTCATGTGTTAGAAACCCAAGTCTTGCCATTTCTGCTCCTCTCTGGTCTCTGCTTCTCCCCTGACTCTTCATTGTCCCCCTCCATGCCCCACGATGTGACAGGCTGCCCCTCACACTCCCCCAGGTTTTCCGCCTCCCTTCTAGGGTCTGTGGGTGGACAAGACTGACTCCCCTGTGCTCCACTGAGAAGCTTTAGCTCCACCCCAGGATGGCTGCTATTCCGTACTTACATCTCCACCCTTAAGATCAACTATCCCCACTGGCTGAATTCAGGATCTTGGAACCCAGCATGCTTTTGTAGATTTTAAATTGAACTCTTGGGGGTTCTTCCAAGATGCTGCCAAACTTGCCTGTGGAAAGTAGTCTCTTTAAAACCTGCTTTAAATTCAGAGTTTTGTCCATATTGTTGTTTATTACCTCAAACTATCTTTAAGCAAAGGCATTTTTCTTACATAAATAAAAATTTCAAACACTTTAATGGGACATTAAATTCGGCTTCACTTGGTTCTCCCAACTGCCACAGGTTTTTGCCGAAAGCCCTGACAGAAGCGTGTCTCTCTTTTTTTTTTTTTTTTTTTTTGCATTTTTATAAGCAAAATGCATTTTCATGCATTTTTAAATAGAAAGCTATGAGATAAAAGGCTTCCCCCTTTTTGGGTCATGTGGCCAAGGGTGATTTAGACGTAACTATTTTGATGCAGGTTGAAAGACTGAGAGATTCAGGAATAACTCAAGTTTCACTAATTCCTGTCAATATGAACAGCAGCTGTGAATTCTACAGTGAGTGGTTATGTGGAGTATGAGGAATGAGGTGTGTCAAACATCCAGTGAGTTTAATATTCTTTTGTTCCTTTTGGTTGTGCTTGTAGAAAATAATATCATTCTCACTTTTTTTTTTACAGTAGGCAGCTAGCTCATCATGTTTCTTTTGGAATTTATACTTATGACCATTAAAAACTCCTATAATTCCAAAATATTAATAATGGCAGGTCCACTCAGTATTAAGTGAAAAGTCACCATCACTGGAGAGAAAAATAAAACCTGTTGGACTTCTCATGAGAACAGCAATGGCTGAAGAACTTTCCAAAAGAACATTTTTGAGAGCAAGTAACCATTCTTAGGGCTTCTCTGGTGGCTCAGAGGAGATCCAGGTTTGACCCCTGAGTTGGGAAGATCCCCTGGAGAAGGCAATGCCAACCAACTCTAGCATTCTTGCCAGGAGAATTCCATGGACAGAGGAGCCTGGCTGATTACAGTCCATGGGGTCGCAAAGGGTCGGACACAATCAAGCAAGTAATTGCATTGCAAACATTCTTAGCTCCTCACAGGCCCCAAATTAAAAGATTCCACAACCCCACAGGGCACTTTGCATGCCACCCGCAGGGAACAACTTAAGCCCTGAAGTGTCTCATCAAAAGGAAATACTTGCTCGGGGCTTCCCCAGGCAGACAGTAGCCTCTGGCTTTTCAAAGAGACAATGCCAAATCCACAACCACTCCCTTTTGCTAAAGCCTCGAGTCCCTCCACCCTGGAGCTAAATTCTCTGGTGTCAAAGCCCACGGAGAGATGACTGACAATATTGCCTTCGGAGAAATACCCTGAATACACATCCCTTGAGAGCTGTAGCTCCTAGAGCAAGGATCCTAGCAGGCCTCAGGCGTCCCTGTACGTGCAGATAGACCTACAGCCCCAAGAGGAAAAGAGCCACTCATGGCATCACCATGACAACATGAGTAAACTTGAGATGCTGGTTTTTCCATGGACCGTGTAAAACGTAAGTGGGATTCACGCATCTCTTAAGCCACTACCTTTCAAGCTATAAGAGTAGGGAGCATGTTTTCCTTTTTTTCTCCTTTCTTACTTTATCATCTCAACATGACAGCTGCAGTAAACCTGTCCACTAAATCTTGATGTGAGGCAAGAATAAATGTGTGTGACTTTTGCAGCCGTCAGAATTTAATGCTGTTCGGAAAACACGGTCTGTTTTTTCAGGCGTAGTGGTGATTACAGATAGCCTTGAAAGAATGTTCTACTTATTTTCTCTTAGAATTGCTACCTCCATGAGGTCGGATCTCCTTTCACGGCAGCTTGTCTTAGGGTCAGCTCTGTGAATGCACAGAAATAAAGGAAACTTTCTCTGGTTTCCTATCAAAGACGGCAATGCAGAAAAGTTACCCAACCAAACATTAGATTCATGCAACCTTGGTCAGAGGACACAAGAACTGCTAATGATTCTGAAAATAAATGAGAATGCATGAGAATGGTCTACTGCAAGCAGACAGATGGCAATCATCCATGTGAGGAGCACTCTCAGGAAGTCATTAATTGCCTAGAAAAAGACACAAAAAGATCATGTCATAATTGGACTAGAATCCTATGTGAAATAGAGTTGAGAATATATCCAAACCAGACCTTGTTGCTGTTGTTGTTAAGACTGACTGTTTGCGACCCTGTGGACTGCAGCACCCCAGGCTTCCCTGTCCTTCACTATCTCCCAGAGCCTGCTCAAACTCACGTCCATTGCGTTGGTGATTCCATCCAACCATCTCATCCTCTGTTGCCCCCTTCTCCTCCTGCCCTCAGTCTTTCCCAACATCAGGGTCTTTTGCACAGAGTCAGCTGTTCGCATCAGACAGACCTATCAATACCATATGTGAGGGTATTGACTCCCAGGATTTACAGAATGAACTGTCTCACCTGTTCTAATTGTTCTACTCCATTCTAACTGAGCCCCTCTGGTTCAACACTGAGGCACATCTGAGTGTTACTTGAGAGCTACCGTTTCACCACCCACTCTAGAACGCCACGGTTTGCCGGCCAGTGTAAAGCCCCGAAGCCTCCCCCCACCCCCCCCGCCCCCAACCTCTCTGCGTACTCTGACTGTGACGTGAAGCAGCAGGCCATTCTTGAAAAATTCACAGGGTGCCACAGACAAGCCTGTCATGACAGGTGGGGAGCCAGAAGCCACAAATTCAGATCCCACTGGCTCGCTCGGAAGCTGTATGACCTCAGGTTAGTCACAGTCTTCCCTCGGTCTCTATCCTCGTGTAAAGTAATGGCCATTATCCCAGCTCAGGGCAGAGGAGTGTTGAGAGCATCACTAAGAAACCTTGGAATGTGAGTGCTCTGTGGGCCGCAGAGGCTGTGTGCCATGTAGTACTATACCGTGAAGCTTACTCTGCACGGGTGTGCACATTCTCAGACATACACAGGCACACACACTTCCCCTGCACAGTGATGACAGCAAGTCCACAGGGACCCCCATGGAGGTGGGGGGAGGGGGTGCCTGCACCATGAGGGAGGGGTGGACTGCGGCCCCCACCCTGCCCAGCAGTCTGTGCTGAGGCCCAAGGTCACCTCCCCCGGGGCAGACGGAACCCCTGGGCTGATCCTCTCCCTCTGCTAAGGCCAGAAGGAGCAGGCAGGCAGTTAGTGCTGAGATGGCAACCCCTGCGCCTGCCACAGAACACTTCTCCACAGCCTCTGTGTGAGTGTGTGTGTGTGTGTGTGTGTGTGCGTGAGTGCAGGCATGGGGGATGGTCACGAGCAGCTAATTACACGAGCTCAGGGACCCACTACAGTCCTGAAGACATCTGCAGGCACGTCCCCAGCAAGGTAACAACAGGCTGTCTCCTGGAGAAGTGCCCTCAGACCAAATCCACCAGAGACAAAGCCAGTCGCAGGCTCCCTGAGCACCCAGCACTCTCGCGTGACTCAGGAGCCCACACCCTGACTGGTTCCTCCATTGTCCCCAAAGCTCACTGCATCGTGAGAAGGGCCGAGTCCCAGGACACGGAGCCTCTCACCCTGAGAACACATCCAGGCTCCCACCCTGTGCTGGACCCTGAGAAAGCAGCACACAGCACATGCCCCCATGTCAAGGGCACCCCACCAGGTGTACACACAGGCCAGCAGGTGATGCACTCAGAGGTGTGAGGAGCTGAGCAGGGTGGGGAGGGAACACGGTCGGGAGGGGCAGGAACCACAGGTTCCCAAGTCTGGAGGCTCAGGTGAGGTCTTCCTGGAGGGACTCGCAGAGTTGATCCCTACAGAACAGGTGAGACTTATTCAAGGACAACTTACAGGCAAATGAAACTTACTCAAGAGCAAGGATTTCTCTAAACAGAGAGAACACCATATAAGGCAAATGGCAAAGCATGTTCTGGAAACACTGACTGTAAGGTGGGGAGGGGGACAAAAAATGAGACTGGAGATGTATCAGGGACCAGGAGAGGAAGCCCCTCCAGTCCCTGATGAGGCGCTGGAGGGGGACAATCTTTGGGGGACGTCTATATAAAAATTACAAACCTCTAACAACGAAAGTAGGCAATGCCAAAGAATGCTCAAACTACCACACAATTGCACTCATCTCACACACTAGTATGGAGAAGGCAATGGCACCCCACTCCAGTGCTCTTGCTTGGAAAATCCCATGGATGGAGGAGCCTGGAGGGCTGCAGTCCATGGGGTCTCGAAGAGTCGGACATGACTAAGCAACTTCACTTTCACGTTTCACTTTCACGCATTGGAGAAGGACATGGCAACCCACTCCAGTGTTCTTGCCTGGAGAATCCCAGGGATGGGGGAGCCTGATGCGCTGCCGTCTATGGGGTCGCACAGAGTCGGACACGACTGAAGTGACTTAGCAGCACACGCTAGTAAAGTGATCCTTAAAATTCTCCAAGCCAGGCTTCAGCAGTACATGAACCGTGAACTTCCAGATGTTTCAGCTGGTTTTAGAAAAGGCAGAGGAACCAGAGATCAAATTGCCAACATGAACTGGATCACTGAAAAAGCAAGAGAGTTCCAGAAAAACATCTATTTCTGCTTTATTGACTGTGCCAAAGAATTTGACTGTGTGGATCACAATAAACTGTGGAAAATTCTGAAAGAGATGGGAATATCAGACTACCTGACCTGCCTCATGAGAAACCTGTAAGCAGGTCAGGAAGCAACAGTTAGAACTGGACATGGAACAACAGACTCGTTCCAAATAGGGAAAGGAGTACATCAAGGCTGTATATTGTCATCCTGTTTATTTAACTTCTATGCAGAGTACATCATGAGAAACACTGGGCTGGAGGGAGCACAAGCTGGAATCAAGATTGCTGGGAGAAATATCAATAACCTCAGATATGCAGATGATACCACCCTTATGGCAGAAAGGGAAGAAAAACTAAAGAGCCTCTTGATGAAAGTGAAAGAGGACAGTGAAAAAGTTGGCTTAAAGCTCAACATTCAGAAAACTAAGATCATGGCATCCAGTCCCAGCACTTCATGGCAACTAGATGGGGAAACAGTGGAAACAGTGGCTGACTTTATTTTTCTGGGCTCCCAAATCACTGCAGCTATGAAATTAAAAGACGCTTACTCCTTGGAAGGAAAGTTATGACCAACCTAGACAGTATATTAAAAAGCAGAGACATTACTTTGCCAACAAAGGTCCATCTAGTCAAGGCTATGGTTTTTCCAATAGTCATGTATGGATGGATGTGAGAGTTGGACTATAAAGAAAGCTGAGTGCTGAAGAATTGATGCTTTTGAACTGTGGTGTTGGAGAAGACTCTTGAGAGTCCCTTGGACTGCAAGGAGATCCAACCAGTCCACCCTAAAGGAGATCAGTCCTGGGTGTTCATTGGAAGGACTGATGTTGAAGCTGAACTCCAGTACTTTGGCCACCTGATGCAAAGAGCTAACTCATTTGAAAAGACTCTGATGCTGGGAAAGATTGAGGCAGGAGAAGAAGGGGATGACAGAGGATGAGATGGTTGAATAGCACCATCAACTCAATGGACATGAGTTTGGGTGGACTCTGGGAGTTGGTGATGGACAGGGAGGCCTGTCATGATGCGGTTCATGGGGGTCACAAAGTCAGACACGACTGAGCACGAACGAACTGAACAAGAAGTATTAAAAAACTCATTGAAAGAAGTGGGAAAGATGAGGAGGAGAAGAAGGGGAGACAGAGGAGAGGGGGGGGTCACAAAGTCAGACACGACTGAGCAACTGAACTGAACTGAACAATGAAAGTAATTTTTATATATCAAACAAAAAAGAAACATATATATATATATATATATATATATATTCTGGAACTGAATAAAATTGACACCAGGAGATAAAGATTGAAGGAAAGGGAAAGAAAAAAGCTGTTAGAAATATTTTTGTGTTGGAAATCTTGGTGCAGTTAAGTTTATTTTGTCATGGGGAAGAGTACCCACGTCAGTAAAGCATATTAAATATGCTGAGTATCTGCCAGTGCATCACAGCTCCAGGTGCTCTGCCAGGGCTCAGGTGCGTGGCTGGGTCGTGACTGCACACCAGGCCATGGACCATGTCCCACGGCTCAAAGTGAAGTCACCATGCCCAAGCCCAAGTGGGGAGATGTCACAGAAGGTTTTGACAAAAGAGTACTAACTCTCAGCATGTGTTCTCCATAAATAAACTTGCAACAAATCAACGGCAGGTGCTCACTGTCTAAAGATGCATAGGAAAGTATCTTCCACTTTTCAGGGTTCCTGAAACACATCCACCATCAGCCCCTCTTTGATTTTAAACCAGCATTACCGTGTGTCTGTACAGAACAAGGTCAGAGACAGTCTGCCTCAAAAACACAGCCAGCAGTTCTATGAAGCTTCTAGAGTCCAAAACTCTTTACAGTAAGAGAAAGTCAATCATCTGATGTGTGCTTTGTGGTTCTACTTATGTGTCTGATCTCAGAGTTCTTCAAGAATTCCTTTATGAGAACCACGGGTACTTGAAACTCAGTCGGCATGTCTTACGTCTTATATTTTACTCCTGGAAACAAGACTCAGTGAATTAACTTCTACGTGCTCAAGGATGTAATCAAAAAAGTGTCCTTACATTAGAAAGTTAGCCTTGACACTATAAGACTTAACAGAAGCAGACTCTTTGGACTTACAAGTGTACTTTACAGATATTATAGAGTCAAGAGCTATTTACTGTGTACTTTCTATGTGCGCATTACTATGTTATGCAGTGTAGGTGATACAAAGAAGTGAAAGAGTCTCATCTCTAGCCTCAAAAAATAATGAGCTGAGGACAGACAGGTGGTTGATATAGGTTGGGGGGAGGTGGTGCTGCTGCTGCTGCTGCTAAGTCGCTTCAGTCGTGTCCGACTCTGTGCGACCCCATAGACGGAAGCTCACCAGGCTCCCCTGTCCCTGGGATTCTCCAGGCAAGAACACTGGAGTGGGTTGCCATTTCCTTCTCCAATGCATGAAAGTGAAAGTGAAGTCGCTCAGTCGTGTCCGACTCTTAGCGACCCCACGGACTGGAGCCTACCAGGCTCCTCCGTCCATGGGATTTTCCAGGCAAAAGTACTGGGGTGGGGTGCCATTGCCTTCCCCGGGGGGAGGTGGTAGGGGAGGTGAAATGGGTGAAAAAGGTCAAAAGGTACAAACGTCCGGTCATAAAACAAGTAAAGCCCTGGAGATGTAATGTACAGCATGGTGACTACAGTTAACAATATTGTGTATTTGAAAGTTACTAAAAGGGTGGATCTTGAAAATTTCCATCACAAGAAAAAAAAATGTGTAACTCTGTGTGCGATGGACGTTATACTACAAAAAGTGTGGTGATCACAATACACACGTATCAGCTCATCATGTTGGACACCTGAAATTGATATAACATCCAGGTCAATGAATCTTCAGTGGAGGAAACTGCATACATGTATTACAAAAAAAGCACCCAGAAGACAGGAGCTCAGGATGAATACAAGGTTCAAAGAGAAACAAAACAGGAGTTCAGGTCATGGTTGCTAGCGCCAGCGAGTGCCTCTGCTCTCTGTTGCATTTCACAGAATACCAAGAGCACAGAGGGAGAGGATAAGACCCCCCAGGTGGGATTCTTGAGGGAAACTATCAAAAGTCCCTCCGTGATGGATTAATGGAAAGAGTGTTGGCACGCTGAAGGGCAGCAGGGTTAATTAAAATGGGTTCTTGGATTTCCCAGATGATGCACTGGATAAGAATCCACCTGCCAATGTAGGGGACATGGGTTCGGTCCCTGATCCAGAGATATCCCACACGCCGCAAAGCAACTAAGTCCATGGGCCACAACTATTAAACCTGTGCTCTAGAGCCTGCAAGCTGCAACTACTGAAGACCAGGTACCTAGAGTCTGTGCCCTACAAGAGAAGACACCATGACAAGAAGCTCATGCATCACAACGCAGACTCGGTGCAACCAAAAATAAATAAATAAATTCATTTTTGAAAAAGTGAAAGTGCAAGTCACTCAGTCGTGTTCAACTCTTTGTAACCCCATGGACTATACAGCCTATGGAATTCTCCAGGCCAGAATTTTGGAGTGGGTAGACTTTCCCTTCTCCAGGGATCTTCCCAGCCCAGGGATCGAACTCAGGTCTCCTGCATTGCAGGCGGATTCTTTACCAAGTGAGCTATCAGGTAAAGGGTGAGGGGGTTTCTTAAAAATATATTGCGACATGGAAATACATACCATCAATACAAACACCAATAACATTTGACCTGCTGAGCAGAATGTAGCTCTTCCTCTAATGCTCTGACGCATCACAATCTGAGAAATGGCCCCAAAGACTCTGAAAGACCCACCCTGATCCTCATCCACCTAGGTGACCCCACAGTGTAGGGCAGTCATGGCTCTGAAGGGTGCTGAAGAGGGGGGAGCATGGAAAGTGATTGTTGGTGTGTCAACAACCTATGTGTCCTAAGAGGGAAAGTCAGCCAAGTGTTCAAAACTCCATCGCTTTCACAGATGCCGCTCACAGGTATGCTGATGCTAATTCTGAAACTTTCAGGATTCTGAAGGGCAACCAAAGACTCTAGGTAAAGATCTGGTACCGTCCCTAATTCCTGTTTCCCAGACGCAGAACCTGGTCTCAATCTAATTTGAAAACTTCATTTCTGATTGCACACTAAATCAACTCTAACTAGACTGTGCAAATGGTTCCTGAAAAAATACATGTCTTGGAAATATTGCATACATTAAAGGTACAATTTTTATGGACAAGCGTACATTGTGAATATGTAATTATAGAACCCCCAAAACCCAAAATCTGATTCTGGGAGTAATTCAGTAGAGGCATGAAAATTCCACTCAGTGCTTAACTTTGTGGTTTGAAGTCACGCATCACCCTTTTCTCTCTGGGTGATTACGGCTTTGTTTGTCTCTTATCATTACCGGCAAAAGTCCCCATTCTTTAATTGGATATTAAACATGTAGTCACAGTCCAGAGAATGCATAAATGCTTTTCATAATGCTGGTCATCTGGAGCTTCAGCATACTAATTTCTGGCACAGCATTTGAGGTTTGATTGAAACTGTAGAAGTGACATTTGTATTTAGTTAACTTGAGGGTTTGCCGGACCGAGGACATTTGGAGTTTGCCTTCAGCAATGAGCACCCAGCTGCCTTTCTGAGAAAGGAGACAGTTACACAGACTGTTCCAAGGACAGTCCATAACCCACCTCCACATGGATCACATGGATTTCTGGGCAAACCAACCAGGTGGTGTCCCCAGGTATATACTATCACATAGCCAGTGTCCAATAAGGACTTGCTGAATAAATGGGTAGACTGATGGCTTTAACAGTTCAAAGAATTGTGCTTTAAAACAAGATAGAGCTTCATCCATCTAAAAATCTAGTGCCAAAGTCTTGACTGCTTAAAAATATATAAAACAACATTGTGATTGCTCCCTTTCATTCCGTTGTCCTCAGTGAATCATCAACAAATATAAATAGTGTCAACCAATAAGTAGTGACCAGAGTTTTAGAAATGTTTCCTTTCAAAGTACTGACCGAAGGGCAGGATGTGGGGGGCATGGGGTCATATGGAGAAAAGCGCTGGACTGGAAGAAACTGGATTCCAACCCCGTTCTGTATGAGCGGGCTACGTGGCCTGATGAGAGTCTTGCAGAATTTTACTTCCTCATCTATGAAATCTCCAATGCTTTGGCCACCTAATGAGTAGAGCTAACTCATTGGAAAAGACTCTGATGCTGGGAAAGATTGAGGGTAGGAGGAGAAGAGGGCGACAGAGGATGAGATGGTTGGATAGCGTCACTGACTCAATGGATGTGAATTTGAGCAAACTTTGGGAGATAGTGAAGGACAGGGAAGCCTAGTGTGCTGCAGTCCAAGGGCTCACAAAGAGTCAGACACAACTTAGCAGCTGAACAACATCTATGAAATAAAGCTAATATGATGTATGTCCTGCCTGACTTCCACTTCCTGGTTCAACAGCCACATCTGTGATCAGAACTTGACAGAGGATGATTTCTGTCAACAGACTATGGCAGGGCCTGGGGAAAAAAAAAAAGTCTTGTCGTATTTTCAAATGACTGCTTAGCTTACTTCCAAATTATATATCTCAAATAAAAAGAGGAGTATTTCTTCGATAGAGAAGTTTTTTTAAGTCAGCCTAAATCAGGAGGATCTTCTCTTGAAACCTGGGCGATAGCAGCATTTATTTCCTGCCAAATTCAAATGCCATTTTGAAGAGAGTGAAAAGATTACCAGCTGAGTTATGAAATTCATTTTATTTTACTTATGAAAAGCTGCTTATAAAAAATTCACAACTATCTTCAGCTAATTCAAATTTTGGACCCGCACAGTTCATATTTAAAAAAATAAATAAGTAAACTCCAGGAGGAGGAAAACTCATTATCCATCCTTACAATAGAGTCTTAATGGTGATAAAACACAATCATTTCACTGACTTATTAGCATATCAAAAGAAGCAGCTTGGGTCACCAGTTTGAGCTGGGAGATGGAGCTTTTGCACCAAAGCTGGGAGTAGAGGGCGCACCCACCACCCAGCACGGGGCCGCGGGGGCAGGAATCACGCAGGCTCCGCCCACCACGCTCGGCACGCCCCGCCCTGACTCACGTGGCCCGCCCCTCACTTCCGCGGGTTGTGACCCACAGTGCTGAATTCAGACCTAGTGGTCCCACAGCTGTTTCCCTTTCTGTCGGATACATCACCGCGGCCACCCTGGCTGAAGGCAAACTAGAGTTAGATCAGGGGTGGAGCAGACTGTGTCTACAACTGCCTGTCAGGGGAAGGGAGTCGATTCTGACTTTTAAAGTATTTAAAATTAACCCAGGAGACAAACGTGCTGGAGTTCTGGCCCACAGAACAACTCTGATGGGAGAACAGCGAGTCTTGACGCTCAGGAGCCAGGGTGACTCCCCAGGGGGCTTTCTTGTCTCTGCCAGAGGACACGCCATAGGGGTGAGCGTCCTTCCGCCTTGGCTGAGAGTCTCAGATTTTGATCCTGCTCTTTGGTGTTGGAAGATGAGTGTCATTATGACGGAAGGACCAGCTGCCATCCACCAGCAGCGGAACCTTCCAGAACAGGAATCTCATTGGTCCTCACGTGAGGGGTGGGCCTCACGGCAGCCTCCTTAAGGGCCTCACGGAGAGCCCCTAACATCCCAGCCTGGGGACCAGAAAGCAAAGTGCGGTTTGGACCCAGGTCTCCCAGGCAATTCGTTGTTATTTTATAAACTTCGCTAACTTACGCAGCTAATTTTTAAATAGTGTTTAACTGGTTAAGGTAGAGACATACAATGAAATATTCTTCAGTCTTAAAGGAGAAGACTCTCCCACAGGGAACGACGTGAATGAACTTGAAGGACATCACACGGAATGAGTGGGCCAGACCTCAGGTGCCCAGTCAGCGCTGCTGGCACCAAGGTCAGAGGGCACACTCGAACCTGAGCTCCATCCCGGGTCTGCACCATCCCCGACAAACCAGCGATGCCAGCCAGGACCATCTGTGGTTCCCAGACCTCGTCCACCAGGATCGCTGGCTATCATTATCCCCTGTGCCAGTACGTTCCTGAAGCCTTCAGTTCAAGACCAGCGCCCTCCATGGAAGGGAAACTATCCACGCAGCCAGTCTCCATGTTTAAAGGATTCATGTCCTGAGGAAACTTAAAATAAGATAGGTTGTTGTTTGTTTTTTTTTTTTCAGAAGCCTGAACATTTATTTTTTTTTTTTTTTTTTACCCTTTTCATTAAATGTGTTGTTTTCTCCATCTCTTTCAGAATATCTTCTTGACTCGGGGCCGCTAGATGTGGATTTACTGCTTACAGAAAGGATTACATACTTGGAGTATAAAGGCTATCATAGCAATAAAGAAACAACAGGCTTATCTGATTGTCTCTCTATTGATTGTCTCTCAGCCCCTAGGTTAAAGAAAGGAAAGAAAACCAGGTATAATCCATTTGTTTTCCCTCAAATCTAAGGAAAATATCACTACTTCATAAGATGAGACACAGTGGTCTCTATGCAGCATTTTCTTTCCTTTCTGGAACCCAAACTCCTCAAATGGTACCGTGCTGTAAAGAATTGGGAAGAGTAAGTGATAATGTTTCTATTTGCCACCAATTTTCATAACCAAGTTGGGAGTCAGATAACAAAAAATACATTCTTATGTCTTTATATTTCACTCCATTGCTATTTTTACTATTCAGAAATGATTCGATGATGATAAAGAAAAATTACATACAAGTTCCTCAGTTCTTCCCAAAATACTGATATTATTAATTTATACAGTAGTACTTTTTTAATTTTTATTTTTTTTAACTACAAAAATATGATAACACATCTACAGGAGACTTGGAAATATCCAGTAGTACTTTTCCATTTTCTCCATCTCCTAACCTGGTTTTCCTTAACACCAAATCTATTTTTCAAAACTGTCTTCAATTCAGAACCCAATCACCAATATGGAAATCGTAATTTTGTAAAAGACAAACACTCTTTGATTGCAGTGCTCAGAATCTACTGGTTTGATTAATGAATAGAGAATATAAATAAGTTCATTAATGTGATTTCCCTCATTCAAGTAAATGATGACAAAATCCACCAGCAAGAGACATCTAGAAACTAACTCAAGAAAACGTCCTGACGGAACCGCGGCCCCGAGGAGGCCCTTTGACAGGCTCTCTCATCCCGGAACTTCCGGGTCTCACGCGTGCAGATGGCGTTACTTGTAACCTGAGAGGCTACATGAGGGTGTCGGAGGCCTGGTGAGAGACAATGGCCAAGAACAAACTAAGAGGACAGAAGTCCAGGAATGTATTCCACATAGCCAACCAAAAAAGCTTTAAGGTTAAAAATAAAGCAAAACCAGTTACCACTAATCTTAAGAAGCTTTTATAGATATACAGAAGGAACTGGCAAACTTCTCAAGAGGCCTGTCCCTTGAACCTCTGCAGACACAACTGATATCTCAGCAGTGTCATGAAAATGTACCAGTTAATGTTGATGAAGCTACAAGATTAATGGCTCAGTTGTAATACACCAATGATGCATCAAATTCCCCAAAAATACCAATAAATTTAATGTTTTATACAATTTTATTTAAAAAATCTTGTTAATGTACAGGCATTGGCACATTTTAAAAACAAACTACATAAACAGATCTTTCCTATAACCTAGGAAAGTGGAATGTCAGAAGTCAACAAAATGTGATAAACTTAAAGTGCTAAAACAGAAGGCACTTCACAAACTCTGTTCACTGAAACAGTTAATATATCCCAGTTTACACCCTTCACTCTGTAAGTGGCAGTGAATGTCTGGACGGGAGGACACAGAGGAACACGGACACGCCTGTGGCAGTACAAATGGAAGACAAGACGAGTGATGAGCCCTTGGCCAACTGTCTGGTTTCTCATGACCTGAAGTCTACTTTAACTTTCTTCTCATATAAGGGGAAAAAAACAGAAGGGTTCAGAATGGGAAGAAACGTTGAAATTTCAGAAAGTAATTACTTGAGGGTGGAGGGTTGGTGGATGAGAAATCATTTTTTCTCCTGAAACAGAATCCTTTGTTTTTATGGTTGAAGTTTTGTGAAGCAAAAATAAAGTATTAGGGAAGAACATTTCAGAATCAGTGAACTAAAAAAAAAAAAAAAAGAAAACGTCCTGCATTCCAACATGGACCATGCACTGGACTGAGCTAGACCAGGACAACCAAGGAGTCTACAGTCAAGCAGAGAAAAGAATAAGACATAAACAGGCGTAACAAAATAGAATGAACATGATGACTTTATGTAATGGGAATGCATTATTTTCGGCCGTGCCTGACAGCTTACGGGCTTCCCTTATGGCTCAGCCTGCAATGTGGAAGACCTGGGTTCGATCCCTGGGTTTGGAAGATCCCCTAGAGAAGGGAAAGGCTACCCACTCCAGTATTCTGGCCTGCAGAATTCCATGGACTATATAGTCTATAGGGTCACAAAGAGT
Source organism: Tragelaphus eurycerus (assembly GCA_935064755.1). Lineage (NCBI taxonomy): Eukaryota > Metazoa > Chordata > Mammalia > Artiodactyla > Bovidae > Tragelaphus > Tragelaphus eurycerus. The sequence goes on from CAKXYN010000074.1 coordinate 7,843,312, forward strand.
GGGACACAACTGACCGACTTTTACTTCACTTCACACAGCTTATGGGATTTTAGTTCCCCAACCAAACCCAAATCCACTGCAGTGACAGCACAGAGTCTTAACCACTCGACGCCAGGGAACTGGGTTTCCCCAGTGGTGCTAGTAGTAAAGAACCCTCCTGCCACTGCAGGAGACATCGAGATGCAGGTTTGATCCCTGGGTTGGAATGATCCCCTGGAGGAGGGCATGGCAACCCCTCTCCAGTATTCTTGCCTTGAGAATCCCATGGACAGAGGAGCCTGGTGGGTTACAGTCCATAGGGTCACAAAGAGTCAGACAGGGCTGAAGTGACTTAGCACACACACACACACACACACACCTGGGAATTCCCTGGAAATGCTTGTTTTAACATTGTATGAATTTCTAGCCTAACTGATTTAAAAATGCTTAAGCATAAATTCCAATCACCAATGCAAAAGGGTGTTTGATCCTGGTTTCCAGAGAGCATCAAGGGCCTCAGTAAACTCTGTGCAACAGAAGCCTTTTCCTGAGCCACAGCAGCCTCCTGACAGAAGCCAGGACAGCCTAATGAAAGCCCCCGCCCGCAAGTCAGTGAGAGAGACCTCCCTCCACAGATGGAGACTCATTCTCGTGGAATAAGCAATTACAGGCCAACTGGTACTCAGTGCCCTGATACAAGCAAATAATTATTCAGGAACATAATTGCTGTGGACAAAGCAAAGATGAATAGACAGCATGGAGCCAAGATGATGAAGAAAAATCAACTGGTCCTGGACTAAGATGGATGATTTTCCCTAGTTCTGTAGTCGGAAAGAACTGGAAATTATCAAGAGAGCCACCACGATGGTGCAGACCTCTGTGGAGCACTTACTGCATACCAGCGGTTTCCTAAAGATGAGGCAGTCCGTCTTCAACACACACGTGCACACACTCACACACACTCATACACACATTCATACACATTCACACGTGCACACATTCATACACATGCACACACATGCATGCACACACACGCTCACATATACACTCATCCACTCATCCAAACACACTCACATACACACTCATACACACTCACACACTCATCCAAATACTCACACACTCATCCAAACACACTCACATACACTCATATATACACTCATATACACATACACACACACACTTGCACACACACTCATAGTCTCGCACACATTCATACACATTCTCACACATGCACACACACATATATACTCATCCAAACACACACACACTCATACACACTCACACATGCACACATTCATACACATTATCACACATGCACACACACATATATACTCAACCAAACACACTCATAGACACTCTCACACACTCATCCACACACATACACTCATCCACACACACTCATATATACACTCATACACACATACACACACACTCATACACTCACATACCCACACTCATACACATTCTCTTATACACACACTCATACATGTGTACAAAGCTATAGTTCTGCCTAGGTTAAATAAGTAAATATCTGTATGTCTGATTCTATAGTAGGGTTTCAGTCCATCTCAATAGCATTTTGGTCATCTTCACAAGCATTTTGGTCATCTTCACAATACCCTGAGTTAACGAATCTCCTTCAGTCTCCATTTTAGCCATTTTTGTGAACTGCATGAGCACAAATTAACATTAGTAATGAAAATTCTGGTAAACAGCACCCTTTTACCAAATTGAATGTGAAGACATTTCTTTTTCTGAAAGTCCCTCAGAACATGCAGGAAGAAATAAAAATCTAAATTATTAATAGTATGCAGGTACAGAGATTTTATCTGCAAAATCCAATTTGTGGACATATATCACTTTAAAGTCAGGAAGTAGAATAAGCTCCCTTTAGGGCTCATTAGTCCTGTAACAGTTGAAGGTGTTTTGTCCAAATCTGTCACTGAGTTTCTATGTGATCGTTGAGAGCTCAGTGAGCCTCCCTTCAAAACCTGTGATCAAAAATCAATAGTTACAATACTGAAACCCACTTCTGTCTAGGATAGGAAATATCTGATCAAAAGTCATGCCACATCTTAACAATCTGAAATTATAGAATGTGATGGAATTGCTGTCGTATGTCTAACAAAAGCAGGGAGAGCACAGGACGTACTATTTTCTTCCTGGAGCGTTATTGGTTTTCTGGAGGGCAGTTAATGCTTTTCAACACCCAGGAAATAAATGATAAAGTACCTTTGATGGGTACTTTAAAAGGTTTGTCCCTTTGTCCTGTGATGCATGGATTTGCAAGACACAAGCCCCAGGAAATCCACAAGCCCCGACTGGGGAGTGGATGTTACTGCCATCAGCAAGGAGAGAATAAGAGACACAAATAGGAATGTCAAAGCTTAAGAAATGGGGCTTTTCCAGATTCATTACACGGCCCAACCGAGGGTTCTGTCTGAAAATGAAGTTGATATGGACAGCACGGTTCAAACAGGAAAGCATTTTCAGAAGTGACAGGTTATTTTTTAAACATAGTCAGGTTCATGCAAATAGAATTCCAGAGGTCTCAGTGGTCTAATGCCCGAAATTACCTTCCCAGAAAGATGTGAAGCCTCTTTTTTGTTTTCAAGATGAAAAAATCTTCTTGCTGGATATATTAATTGAAACAATTATGATAATATTTTCCACCAATACATAAATGTTGAAATAAGTACAAGTCACCTAAAAGATCACCATTCTAAAATAACCACTGCTAACTTATGGTGAACACATTCCATACATTTCTCATACCTGCACACATGTACACACACAAATGGAATTATGTAAGATCATCTAAGATGATTTTATTTGTATGGCTTTTGCCCCCCAACTCAGTTGTTTGTATTTTCAAAAATAGACAAAATGTGCTTTGCAAGTGTTTTTCTGTCATAATTTGTCTATTTTTATTTTATATATGGTGTCTTTCTTTTATAGCTTCTGGTTTTCTTTCTTAGAAATGAGTCCTCAATTCTTGTCATTAAATTATCTCTTAATATTTAAATGCTTTTATCTTTAAGTTTTGAAATCATCTGAAAATTTGGTTTTATCTATGAAATAAGAGTTTAATTTTATTTCCATTGGTGGTAGCAACCAATTACATATGATGCATATTATTAAGGAAATATTTAACAATTGTTTTGAAGTGCTCACTTTGTCACATATTAAATTACCATATATGTGTGACCTATTGTTCTCTGTAATTTTTATTCTATTTAACTCTATGTAGTTAATTTTAATATCTGGCATTATTTTCTTATATATTTTCAGATGTTTATCTTCTATAGGAAGTTTTTAATCTAATTTAAAAATGTGGCTCTCATTAGGATTTCATTAACTGTACATATAAGATTTAAAGGAATTGACTAAAAATGCTTAGTAATTTAAAATTTCCATCCACAGTCAAGGTATACATTTGTGCTTGTTTAAAATGTTTTTGTTCGCCCCTCATATTTTTTACAATTATTTTTCATGCTGATTCCTTATTAAAGCAATTCCTGAATATTTCATAGCTTTTGTTATTATTGTGAATTAAAACCTTAACATTTTCATGGTTTTCCTGTTTAGCTAGTAATTGCTAATGGCTAAGAAGCTCTTGATTTTTGTTAATTTTGTAATTATTTTTTAAACTCAAGCTTTTTAAAACTTTAATTTCCTTTCTTGTCCCACCTCTGTTATCCTCAAATTGAGGAATATCAAAGAAAAGGATAATTGAAACCTAGCAGAACCCACAGAAAAGTCCGTCTCTGCCCCCATTTCTTTTCCGTAAAAAAAAAAAAAAAAAGGAAAGAAAAAAGCTGTATTGCCCAAGGCCTTCCCTGAGTTTCAGACAGCAGACTCAAGCTCACTAGGGAAGTGAAGTGAGGGAATTTAGGAACAGATGAAAAGACATCAAACAATAAAAGGAATGGTTTCCCAGGTGGTTCAATGGTAAAGAGCCCCCCTGCCCGTGCAGGAGACGCTAGAGACTCCAGTTCAATCCCTGGGTTGGGAAGATGCCCTGGAGGAAGGAAGGGCACCACACTCCAGTATTCTTGCCTGGAGAATCCTAAGGACAGAGGAGCCTGGTGGGCTACAGTCCATGGGGTAGAATTGGACACGATAGAGCACGGCACAGTTAAAATAAGTGTAAGGATAGGTTAGAAGACAGTTCAGAAACAAAACTGAGTCCTAGCTCCTGCTCAAGAAATCCACAGGATGATCTGACACGTATCTCTGAGTTGCTCTGTGGACACTAAGACACACCTTGTTGTTTACTCACTAAGTTGCGTCCAACTCTTTGGCGACCCCATGGACTGTAGCCCACCAGGCTCCTCTGTCCATGCAGTTTTCCCAGGCAAGACTATTGGAGTAGATAGCTCAGGAGATCTTCCTGACCCAGGGATCAAACCCACATCTCCTGTATTGGCAGGCAGATTCTTTACCACTGAGCCACCTGGGAAGCCTTTAAGACACCGCTGCTCCCCACCAACTGGAGGACAGTGACTCTATGCTGACCACAAGCACACAGACTGGATGGAACCAGTAGACTGATGATTAAGATTTTCAAAAAACATCAGTTAGCTCACCACCAACTGATCAGAACAAACTTCATGAGCTGCAACCCTCACCCCAAATGTTGCCTGTAAAACCCTCCCCTGAAAGCCACCAGAGTGTTCAGGCCTTTTGAGCACCAGCTGCTCATTCTCTTACTTGGCCCTGCAACACTGTTATTTTGCTAAGGGAAACACTGACTGAAACTGCCCAACCTGGCCAGGCACCGTAGTCACCATTTGCATGAGTTACCTTACGACAGCGCGTTCTGGTAAGGAACACAGAACTAACAAGTTACAACCAACTGGAGCATTTGGGAAAGGTTGAAAGGAGACACCACATGTCCTACCAACCTCCCGAGATCCTCCTTGCTGGAATCCACTTTGACTAAGCAACGCGGGTGGGCACCACCAGGAAGGACCCTTCATCAGAGTGATTGGCCAGAGACAACCTGGAAACTAATCCCATCACCATAGAACCCAGGATTCGAGCCATGAGGCAGAGCAGTCTTGGGTTCCCTCACCCTGCTGCTCCCTTCGCAGGTCCCCCTTTCTTAATAAAATCTCTAGCTCTGTCAGCTCATGTGTCCCCTACCACAATTCATTTCCGGATGTTAGACAAGAGCCCACTCTTGGGCCCTGGAAGAAGCTCCCCCTTCTTGGAACACTTTCTTCATGACTCCATTGTCAGAAGTTTGACTTTGCTGTGTGGTAGGTGAGTGGACCCCAAGTTCAATTTGTTAATACCAAAACAGGGATGTCTGGTCCCTGCATAGCTTGAGCCTCACTCACTTTGGTTGAGCCACCACTCTGATAGTGCCAGCTCTGACTGGACTTGAAAAAGGTCATCATTAGTGAGTAGTTGAGAAAGAAGGGCATTAGGAATATTTTTAAACTTCCATCTTCCCAGAATCCACAAGGTCCATGCTTCTGCAGATGCTGTACCTTCCACAGTCAGAGACAGACAGGAAACTCAGACCAAAAACACAAAAGGTCCCAGAGATGCAGTGTCTAAATGTTGGACTAAAAAAAGAACATTTTCAAAGACAGTTCAGTTCAGTCACTCAGTCGTGTCCCACTCTGCGAGCCCATGGACTGCAGCACACCAGGCCTCCCTATCCATCACCAACTCCCGGAGTTTACTCAAACTCATGTCCATCAAGTCAGTGATGCCATCCAACCATCTCATCCTCTGTCGTTCCCTTCTCCTCCTGCCCTCAATCTTTCCCAGCATCAGGGTCTTTTCTAATGAGTCAACTCTTCGCATCAGGTAGCCAACTATTGGAGTTTCAGCTTCAACATCAGTCCTTCCAATGAACATTCAGGACTAATTTCCTTTAGGATGGACTGGTTTGATCTCCTTGCAGCCCAAGGGACTCTCAAGAGTCTTCTCCAACACCACAGTTCAAAAACATCAATTCTTCAGCGCTCAGCTTTCTTTTTATTTATTTATTTAAATTTTATCTTGCTTAACCTTACAATATTGTATTGCTTTTGCCATTCATCAAAATGAATCCACCACAAGTATACATGTGTTCCCCATCCTGAACCCTCCTCCCTCCTCCCTCCCCATACCATCCCTCTGGGTCGTCCCAGTGCACCAGCCCCAGGCATCCGGTGTCAGGCATCGTACCTGGACTGGCAACTCGTTTCAGATATGATATTATACATATTTCAATGCTATTCTCCCCCATCATCCCACCCTCTCCCAGTCCCAGAGTCCATAAGACTGTTCTATACATCAGTGTCTCTTTTGCTGTCTGGTAAACAGGGTTATTGTTACCATTTTTCTAAATTCCATATATATGCGTTAGTATACTGTATTTGTGTTTTTGTTTCTGGCTTACTTCACTCTGTATAATAGGCTCCAGTTCCATCCACCTCATTAGAACTGATTCAAATGTATTCTTTGTAATGGCTGAGTAATACTCCATTGTGTATATGTACCACAGCTTTCTTATCCATTCATCTGTGGATGGACATCTAGGTTGCTTCCAAGTCCTGGCTATTTTAAACAGGGCTGCTATGAACATTGGGGTACACGTGTCTCTTTCACTTCTGGTTTTCTCAGTGTGTATGCCCAGCAGTGGGATTGCTGGATCATAAGGCAGTTCTATTCCCAGTTTTTTGAGGAATCTCCATATTGTTCTCCATAGTGGTTGTACTACTTTGCATTCCCACCAACAGTGTAAGAGGGTTCCCTTTTCTCCACACCCTCTCCAGCATTTATTGCTTGTGGACTTTTGGATTTTCAGCTTTCTTTATAGTCCAACTCTCACATCCATACATGACAACTGGAAAAACCGTAGCCTTGACTAGACAGACCTTTGTTGTCAAAGTAATGTCTCTGCTTTTTAATATGCTATCTAGGTTGGTCATAACTTTTCCTCCAAGGAGTAAGTGTCTTTTTATTTCATGGCTGCAGTCACCATCTGCAGTGATTTTGGAACCCCAAAAATAAAGCTTGCCACTGTTTCCACTGTTTCCCCATCTATTTGCCATGAAGTGATGGGACCAGATGCCATGATCTTTGTTTTCTGAATGTTGAGCTTTAATCACTTTCATCAAGAGGCTCTTTAGTTCTTCTTCACTTTGTGCCATAAGGGTGGTGTCATCTGCATATCTGAGGTTGTTGATATTTCTGCCTAAAATCTTGATTCCAGCTTGTGCTTCTTCCAGCCCAGCGTTTCTCATGATGTACTCTGCATAGAAGTTAAATAAACAGGGTGACAATATACAGCCTTGATGTACTCCTTTTCCTATTTGGAACCAGTCTGTTGTTCCATGTCCAGTTCTAACTGTTGCTTCCTGACCTACATACAGGTTTCTCAGGAGGCAGATCAGGTGGTCTGGTATTCCCATCTCTTTCAGAATTTTCCACAGTTGATTGTGATCCACACAGTCAAAGTCTTTGGCATAGTCAATAAAGCAGAAATAGATGTTTTTCTGGAACTCTCTTGCTTTTTCCATGATCCAGCAGATGTTGGCAATTTGATCTCTGGTTCCTCTGCCTTTTCTAAAACCAGCTTGAACATCTGGAAGTTCACAGTTCACATATTGTTGAAGCCCAGCTTAGAGAATTTGGAGCATTACTTTGCTAGCGTGTGAGATGAGTGCAATTGTGCTGTAGTTTGAGCATTCTTTGGCATTGCCTTTATTAGGGATTGGAATGAAAACTGACCTTTTCCCAGACAAGGTAAAGATAAAATATGAACCCTTTATGATTTGCTCAGGGCAATCAGGAGAAAATGTTTGAAAGATGAAAACAAAAGCCCCATAGACTCTGCATTATTTCACACTGGTTTGTGTGTGTACATCCTAGGTTGTTTTGAACGTGTCCAATTCTCTGTGACCCTACGGACTGTAGCCCACCAGGCTCCTCTGTCCATAGGATTCTCCAGGCAAGAATACTGGAATGGGTTGTCATGCCCTCCTCCAGGGGATCTTCCCAACCCAGGGATCGAACCCACATCTCTTATGTCTCCTTCATTAGCAGGTTGGTTCTTTACCACTAGGGTCACCTGGGAAGTTTCAAGAGAACATTTTAAAACTCTCAATATAGCAGAACTATTTTCTACCATGCCTCAATTTGATAGCATATTTTATTTTGTAATTTTTATACAGTAGCTTCCCTTGTGGCTCAGCTGGTAAAGAATCTGCCAGCAATGTGGGAGACCTGAGTTCGATCCCTGGGTTGGGAAAATCCCCAGGAGAAGGGAAAGGCTACCCACTCCAGTATTCTGGCCTAGAGAATTCCAGAACACTGGGTTGCAAAGAGTTAGACACAATTGAGCAACTTTCACTCACTCACATACAGTAGGTAGTTTCTAATGTAGACCAACAAAGTCACTTAATATTCTGCAAGGGTAAAACTTGGCTAACAATTGCTAATACAACACTTGATCTATTTGTAAGAAGGCAGACATATCAGGAATATTGTCAAAGTGTTTGTCTATGCTAAAAGACTTCATTTCACCCTTTAATTTCACCTACATGTCTGTGTTTTTTTTATGACAGAAGAGACAACATTTACCAGGAATTGGCTAGTATCCTTTGATTTTCATCTGGAATTGAAAGAGAAGTCATTTTTTCATGAAGAATAAGTGAAATTTTAATCAATTTGAGATTCCCCACATTTTTAAAATTAAAAAGCAGAGACATCACTGAGTCGACAAGGATCTTTTCCAAAGAGTCGGCTTTTCCCATCAGGTGGCCAAAGTATTTGAGCTTCAGCTTCAGCATCAGCCCTTCCAATAAACAGTCAGGGTTGATTTCCTTTTGGCTGGACTGGTTGGATCTCCTTGCAGTCCAAGGGACTCTCAAAAGTCTTCTCCAACACCACAGTTCAAAAGCATCAATTCTTCAGTGCTCAGCTTTCTTTATTGTCCAACTCTCACATCCATACATGACTACTGGAAAAAACCATAGCTTTGGCTGTATGGACCTTTGTCAACAAAGTGATGTCTCTGTTTTTTAATAGATTGTCTAGGTTTATTTCTCCAACTATAGTACATTCTATTGCCATAACAACTCCTGTCCTAAATCTGTTTCTTCCCATCACATCGCCCCTTTAAGCATTCCCACACCATCTTTGGAAACTTTATGTACCTTAAGGATAACCAAGATATATTTAGTGTCTTTAAATAAAACAGATCCTTCATGAAGCACTGGGTTTGGAAAGGTAATGTTTTGTGTACCTATTGTTAATAAAAAAAAAAAAAAACTTCTTTCATTTCAGATTTATTATAACACAAATTACTGTCATCAACTGCAGGGCTTTGCTAGTTGAAGCACACTCTTAGATTAAATGGTTCAGTAAGATCTCCTATGATGTACTGTATCACTTCACTCATGCCAGGATTTATTTTGATCTTTAACCCACTTTTAAGTGTAGGTAGCGTTTTTGAGAAACTGTGATACACACACTGCAAATCCCCGGATCATCCTTTATTTGCCACTTCAGCCTCAACACCATCCTCAGAACCTAATAAACTGCCAGGGATTTGTGGATACATGGGTATTAAACAGAGAAAACCAAATGACATGCTGTCGATGATGATCTGCTGGGAAGCTTCTTTGCATTACAAGTGGTGTGTATGTGTATTCATCTCTCAGTCATGTCCAACTCTTTGTGACCCCACAGACTGTAGCCCACTAGGCTCCTCTGCCCATGGGATTCTCCTGGCAAGAATACTGGAGTGGGTTGCCATGCCATTCTCCAGGGGATCTTCCTGACCCAGAGCTTGAACCCAGGTCTCCTGAATTGCACCTGGATTCTTTACATTTGAGATACCCAAGAAGTCAAGTGGAGACACCTAGAAAAGCCAAAAGCTGAGATGGGAAAAAAGAGGATATATATCAAGTGATTTTATTTTTATTAAATAGCCTAAGTGCAGATAGTTTCAGGCACTATAGGTTTAATTTAGAATTACCCTTACTATAAACACAAGCCTAAAATGAGACAGAATTGCATGAGTTATAAGCCTAAAATTATACTCATATAACCTTGATACTGGTTTCAGATCAGATCAGATCAGTCACTCAGTTGTCTGACTCTCTGCGACCCCATGAATCGCAGCACGCCAAGCCTCCCTGTATACAAGTACAAATCAAAGGTGCTATTTTTTCTCAAAAAGAGCCCCAGTATTAAAATACATTTGCTGGCTGAAAATGAACTCTTTTACTTATAAAAACAATAATTAGTCTTTGTGAGGATTCTTTGATACTTATATTCTCATTAAATCATAATATCTAGTCTTGTCTGACCTCTGTATGTGTTGATACTTTGTAGACAGAGACAAAGGGTAATAATGAGAAAATTAAAGTTCAAATGCACCCCTACTTGACATCTACTTTTGGCGATATCTCAAAGGAACATCAGAGGAAGAAAAGGGAAAGAAAAGGTAGAGAAAAAAAGAAAAAGAAAGGGAAGGTTTTTATTCTTAAGTAACTAAAAAGAAATGTCTAAGCCAGAATTTTAAAATGTCTCTGCTTTTTAACATTTTTTCAAAAAATACTTTATTAAATTTGTTACAATATTGCTTCTGCTTTATGTTTTGGTTTTTTTTGGCTTGAGGCAAGTGGGATCTTAGCTCCCTGACCACAGATTAAATTTGCATGCCCTGAATTGGAAGTCCAAGTCCCAAGCACTGGACTTCCAGAATAGTCTCTCAACTAGAATTTTAAGATACATTCAGTGGCCAAAGGTACATGAAAAGATATTCAGCCTACAGTTTGAAATCAGGGAGCATGACACCTCCAACTTTATTCTTCCTTAAAACTGCACTGGCTATTCAGGGTTTTTTGTGGTTCCACGCAAATTTTAGAAGTATTTATACCAGTTCTGTGAGAAATGCCAATGGTATTTTAATAGAGACTGCATTAAATCTGTATATTGCTTTGGGTACTAAGGACATTTTAACAATATTCTCCCAGTCCATGTGCATGGTATAGTTTAATTTAACACCTACTAACGGCACCCCACTCCAGTACTCTTGTCTGGAAAATCCCATGGACGGAGGAGCCTGGTGGGCTGCAGTCCATGGGGTTGCTAAGAGTCAGAGACGACTGAGCAACTTCACTTTCACTTTTCACTTTCATGCATTGGAGAAGGCAATGGCAACCCACTCCAGTGTTCTTGCCTGGAGAATCCCAGGGATGGAGGAGCCTGGTGGGCTGCCATCTATGGGGTCGCACAGAGTCAGACACGACTGAAGTGACTTAGCAGCAGCAGCAGCAAAGAGCTGTTTTATTCTATAAGCTTCTGAGGCCCAAGACTATTTGCTTTAGTTTCTTTGTACACATAGTATCATGTAATGAGGAGATTAAGTGTAAGTAGCTTAACAATGACTGTTGTGTAAGAATTGTAAATCCTAAGTCTAGGAATAACACTTCATTTACTGTTCCAATTTTCTATTTATCATAGACATGTTGTGGGTTGTTTTGTTTTTTAACACCCTAAAGGAATACACAGGAAGACTTCCATAGTGGTCCAGTGGCCAAGAATCTGCCTCCCAGTGTAGGGGACAAGGGTTCAGTCCCTGGTTGGGGAACTAAGATCCCATGTGTCCTGGGCCAACTCAGCTTGTGCTCTGGAGCCCACACACCATGACGAAAACCTGATGCAGCCAAATAAATAAACAAATTTTTAAAAATAAATAAAATAACGGAACAGAGAGGGAGGAAATTTCTGGAACAGCAGCATAAGAAGGACCACATACCTTTCCCCAACAGAACAATTATAACTGGTGAAATTTATTTCTAACAAAGCAACCAATTAAAATCCCTGGAACTTTTCCTCGGGGCATATAGCAAATAGAAAAACATTTATGCAAGAAAATCTACTAAATCTCAGTAAAAACAGACAGACTCTGCATTTGAGCTACAACCCAGCTCAGCAAGATGGAAATCACTGCTAGAAGGTGCTGCCAAGGACTCCCTCCCCTCAGCTCCTAGTTCAGAGCAATGAAATCCTGCAGACAACCCCAAAATACATGAAGCAAAAACTGGCAGAACTGAAGGGAGAAATTGACGGTTCAACCACAGTAACTGGAGACTTCAACACCCCCACACTGGATGGAACAATGGTCAATATACACAATAGCTATGCAGAAACTCAACAAGGAAACTGAAGATATAAATCAGATCAGATCAGATCAGATCAGTCGCTCAGTCGTGTCCGACTCTTTGCAACCCCATGAACCGCAGCACGCCAGGCCTCCCTGTCCATCACCAGCTCCCGGAGGTCACTCAGACTCACATCCATCGAGTCAGTGATGCCATCCAGCCATCTCATCCTCTGTCGTCCCCTTCTCCTCCTGCCCCCAATCCCTCCCAGCATCAGAGTCTTCTCCAATGAGTCAACTCTTCGCATGAGGTGGCCAAAATACTGGAGTTTCAGCTTTAGCATCATTCCCTCCAAAGAAATCCCAGGGCTGATCTCCTTCAGAATGGACTGGTTGGATCTCCTTGCATTCCAAGAGACTCTCAAGAAGATGTAAATACTGTAAACCAAGTAGACACAACACTGTATCCAACAACTCCAGAACACATTTCCTCCCCCAGCCACATGGACGTTGATCTAGGATGAACCCAATTTGTTGTTGTTGTTCAGTCCCTAAGTCACATCTGACTCTTTGCAACCCCATGATGGCAGCACACCAGGCTTCCCTGTCCTCCACTGTCTCCTGGAGTTTGAACCTGATCATAGGACACAAAACAATCTCCCCTACATTCAAAGGACTGAAATCATACCATGGATGTTCTCTGACCACACTGAAATTAGAAGTGAATAAGAGAAACTTGGGAAATTCACAAATACATGAACAAAACACTCTTTGGGGTGATGAAAATGTTCAAAAATTGATGGTGGTGATCAGTCAACTCTGCAAATTTCACAGTGAAAACTACTAAACTGTATACTTTAGATAGATAAACTATGCAGTATGTGAACTACATCTCAAAAAGTCTGCTCATAAGAAAAAAGGACTTCCCTGGTGATCCAGTGGTTGAGAATCCATCTTGAAATGCAGGGGATGCAGGTTCGATCCCTGGTTGGAGAACTAAGATTCCATGTGCCACGGAGCAGCTAAGCCCACATGCCACAACTACTGAAGCCCAAGGGCTCTGGAGCCACGTGCCTCAACTCAAGATTCTGTGCACCACAATGTAAAATTGTGCATTAACAACAAAGGTCCAAGTGGCACAACAAAGACCAGATGCAGCCAGATAAATAATATAAACAAACAGTAAGAAAAGAACATATGCTTCAATACACACTAACACACCCAATACCTACAGCAATTTAAATAAATATGTGGAAAGGACCTCTTATAAAATAAAACATTGGAAATATTTATTTGCTTGAGAATATTCTTTTTAGTTAGCAAGCTCCTTTGTGCATTCGAAAGAATTCTATTCATATAACATGTCATAACATTTCTCTGACCTGTGTGTGTGTCCTGAATGTTCCAAGGCACTTTGTTCAGATTAAATAAATATTAAATATGACTCATTCGCATTCGAGTTCATTTCATTTAAACCTTTCAATGAACTTTCCCCATAACAGGATAACAAAAAAGCCTCTAAAATTGTTTGCAATTCAGAGGCAGAGCCCTGATACCTTGAAAAGAATGAAGAAATTATTCTGAAGTTACATAAGCAAGACTTTCTCTACATCGGAGAAATAATGTCTGAGCCTGTTACTATTTAGTTATGGTGGTAATAACACAGTGGATTAAAGCATCATTTTTGCATTTTCTCCTATCAGTGTTTTGAAGATAAACATAAAATTTAAGCAGAAATCTATGCAGAAATAAAGTCTAAACAGCAGTGTCTAATCTCTTCCAGAAAAGCAATCAATTCATACCAAGTTGTTCCCATTTAAAACCCTTTAAAAGATCAATCACAACGGGCAAAAAGTAGGAACCAGGTCACAGTGGCCATTTACTGAACACTTTTCTCTGGTCAGGCACTAGTCTCAGCATTTTTCACGCATTATCTCATTTAATCCTCAGGGCATCTTCACAAAGGATGTATCACTAACACTTCTATTTCCCAGAAGAAAAGTCAGAGGTAAACAGGTATGTCCAAGCCCAATACTTTGCCCAGGATCAAACACCAGTCTCTGCAGGGCAGCAGCCCATCCCTGCACAGCTGTATCATGTACTTCTGTGCGTGCGTGCTAAGTAACTTCAGTCATGTCTGACTCTGTGCAGCCCTATGGACTATAGCCCACCAGGCCCCTTTGATCAGGGGATTCTCCAGGCAAGAATACTGGAATGGGTTGCCCTGCCCTCCTCCAGGGGATCTTCCTGACCCAGGGATCAAACCTGTGTCTCCCGCATTGGCAGGCAGGTTCTTTACCACCAGTGCCACCTGGGAAGCCAGAACTAGTTCTGTACTGATTGGTAAGGAGCCACTTGCCAAGCCCTCTTACCCTTTGTGCTCCTGGTGGAGTCCCATACCAAGGTCACAAGTGCGAGGCCTTGTACCAAGGCCACAGAAGCAGAGCCCAGAGCCAAGGTCATCTCTAGAACTGACCAAGCCCCATCGTAACTGTTGCCAAAAGCCCCTCTGATCCTTACCAGCCAGCTTCCTCACCCCAAGTCAGGCAAACAAATGCACCCCGGGGCTCACCCTATAGTACCCTAACCAATCACCTAATGCCACCCTTCCAGCAGGAATTTTTTGTGTCTTGAGGCTATAAAAATTCACTACTAACCCATGGAAAGTGTCAGTTCTCCCTTGAGCTGCTGTCCTAACAGTGTCCAGTCGACTATCCCTGGCCCATCCAGAGGTCGGTCCACTTTGCTGAAGCGCCCTCATTATCTCTGCTCTTTGTGCTTAATAAACACATTTCTTTCTGCAGTACTCTGTGTCTGGAAATTCTTTTCCAACCCCCGCTCGGATTGCCATCACACTCCTGGTCCCTGTTCCCACTGTCCCAGCCACCCTGGCACCTTCCCGGGACCTTGCCCACTTCCCACAACTGAAAACTAATGACATGACCTTGACTCCATTTCTACCTTCCAACGGGTTGTCTCCACGCCCCTGCCTTGGGAGCCACTGAGTATTTTAGTATTACCCCTGGCTGTCCGTCTCCAGAGTATGAGTCCCTTGCACACACTTTCTCTAGAATCTTGGGGGGACACAGCTGATGATAGAGCCAACACTGCCTTCAGGCAGGCCTGTTTCCTCTGCACGTGGTCTTCCTCAGAGTCCACCACGTTCACAGCTACCAGAGCAGGAGCCCAGCTCTCGTCACCACTCAACACAGACCCAGGGGCCCTGCAGTTCAGGAGCACCCCTCTTGCCCGCAGACCTGCACAAGCCCAGCCAAGTTAGGAGAGGAAATCAGAAAGAAGGTACCAGAGGACTTTCCTGAAGGTGCAGTGGTAAAGAATCCAGCTGCCAATGCAGTGGACACAGGTTCGATCCCTGGTCCGGGAAGATCCCACATGCCTCAAAGCAACTGAGCCCATGTGCCACAACTACTGGAGCCTGGGAAGCCACAAGTACTGAGCCCAGGTGCTGCAGCTACTGCATCCCGAGCACCCTAGATCCCATGCTCCACAACAAGAGAAGCCACGGCAATGAGAAGCCTGCATATTGCAACTAGAGAGGTGGGCCCCGATCCCTGTAACGAGAGAAAGTCCATGCAGCCACGAAGACCCAGCACAGCCAAAACTAAACCAATAAAATTATTTTTTTAATAAAAGAAGAAGAAAGAAAGAAAGCACCAGAAAAACCATTCCCCACTAAGGGATCTCCTAAACAACTGTTCTCAGACCCTGTCCCAGATGCCCTAGAAACTGAAATTTATCTCCGTGTTAGCCTTGAGCCCCTCGTCTGCACTGTGGGAATCTGCAGGGTTGCTGCGTGTCGTCCCATTCGCCAGAGCTCTGTGTCTCTGCTCCAGGAACACGGTGGAACCAGGGCCTGTCTGGGGTGTCGCTGCCCAACACCGACCCTGGAGAAGCAACAGTCCCGCGGATTTCCCACAACATCAGCAGAGCTGACACCGGACCACGATGGCTGTGTGCACGTCCTTATTTAACTGAGCAGAAGTGCCGCGGTAAATCAGCCCGCAACCTTTGTCTTTGATCTCGGAAAAGCATTTGAAGATTAATTTAAACATCAAAGGTAGATCACACGAACAGAATGCCTTCCAACTTCTGCCAGCTATTATATGATTCTTTAAAAAAAAATTAAAAAATTGAATCAGGTGTTTCAACTGAATTCACATCTAGGATTAACTCGCCTTCCCTTCCTCAAATTCTTTAAATCTCTGTTAGAAAACTCTAAGCTCTTTAAACCTTTAAATCAAAACAGTGTTGACTTTTAAACACCTGAAGCTAAAATAAGCTCTGAAGAATTTAGAAAAACCTCTGGCAGCACATAGCTTATGCTTAGCCTTCATTGGATCTTCCAAGTTTTTCATTAAATTATCAATTTGCTTTTTCTCCAGAGCCTTTGTAATACATTTACTGGATAAAAGCCCAAAATCTGAAATCAGATTTATAGAAGCTTGTACACAATTCTAGCAAATACACAAACACACAGAGCAGCCCATGTGGTGCTTAAATTCTTAGCTAATGGTTTTTATGAAAACTTTTGGCCTTGATTCCACTGTATTTGTATGCACATTTAATTTTCTTAAATGTATTCTATAACTGGGCACACATTCAAGGATAGACAATAAATACTGCTTTAACTTTAGTTTCAATCATCTTGAGCAAAATAAGATTATGAAATAATTTCGAAGAATTTAATGTTTCTTTCCTCAGATAATCTCTTTGGGATGATGAGATTATTTAATCTTGCATTTTAATCTCCTTTTAGTCTTAGGTATCTGAATTAAATTATTTCTTTGAAAACACAGAAATTATTCCATTGGTCTGTTCTCAAAGGCAGGACTGCATTAAGTATCTCTCTGTATCCATATTTCTAAAATGGTGCCTGCCTTACAGCAGGCGCTCAATAACTGTGTGTAAAATGAACAGTTTTAAAGGACTGGTCTTTGGAGGAAGGAAATAGGCTCATCCAACAAAAACCGTACAATGAAAGAGTGTTAAAGCACTTTTTTGATGCAAATGTGAGAAACTACATCTTTAGTAGGAAGTATTTAGATATGAAACAGTGTCAGACTTTGTTTTTCTGGGCTCCAAAATCACTGCAGATGGTGACTGTAGCCATGAAATTAAAAGACACTTACTCCTTGGAAGGAAAGTTATGACCAACCTAGATAGCATATTCAAAAGCAGAGACATTACTTTACCAACAAAGGTTCGCCTAGTCAAGGCTATGGTCTTTCCTGTGGTCATGTATGGATGTGAGAGCTGGACTGTGAGGAAGGCTGAATGCCGAAGAATTGATGCTTTTGAACTGTGGTGTTGGAGAAGACTCTTGAGAGTCCCTTGGACTGCAAGGAGATCCAACCAGTCCATTCTGAAGGAGATCAATCCTGGAATTTCTTTAGAAGGAATGATGCTAAAGCTGAAACTCCAGTATTTTGGCCACCTCATGCGAAGAGTTGACTCATTGGAGAAGACTCTGATGCTGGGAGGGATTGAGGGCAGGAGGAGAAGGGGACGACAGAGGATGAGATGGCTAGATGGCATCACTGACTCGATGGATGCGAGTCTGAGTGACCTCCGGGAGCTGGTGATGGACAGGGAGGCCTGGCGTGCTGCGGTTCATGGGGTCGCAAAGAGTCGGACACGACTGAGCGACTGATCTGATCTGATCTGATCTGATTTAGATATGAAGCACATGCCAACTTACCTAGCTTACCTATTTGGTATATATCAAGTTTTTTTAATATTGGATATACCACACTAACCTATCCCCTGGTGGCTCAGATGATAAAGAACCTGCCTGCAAAGCAGGAGAACCAGATTCAATCCCAAGGTCAGGAAGATCCCCTGGAAAAGGGCATGGCAACCCACTCCAGTATTCTTGCCTGGAGAATCCCATGGACAGAGAAGCCTGGAGGGTTACAGTAATGGGGTCTCAAAGAATTGGACACGACTGAGCAACTAACACTTTTCACTTTTTCATACAGCATCAAGGCCTTCCCAGGTGGCACAGTGATAAAAATCTGCCTGCCAATGCAGGAGACGCAGAAGACGTGGGTTCAATCCCTGGGTGCAGAAGATCCCCTGGAGAAGGAAATGGCAACCCACTCTAGCATTCTTGTCTGGAGAATCCCATGGACAGAGGAGCCTGGGGGGCTACAGTCCATGGGGTCACCAAGAGTCAGACACGACTGAAGCGACTTAACGGGCATGCACGCATACTGCCTCAACCTTCAACATTTTCAAACTTCAAGCCAGAACCAGTAAGTGGAGATGGAAAACCTAGGAGCACAGCACTGATTATAGTGTGGATCTGAGCTGGTCGAAAAGGAGACCACATCTTGCGAAATGAAATTAAAATCCCCAGGAAACAATAGTCTTTACACTGTCTGGCTTTTGTGTTTTAATGTTTATCCAAGTAAGGTCTATGCACACACAACCCGATCTGAGAAAGGCATGGTGATTTCTTCCACCAGCGGAACTTTCAGGAGCCCAGGCCAGACACTGAACATCTTGTTCTGAGATTCCTGGAAAAAGCCTTGCTCCCCGGGGGCCACAGCACACACAGGCGGCGGTGTGCTCTGCAGTGTCCGGCTGCTATGGCTGAGCATGCACTGAGGGAGTACTTTCAAAAGCAGCTATTTGTTGTCAATTATGGCATGAAATTGATGATGATCGCTGAAGGTCTAATTTATTCATTAAAACATGAGATGGGTCAATTACTGTCCTTCCATTTCACATTGCTGGGCTCAGGTCCTGTACGGAGAGGAGGTGCCTTTCGTTTCACTCAGATACTTTCTTGGTCATCTTAGATTTCTTAGGAGGGCATGGCCACCCTAAGAAGGTGCAGAGCTCACTGCTGCAGAGAAGCTTCACAGGGGTGGGTGTCAGCCCCAAGAGGACGGTGACACTCACACCATGTCCTTCAGTGGGGCACCAGGGCCTCCACCCCGAGCTGGCCCCCTGGCAAGGGCTCGCCTGCAAGAGCAGAATTTCCCAAAGTGCATTCTGACTTCGCCCTGTGCTCCTCTAAAAAGAGTCACTTGGTCCAGTCATTTTAAAACAGCCCCCAGGGGCTCTAGAACTGAAGGATCTGAAGAGCCAGCAATAAAGGAACTAGTTTCCTTTGTTTCACAGAGTGTGTTCGACATGCCTTTTATATCCTAAGACTCCTCAACATCCCACAGGACTCCCCTTCAGAAATATTAGAAGTATCTAAGAGGCAGCAGAAAGAACACATTGGGGCTTTTGATAGGGAAAAACATCACATGTTGATTTTCGCTCATCACCAATTAAAATTTGTCATTTCATTCCATGATGAATGCAGGCAGCCCACCAAAGTGAGGGGTACCAGCACCTCTGCCGCCAAAAGAAGTCTTCAGGACTCCATGAACTGTTGCCTCACCAGGCTCCTCTGTCCACGGGATTCTCCAGGCAAGAATACTGGACTGGGTTGCCACGCCCTCCTCCAGGGGATCTTCCCAACCCGGGGATCGAATCCAGGTCTCCAGCATTGCAGGCAGATTCTTTATTACCTGAACCACCAGGGAAGCCAGAGAAGACAAGCATGGCAGTAAACACAGTTATTGCATGGATTTCACCCACTGGAAAAAGGGAAGAGCCTGCCTCATCCCAAAGTAATGGTTTTCATTTTGAAAACGAATATTGTAAATTGCTGATGTCTGGTCTCCCAGCACAGAGAAGGTGAATTCGAATCACACTGAAGTCAGAACTTGAGAGTTCCTCGAAGTTCCCAGATTTTAGAGCATCACACCTGAGACTGGCTCAACCCGCCAGCCGTCTGCTAGGGTCTCAGTTCAGAGGCACCGCAGAGCAGGGACGCCAAACAAGTGAAACAGCCCATCAGCTTCAGTGCCAGCCCTGAACCCAGCAATCTGATCCATTAGCTGCTATGATGTCTTCACTAGTAGGAACATGCAACTGACTTCTCTCATCTTAGCTGACCTGCCACACACACACGCTTCCTGGAGCTGGACTATTACACCCAGCCCATACTGAACCTCAGCCCATATGTCACGTCAGCAACATTTTCACTCTACATGAGATTTTGTTATTTTTTAAAAAATTATCCTCTGAGGAGCTTAAGGGAGGGAAAGATTGAAAAGACCATTGGATTCAGAGTTCAGAGAAACAGGATCCAAACTATAGGTTTCCACTGAACTCTGTACCTTTGAACAAATGACTTAACTTCTCAGAGCCTATTTCTTCATTTATAAAATAGGGATGATGAAAATAACAATACTGGATTAAATGGGAGAAGGTGGATAACTTACTGGCATATAGTAAATAGAGCCTCCCAAGTGGCTCAGTGATGAAGAATCTGCCTCCCAGTGCAGGAGACGTGGGTTTGATCCCTGTATTGGGAAGATCCCCTGGAGGAGGGCATGGCAACTCACTTTGGAACTCTCGCCTGGGAAATCCCACAGACAGAGGAGCCTGGAGGGCTACAGTCCATTCCATGGGGTCACAAAAGAGTCAGATACGACTTAGTGATTAAACAACAGCAAAAAATATAATAAATAAGTAAATTGCAAGAGTTTTTTCTAGTAAGAAACTCTCCTTTCCCTATTTATTTTCATTACTGAAACAAGTTTCAATGTCGTGTATATTTGCTGAAAATTGAAAATATCTCAACCTAAAATTTTAAAGTTATACACATCAGGAACCAACTCCACTGTTCTCCAGAAAAAGAAACTGAGACCCACAGACGGTGGCTGAGGTCCCACAGCCAGGTTACACCCCTTTACTCAGCATCACTCACATCACAGTCTTAAAGGGATTTTCATCTTGATTTATTTATCATTTATCTTGCTAGGTTATCACAGACACCTCAAGTACAAAAGGACATGCTTTCACAGTATAATTACTCAACTTAGAGGGAAATTAAAAAAAAATGAAAGTCGCATTTGAAAAACCCTAGTTTCATACTCCTTGTCATTTGGTATATTTCATTTTTCCCTAATTATATGTACTTAGTGACTTAGAGCAAAATAATTCCCTTAACAAATAGGCCTTTTGCTCTAACTATATCTGTATGAGAATAGAATAAAAATAAAAGTTCTCTTGTGGTTTATTCTATTATTATCAAGTGCTAATTGAGAAGGATATAATTTGCCTATTTTAGAAGGCTGTTAAATGAATTAGCTAATGATCAAGTACTTTTGATCTTAAAAACTAAATAATAGGAAGGAGAAAGCATGTCACCCTTCTCCATTTCAAATACCATCAACCGAGGAGGAGGCTAACAGAGAGCGACCTGAGGACGGTGTGTTAGAAACAAGAGTAACAATAGGGTCACAAGAGGCTCCTAATGTCTGTATGCTCTTTGCTTATAGAAATTATGCTGAGGACTAAATCAGTGGCGCATATGCGGTAAGCAGTTAAGGCCTGGGGCTTCCCTGGTGGCTCAGTGGTAAAGGATCCGCCTGACAAGGCAGGAGGCACGGGTTGGATCCCCGGTCCGGGAAGATCCCCTGCGCCGCGGAGCATCCAAGGCCGTGGGCGGCAACTCCTGAGCCTGCGCCTGCGCCCTAGAGCACGGGAGCCGCGTCTACGGAGTCCTCTCGCCACACGTGCTGGAGCCTGTGCGCGTCGCAACCAGAGAGCAGCCACCGCTCGCCGTGACTAGAGAGAAGCCTGAGCACAGCAGCGAAGACCCAGCCCAGCCAAGTCAACAAACAAAAAACAGCCCATGACTGAGCTGCTTTACTTTACGTCAGAATGTTGCTCTAGCTCTCTGCTGCTGTGTACGAACCACCCCAAAACTAGGCAGTGTCTCCCTGACCCACAGGACGTGAGGCAATGGGGCTGGGGGTTCCTGTCCAAGATGGCGCCTTAGTGTTCCTCAGTTGGTGCGTCTTCTCCTTTCTCTCTCTCTCTCTCTTCCTCCCTTCCTCCCTCTGTCTCTCCCACTCTCTCTAACACACACAGCTTCCAGAATCTCTCCACGCCCCCTGGACTGTCACAGCCCTACCGTCTCAGGGCAGTCAGATTTCTGACATGTTGGCCGAGGGCTCCAAGAAGAGTTCCAGGGTCCATGCTCCCCTAGACCTGGGCTCAGAAGCTGGCTTGGCACTCTTTGTCATATACTTTAAGTTAAAGTGATCACAGAGCCTACCCAGATGTCAGGGGACATAGACTCTCTCACAGTCAAAGCCCTTGTGGTCATACTAAATCCACCACAAATCTTTAAGGCAGTGGTTCTCAACCAAAGTGATTTTGTCTCCTAAGTGGTTATGCATGGATGTGAAAGTTGGACCATAAAGAAAGCTGAGCACCAAAGAATTGATGCTTGTGAACTGTGGTGCTGGGGAATACTCTTCAGAGTCCCTTGGACTGCAAGGAGATCCAACCAGTCCATCCTAAAGGAAATCAGTCCTGAATATTCATTGGAAGGACTGATGCTGAAACTGAAGCTCCAGTAATTTGGCCACCTGATGTGAAGAACTGACTCATTTGAAAAGACTGAAGGCAGGAGGATAAGGGGGTAACAGAGGATGAGATGGTTGGATGGCATCACCAACCAATGGACATGAGTTTGAGTAAATTCTGGGAGATAGTGAAAGACAGGGAAGTCTGACATGTTGCAGTCCATGGGGTCGAAAAGAGTCAGACACAACTTAAGTGAGTGAATCACAAGGGATAAATAGTGATGTCTGGAGATGTTTCTGGTTATCACATAAAGGCAGGTGAACACTAGTGGTTTCTAGTGTACAGAGGCCAAGAAGGTTCCTGGACACCCAGAAATCCATAAGGACCATCTCCCAAAACCAAGAATTGTCTGGCCCTGAGTGGCAGTGGTGGCCAAGATTGAGAATTATGGCTTTCAAGTGTTTTTTCACAGTAAATGAGGAGTGATTGTTAAACACCTCTCTCCCCAGATGCTCCTACAGGTTGGGTTTCAGAACAAAGACAGAATTCATCACTGAGGCCACAGTATTCAATGATTTTAATTCAAGAGGAACACTGAACCTCTGGTGCAGGCTCCATGAAGTGGGCAAACCAGAAGTGGATAAGACATGGTGCCTGACCTCAGGAGAGGCATAACACAGAGGCAGGGAAGAGGGGAGAGCAGCAGGACAGGGGTGTACATCATTATCTGATACAAAGAAGGTGAAAGGTCATAGATCATAAACAGTTCTTCCTATCTCCAGGATTCACTGTCTCCTCTGTTTCCAACCCCTAGACACTCGGCAGTGGATCAGTCAACATCTGTTGAGTGAATAAATGGAACCGAGCTCCTATATAAGGATTGGGATTGAGAAAATGCCTACAGCGGCTCCTTGTTGGAAAGGGCAAGGGCCCTTGCTGCCACCTCATCCAGGGTGGTTTCCAAGGTGCCCCATGACCTGTCTTGGTGTCCCCTAAAGGCAGAAGCAAAACTGTTTAGGGCCTGGCAGATAAAAGAGGTACAAAGGAGAGCTTGGGTTCTCAGGGGGATGCTGGGACAGAGGTCGAGGACCCCTGCTATAAGTTCCCCCCATTTCCTTGGACTGTGGTCCGTGTGATTCTTGGATATGTCTCCACAGTGGTGAGCTGTTCAACTCTCATAAAAGGGCAGCTAAGAAGGGAGGAGGAACAGAAGGAAGAATTAGAGGGGAAGAAGACAGAGACCAGGGCTCCAGGAGAACGTCCACAGTGGGCTCCCCACGCTGGATAGAAGCAGCCTCAGATCAGAAGGGAGGGGACTTCCCTGGCAGCCCAGTGGTTAAGGATCCACCTTGCAATGCAGAGGACACGGGTTGGATGCCCAGGCAGGATCCCACATGCCACGGAGCAACTAAGCCCACTCACCACCACCAGAGACCCTGTGTGCGTAAGGAAAGGTCCCACAGGATGCAACGAAGACCTCAAGTGCCACAACTATGACTGGACACAGCCAAGTAAAGACATAATTGTCTTAAGTGCCCAGCACACTAAAAAATAAAAATCAGAAGGGAGACTGAGATACTGAGGCCTCAAACAAGGGGCCTCAAAAGCCCAGTTTAAGCTGTTTGCTCTCAAGGGAGGACCAGCATCTTTTGTCTGGCTTGGAGCAGACGCCACATGCCTGCTGCTGTGCGAATGGTTGACTCAGGGCAGGAACTGAGGGCCGATTTTTCAGTAAACAGGAAAGGACTGATTTTCCAAGGAACCGGGAACCAGTATGGGGAAACTTTAATTCTTTTTTCTTAGGTTGGTTAAAATTTTCATCATAAAACAAAACCATACAATTCCTAGGAGAAAATATAGGTAAGTATTCTGATAAGTATGTAGAAAAGTGCATTTTAATTCTGTCACAAAAGCTAGAGCCTATAAAGAAAAAGACCGAAAGCTTAAATACCTAAAACATATTTTCAAAAAAGTTAAAGTATAACCCTTTGCATAAAATCCATATAGTCAAAATGCAAACTGAAAAAAGTTTACAGAAGATATTCTATACAAATGATCAACATGCTTAATATATTCTTTAGATTACAAATAAATAATATAGATGGCATCCTGAAGAATCATAGGCAAAGGAAAGAATAAACTAATTGTAAAAGAATTTCCAATGAATATATGAAAAAACGTTCTTCGTTAGTAAAAAGTACACACCGAAACCAATAAAATGCTATAATTATCTACCAAGTTAGCAAAAAAATATACAGAATACAAATTGTTAGTTTTTTTTTAAAGTAGTTTAGCAAAGGCATTAGTCATATACAACAATTTTGGCCCTAAAATTCCACTTCTAAAAATTCATCCTAGGCAAATTATTGCATAATAAACAAAGAACATAGACAGGGGATATTTATCATGCTGTTTATAGAAAGAAAATGCATAAGCAACCTAAATGTCCAACAATTAGCAATTAGTTGAGTAAATTATGAAAAGCAGAAGGCATGTAATGCTATTTGTATTCATAATGATCACATAAATGTAAAGCCACTGATAGGAAGAGATGCCTATGATCTATCAACTAAGAAGAGCAGAATACAGAAAAGTATTTATAACATGATCCAGTTTCACTTCTGAATTGATGGTCAGAAAAAGAACTATAAAGGCTGAAATGTCTAGAAACTTAGGGGTTTTCTCTGATTGGTGAGTGGGATACTGAGTGAATATTTTTGATTTATCTGAATTTTCTCCAATGAACATTATTTGTGTAATTTAAGCACCTAACAGAAAAAAAAATTTTTTGATGATACTGTAAGAGTCCAGCAGGTGCAATTAAAGATCCTAAGCACAGATGGAAAGCAGCCGGCAGATAAAAACATGTGAACACGTGACTGTGACTGGGGTTTCCTATGTAGGAAAGGAAAAATCCTTTTCTGTTCTCCCAGGTTCTTAGCTGGGATCCTTGTGACAATATACAGATGAACAAGAGAAAATAAGCTGGCATTTATTAGCATCTATCTGTCATATAAACATGGGAGAAACTCCGGGAAGAGTAACTCAAAGAGGTGGCTAGAACTTGGACTTCTTGACCATCTCAGCTAAATCAAAGAAAGGATGTGAGGGAGGGTGGCCAGGAAACTATGGGAAATGAGGGGGAGGTTTGCTATGCAATTTAAGGCAGTGTCTCCAGCGTGGACCAGAGTCTCTCAGGATTGAGAAACACCCTTCTCTGTCCCTGTGGGCTAGAGTCCATGGGGTCACAAAAAGTCAGATGTAACTGAGCAACTAACACTTTCTGTTTCTAGTACAGAGTAGGAGACATCTTTACAAATGGAGATTTTCCTTATAAATACAAATCTTCTTTGTTATTGCTGTTCAGTCACTAAATCAGGTCCTTTTCTTTTCAACCCCTTGGACTGCAGCAGGCCAGGCTCCCCTGTCTTTCACTATCTCCCGGAGTTTGCTCAGACTCATGTCATTTGAGCTGATGATGCCATCCAAGCATCTCAACCTCTGCTGTCCCCTTCTCCTTTTCCCTTCAATCAAGAGCAGGGTGTGCACAGGGTCTTCGGTGGTTGAGTCTCCTAAACTTGGTGAGCTTCCCTGGCCCCCTTAATCTTGCCTCAGGTGGTTTCCTGGATGCTCCTTCTTTGATTGGTGACTATTCACATATGCAGATGACACCACCCTTATGGCACAAAGTGAAGAAGAACTAAAGAGCCTCTTGATGAAAGTGAAAGAGGAGAGTGAAAAAGTTGGCTTAAAGCTCAACATTCAGAAAACTAAGATCATGGCATCCGGTCCCATCACTTCATGGCAAATAGATGGGAAAACAGTGGCTGACTTTTTTTTTCTGGGCTCCAAAATCACTGCAGATGGTAATTGGAGCCATGAAATTAAAAGATGCTTCCTCCTTGGAAGGAAAGTTATGACCAACCTAGACAGCATATTAAAAAGCAGAGATGTTACTTTGTCAACGAAGGTCCGTCTAGTCAAGGCTATGATTTTTCCAGTGGTCATGTATGGATGTGAGAGTTGGACTATAAAGAAAGCTGAGAGCCAAAGAATTGATGCTTTTGAACTGTGGTGTTGGAGAAGACTCTTGAGAGTCCCTTGGACTGCAAGGAGATCCAACCAGTCCATTCTAAAGGAGATCAGTCCTGGGTGTTCATTGGAAGGACTGATGTTGAAGCTGAAACTCCAGCAATTTGGCCACCTGATGCGAAGAGCTGACTCATTGGAAAAGACCCTTATGCTGGGAAAGATTGAGGGCAGGCGTAGAAGGGGACGACAGAGGGTGAGATGGATGGATGGCATCACCGATTCAATGGACATGGGTTTGGGTGGACTCTGGGAGTTGGTGATTGACAGGGAGGCCTGTCATGCTGTGGCTCATGGGGTCACAAAGAGTCGGATACAACTGAGCGACTGAACTGAACTGATCCTGCCCTTTGGAACTCAGTAAATGCCATGTAGGCTGGAGTCTCGCATATGAGAAATGGGAAACAAAGAGGCCTCTGTGCCCAGGAGCCCCCCAGGGCTCTGTTTGGCATCAGAAGAGAGGCCAGGAAACAGGAAAGCTCTCACACAGGCTCCAAGGAGCCTCCCCTAGAGCTGTATCTCTTTTCCTCTTTTACGTCTATTCAGTTAGAAAACCTAGAGAAGGCAATGGCACCCCACTCCAGCACTCTTGCCTGGAAAATCGGGGCCCCCAGAGGAGAATGACGGAGGGAGCAGGACCCATGGACAGAGGAGCCTGTGTGGGCTAGCAGTCATAGGGTCCAGAAGGTGAAGGAGGCAGAGCTGGGAGAATCAATAACCTCAGATATGCAGATGATCACCCTTTGAGAAGGAAGAGGAACAAAGCCCGAGAAGAAGAAGAAGCCACCAAACATGCACTGCATGGATGGAGAAGGCAATTTTGGCAACCCTCAGATGGTGACTGCAGCCATGTTCTTGCCTAGATAGCTTCAAAGGAGAATCTCCAGGGAGTCTTTCCTGTGTATGTATGGAGTGAGAGTGAGAGGGAGGGAAGAATGATGCTTTTGAACTGTGTGTTGGAGAAGCCTTAAGAGTCCCTGGATGGGGTCCATTTGCACAGCCTGGAGGAATGATGCTAAGCTGAAACTCCAGTATTTGGCCACCTCATGCGAAGAGTTGACTCATTGGAGAAGACTCTGATGCTGGGAGGGATGAGGGGGGAGCAGGGGGCAGAGGATAGATGTAGATGATACTACAATGTGATCTGAGTACGGACGGTGATGGATGGGGCCTGCTGCTGCTGTTCATGGGTAGGGAATGATGAGCGTCTGATCTGATAAGCCCCTGGCATGATGCTAGTGAGGTGAGGCAGAGCAGGCAGGCCCCTCTTCCGTCCCTACCCTCCCGTGGAACTAGAAAAATAAAGCCAGGTGCCCTCTCAAAGGCGATGTTTTAATTCGAAGCCATGCCTAATAATAGGCCATGTTTTACTTTTTAAATACCATTGACCTGTGATCTTATGGGTACCAGGGATGCCAACCCCACTTAAAAGTATCAATCGTTATAATGATGGGCCCAAGGAACTAAGGAAAATGAATATTTAAAAAAAAAAATCTGACTTCCTGCAACCTGAAATGAAAAAATATCTCTTAAGCTCCTCCTGGATCAAAACAGTCAATCCTAAAGGAAATCAACCCTGAATATTCACTGAAAGGACTAATGCTGAAGCTCCAATAGTTTGGACACCTGATGCAGAGAGCTGACTCCTTGGAAAAGACCCTAATGCTGGGAAAGATTGAAGGCAGGAGGAGAAGAAAGTGACAGAGGATGAGACGATTGCATGGCATCACCAACTCAGTGGACGTGAGTTTGAGCAAGCTCTGGGAGATGGTGAAGGACAGGGAAGTCTGCTGTGCTGCAGTCCATGTGGTCACAAAGAGTCGGACACGACTCAGCGACTGAACAACAATGAAAGCACTCATTTAAGGCATAGTTCCTGCCTTCAAGGAGCTTGCAGTTTTGTCAAACTTATGTAGTTTCAACAGAGAAAGTTGGAGAGATGAGGGAGGTGGGGAGAGAGAAATATGTAAAATCTGCTCCAGGTATCTGTACCTCCATTTCCTCTCCAGTTCTCCAGATCTACCAAGGAACAAACAAACAAAAAGATTAAAAATTCCAACCCTCGTGGACTTTCCTGGTGGTTAAGAACCAGCCTGCTGATTCAGAGGACACAGGTTCGATCCCTGGTCCAGGAAGATTCCACACGCCAGGGGGCAACTAAGCCCATGTGCCACATCTATTGAGCCCACGTTCTGCAACTGCTGAACTTGCCGCCTAGAGTCCATGAGCCATAACAAGAGAAGCTGCTGCCATGAGAAGCCTGTGCCTGGCAACTGTAGAGTAGCCCCTGCTCCACCACAAGGAGAGAAAGCGCACTCACAGCAACAAAGACTCAGCCCAGCCAAATAAATAAATAAAATGTTTTTTAAAGTTCTAACCTTCTAAACTGAAGAACTGCCTCCCTGTGTATTTTATATTTTCCTGCAAGGAACAACCTTCTACTAATATATTTTGCCCAACCATCCAGGACAGTGAGTGTATTCACAATGCACACACACACACACACACACACACACACACACACACACACATTATCTAGGCAATATACAAAACACTAAAAGAGAAATAAGCTATCTGGGTTTAATTTATGTTTTCTTAAATATTTTATTGATGTCCTGTGACTTGCTAAATGCAAATATATGAAGGTGCTCATAGGGGAGGAAATGTTTAGTCCCCAACAACTACGATTTCAGTCTATCATTTACTGCATTTGAATAAACAGAAAAGCCATCTAAACCTTTTGAATTTAATACATTTTAATGGCCCTTTTATATTCTTCCAAAGTGCCTTCATACTTACATAATATAATGAACTACCCACCTGATTCAAATGCTCTCACTGCCTAGTTAGATGTGGAATTTGAGGCAGCATGCCAGCTGGAGAAGAGTAATAGCAGCTGTTGTAAATCCAAATGAATTTTTATAGGAAATGATACGAACTGCACACTGGATAGTTAATTACGCTGTTTATTGCACACCTGCAGACTGAGTTTCATGACCTGCCACCTTGATCAGAAATGGAATAAGACATCCATGAATCAATCTGGGTGACAGAGGCGTGTCATCTGTATCTAGTTATTGGAAAATTAGTTCAATCTAAACATGGGGCTTCCTGAGTGGCTCAGTGGTTAAGAATCATTCTGCAAAGCAGGAGACGCAGGTTCAATTCCTGATTTGGGAAGATTCCCCTGGAGAAGGAAATTGCAACCCACTCCAGTATTCTTGCCTAGAAAATCACATAGACAGAGGAGCCTTGTGGGCTACAGTCCATGGGGTCACAAGAGTTGGACATGACTTAGTGAATAAACCAGCACCACCAAATAATAAGCTAAAAGATGGGCTGAAATGGAGACATTCCTTAATCAAGCAGAACCAACTCCCCAGCACAGAGTGGCTGAAAGCCTCTGAATTCCCCATGCCACCCGGGAGGCTGCTGGGGAAATGGGCTGGGGTTGGAGGCCCACTAACATCACCAGCGCTAAATCTAATGGCCAGATCTAAAGCTGAGTTTGGTGCCAGTAACAGAATATTGGAGAATGTCTAAAAGGGACCACAGCAAAATTTCCTGAAAACGTGCCTGACACTTCAGAGATTATTTTAAGAATGTGCTAAAAGTTCACAGCCATCTCTCCAGTGGTTCAAGGACATCCTGAAAGAAGCCACAATCCAAGTTAAGGTCCACGTGAAAGCAGATGGTCACTTCTGAGGCTTGAGAATTCCCTCCACCCTCATTCTGAGTGTGTACAGTGCAGAAACTCAAGAAAAATAGTGCTAATGGTCCAGAAAGGCATATCTTTGTATATTCTGAATAATCCTCACAATAACCATGCAATGAGTGTTATTAAGCCCAGTTCAAAATTGTGGAAGCTGAGGCTGGGAGAGAGAGGATGCAACTTTGTCCAGGACGCACAGCGGAAAATGCAGAAGGCAGTCTTGACCCCAGAACCTGGGCTCAGGTGTCACCCTCCTCTCTCTGGCTCCCGTGATGAAGGAGCCAGATTTCAGTGACATGAGAACAGCCGCTCTGTCCCTCTCCTGTTTGCCTGTTTCTGTCCCCTCTACCCTTGTGCTCAGTTGCTGAGTTGTGTCCAACTCTTTGCAACCCCATGGACTGTAGCCCGCCTGGCTCCTCTGTCCAGGGATTTTCCAGGCAAGAATACTGGAGTGGGTTGCCATTTCTCTCTGCAGGAGATCTTCCAGACCCGGGGCTGGAACCTGTGTCTCTTACATTGGTAGGCAGATTCTTTACCACTGTGCCATCTGGGAAGCCCCCATATTACTTGATCTTAGCCAAAACACCTCTAACCTTTTAAAAAAAAAAAACCTAACTCCAGGCATGGGATCACTAGACAATTGAAACTGCTGAATTACGCTCTCCTGAATGCACACCATGCATTGTCTAAACTGTTGATTCTTTTCCTGGATAAAAAGAAGGCCAGCTCTCCACCTCACTTAGTGGAGGCCAGCCTCCACCATCACTAGTCCCCTAAGTGATTCTGCAGGCAGATCACTCAGGCAAGATCTCTTTCTGAAGAGAGAGCTGGCCAGTCTACACGCAGTGGAGAAGGAAGCAGAACCTATTCCCCTGCCTCCATGATTCACTGGGGTTCTTTTCCCTCCGATTTTCCCTTTAAAATTTATCCTGGCTAAGCAGAATCTTTGGAGTTGGTCTCTGGACATGAGTCCACCATCCTCCCAGAATGCTGGCTTTGCCGATTAAAAGAACTTTCTTTTCTACTGACACTTTGCCTCTCGATATTGGTGTATGAGCAGTGAACAGCCAGCCAAACCTGGACTGGGTTACAAATCCAGATGATAAAATACTGGACCATAGCATATGGGGACCTTAGACCTTGGAGCGCACTGAGGCTGAGACCATCTGTATCATAAGCCAGAGTCTCAGAACACCAAGGCCTCCCTGGTGGCTCAGACAGTAAAGAATCTGCCTGCAACGCAGGAGACATGGGTTTGATCCCTGGGTCGGGATGATCCTCTGCAGAAGGAAATGGCAAACCACTGTTGTATTCTC
Organism: Tragelaphus eurycerus; assembly: GCA_935064755.1. Classification (NCBI taxonomy): domain Eukaryota; kingdom Metazoa; phylum Chordata; class Mammalia; order Artiodactyla; family Bovidae; genus Tragelaphus; species Tragelaphus eurycerus. The sequence continues at coordinate 7,874,930 of CAKXYN010000074.1, forward strand.
ACATGGGAAATCCCATGGACAGAGGAGCCTGGCAGGCTATGGTCCATGGGTCACAGTGAGCACAACTGAGCACAGAGCACAGGGTGCCTAGGGCCTGCCCAGCCGGCGGGATTGCAGTGATGGGCGTAGAATCTCATCCCCAGTGAAGTCTTCACAGCATCTCTTAATATCTGCCATCATTTAATACCACTGTTTAATCTCTGAGCCATACATTTAAAAGGGAGTGGGAAGGAAGATACAGTTTCCTTTTTTTAATATTAGTAAGTTTGATATTAATAAGTTTTGGAGTGATTTTAGGTTCACAGTAAAATTGAGGAAAAAGCACAGAGAGGTCCCACGTACCACCTGGACCAGTGTACACACACACGGCCCCGCCACCTGCATCCTGCCCAGGGTGGCGCACTTGTCGCGGTGGACAAGCCACGACTGAGACAATACTATCAACCTGAGTCTGTAGTTAGCATTGGGGCTCATTCTTTGGGTCACCGTTCTTTGGGTTTTAACAAATGTATAATGACAGATAAGGGCTTCCCTCATTGTTCAGTTGGTAAATCACCAGCCTGCAATGCAGGAGACCTGGGTTTGATCTCTGCGTCGGGAAGATCCCCTGGAGAAGGAAATGACTACCCGCTCCAGTATTCTCGCCTGGAGAATCTCATGGACAGAGGAGCCTAGTGGGCTACAGTCCATGGGGGCGCAAAGAGTCGGACACGACTTAGCGACTAAACCACCACCAACGGCAGATAAACACTGAGCAAAGACAGGATTACCACTTATTTTGAACAAATAACCGACTCCATTATCCACATTTTATTTACACCTCCCCATCTCAGTCCAGAGATAACTGAAAGCAGCTGTCCAGATTTTCTAATTCAACTTTTGTGAGTTCTGCTTTTATTTCCTAGTTTGGCACTCTCTGCAGCCTAAGTTTTCAACATGATTTTGACACTTGCTCCTTCAGTGTGTATCATGAAGGCCTAAAACCTGATGATGAAACAAGCACACGAGTGATTTACAGGAGCCAGCTGCCAAGAGGCTGCATGAGTCAGGGCTGAGGTGTTGAAGGGCGGGCTGGCTGATCACAGCCTGGTGATCCAGCAAGTTCAGAGGTGAGAGGGTGTGTGCATGTGGGTGTGAGCGTGTGCCTGAGTGTGCCGGGGCTGTGCATGGTTTGATTAGACTCCCTCAGTCTGCAGGGACATGAGACACAAGTCTGCACTGGGATAGGATTTAGTAGAAAATATGCAGCGCAATAAGGACTCGCAGGTGGACAAGGAGGCCCCTGGGGGAAATGGATTCCGAATGTGTGACCCGCCCTCATCTTATTCCCAGGTTACTGTGTGGTGTCTCCACTTCTAGGGTCATCTGCCCCCCTCCCTTTGACCAGATTGATCACCACCCATCCAGGGGCTCCTCAGCCTCAGACTGGCCTGTGTCCTGCTGGGCCTGGGAAGGGGAGATCACCATTTAAATGGGGATGATCCTGGAATGAAGAACCATCAGCTTCCTCTGAGAAGCAGAGGATGTCATTTGAACGCTGGGACCCCATATGAGAGCCACTAAGGATCAAGGTAAGCCTGTCTCTCAGCACCTCTGTGATCTCCATCTGCAATGTCCTGCCTGGGTAAAGGTCTTCGTCATCTCTGGCCTGAAGTCCAGAGGAGCCAGTCTGGTGGCTTATTGGGCAGCCACGCCCTCACTAGGCCACTCCAGGAGCTGCGAGGCACCAACTGGATCAGGACCTGGGTAGGCAGTGCCATCAGCAGGCCCTGCTCTGGCCCCTGTGGCCGGGACCACCCTCCCCATGAACCCTCTCTTCTGGAGGCTCCAGGCTGGAGGAGTCAAGGAAAGAGCAACAGATCCAAACACTAACCTGCTGCTGCTGCTGCTGCTGCTGCTGCTAAGTCACTTCAGTCGTGTCCAACTCCGCATGACCCCATAGATGTCAGCCCACCAGGCTCTCCTGCCCCTGGGATTCTCCAGGCAAGAATACTGGAGTGGGTTGCCATTTCCTTCTCCAATGCATGAAAGCGAAAAAGTGAAAGTGAAGTCACTCAGTCGTGTCCGACTCTTAGCGACCCCATGGACTGCAGCCCACCAGGCTCCTCCATCCATGGGATTTTCCAGGCAAGAGTACTGGAGTGGGGTGCCATTGCCTTCTCTAACCTTGTGATCAGCAAATGCCCCAGAATCTGAACCCCCGGGGCAGGGAACCCAGAGAACTGCTGCAGGGACTCTGCTCCCTGTACCCCATAGATTGTCTCAGAATGAGTCGCAGCAGCCAAACAGTGGAGACAACCCAAGTGTCTGTCACACACTAATGGATAAACAACACACTCTGTCCACACAACGGAATGTTCTGCAGTCACAAAAAAAGGAAGAACTGAAAAATGCAGCAAGATGGATGAGCCTTGAAACAATACACCAAGTGACACAAGCCAGGCAGGAGGGTCACTCAGTGCAGGATTCTCAGTTCAGTTCAGTTGCTCAGTCATGTCCCACTCTGTGTGACCCTATGGACTGCAGCACGCCAGGCCTCCCTGTCCATCACCAACTCCCAGAGTCCACCCAAACCCATGTCCATTGAGTCAGTGATGCCATCCAACCATCTCATTCTCTGTCATCCCCTTCTCTTCCCTCCTTCAATCTGTCTCAGCATCAGGGTCTTTTCAAATGAGTCAGCTCTTCACATCAGGTGGTCAAATATTGGAGTTTCAGCTTCAGCATCAGTCCTTCCAATGGACACCCAGGACTGATCTCCTTTAGGATCGGCTGGTTGGGTCTCCTTGCAGTCCAAGGGACTCTCAAGAGTCTTCTCCAACACCACAGTTCAAAAGCATCAATTCTTTGGTAATACGATTTCTTTATGGTCCAACTCTCACATCCATTCATGACTACTGGGGAAACCATAGCCTTGACTAGATGGACCTTTGTTGGCAAAGTAATGTCTCTGCTTTTTAATATGCTGTCTAGGTTGGTCATTTTCAGCTTTTCTTCCAAGGAGCAAATATCTTTTAATGTGTAGGATTCTACTTGCTGAAAAATCTAGAATTGGCAAATTCATGGAGACAGATGTGGACTTGAGGTTACTGTGAGGGCAGTAGGGTGGAGGGGGGCCGGGAGTCACCGCTTCCTGGTTAATGGCTCTCTTTGCAGTGCTAAAAAAGAGAGTTTTGGAAACAGAGGTACTGGTTGCAGAGCAGCGGTATGAATGTAACTGACACCCCTGTGCTATCAATTTAAAATGGTTACAGTGGTGAAATGTCTGTTTTATCATTTTATCACAATAGCAAAGAGAGAGGATGGGAGAACTTGTATGGCGGAGGGGGAAGGAAGCGCCGAGTGGGGTCCAAAAGCAGACGTTGCAGAGATGTTCTGGGGCCCCAGAGCGTCCCCGCTCTCCCTCCAGCCCTAAGTCCGGCCAGACCTCCTGCCCAAGGGCCGTACTCACAGTGCAGGTCTGAGCAATTTCTTGGTGGAGGCCCTCAGAGGCCCTGGGTGCCTCACAGACTCGCAGGAATTTCTGCAAACGCAGCATGTGGGCTCCAGCCCCACACGCCCCGACACTTTCTCACCTGCTCTGACTGGTCCTGGAGTGGTGAGGTTTGCTCTGACCCTTCCAGACCCACCCCTCACAGTCCCAGTGTAAATTTACACACAGTCCCAGTGTAAATCCCCACTCCCAACCTCTCCATCTAGGGAGACTCCTGTGCCCACACCTCATCCCTTATTCCCAGAACATCACGGGGCTCCTGGCTTGTAGATGGACCCCACCCGGGGTCCCAGGAAGGGCTGCCCACCATGAAGAACAACCCGCCTCTTCCTCCCTGACCCGGGAGCAGCCGATGCCGGCACGGTGGCCACTGTCCAGAGAGCCCGGCACAGCTCACAAAATGCTTTCCACACACACCTCACCTCCACAACCATCAGGGATGCACAATTCACGGGAGAAAAGGAAACAGGGACTCAGAGAACTCAGGAGGCCTCCATCGGAAGAGAACTGAGCTGGGGGGAGACCGAGCCGGCCTTCCTCTCCCTGGGGCATCTGCTCTCTTCCCCCAGCTCTGAGCTCAGCAGTGCCTCGTGCCCGGGTGACTGGGCAAGGGTCCCAGCCAGCAACGCTGGCTCATTCCCCATGGATTCGCACACCCTGGCTCCTGGGCATCCCAAGGGCACATGACCCCCGGGAATCCTGCAAAGCTGAGTTTTGTCTCACAAGCAATGATTATGGAGCTCATTAGTGCTACCCTATCCGTCTTCCGCTGTTGGTGTTGATTTTTGGATTCACCCATCGCAGAGCATCTGGGCACACATCCAAGACAGATGTGCACTTAATTACATCCCAAGCCTCCCCACTCTGCATTCACAGGAGTGTGTCCCCAAATCATTAATCAGGCAAATGTCAGGGTGGTCCCGGGGCCCTGGAATCGCAGACAGTGAAAATGGCTAAACTCCCACAGGTCCCTCCAACTTGGAGAGGTCAGTGTCGGTCAGACACATTCCTCTAAGGCACCTTCAGCGCTGGGACCACAGCCTTACTCACCGAGACCCAGGAGCACAGAATACACCAAGGTCCACACTACAGTGAGGATCGCTGGGGCGTTCACCCCAGTCCTGGGGTCTCCTGAGGACACAGTCCCAGTGTAAATCCCCACGTAAGGCTCTGCACCACACTCCACTTGTCCCCCGAGGGCAGCAGCAGGAAAGCCTGTCCAGCATCTGTCTGCATGCGGGGACAGACTCCCACCCTACCCCAGGGACCAGGGGCAGGGCATTACCCCACCGCTCCCAAGGGGATGACTCACTCCTGGAGAAAACTCTGGACTCGAATTGTTTCCTAAACAGGGCCACTTTGCCCCCAACCGGGGGATGTTTGTCAGTGACTGGAGACGTCTGGGGATGTCACAAATGGATGGGTGGCCACGTTGTACGAAGAGTGTGACTTTAGAGCTCGGAACTGACCACTGGCACCAGCGGGGACCACCTCCACGGGCCTCTGGTCTGAGGATGCAGGCCTGAGCCTGGCACTTGGAGCGGGCACAGCCTGGGCCCCCTCCTGCTCCGGATGCCTCTCTCCCACCGAGGCTCTGCAGGGGTCTCCTCACCTGACTCCTGCGCCTGACTGCTCCCGCTTGCCTGCTCTCGCGCCGCACCGCCTCTCCCCAGGAAGGCCTCCAGTTCCGTTCAGTTCAGTTGCTCAGTCCTGTCCGACTCTTTGCAACCCCACCGACTGCAGCACGCCAGGCCTCCCTGTCCATCACCAACTCCCCCAAGGCCCATCCGCTGGGCACCTCCTCAACCCCCATCTGCTGCCAGCGAGCTGTGCGTCCCTTCCTCGAGCTATGCGTCCCTTCCTCGGGGCTGCACGTCCCTTCCTTGGGGCTGTGCATCCCTTCCTCGAGTTGTGCATCCCTTCCTCGAGTTGTGCGTCCCTTCCTCGGGGCTACGGGTCCCTTCCTTGATCTGTGCATCCCTTCCTCAGGGCTCCCTCAGGAGATGCTCACAAATTTGTTGTCACCTTTACAGAGTTTTGCAGCTTCTGCATGGGGTTGTCTGTATTTACAAAAGTTCGCCACCTATTTAATGCTTCTTTGAATCCTCAGGATGAGAGAAGCCAAGGGTTAGGCTCCCGTTCAGAATCTGGGCTACAGGATGCAGCACCTGGCATCCGTCCTGAACCCACACCGGCCTGGGCATCACCCTCAGAGACCGGCCACCTGGTACCTGTCCTGAGCCCATGCTGGCCTGGACATTACCCAGAGAGGCTCGGGTACAGCTGGTGAATCAGGGCTACACCAGGCTCCACCAGACAAAGAGCTCAGAGCTCTCCTGGTGAGGATGAGCAGCTCAAGCTGGGGACCAGGTGAGCAACAAGAAAGGCAGACTCTGGGCAGAGCTCCTCTCGCTAAAGACAGGGGAAACACCAGTGAGGAGAGGAGAGCCGCGGAAGACACCCCAGCGGAGGCGCCAGACCAAGGCTGGTTCACGGCCCACGTGACTTGGCAGTGAGCCAGCTGGAGATCCCGGGAGGTGTCTGAGGGGCGGGACTCTGCCTGGTGGCGCTCCAACCAGACGGAGATACTGGAGGTGAGAAGAGTCCCCGTCGGTGGGGGAGGACAGGCGTGTGCCCAGCCGCCCCTCCTTACACTCCTCCCCCTCATCCTCCTTCTTGCGCTGAACCCTCCTCCCAGGATCCACAGGCAGGAAGGGGTGTGTGAGTCACTCAGTCGTGTCCCCGTGTCCTCTTTGCTTGTCCTTTGCGACCCCCGTGCACTGTAACCCCCCAGGCTCCTCCGTCTATGGAATTTCCGCAGCAAGAATACTGGAGAGGTTTGCCATTTCCTCCTCCAGGGGATCTTCCCAACTCAGGGATCAAGCCTGCGTCTCAGGCATTGGCAGGCAGGTGCTTTACCTCTGAGCCACGCAGGAAGGTACAGTTTGCGCTCATCACACCTCACACCTAAAACTGAAGAGGCAGCAGCCCCCGCCCTCTGACCCAGGTCTTCAAAGTGGAATCTCGAGTATTTTCGGACAAGACTATCATGTCAGTGAAGGAAGAACCTGCAGAACCAGTCACATCCAAGGGCCCCAGCAGCTGGCTGAACCGCCCGCTCACTGTACCAGGGGCCCTATTTTGTCTTCCGGTCCTCAGAATTTAGGACTTCCCAAGTGGTGCTGATAGTAAAGAACCTGCCTACCAATGCAGGTCGATATAAGAAACGGGGGTTCGATCCCTGGGTCAGGAAGATCCCCTGAAGAAGGATATGGCAACCCACTCCAGTATTCTTGCCTGGAGAATCCCATGGACAGAGGAGTCGGGGGAAGAGTTCGGACACAATTGACTTAGCAGGCACACCTTGGAATTTATTCCCACTGATTCTCTCTGCCTCTGCTCCCAACAGAGCAAATGAGTCTGTGTGTGGACAAACAGTGATTTCTGCACTCCTGGGATGGGATCAGCTCAGGGCCCCAGCTCAGCGTCTGCACGGAGGACCTTGCGCTCGGCAGATCCTTGCACAGCCCCGCCGTCCACAGAGCGACCAGCCAGAGACGTCTGAGAGCCTCGCCCGTGGAAAACGTGCATGTGAGCAGAGGATGACATTTGGGAGAGAACAAAATAGCACAACATGTAGGAAGTGGCGAGGGAAGGATTATTTAATCCTCTTCCCCAGTGCTGGCCAGGCTCCAAGAGCAGTAGGCAGAAGACCAGTTTAGAAAAGCGAAAATTCATCTGAATAATGATGAGAGCGAGTGCTGGTGTCAGGAACCAGCCCAGCAAACTCATTTATAGCCTCATAAGTGAGGGAATAATTGAATCTCCCTGTGAAAATGAACATGCTGCATAAAAAGAGATCAAATTGGATTTCTCTCCCCAGGTCATGGAGCAGCAGCTCATATTTATGCTGGATACAGCGGATAAACAATTATGTAATCAAAGGAAAAGATCTCCTAACTTTAAAGCCTTATACAAGCCATTTAATCGCACTCTGTACCTCAGATTCCATTATAACTTATTCCAGGTTGTGTGGCCTGCCCCCAGTTTTTTCTTAAGTCCTGAAATAATGCTACACCTGAGGCCAGATTCCAAAAGATATATGTTTTTATTAAAAGCAGAAGTGTGGATGGGAGAGGGGTTTGGGGGAGAATGGATACATGTATATGTATGGCTGGGTCCCTTCACTGTTCACCTAAAACTATCATAAGATTGTTACCTGGCTATACCCCAATACAAAATGTCTTTGGTGTTAAAAAAAAAAAAATAAAAATTAACTTAAAAAAAAGGCAAAAGTAGTAAGTTGCCTTCCTTGGGTTTGGCTCTGGGTAGTGAGACCTGCATTCATTCTTGAAGGAAAACAACTGCATCTTGTTCTGGGGACAGTCACCTCTGGGGGGGCATGACCCAGCCACTTGGAGGCACAACCACAGGGAACACAGTGACTCAAGTCCCCCCTTTCCAGGGAGACACTCCTGAAGTGCTTTTCCTGAGATAAATAGGAACTTTGATAAATAGGCTTTGAATTTGGAAGGCACCCAAGGCTGGACAGACAAGGGATCCCCAAGGGTGGCAGGGCAGCATGAGCCTGCGCGGTCAGACTGGTCTCACCATCGGAGTCAGTCTCACCTTCTCCACAGCTTAGAACAAAAATACTGTTACAGAACTAAAAAAAGCTCACTTGTCTCAGCACACCAGAATCAACTGATAGGTGCGATGTAAATAAAATACACAGAAATTATCTGCAATCAGGAAAAAAAAAAGACTCAAGCGTCATCATACTGGAAGCAAGAAGATCACAGGGCAAGGGTTTTCTAGGCCTGGCCGCTGGTCCACAAGTCGATCTGTGAAGCCAGACTTTGCTCCCAGGGGCAATATCATGGCAGTGCCAACGCCAAGTTCACTGGGTGGCAGGAGGCAGTCCGAGGACCGACCTGGGCAGCTCCCTCACCCTTGAGCCTCACGCTGGGCAGGGGTCTTCCTCCCTACACCTGGGGGGCAGCCAAGGCCCAGAGAGGTTACCTGTCTCGGTCAGCATCACACAGCTAGTCTGCCAGGGAGCCAGGGGCCCAAAGCACACGTCCCTATCACCACTCAGTGAGGACGTCAGTCCTGCCTGAGCCAGAAACTGGGAGGCATTTCTCTACCGGCTTCGAAGGCGGGCACTTCTCGAACCCAGCTTACTGATGAGGAGAGTGAGGGTCAGCGGGGTTAGGGGACCACTGACTCCAAGGCCAGGGCATCAGCCACGTGTGAGGACGGGGTGGGGGGCACCGAAGCGGACCACCTGCTGTGGCGGAGCTCTGCAGGGGCTTGCATGCCTCAGGGTCTGCAGCAAGGGGGCCGCTGGGCTGCACATGACTGTCTGGGGCTTCCTCAGCCTTCACTGGGCAGTCATCCGCAATACCGGCTCCTGCCCCCTGCAGCTTTCTCAGACTTCCAAAATCCTAATCTGCATGAAAACTCGGCCCATTGACACATTCTCTGGGACATCACTTGTGTGTGCACACATGTGGGTACACATGTGATACATACATATGCACACACATGTGCACACAGCTGGATGCACACACACAGAGCACAAACCCATAGGAGTCCCACTTCAACATTCTTCTCTACTTATCTTTCTGCCAAATTCATGGTTATCCTTCCAGATCCAGAGATTAGCTCCTCCATAAGATTTGCCCTCCCACCCTTTTCCAATCATTTAATAACCTCAGTCTTCTGGATGGCCATAACAATTGGTTAAAACTTCCATCATGCTTCCTACTACTGGTCAGAATGGATGTGTGTATTCAGATGCTAAACAGATCAATGATAGAGACAGACAGAGAGATAGATATTAACTGGTCTGCATTGATAAATACATATTTAGATTGGTATAGGAGAAGGCAATGGCAACCCATTCCAGTACTCTTGCCTGGCAAAGCCCATGGATGGAGGAGCCTGGTAGGCTGCAGTCCATGGGGTCGCTAAGTCAGACACGACTGAGCGACTTCACTTTCACTTTTCACTTTCATGCATTGGAGAAGGAAATGGCAACCCACTCCAGTGTTCTTGTCTGGAGAATCCCAAGGACGGGGGAGCCTGGTGGGCTGCCATCAGTGGGGCCACACAGAGTCAGACACGATTGAAGCGACTTAGCAGCAGCAGCAGTATTAATAAACCATGTATTAGATTTTGAAAATGTTTAGAGAGAGGATGGATGGATGGATGGAAGGCCAGATGGAAAGAAAAGAGACAGGGAGGGTCCATGGGAGGATAGATGGATGGAGGGATGGATGGAGCTCAGTCTTAAAAGCACAACTAAGTATGGCTACAGTCCTGTGAAAAGAGAGAATAAAATCAAGGAGGAAGGTCTGGGAGGGAGTTTCTGGTCTTTAATTGCACCACAGTCAGAAAGTCAGGGGAGTCAAGCTGTGGAGACAGATTGAGCGTGCTTCACCACTGATATCCATCCACATTTACTGAGTACTTGCCTTCTCCACACTTCAGTGTCCTCGTCTGAACCAAGTGGATTGTAACAGTGCCTGACTCCTAAGCATTCACTGAGCTGACGCGCCCCAGGCCGTGAGTACCTCTCTACACCACCCTCCTCACCAGCTCATGATGGGCACTCCAGCCCAGGCAATGCTAACACCATGAGTAAAACTTGGGCGAGGTAAAGATGGTCCCCTGACTTTGCAGGGTTTGGTCTGGTGAGGCAGACGCATGTTGACATGAGTACATAATTGCATGGAAAACCGCAAAGAGTAGCACTGAAACATGCCCATTACCATATGTGAAATAGACGACCAGTGTGTGTTCGATGCACAGTGCAGGGCACCCAAAGCTGGTGCTCTGGGACAAGCCAGACAGATGGGGTGCAGAGGGAGGTGGTGGGGACATTCAGTATGGACGGGACGCATGTATAGTTATGGTTGATTCATGTTGATGTATGGCAAAAGCCATCACAATATTGTACAATATTGTAAAGTATCCTCCAATGAAAATACATAAATAATTTTTTTAAAAAACGAAAGACTCAGAGCATGTGAGAGTCCATAGCGGTTGACCCACTCTCAGCTGAGAGTCAGAGATTTTCCCAAGGAGGCTACACACAAGCAGAAACTTGACAACTGCGAAGGCAATCACCAGGGTGAGGAGGGGGTCAGAACTAACAGAGGCGCTGAGAGCTAGGGAGCACTGAGGATGGCACTTGGGGACCTGGGGTAACCACCACCACAGCAGGCGAAGCAGGCACAGGGCAGGAACACCGTGTGGAGGACTTTTTCCATCAATGGTAACAGGAAACATCTCGGAAGTTTTTGAAAGGTGTGACTATTTCTCTGCACAGAATGGAAGAGATGGAGAAAAAAATTACTTACGTGGCCTGGATGGACTTCCCTGGTGGCTCAGCTGGTAAAGAATCCACCTGCAATGTGGGAGACCTGGGTTCAATCCCTGGGTTGGGAAGATCCCCTGGAGAAGAGAAAGCTACCCACTCCAGTACTCTTGGGCTTCCCTTGTGATTCAGCTGGTAAAGAATCCGCCTGTAATGCTGGAGACCGGGGTTCGATCCCTGGGTTCGGAAGATCCCCTGGAGAAGGGAAAGCTACCCATTCCAGTATTTCCTGGAGAATTCCATGGACTGTATGGTCCACGGAGTCACAGAGTCGAACATGACTGAGCGACTTTCACTTTCACTTTTCACTTTCCTGGTGGGGAAATAAGACTAAATTGGAAATAGATGCTAGAGAATCGTTGCCAAAAACCAAAGGATTTTTAAAATGGAGCTTATATTTCATTTAAAACTCCCTAACAAAGAGAAAAATATTAAGGGGCTCCCTGTCCCATTCATCACTCTCTGGTGCTTCAAGCCTGGCTCTCATGTCCGTCTGAAGGTCAACGTAACGGACAAGGCCTGCCAATCACCCCACTTCCACCCATCACCTTAACAAGCTGCATCGCGTCCAATTTAGTTTAACTGCTCCAAGGGATCATTTTTCTTTTAGGAACGTCTTGTTTTCATTATTTCAATCAAATAAATCATCTCTTGCTTACTTTGGAGTGATCATATCTACCAGAATGTCATCAGTTACTCTTTCAGGATTTTTATGAATATTAATAAATGCTCACTATGCTCATTTCTTAACTCAAACACATTTCATTAACCAGGTGTCATCAGCGTTTGCCCCATCTCCTGGGTCTACTGTAGGTGAAAGTCACCTATTTATTTGGTTTCTCGGTTAGCTACCTGGGAGCAGGCTGAGGAGGGGACGGCTGGAAACACCTTCCACACCATGACGGTTTCCATTGTCCTGCTGTGTCCTCAGCCTCCCCTCATTCCTCACTTTTTCTGCCTTTCAGAATGCCCGTGTTTGCTGATCCCAGCAGAGAGGGAACTTCATAAACTTTAATCCTCTTTCCTAGTTCTTCCTCCCCACACTCCCCTGAAATCACTCCCCACACTGATTCCCCATCAAGCAGCCTCCTCCACAAACGTTTTCAGAACAAATGAACACACACAGCAATTTTTTTTTTTTTTTTTGCCTAGACAGAACACCGATCCCTAAATAGAAGTAAGAAAATATACTCACTGAAGAACATCAAAACCAAGATACATGACTTATCATGTCAGGCTGGCCACAAAATTGAGAGAAGTAATTTGGCCATAAACAGAAATGATGAATATCTTTCCCAAATGGAAAGACCCTGACAGTGAGGCTATAAAAATCACATTACTATTGTTACATATTCATGTGATGAGAAATTCATCAGCAAACAGACGCGCGAGAGGCCATAGATTCTGTACATATGGAGACCATATGCCTCAGGTTTTCTGGGAAAGAAATATTATGTCCTGTGTATCCATACATACAGCCACCCTGGCAGGGCCCTGTGTCCCCAATTTCAGCTGAGAATATACGGCCACTGGAGCTTATATTACCGCAGACCCCAGGCCATGTAACGAGGGTGTGTGTAGTGAGGGAGACACTGGCCGTGACCCTGGCTGGTAGGAGAGAGTCCATCTAGTTATCACATGTAGAGAATCAGCAGAGTGCATATATATGAAGATAGCACTTCTATTTTTTAAATTGTAAAACTATACTTATTTATTCATCTGGGCTGTGCTGGGTCTTCACCACTGCACTCGGGCTTCTCTGTGCATGGCGAGTGTTGCGCACCCACATTGCAATGTGCAGATTTCTCACTGCGGCGACTTCTCTGCATGCAGAGCACGGGCGCTAAGACTCGCAAGGCTCAGTGGTGGTGGCCCATGGGCTTAACTGATCCTTGGCATGTAGTCTTCCCGGACCAAGGATCGAACCCATGTCCCCTGCTTTGGCAGGCAGATTCTTTTCCTTTTAAATTATTTCTTATAATTGGAGGCTAATTACTTTACAATATCGTGGAGAGTCCCTTGGACTGCAAGGAAATCCAACCAATTTATCCTAAAGGAAATCAATCTTGAATATTCATTCAAAGGACTGATGCTGAAGCTGAAACTCCAATACTTTGGCCACCTGATGCAAAGAACTGACTCCTTGGAAAAGACCCTGATGCTGGGAAAGATTGAAGGCAGGAGGAGGAGGGGACGACAGAGGATGAGATGGTTGGATGGCATCACCAACTTGATGGGCATGAGTTTGAGTAGACTGTGGGAGTTGGTGATGGACAGGGATGCCTGGCACGCTGCAGTCCATGGCGTCGCGAAGAGTCGGACATGACTAAGCGACTGAACTGAACTGATCGTGGTGGTTTTTGCCATACATTGACATGAATCAGCCCTGGGTGCACATGTGTCCCTCCGTCCCAAACCCCCCTCTCCCCCTCTCCCTATTCCATCCCTCTGGGTTGTCCCAGTGCACCAGCTTTGAGTGCCCTGTTTCATGCATAGAACTTGGACTGGTCTGGCAGGCAGATTCTTATCCACTGTACCACCAGGGAAGTCCAATAGTATATATTTTATTTATTTATTTATTTATTTATTTTTTTTGAGCAACCATTTGTAATTTAAAAGCTTTCATGAGGCTAGAAACAAATCCAGTTATACAGTTACAGATGCAGGGAGCAAACAGCAAGAACACAACAATCAGAATCAAAATTAAAAGTCACATTATGTCCATAGTTAAAGTGCAAAGTGTTGTACCAGTCCATTTTAGGGTTGGTAGAAGTCATCAGATGAAGAGGAGGCATCGCATGTGATTGTTGTCGAAGGTACTCACAGACTTAGAGAAAGTCTTTTCCTTGAAGTGGAGATGTCCACCTCGGGAAGCCTTCCACTGATGAAGAGGGGAGCACTCCACAGACCCAGCAGTTAGTTGTGGAATGCAGCATAGGAGTGAGCCCAGGACAGGAAGACATTGTCTTGAGGATCCAACAGCAGACTCAGGATATTTGGAGTCAGTAGAAGTAGACTCACATAGATTATCAGGCCCATCCGCTGCCCTTTGTGGCCCGAACTCTAGAGCTCGGGTCAGAGCCACAAGCTCCGCTAACTGAGCACTGGTTCCCTAAGAGACCCTCCAACTGGCCACCGTTCGCTGTCCTCCAATGGATACTGTGGCCATGCAGTATCACATAGGAAGACCAGGTGCGTCTTCTTTAAGCCCTGGGGATCAAATCTATCCCAATTTTTCAGGATACAGTTCAAAGGAGTGAGGCTGGAATTGTTAGCTCCCATCTTGTCCTGAAGGATCCTGGACGAGCCCCCAAGATGAAAGGTTGTTGTTGAATCACGCGAAGACACCAGGATTCTTGGCCCCCGGAGGAGAAGAATTCAATCTGGGGCCAGAGACGAGGCTTGATCTTTTGTGTAATAAAGTTTTATTAAAGTATAAAGGACATAGAGAAAGCTTCTGACATAGGCATCAGAAGCGGGTAGAAAGAGTACCCCCAATAGTATATATTTTAAAGAAACTTTTCAACTACAGCAGTTCAGGGAAGAAACAATTAGAAGCAATCATAGGCATTCCTCAGGAAAATGTTTTGTAACATCTCCAAATACCTTTGCACTGGAGGAAAGTCTCACCCTCCGACTGTGACATTAGCCATTAAAGGAACAGAAATAGCTAGAGAGTTAGAAACGAAGTTAAGGAACAGCTTCAAGGCTGAACACTAAGCAATTGCAGGCACGGGCTGCAAGAAGTCACAGGCTGCAATTCTGATGATCCAGGCCAGTGGCCACGAGTGACCTTCTAGCAGGAGGGGAGGAGGGGAGACTTGAGGCTTTCTACACGCTGACTTCATCATCAGGACCTTCTGATCCCAGCCCCTCCTTGGCCCCCGCAGTCCTAGGCATAAAACTGCCAGAGTCTTTTGTTGGGGCTCCTTCTACAACAAGAGGACCCCCACATCTGGGCTGATCCACCTGAACTATGACCAGTGCGATGTTTCATGGAGGAAAATAGAACAGGGGCTATGCTTTCTCTGGGTTAGCCTTTTTTTTTTTTTTAATTTAAATTTATTTATTTTAATTGGAGGCTAATTACTTTACAATATTGTATTGGTTCTGTCACACATCAACATGAATCCGCCACAGGCATACACATGCTCCCCATCCTGAACCCCCTCCCACCTCCCTCCCCGTACCATCCCTCCGGGTCATCCCAGTGCACCAACCCCAAGCATCCTATATCGAACCTGGACTGGCGACTCGTTTCTTATATGATATTATACATGTTTCCATGCCATTCCCCCAAATCATCCCATCCTTGCCCTCTCCCACAGAGTCCAAAAGACTGTTCTATACATCTGTGCCCCTTTTGCTGTCTCGCATACAGGGTTATCGTTACCTTCTTTCTAAATTCCATATATACGCGTTAGTATACTGTATTGGTGTTTTTCTTTCTGGCTTATTTCACTCTGTATAATAGGCTCCAGTTTCATCCACCTCATTAGAACTGATTCAAATGGTTAGCCTCTTGCGCATACCATGGCAGTGAGAGATTACTGTCTCAACTGTTAACTTTCATTTAGTTCGTGGTCTCCATTAGCTACTCCAACACCAGGCAGCTCAGCTCCCCCCAACTTAGCCGAGTCAGGCAATGCATTTTAGAGCAGGAGAGGCCCTAGGAAATATACGACAAACCTCTTTGATCCTGGGGCACTTGTGTTACAGGACACCTACCAATAATACTCTTCATGAAATATGGAATTTCAATATAAACTCTGAGACAAGAAAATGTGACATAACTTGCTGCAGGCCAGCATAAGCCAAGTAGAGACACTGGGAGCAATGAACAAAAACACACACCAGAGACTCGAAGCTGCCTAAATAAGCCATGGCTGTGTAGCTTATAAGTGACTGGATTCAAAAGGATGCATTTGCCACCAGAACTGTATTAAAGTTAACTGTCCTTGTAGATTACTCTAATCAGCTTCGTTCTGGGGTACACTGTGAAAGAACTACACAGTTCGTGATGAAGTATGGCTTCATATTACCTGAAGACACTGAGTGGTCTGTCTAAAGACCTGATGCCAAGAACTCAGATTTGGGAGTAGACCCAACTTGTTCTAAAGTAGAGTAACGTGTGCCGTGGTTGGCAGTCAGACTGGATCAACCGGTGGCCCCTTTGCAGGATGCGCAGCCGGGGAATCCTCTTTGGGGGATGTGCTGTCTCCTTTAACCACACAGCAGGGACTTCCCTGGTGGTCCAGTGGTTAGGTATCCACCTGCCAATGCAAAGAACGTGGGTTTGATCCCTGGTCTGGGAAGACTCCACATGCCGTGGGGCAACAAAGCTCATGTGCCATAACTACTGAAGCCTGTGTGCCTCGAGCCTGTACTCCGAAACAAGAGAAGCCACTGTGATGAGAAGCCCACGCACCACAATGAAGAGTAGCCCCCTTAGCCCCAACTTGAGAAAGCCTGTTCACAGCAACAAAGACTCGGTGCAGCCACAAATAAATAAAATTTTAAAACATCACACAGTGAAACCCTAAGAGAGGACACAGCCAAAGCAGGGGTGCTGATGCTCAGTCCAGTGTCTGTGGACTGAATCCTCAGCACCCGTTACAGTACCAGGATTGGAAGCATGTTAAGTGTAAGTTGCAGGCCCTCTTGACAAAGAATCTGAAGTCCTAGTGAGGACACACAGCTTTCCAGCTAAGCTGTCAGAATACACGGACAGGAAGCAAACTGCAAAGTTACCGGTAAACAATGGCATAGGTGTCAGTTTAGGCTTCATCAGGAGCTGAAGCATGTTTCTAAGATAGAGGTTTGTGCCCTCAGGTGTGTGGAGAACAGGAGCCCAAGAAACAGGGCAGGAAGGACATGTGAAGTTTTGCCCAGAGACTCTCTCTAAAAGGACACTCCAGCCCAATGTCACCACAGGGTGTGGAGGAGAATCACAGGCTTTCAGGAAAGATCCAGACAGCAGTCCCCCCACCACAGCAGGGAGTCATTAGAAAAGATGGAAAAGCAACTGAAAAGGTGTCTCTGGACAGCAGAAGAGACTCAGGAGCAACTACATAAAAGGCAAGATAAAGTTTATTGAGAGTGCTAAATTCATGGCGAGAAGAGGCAAGGAGCTGCAACGAGCGCTTTTAACCAGGCAGGTGCATGGGGCGTCTGCACTCACCCCCTGAAATGGGAGGAAAGAAAGGTTACAAAGCTCCCTTTTCCAGACTGCAGGACGAAGAGACCAGCGACTCCTAAAGAGTCACACAGCGCACGGAGGCACCTCTGCCTTAAAGCACTGTGCTCAGTGGTGTCGAACTCTTTGAGACCCCAGGGACTGTAGCCCACCAGGCTCCGCTGGCCGTGGGATTCTCCAGGCAAGAATACTGGAGTGGGTTGCCATGCCCTTAAGGAGATCTCCCCAACCGAGAGATCCAACCCAAGTCTCCTGCTTTGCAGGCAGATTCTTTACCTGGTGAGCCATCAGGGAAGCCCCCTTAAGTCAACGGATTGAGCTAAATTTCCAGATGGGCTTGAACTTTGGTCTCCTGGACCTGCTGAGGGCCTGCTGTGGACAAGCTGAGTGGCTGGTGTTGGCACAGAAGACGGGACGCAAGCAGTACCATGTCCTTTAAAAACGCTCCTGCCGTCATTTCAGTAGAATTGGTCATTCCTGTGAGTTCATAAAATTCCTCCAGGCCCAATGTTCCCGGTGACCAGAGACCCAAGGGGGTTCTCTGAAGCGTCCTCCACAACTGGGTCATGGTCCAAATGCAGACACCCCAAGGGAATGAGAAGATAAAACGGGCTCAGCCCGTGGACTCAGAGTCATGCTCAGTCTTGGCTTTCGGTCCTCAATGCCGAGGGAAGGGGGCACTTTGCTTCCCCAGCTCCTTTCTAGCATGCTCACTGCCTTACCCACCTCTTTCCCAGGAACCTGAGGGCTACGACTGTAATGACAAAGGGCTTGAGGTCCTCAGAGGAATTTCACAGAGTCAGCGACAACATGGAACGCTCCTCTTCCTCCTCCCCATCCTCCATCTTCACAGTCAGCCTCTGCAGGTAGCATCCTTCTCACCAGGTGTCAGCCTGGCCTCCTCTTCTGCCCACTTTTTTGCTTGTCAGAACCCTGGTAATTACACTGCCAATGCCCGCCACCGCCCACCCCCCACCCAGTAATCTAGGAGAATCTCCTCATCTCCAAATCCTTAAACTAATCATATCAGCAAAATGCCTTCTGCTGTGCAAAGTACCAACTGCAGGTCCCCGGGCATTTGAAGGGACTTCATTCTCCCTGCGGCACTAGATCTCCTGGACCTTCACATTCATGGGCAAACCTGCCACCCAAGGTTGCCAGGCCGATGGGGAGCAGCCGATGTTCCTCTAACTGGACACCACGGGAGGAGGCGTGGAGCGAAAGAAAGGAGGCAATTCGCTTGCTCTTTAGAACAGAAGGAAGAGCGGAGCTGCTGGTTTTACTGTTACCTCTCTTTTCTGGTGGGAAGAGACCATGGCCGACGCAAACCCAAGCCCTGCATCATTACTCTGCCCCGAGGTGATTACTCAGCAACGACTTCACAACACACAGGAATTTAACCTCGGGATTCTAATTAATGTTCCTGAGCGAACCTCGCATGGTTAATTCGTCACATAAAATATTTACTCCCGAGGCTCTCCTGTTACTTTAACTGTCATGTATAAATTACTTTATTGCAGATTGATCGGTAACTAATTCATGGTCTATGGGTTGAGCCAAGGTATCAACGTACTTTGTGGCCCTGAAGTTAAGCCCAAGAGCAGTTGTTCTGTACAACATTGAACTTTTACAATCGTGTCAGCCCCGCTGTCTCGTATTTCACAGCCAACAAGTGACGTTTGCCCAGATGGCAAATAATCATCATTTGGCCCCAAAAGTCAGTTTGTAGGACTAACAAATCATAAACAAAGTCTACGTTGTGAATGAAACTCTGAAATCATGGAAAAAACAATGTCCAGATGATCTCGAAGTTGCTCAGTCATGTCCAACTCTGCGACCCCGTGGACTATAGTCCACCAGGTTCCTCCGTCCATGGGATTCTCCAGGCAAGAATACTGGAGTGGGTTGCCATTTCCTTCTCCAGGGAATCTTCCCGACCCAGGGATCAAACTCAGGTCTCCCGCATTGCAGGTGGACGCTTTAACCTCTGAGCCACCAGGGAAGGCACTAGATGATCTTAGCTAAGGCAAAAACCTCCACCGGGTCAGAAAACCTACATGCCTCCTTAACCCATCAAAGCAGCCACACTGAACCAGTCACACCCCAACCCCACAAATAAGCCAATTTCCAAGGGTGTGGAAGCCACACTCAGAAGTCAGAAGGGCCTAGACTGGAAAGCTGGACACCCACGGGGGCCCACGTCATCTCCATGTTTGCCAGCTCCTACTCCTCACAAAGAAGTTGGCTGCACATTCCCCATGCACAGAATGAAAGCGTGGGCAGGTAACTCAAGAAGGCCTCTCCAGGACTCACTCTGGACCCAATTACCCTAACAGGTCAGTGAGCAGATACACCTCTAGGCTTGGTCTTTACACAGTGGAGCCCACAACTCGAGCATCTGTTGAACATCTGACGAGGAGACTTGAGTAGGACTCGGCCCCATACATCCCTGGATATACCAAGCCACTTGGGTCTGCAGGGATTCACTGTGCTGTTTGCAACTGGCTCTCCTCCATCCCTCCCCAAGGGTCCAGGTCCCTGTTCCTGGACTCGCCATGGACCCCATTCATCCTCCTCGGCCCAACTAAGTGACTGGTCTCTGAATCGATAGGTTTCAGTTCTTTCTCTTTCTCATATAAGAAGCATTCCAGGCGTAGTTCAGTGCAGTTAGTCGCTCAGGTGTATCTGACTCTTTGTGACCCCATGGACTGTAGCACGCCAGGCTTCCCTGTCCATCATCAACTCCTAGAGCTTACTCAAACTCATGTCCATCTAGTGATGCCATCCAACCATCTCATCCTCTGTTGTCCCCTTCTCCTCCTGCCTTCAGTCTTTCCCAGCATCAGGGTCTTTTCCAAGGAGTCAGGTCTTTGCATCAGGTGGCCAAAATATTGAAGTTTCAGCTTCACCATCAGTCCTTCCAATGAATATTCAGGATTGATTTCATTTAAGATGGACTGGTTGGCTCTCCTTGCAGTCCAAGTGATTCTCAAAAGAATCTTCTCCAACACCACAGTTCAGAAGCATTAATTCTTCAGCACTCAGCTTTCTTTATGGTCCAACTTTCACATCTATACAGGACTACTGGAAAAACCATAGCTTTGACTAGATGGACCTCTGTAGGCAAAGTAATGTCTCTGTTTTTTAATAAGCTGTTTAGCTTGGTCATATCTTTTCTTCCAAGGAGCAAGCGTTTTTTAATTTCATGGCTGAAGTCACCATCTGCAGTGATTTCAGAGCCCAAGAAAATAAAGTCACTTACTGTTTCCATTATTTCCCCTTCTATTTGCCATGAAGTGATGGGATCAGATGCCATGATCTTAGTGTTCTTGAATACTGAGTTTTAAGCCAACTTCTTCACTCTCCTCTTTCACTTCCATCAAGAGGCTCTTTAGTTCTTAAATTTCTGCCATAAGGATGGTGTCGTCTGCATATCTGAGGTTATTGATATTTCTCCCTGAAATCTTGATTCCAGCTTGTGTCTCCTCACCCAGCCCAGCATTATGTATGATATACTCTGCATATAAGTTAAATAAGCAGGGTGACAATATACAGCCTTGATGTAATCCTTTCCCAGTTTGGAACCAGTCTGTTGTTCCATGTCCAGTTCTAACTGTTGCTTCTTGACCTGACCTGCATACAGATTTCTCATGAGACAAGTAAGATGGTTTGGTATTTCCATCTCTTGAAGAATTTTCCACAGTTTATTGTGATCCACACAGTCAAAAGCTTTGGCGTAGTCAATAAAGCAGAAATAGATGTTTTTCTGGAACTCTCTTGCTTTTTCAATGATCCAACAGATGTTGGCAATTTGATCTCTGGTTCCTCTGCATGTTCTAAATCCATCCTGAAAATCTGAAAGTTCATGCTTCATGTACTGTTGAAGCCTGGCCAGGAGAATTTGGAGCATGAGCACATGCTCCGTGGAGAATTTGTGAGATGAGTACAATTGTACAGTAGTTCGAACATTTTTTGGCATTGCCTTCCTTTGGGATTGGAATGAAAACTGACCTTTTCCAGTCCTGTGGCCAGTACTGAGTTTTCCAAATTTGCTGGCATATTGAATGCAGCACTTTCACAGCATCATCTTTTGTTCATAGTGATGCTTCCTAAGGCCCACTTGACTTCATTTCAGAATGTCTGGCTCTGATCACACCATCGTGGTTATCTGGGTCATTAAGATCTCTTTTGTATAGTATTCTTGCCACCTCTTATTGATATCTTAATTAAAAGGTTAATCCTTTCCTGTTTATTCAAGTCCATTCTTTTTTCATTTATAAATGACTATTTCTGGGCCATCTCCTCTTCCTGGAATGACTACCCAGCATCTTCTGATGATATGTTACCAAAAGCAGAGTCCGTGTCTATCTTGCTACTAGCAAGGAGTACAACAGCATTCATCTAGATATCATCTGGGAAAACATTGTGAACATCTTCCAGAAGTAGTTAGAATAGACTCTGCATTGGTTACATAGCCCAGATCTCAGTAATTCAACAGGAGTTTATTTCTCACCCACACAATGCTGAGCAGCCCCAGACATCCCTCCACAAGGCTACTTAGGGACACAAGCTGAATTTCTCTCAACAAGCCAACATTTGCATAGCTATAACAGGGAAAAGAAAGAACCTAGAAAACACAGACAAGCTCTTGAGTGTCTTTAATGGGAAGACCCCAGTGTCCTGTCTCCTGTGATTCATTGGCCAGAACCAATCACAGGCTGAGAAGTGGAGTCTTCTCTGGACCATAAAGAAGGCTGAGCATTGACGAATTGACTCTTTTGAACTGTGGTATTACAGAAGACTCTTGAGAGTCCCTTGAACAGCAAGAACATCAAACCACTCAATCCTATTCAGTAAGTCAACCTGAATATTCTTTGGAAAGACTGCTGCTGAAACCGAAGCTCCAATATTTTGGCCACCTGATGCGAAGAACTGACTCACTGGAAAAGACCCTGATGCAGGGAAATACTGAGAGCAGGAGAAGAGGGGGACCACAGAGGATGAGATGGTTGGATGACATCACTGAATCAATGGACATGAGTTTGAGCAAACTCTGGGAAATAGTGAAGGACTGGTGTCCTTCTCTAATAGGGAAGCCAGGCATGCTGTAGACCATGGGGTCACAAAGAGCTGGACATGACTGAGTGACTGAACAACAACAGAGAAAGCAGGGCCTCAGTGAGCACTGGCCATCTGCCGCCTTCTAGTAAAAAGGAAAAGAGGTGGTGACCCCAAAGGGAGGGAACCCTGACTCTCCCACATGTGACCCCAAGGTGCTTCTGTGCATGAGTGTGGTGGTTTGAGTTGCCAAGAGGGGGGGACATGGAGGGACAGGGAGCCCTTGGTGACAGATGGGCTGAGAGCAGAGCTGGAAGTGAGACAGGAGCCCCAGGGCCAGGCAGATAAAAGGACCCAGGGTGGAGGAGGGTCCAAGAGACAGGAGAGCAAGACCTTAACCTTAACTAAAGTCATTTCACTAGGGGCGTTAGAGGTGGGGGTGCTCAGCCCCCAAATACCATCTGCTGACTTAACACTCTTGATTTCGGTTAGTTTAACTTCTTAATGTGCTAAATTGCTTCAGTAATGTCCAACTCTTTGTACCCTATAGACTGTAGTCTGCCAGGCTCCTCTGTCCCTGGGATTCTCCAGGCAAGAATACTGGAGTGGGTTGCCATGCCCTCCTCCAGGGGATCTTCCTAATCCAAGGATTGAACCTGCATCTCTTACATCTCTTGCTTTAGCAGGCAGGTTCTTTACCACTAGTGCCCTTTGGTTTTAACTTGCTAATGAAATGAAGTGAAGGTTGCTCAGTTGTGTCCGATTCTTTGCGGCCCCATGCACTTAGTCCATGGGATTCTCCAGACCAGAATACTGGAGTGGGTAGACTTTCCCTTCTCCAAGGAATCTTCCCAACCCAGGGATCGAACCCAATACTGTCACCAGGAGTGCAGGCACCTGCCTATCTGCTCCATATTCCCTGAGATGCTGGAAGGGGAAGGGCCGCACAGGTGACACTTTCAGAAAGAAGAGTCCAGACCTTTGATAACAGAACCATTCCCAGGGGAGCAGGTAGGGGTGCCAGGCCGAGGACTCCACTGAGAATTACAGGAAGGGGGCGCTGCACTTGCCAGCACTTAAAGGGGTGGGGCTGAGTCCCCCTTGCAGCCAACAGGGTGACCTTGACCTCTCAGCTCACCACGCAGCTGTGCAGAGCACGCCTCCGGCCTCTGCACCTCCTGCCCCCAGGGGTCGAGGACAAACAGGAGGGTCCTCGGACAGCCTCCAGGTCCCCAGGGAACAGAACCAGGCCATGGGGGAGGACAGCCCAGCAAACACAGCACCACGTGGTCCTCCTTCCAACTCATTAGCACCAAGAGTGTCAAAAGCTAGCCGCCCTCTACCTGCTCGCGTGTGCGCAGTAAAGCACGAGTCTCCCCGTCAGCCTGAGGGACTCCTGCTTCCTGGCAGGAGCCCTGAGGACTGAGGCAGCTGTGCTGGATCTGAAACTCTAGGCGAGGTATCAGGAGCCACAACAAGGTTGCCGGGTGCCCTGAGACCAGGCCATGGATGGCTCCTTCTGGCCCAGGTGGCCACCCCGAGTCCATCAGCTCTGCCCAGTGGAGTGGAGGGTTTGCCCATTTAACAGACCAGTGACTATTAATACAAAAATAGCATTAAAAAAATTAAGAACCAGCTGCTACTAAAAAGGCATCTGTGTGTGTGTGTGTTGTGGGTTCTGAAGCTGGATGCTCTTGACCTCAGTTCCCCAGCAGACTGAGGTTCCAGAATGTAATGTGCCAGATGAGCCAGAAGGAAATTAACCGCCACCCCGAGAGCATGGCCCCTGCCCTCAGGGGGCTCTGCACCCTCCATTCCACCCACAGAATGAGCTTCTATTTATAGATGAGATGAGATGGCTATAAATTCACATTTGTCCACATTCCTAACCAGTAAATGTACCAACAGCTTGGTTATTAAAATCATCTGTCTCTATTTGTGTCAGGATGCATTAGAAATATAATTAATCTCCCCAGTATTATTTCTCAGGATTTGTCCTAAGAAAGGACGTATCATCATTTCTACCAAGACACAATTTCTTGCACCTTAAATACCTCTCCCTATTCTTCTATGAAGACCATTCTCCAAGCCCAGATCAAATTCCACCTCTTCTCTGAAGCCTTCTCAGATTAGCCCAGATGGTCTTTTCTCTTAACTCTGATAACGTGACTTCTCGAGTAATTGAGAATTACCTTCTCATGTGGTTGTATCTTACCATGTCTATAGGAGTATAAAATTCTTCATGCCAAGTCATCAAATATATCCATCCATAGTACACAGATTAATATCACATCAAGAGTGGTTGCTATGGATAAAGAACATTTGCAAGTCTTTAAGATAAATACAATAAACCCATTAGAATATAATGAGTAGGGTATGTGAAAAAGAAAAGAAACAAATTGCTAATAGATACACTGCTACATTCACATTCTAATAACATGAAAATGGAAATCAAAACAGTGAAACAGTGCTGGATGCTAATCAGAATGACAAATATTTTTAATCAACTGCTAAAGAAGATGTGAATAACTGAAATTATAAAAAAAACTACTTTAGAGATATTAAGTATTTGACCTAACATCTCTCCCTCCCTGCATGTGTATATCTATGTGTGTGTTTCAATAACACTCTTGCATCTTAAGCTGTAAAAAACAAACAAAAAAAAAAGGCGGTGTTTTGACCTGAATGGTTGTGTTCCCCCAAATTCCATACTCTGAAACCCTAACCACTAATGTGATGGTATGGTGTGTGTGTTCAGTCACTCAGTCTTGTCCAACTCTTTGTGACCCCGTGGGCTGTAGCACAACAGGCTCCTCTGTCCATGGGATTCTCCAGGCAAGAATACTGGAGTAGGTTGCCTTTCCCTTCTCCAGGGGATCTTCTTGACCCAGGGACTGAACCCAAGTCTCTTGGGTCTCCTGCATTGGCAGGCGGAGTCTTTACTGCCTGAGCCATTGGGAAAGCCCGTGATGGTGTTAGGAGAGACAATTAGGTTTCAGCTCAGTTCAGTCGCTCAGTCATGTCCACCTCTTTGTGACCCTATGAATCCCAGCACGCCAGGCCTCCCTGTCCATCACCAACTCCCGAAGGTCACTCAAACTCACATCCATTGAGTCAGTGATGCCATCCAGCCATCTCATCCTCTGTCATCCCCTTCTCCCCCTGCCCCCAATCCCTCCCAGCATCAGAGTCTTCTCCAATGGGTCAACTCTTCGCTTGAGGTGGCCAGAGTACTGGAGTTTCAGCTTTAGCATCATTCCTTCCAAAGAAATCCCAGGGCTGATCTCCTTCAGAATGGACTGGTTGGATCTCCTTGCAGTCCAAGGGACTCTCAAGAGTCTTCTCCAACACCACAGTTCAAAAGCATCCATTCTTCGGCACTCAGCCTTCTTCACAGTCCAGCTCACACATCCATACATGACCACTGGAAAAACCATAGCCTTGACTAGACGAACCTTTGTTGGCAAAGTAATGTCTCTGCTTTTGAATATGCTATCTAGGCTGGTCATAACTTTCCTTACAAGGAGTAAGCGTCTTTTAATTTCATGGCTTCAGTCACCATCTGCAGTGATTTTGGAACCCAAAAATAAAGTCTGACACTGTTTCCACTGTTTCCCCATCTATTTCCCATGTAGTGATGGGACCGGATGCCATGATCTTCGTTTTCTGAATGTTGAGCTTTAAGCCAACCTTTTCACTCTCCTCTTTCACTTTCATCAAGAGGCTTTTGAGTTCCTCTTCACTTTCTGCCATAAGGGTGGTGTCATCTGCATATCTGAAGTTATTGATATTTCTCCCGGCAATCTTGATTCCAACTTGTGTTTCTTCCAGTCCAGCGTTTCTCATGATGTACTCTGCATAAAAGTTAAATAAGCAGGGTGACAATATACTGCCTTGATGTACTCCTTTTCCTATTTGGAACCAGTCTGTTGTTCCACGTCCAGTTCTAACTGTTGCTTCCTGACCTGCATACAGGTTTCTCAAGAGGCAGATCAGGTGGTCTGGTATTCCCATCTCTTTCAGAATTTTCCACAGTTGATTGTGATCCACACAGTCAAAGGCTTTGGCATAGTCAATAAAGCAGAAATAGATGTTTTTCTGGAACTTTCTTGCTTTTTCCATGATCCAGCAGATGTTGGCAATTTGATCTGTGGTTCCTCTGCCTTTTCTAAAACCAGCTTGAACATCAGGAAGTTCATGCTTCACATATTGCTAAAGCCTGGCTTGGAGAATTTTGAGCATTACTTTACTAGCGTGTGAGATGAGTGCAACTGTGCGGTAGTTTGAGCATTCTCTGATACTGCCTTTCTTTGGGATTGGAATGAAAACTGACCTTTTCCAGTCCTGTGGCCACTGCTGAGTTTTCCAAATTTGCTGGCATATTGAGTGCAGCACTTTCACAGCATCATCTTTCAGGCTTTGGAATAGCTCCACTGGAATTCCATCACCTCCACTAGCTTTGTTCGTAGTGATGCTTTCTAAGGCCCACTTGACTTCACATTCCAGGATGTCTGGCTCCAAATGAGTGACCACACCATCGTGATTATCTGGGTCATGAAGATCTTTTTTGTACAGTTCTTCTGTGTATTCTTGCCATCTCTTCTTAATATCTTCTGCTTCTGTTAGGTCCACACCATTTCTGTCCTCTATCAAGCCCATCTTTGCATGAAATGTTCCCTTGGTACCTCTAATTTTCTTGAAGAGATCTCTAGTCTTTCCCATTCTGTTGTTTTCCTCTATTTCTTTGCATTGATCACTGAAGAAGGCTTTCTTATCTCTTCTTGCTATTCTTTGGAACTCTGCATTCAGATGCTTATGTCTTTCCGTTTATCCTTTGCTTTTCGCTTCTCTTCTTTTCACAGCTATTTGTAAGGCCTCCCCAGACAGCCATTTTGCTTTTTTGCATTTCTTTTCCATGAGGATGGTCTTGATCCCTGTCTCCTGTACAATGTCACGAAGCTCAGTCCATAGTTCATCAGGCACTCTATCTATCAGATCTAGGCTCTTAAATCTATTTCTCACTTCCACTGTATAATCATAAGGGATTTGATTTAGGTCATACCTGAGTGGTCTAGTGGTTTTCCCTACTTTTTTCAATTTAAGCCTGAATTAGGTTTAGACTAGGTCATAAGAATAGCGAAGCCTGAATTAGGTTTAGACTAGGTCATAAGAATAGCGCCACCTCCTACTACAACCTCGCCCCAGTGCCTTATGACGACCCAGCAAGAAGGCCAGGAAGAGGGATCTCTGGCCTGAACCCAGCCGTGCTGGCACCCCAATCAACTTCAAACCCCTCAAACAGTGAGGAATAAATTCCTGCTGTTTAACCACAATCCACAGTATTTTGTTACAGCAGCCTGAGCAGACCAGGGCAGTAGTGTTGGAAAAAATCATTGCTAAACTCATTTGGAGGACTCTAGGGTCATTGGCAGTTATACGATATTATTAGCAATGACAAGGTGGAGCTAGAAAGACTGTC
Organism: Tragelaphus eurycerus; assembly: GCA_935064755.1. Classification (NCBI taxonomy): domain Eukaryota; kingdom Metazoa; phylum Chordata; class Mammalia; order Artiodactyla; family Bovidae; genus Tragelaphus; species Tragelaphus eurycerus. The sequence continues at coordinate 7,902,540 of CAKXYN010000074.1, forward strand.
CTAAAGTCTTAGCTTCCAGTTTACCAGCAGTGTGACCTTGAGCAGCTGAGCTCCTTTATTTTACATCTACAGAAAGGAAAGGATTATGGCTATTAAAGGGTAGTTCTTAAAGTTACATAAACATTAGCATTTTTAAAGATGCTAAGGGCAAATTACTCAGTACTTAGTTTCTCTTTTCTTACGGGCAAAACCCTGCTTTTATTCAACGTAACTAGATGCTCAGAATACTTCACACACTCAGTTCTAGCCAACAGACAGAGGTGTGCTGCATGTTCCTGATTTTTCTCCTGAAATAGACACTCCTCGTTTCCTCTTATTCCATCTCTCCTTTCCTCTTCCTCCTTCTCTTTGTCTTTTTCATCTTCGTTCCCTGTCTGGGATGTGGATGTGACAGCAGAGAAAGTGCAGCTATTTCATAACCATGAGGGGTGTGGGGGTCCAGGGCAGATCACCCCCAAATGTGCATCAATGGCATACTGATTATTTCAAATTAAAGTGAAAGTAAAGGTCACTCAGTCATGCCCAACTCTGTGTGACCCCATGGACTATAGCCCACCAGGCTCCTCTGTCCATGGGGTTCTCCAAGCGAGAACACTGGAGTGGATTGCCATGCCCTCCCCCAGGGGATCTTCACAACCCAGGGATCGAACCCAGATCTCCTGCATTGCAGGTGACTTCTTTACTGTCTGAGCCACCAGAGAAGCCCAAGAATACTGGAGTGGGTAGCCTATCCCTTCTCCAGTGGATCTTCCCAACCCAAAGTTAACTTGAAATGCAGTCAGTACAAGAGAGACCGGAGAAGGCAATGGCACCCCACTCCAGTATTCTTGCCTGGAAAATCCCATGGAAGGAGGAGCCTGGTAGGCTGTAGTCCATGAGGTAGCTAAGAGTCAGATGCGACTGAGTGACTTCACTTTCACTTTTCACTTTCATGCATTAGAGAAGGAAACGGCAACCCACTCCAGTGTTCTTGCCTTGAGAATTCCAGGGATGGGGGTGCCTGGTGGGCTGCCGTCTATGGGGTCGCACAGAGTCGGACACGACTGAAGTGACTTACAGTACAGTACAGTACAGTACAAGAGAGACAGTTTGACCCTCCTCTGTCCCCTTGAGACCAGGAAATAAATCTTCCTGTGAAGGTGGCTCCCTGCACCAGGAGGCTAAGAAGAAGACCCCTGTCACCAGAGTTTGGGACTTCAGGACCGAGAAACTTGTACAAACAAACCTTGTTTATACCCTGAGTGGCTCAACAGTAAAGAGTCCAACCGCAGTGCTAGGAGATGCAGAAGACTCGGGTTTGATCCCTGGGTCAGGAAGATGCCCTGGAAAAGGAAATGGCAACCGCTCCAGTGTTCTTGCCTGGGAAATCCCTTGGAGAGAGGAGCCTGGCAGGCTCCAAGCCATGGAGTCACAAAGAGTCGGACGCAACTGAGCACGGAAGCAGAGAGCTAACCAATCACTCTCTTGTGAAAGCTGGCAGAAGACAGAAGACCCCTCAGGCCAGACCAAGGACTTCATCGCTCACAACAGCCGGAGTTTCACGTTCTCCTTGTCCCCATGTCCCCACAGGTCACCAAGAGACACTGAGACAAATGGCTGCATGTAGAGTGTTTGCATTACAGGAAAGAAACCCAGGGCCCCGCACATTATGAACAAGAAGTGAACACTACGACAGGCAGCAAGCAAGCCAGTCCCCACCCTCGGGGAGCAAGCAGTGGCATGGGGGTGATGCTGGGGTCGCCTCCTCCTCCCGGGGGACCAGCTCCAGAAATGAAGCCAGATAATCCTTGCAGCCAGAACCCTGGGCAGAGATGTGTGGGGACACGCAGGACTCTGGACGCTCTCTCAAAGGTACATAATATTAACATGATCACATTAGATATTCTAGAAACCGCTAGATACCGAGGCCTATCCCACCGAACTGCAATCCTGGGATTCACTGATGGAACTAAGCTGGGAGATGTTAAGATATTGGCCAAAGATGTACATGTCTTCAAGAGACTGTCAGAGTTATCACCTCGCTACTCACTCAAGCCGAGGACCCAGCTCCTCTCCTGACTCTGAGTTATCTGCCCCATCAAACAATTTGTGTGACAGCTGAATGCTTGCCTTTCAGAAAAGATGGAGGCGCTTCTGCTGAGTCAGGACATACTAACCGCTCATGAGGTACGACTTGCTCGTGGTTGTTTATTAAGATTCTGAGAAAAGGACATGGCACTAAATGTTATTACAGCCAGCATAAAACATCAGTGAAGCTCAGAAATAAAACACAGTGTCAGCTTTCACACCTAGAGCCAAACCCAAGAGAAATCACAGTGCTGGATCATAAGATAAATCCTATAATATGTTATAATATTTGGCCCCATTAAAACATACAGTATTTTCAAGAAATATTTCCTCAGCACTATGGAAAAGGCTGAATGGTTCCTGGAAGTGGGGATAAATGAGCTGGCATAAAGCACTGTCTTCTGTTCTTGGACAGATTTTGTACATGAAAAATAAATTATCTTATTAATGATTAGCACTTGGAAGTATGTAAAATGTGTATGGTGACGTAAAATTTTTTCAGAAGTGTTTGGAGCAATATTTAAAGAAATACTATCATGGAAATAAAGCGGTGGATGAGTAGGACACAAATAACAAAGAAATGGGGGACTTTCCTGGTGGTCTAGTGGTTAAGAATCCACCTTCTGGTGCAGGGACTCAGGTTTGATCGCTGGTCTGGAAAATAAAGTACTACATGCCTCCAGGCATCTAAACCCATGAGCCACAACTAAGACCTAATGCAGCCAAAACCAAACCAGCGTGGTGATGACACATTCCGGTGATGGTGTGGCCCAGGCCCCAAGCAACCAGAGACTGGCCTCAGGCAGAATTGAGTTCAAATCCAAGCTCTGCCTCCTCTCTGCAGTGTGACCCTGAGCAATGAACTTACCCCCTCCCAGCCTCAGTTTCCTCATCTGTAAAATGGGGAAACAGTAGGATCTACCTCCAAAGACTTCTGTGAGAATTAAATTCAATGGCACTGTTGTTTTATAGGCATGCTGTCCATTATTATGTAGGGGATGACGCAGGAGAAACTTGCTCCTTAGCGTTTGGGAAGAAAATTTGTCTGCCTTACATCCGGGCATTTCTTCATACCAGTTAAAGACAGTCATATAACCTAATCTGCTCCTTTTGATGTTGGCTGCTGGGAGACTGAGTTAATGCAATACTCGGCCACCGTAACTGGGTACAGCACACAAGCACGCACAGCATTTAGCTTCCTCTGCTTTCCTTATCACTTTGATTTTCTAGTTTAATGGTTTCCCTCAAATATCACTTTATATCAAATTGCCTCAAGCCTTTTTGGGGAAGCAAATGTAATACAAATATAAATAAATAATATTCGTGGAGGGAAAGTAACTTCGTGATAATAAAAAATTCAAACCGCTTCTGCAGTACCTATTTGAAATAATGCAAATCTCATTGAAGTCCTTATTTTAAAAATGTCGTGCAGCTAGCAGCCTGGCTGTGTGACTGTGAACTTGCCTGCAAGCCCTCCCACCTGCCCCGCCCTCCTCAGGACGAGAGACCCTCCTCCCCTGGCGTGCTCCTCCTCACTCTGCTCCGTCTGCACTCTTTGCTGATGTCCTGTTTTGTGGCTTGAAGCACCATTTTCAAATGAGGGTTCTCCAGTCTGAATCACCAACCTTCTTCCCTGGGCTCCAGATTCATACATCCTTCTGCATCCTTAACATTCCCACCTGAGATGCTAACAGTCTTTTTAAATCCAGCATGGCTGAAAATAAGCTACTGATCCCTCCATCACCACCCCACCCCACTCCCGCACAGCCACCCCAGCCCCTGCACGCTTCCTTCCCCCGCACACTGGGCAGCTGCAATAGCCTGTCTCCCCACGCTCAGGGTCATAGCACCTCTGGTCAGCACTCCCCTCAGAAAGTGAATGACATCTAAACCTCCAACAGTTTCCACCACAAACGCAGGAAAAGCGAAGCTTCTTGCAGGCCTCTGCAAGTCCCACGTGATGAGACACCGCAAGTCTCTAACTTCACCCCACACCCCGCCTCTTTCTTACTTAGACGCCCTTCCCCCAACCCCACATCTCCCCCTCTCCCCGTCTCTCTCCCCACCAGCTCTTTCTGTGTCTGGACTTTCCAGTCCAGAAGGTTCTCTCTGGGTTCAGCTCTCTGTCTCGTCCCACCACATGGACTTGAGCTCAAACGTTACCCATCTGAGGGATGGGCCCTCTCCTGACCAGCCTGAAACCTTAGCCTCGAACCGCTAAGACATCACTTGGCATCTCCCAATACCCTTCCTACTTTGGGGGAAACTCAAGACATCAGCTGTGAAGCTGAGGGTGGGGGACGGAACACTTCTCTCTCTCCTGCCCCCCAGGAGCTGGAACTTTCTCCCCTGACCTCAGCAGGGCCCGCACCGAAGGGCTAGAGGGGGCTACATGGACTCGCACATCCAGGGCAGTGAGAGGCCACATGAAGCCCTGCTCCCGCCCACCCTCCAGCGGATTCGGAGCAGCTGGGCACAGTCCTTCTCTGTTTCACTTGACGGGTTTGTATTGCTTGCTACCAAGGACTGGGGCATACTTACCATTATCAAGGGTTATCTTATTTACATGTTTTAACTTATTTATGTGTTTTACATGCTTACTAGGGCTTCCCAGGTGACGCCAGTGGTAAATAATCCACCTGTCAATGCAGGAGACGCAAGAGATGCAGGTTTGACGCCTGAATCCGAAAGATCCCCCAGAGAAGGAAATGGCAACCCACTCCAGTATTCTTGCCTGTAAAATTCCAAGGACAGAGGAGCCTGATGGGCTACAGTCCATGGGGTTGCAAAGAGTCAGACACAACTGAGCATGCACGCGCACACACACGTTTACTATCCCTCTCACTACCTAAAAGCTAACCCTGTCTTCATCAGTGCAATCCTGATGCACAGTAGGGTCTCGAATCCTTGTCAGCTGGTTGGTTGGAATGAGTCCACAGCACTTATGAACAGAGATATTTGGAATTTCATCCACTCCTTTGTAGCCCCTTAGACGCTCATACAGATTTTAAAAAGAGTGACACAATTTATATTTAAATTCTGGAGAAAATAAGATTAAAAACAAATTTGGAAATAATTTTGAGATGGTAAAGAAACTGATGCCAAGACCAAAAGCTACATGTTTCTGATTCATCCATTTGAATCCAAGCCAAAACTATCTGAAGGGAACCATAAACCCGGCAGCTGGGAAGAGATGTCACATCTCACATGAGGGAGCCATTCACCAGTGGTGTCCACGTGGTCACGCTCTGCAGGGCGCGGGTGGGGCTCTGCCTGCAAGGTCCTTTCTTGGGGCAAATGCCAGGTTCTGTTAAAGCAAGGCTCGCATGTGCTTTTGTTCCCTGTCGCCCTCGCACACCGAGCGGCACCCAGGGACGATCAGGACCAGGTTGACAGTGAGCCTCCTACACATTCAGTGATTGAAGGTATCAAGCATGTTGGTCCTGTGAGCCACCTCCTCCAGGACATTCCATTTTGGTGCTCATCCAGGAGATAGTGGCATCCTTTCCTAGTAAAAGTAAAGTCGCTCAGTCATGTCCGACTCTTTGCAACCCCATGGACTGTAGCCTACCAGGCTCCTCTGTCCATGGGATTTTCCAGGCAATAGTCCTTGAGTGGATTGCCATTTCCTTCTCCAGGAGATCTTCCCAACCCAGGGATTGAACCTGGGTCTCCCGCATTGTAGACAAACGCTTTACCGTCTGAGCCACCAGGGAAGACCCTTTCCTAAGGATGCTTCAATATCAGGTGAAGTACACTGCCTCTAGGGGACAAATTGGAAATGAGAATGACAGAGATCAATTAAACTCTAGGCTCCAAAACTTTGGCCATCTGATGTGAAGAGCCAACTCATTGGAAAAGACCCTGACGATGGGAAAGATGGAAAGCAGGAGGAGAAGAGGGTGACAGAGGATGAGATGGTTGGATGGCATTGACTCAATGGACATGAGTTTGAGTAGCTCTGGGAGATAGTGAAGACAGGGCAGGCTGGCGTGCTGCAGTCCATGGGGTCACAAGGAGTTGGACACGACTTAGCAACTGAACAACAAGAAACTCAAGGCTCCATGATGTGGAATAACACACAGCTCTTTCACCAGAACCACAGAGAACCAATGACCGCAGCACAGAGCCACCGTCAGCGTCAGTAAACAGCTACCTGAGAACATGAAAGAAAGGACCCGAGCTCATCAAGCTCCCCCTACTTCCAGGAAACTTTCCAGTGGAAGTGGTTGCATTTTTTAATGTCACAGATTACCTTGAGGGAATATAATGGATGCTGTAGACCCTTACTCCTGAGAAGTGCGCCACTGACAACCCCGATGGACACTTCTCACAAGGTTGGTGCTTTTGTGGTGCATCTGAAGCAAATGCTTGGGGTCCCCAGAGGTCCTCAGGACCAGTTGAAGAAGCTTAGCCCAGGCTTCAGCAACATTAAAAGAGTCTGAAGGAAGCAGCAGGGGAGGAGAGCAGTGGGGAAGGACCAAGCCAGGATTTGGGAAAGGAAGATGTGAGAGTCAGAGCGCCCCAGGGTCAGGAAGCATCGTCACCCCTTCTCCATCTGCCCAGCAGAACAGGGGGACCCTTTCATTCACTTCATCTTTTCCATCTCTAAAATGACAACAGTCGGGATGGCTGAGTCCAGGATCCCTTCCAACTCCCAGATCCAATGACAAGTTAGAGTCCTGGCTGAAACTTGCCCCTCTGTCAAACCTTCATCACACTGACAAAGTTCTCTAGGAATAAGAACAACCAAAAAAAAAGCACTAAAGTCTCCTACCCTTTTAGGAAAAAAATGAAAATTCCAAAAATAAGGCTTTACCATAAATAGTGATCTGCCTGTCTCAGTAGGTAGTTGGAGTTGTCACTTGAAAATAAATGCAAAGATTCAATCAAGAAGCTTCATAAATATTCCCTGCTCTGCCTCCCACCACCTCCGTAACATCCTGCGAAGCACTCCATGTGACAGTGAGCTGGTGGGTCTGTCTCCTCACACCGGGGAGATAATTGCAGGGCTACTAATTGTGCTCCTGGGAATTAAGTGGGGTCAGCAACCTCAACAAGAAACCCTGGCCTAAAACGATGCCAACTCACCTAAGAAACTCCATTTAAGTGGAAACACGAAGCTCTCCAGCTTGTGCGATAAATCGGAGAAATGGTTCGAGCCGCACCTGCTGACAAGGAGTGAGAACTTCCACGTGGAAGCCGATGGCATTAACTCTGACCTACAGAGTGTCTCCTTGCCCCGAGGAAAAGAGGCCTCCAAAGTCACTTTTTGTGGAGGCTAAAATCTCAGAGATCTCCCACTTCGTGGAAAAGTTTGCACGGATGGTAACTATGAACAACAGGGCAGTTCATACAAGTTAAGTGTGAATATGCTGCTGCTGTTTAGTCACCCAGTCCTGTCCGACCCGTTTGCGACCGCATGGACTGTAGCCCACCAGGCTCCTCTGTCCATGGGATTTCCCAGGCAAGAATACTGGAGTGGGTGGCCATGCCCTCCTCCAGGGAATCTTCCCAACCCAGGGATCAAACCCGTGTCTCCTGCATTCGCAGGCGGATTAGTCACCACTGAGCCCCCTAGGAAGCCCCCCAGATGTAAACACACAATCTCTCTTTTTCATTTTTCCTTCTGAGGAAACAAAAACCTAAAATCCAGCAAATGATCATGCTGGTTTGAATGGTGTTGACTTTTATAAAATTAAACTTCAAACACTTTTTACTTTATAAAATGTCTTTAGGCAGCACTTTAATATTACATTGTATTGGGAGTGGCACTCCAGTTTTTCTGATCAGCGGTTTATCTACTTGTCATTAAGTATGTATTTTCACCCCTGGAGAAGGAAATGACAACCCACTCCAGTTTTCTTGCCTGGAAAATTCCATAGATAGAGGAGCCCAGCCTATGAGGTTGCAAGGGTCAGACACAATTTAGTGACTAAACCACCACTGTCATAATAGTAAAAGAAAATCCACTGTGAAGTATCCTCATGTCATGCTTTTCTTCTTTACTAGTGGGTGTTACCTTCAGACCAAGGGTCTAATTATTCGTCTCCCAGAAGCTCCCACTTCTAAGTACCCCCCTGCCCTTACCCAGATCTCATCTCGCAGTGGGGCTGGTAAGGATCACAGATTCCTCCCATCACTAGGCTTTATTTCCTAGAGAGAGTCCCTCAGAGCTGGCTGCTCACAAAACCATCATTTGTTTCAGGGCTATTAAGGAGCTTCCATTAAAAGAAATGGACCAGGACAGGCATCATTTTTCTAGGATGAAAAGAGGAATTGTCAGGAAAGGCAGCCGTCATGGACCCAGTGGGCAGGTGGAGGGCCAGCCGTCCTCCCAGCTGCCTCTGCAGGGAAAGCCATTCGTCCTGAGGGCCAAGGTCGAGGCGTGCTGGCCTGGGATGCCCTGCGTCTGCATCCTGTCCCATAAGTGCAAATCCAGCTGAACTGCCCCTCCCCTCTTCCAGGCACGCCAGGTCCCTCCCTCACTGAGGCTGTGCAGCTCAGCTGAGCAGTGAATTCTCTGGACCAAGATTTGGTGCTCGTGGGTCAACACCGTGCTGGGCACTGCAGACACACAGCTCCCACTGCGTCCAGAGCCCAGATTCTGCAATGAAACGTGTGTCGCATACAACAGAAAACGTCTGATTTATTTATCTTTCTTCTAAGAGCGATTATAAGGGAGCAAAACAAGTTAGAAGGCAGAGGGCTCAGGTCTGGAGGGAATTTATTCAGACTTCATACTCTAAGGATAATAAAAGGCAGTAAATCCTTAAACTAAACAGAGTCAGCGGCAGGGAGCCGCTCAAAATTTATCTTCTAGATTAGCAACGATTCAATCACACCGTGATTTATTTTAAAATACAGCGATTTTCAGTACTTCATGTGTTTCAACCACTCAGTTTAAAACAAAGGACACAATCCTTTGTTGTTTTTTTTTTTTTTTCCGACACTAGTTCTTAGATGTTTCTTCGCCGTGGCTGAGAAAGAGCTTTCTCGGCTGAAATACAACTACTGCATCCATAAAGCAAGTACATTTATTCTTTATTACACATATAATGCATGAGAATGTACATGATTTTGCAAACTAGGAACTTTCTGTGAATTTAGTGAGAATGTAAAGAGCCATCTGCATAGACAAAGCTGAGATTGATTCTTGAACGTAGAGCAAACTAGAGAAGTGGGGTATACCCACTTCACCCTGGAGTACACCTGGGCTCCCCTTCACCCTCTCTCGATTTCTCCTCATTTGCAGCATTTCTGTGGGCTAACACCATCCTCCAGAAAAGACCTAGAAGGAGGGAAGCGGGAGCCTCGGGTCCTGATAAGTGAGTCCAGGATGGAGCAGGGCCAGGACCAGCAGGGTGAGCAGACAGCTTGGTCCTGTCCCTGTGGCTCCTCCTCCCCAAACCCTCCCCCCAGGACTCAGTCCTTTCCATGATGCCATAGGCATGAAGAGCCTTTCCCACCCAGCACAGCTCCAAACAGAGGTTCCCATTCAGTGTTGGGTTGGCCAGAAAGTTCATCTGGGTTTTTCCCTAAGATCTTGCAGAAAAATCCAAACAGACTTTTGGGCCAACCCAGTATTAATGGACTCATATGCTTTTCCATTTGATAAATATGCAATGAACCTCCAAGAATTCTCCAGAGGTCTGTGTGCTGTAAATTAAAGCAATGTGTAAATGCTAAGTGAAGTTCATGGTGGTCGGTGCATATGAAACGTGGACAGATGCTTCCACATGAGGCCACGTGAATGCATTTTTGACATTCAGCTCGGACACAGTTGCCTTCTTCCTCTTCCAGGGCCATGGGGCTCCCCCGAAAGCTGCACATTCAATAAAGGCCCCATAATAAAGCACGTTCGGTAAAGCCACTACTCCACACTCTTTAATTTAGCCCTAATTTATGGTAATTAGGGTAATCACATTCTATTTTTATCAGAACTCCTGGAAAATTCTACAGGGTTTTCTTAAATATATATTTCAGTTCAGTTCAGTTCAGTCGCTCAGTCGTGTCCGACTCTTCGCGACCCCATGAATCGCAGCACACCAGGCCTCCCTGTCCATCACCAACTCCCGGAGTTCACTCATACTCACGTCCATCGAGTCAGTGATGCCATCCAGCCATCTCATCCTCTGTCGTCCCCTTCTCCTCTTGCCCCCAATCCCTCCCAGCATCAGAGTCTTTTCCAATGAGTCAACTCTTCGCATGAGGCAGCCAAAGTACTGGAGTTTCAGCTTTAGCATCATTCCTTCCAAAGAAATCCCAGGGCTGATCTCCTTCAGAATGGACTGGTTGGATCTCCTTGCAGTCCAAGGGACTCTCAAAAGTCTTCTCCAACACCACAGTTCAAAAGCATCAATTCTTCGGTGCTCAGCATATATGGTAAAATTATATAGTTCCTATTTTAGAGTGTGAATTCAGTCATTCCTAATAAATCTATGAAGTCCCAAAGTAAAGACCCCTCGTCTCAGTGCTGCTCATGGGTTGCGGCCTCGACACAGGGGGTCCTACCTGCCTGCAATAGTGTAGACTAGAACAAGAGCCAAGGTCACTGTCCTGGGTTTGCCAAAGAATCCACCTGCCAATGCAGGAGACACAAGAGACATGGTTTCCATCCCCGGGTCAGGAAGAGCCTCTGGTGGAAGAAACGGCAATCCATTCCAATATTCTTGCCTGGAAAATCCCATGGCCACAGGCGCATAGCAGCTCACAGTCCATGGGATCACAAAGAGTTGGACATGACTAAGTGACTGAGCACACACACATGCACACACACAGCTGAAAAAGGTGGCCCCGAGGCAGAACCTTGGGTGGGAGGATGTATCAGGAAGTGTATGCGATTTCCCTCAAATTGTCCTAAACATTTCCTATGTCCAGAAGCACATACTAAAGGCAAGTATGTCAAGTGATATGTAATATACTAGAAGAGACTTCTCATAGAAAGTTGGAGAACTATATATCTGAATTGGTTTAAATATAATCCTTCTTAAAGACAGGAAGATGACTAGTGATTTATTAAAATAACTCCCCACAGTAATACATATAAACCATTTCAAACAGAAGCACCCTGTTTTCTGAATGCCCTATAAACACAATCTATGTGCTTTCCTTATAAGCTTCTGTAGCATTTAACAGCTCTTCCCAGTTCTGATATCACCAGCAATAGAAGTGGTAATACTAGAAGTTCCACTTCTAATCTCCAACTCTTTCTCAACTTTTTTGAAGGTCATAGACCTTGTTGAGAATCTTCTGAAAGTCACGGACATCCTCCTCAGTGTGGTGGACTGATGTACATATTTTGATTAAATACAAATAAATATTCATAGCCTAATTATAAAATATAAAGAATGGCTGCTATGTATTTAATTGTACTCTCTCAAAACTCATATGTTGAAGTCTAATTGCCCCGTTGTCAGAACATGAACTTATGCACAGAGAGGGTCTTTATAGAAGTGATCAAGCAAAAGTAAGGTCTGCAGAATGGGTCCTGATCCAATTTGACTGACGCCCGTATACAAAAGGGAAATTTGCACACAGAAACAGACAAGGGGAGACCAAGGACAGGTGCACAGAGAGAAGACTGTCATCTATGAGCCGAGGATACAGACCTGGAATGGACCCCCCTTGCAGCTTTTGGAAGGAACCAGTCTTACTTGGACTTCTGCCCTTCAGAACTGTGAGACAGTAAATCCCTGTTGTTGAAGCTGCCCAGTCCTTAGAAATGATACAACAATCTTGTGAGGTTCTTTCATGTTGATATGTGTACCTGGAGTTTGTTTCCAGTACTGTCCGAGCATGCCAGAATTTATGTGTCTGCTCTGTTGCTGGTGGATTATTTGCAAAGCTTTGCAATGTTGAATGATGCCGCCATGAACATAGTAATACATGTGTCCCAGTGGGTATGTATATGAGTTTCTCTAGATGCCCAGCACAGGAATTGCCAGATCAAAAGCTATATGTTTTTATCCAGGTTGTTTGAAAAGTGAATGGGTCAATTTTTATACTCACCACCAGTATATACAGGGCTCCTGCTTCTCAAACTTGCCAAAACTTAATATCATCAGAGTTTTTTTCACTCTTACAAATAAGCCTGGTGTCAGACTGTATCTCATTAGATGGATAGAGAGACAATTTCATTGACTGACTTACATTTAATATTACTATCATCAGTATTTATGACTTTTATGTATTGACTTTTCAACTCATAAAAAAATCATGTGGTATGATTTAATGTGAATATCTTCTATCTCAAAAGCTGTTTATGAGATGAGCTTAGTTCCAAATGAGAGAGTTTGTTAGCAGCCTTCCCAACACCATCCACCCTCAGTGACTCCCCAAGATGCTCATCTCCACGTAGAATTCTATGTTCAAGGTAGTGGTCACCATGGCAAGATGCAGGCATGAATAGGAGAGCGTGTGGAAAACAAGTGCTATGCTGATGTATTTTTACATCAACGTAGTAGATGTGAATTCACCCTCATGGCTATAATTTCTTATTATTTTATAACTTGGTATAGTGAGGAATAGGGTTTTTTTCCTTTATTGTTTTGATGATGATAAAGTAGAAATATAGCATAAGTAATTTGAGAGAGACAGAGAGCATACAGAAAATATGCATATAAAGCTATAATCTCATCATCAGAGAAGATGGCTTTTAAAATTCACATGGAGGGACTTCCCTGGTGGCCCAGTGGTTAATATTCTGCTTTCCAGTGCAGGGGATGTGGATTCGATCCCTGGTGGGGGAGCTACAATGCTACGTGCTACGTGGGGCAGGACAGTAAGTGGCGCTAGAAAACTTGAACGTGCTAAGTCGCTGCAGTCATGCCCAACTCTTTGTGACACCATGGATTATAGCCCACCAGACTACTCTGTCCCTGGGATTCTCCAGGAGAGAATATTGGAGTGGGTTACCATTTCCTCCTCCAAAGATCTTCCTGACCCAGGGATCAAACCCACATCTCTTACTTGTCCTGCACTGGCAGGTGGGTTCTTTACCACTAGCGCCATGTGGGGAAGACCTTAGAAAACTTGAATATCTCTGTGCAAAAAACCCCAGCAACACCTGATCAGACCTTGCAGGATATACAAAGATTAACTCAAAATGGATCACAGTCCTAAAGGTGAAAATAAATAATAAAATTCAGGTGTGCATCGCAGTTGATAGCCCCCAAAGGTGGCTGCCATCAATGTCTTTTCATTGTGAGGTGCACTCCCGCTCTCCCCACCCGCACTGAGCAATCTGACCTTGTGCCCTACCCTGACCCATGGATCGGGAAGAAGCAATGCTGTGCCAGCTTTGGGTCTAGCCTTTAGGAGATCTGGAAGGTTCCGCCCTTTCTCCAGGGAGGAGTGAAGCAGTCACCACATGAAAGCCCCAACCACCCTGGCCCACTGAGATGCTGAGACGCCTTAGCCAGCCCTGTGGAGGGGCCATGCCAGGGAAGCACAGCCCCAGACTTGCGGGCAGAGGCTTCGGGACCGGAAGCCACGCCCAGCCCCCGCTGGACAGTCACGTGAGGGGCCCACCCGACCTCGGCCAACGCCGTCACGCTGCAGGACCACGAGGCGTCACCACCAACGGGGCTCTCGGCAGCTGAGTCTCTGGGGCGGACCGGTCCACGGGGACAGGCAGCCCAGGCGTGCCCCACACAGGCGCTCCCCGCACACGCGGGTGCATCCCTGTGAGCATACTAGACTCTGCGTGTGTCTCTAGAAGCATTTCCACTTGCAGTGACTCTCCCCGGTCCTCGGTCAGGTGACCTTTCAGTAGCTCCACACTGTGTCCTCGTGAGGCCACACGCGCTGATCCCGGGCAGGCAGGTGGCTTCCCCATTGTCCCCACTACACCTGCTTTCTAATGAGCGCTCTTGTAGGTAAATCTGTATGGCACGAATACCTCACCCCATCCTTTGCATGAATTCTGGACATGTAGTGAGAGCCTCCGAGGGTTAAGCGTTGTTGATGGTTCTAGTCAAATTACCTTGAAAAAAACTGTCTCAACTCCCCTCCCACCAGCAGTGGACGAGGGTGCTGTTCTCCACGCTTGTGAGCTAAGGATGCGTGTGCTTTTTAAATTAGTCTCCTTTGATTTGGCCGATGAGAAATCGCCTCTCGCTGTTGTTTTAGTTTGCCTTTCATTATAGAGGGTTAGTACTTTCTCCCTGAGGGTGAGATGCCTGCGGTCACCGCACTCTGCTGCCCAGACCACGTGACAACGTCCTACACAAGGTCGTCTGACAGTCAAGGACAAACAGAGAAGGCTACGAGGAAAACCGCACGATGGAAGGAACACGTTAATACACGATGACAGGGGTAATTTAAGAGTAAGGCCTAAAGAGTCATAATCAATTTTTCTGACAGAAGAATTTCACAATCCATTGATTTAAAATCACATGGATGGATGGACCATGTTTCTAGAGCATTTGTACCTGCCACTTACATTTGCTACCTATGTTTATAGGAAACTGCCACTTCTTGGCAAATCATTAATTGGGAAAATAGCATTTCAACCCGATTAAACTTCTAAAACTTATTTTATGCTCTGAACTTTCAGTAATAGGAACTAATTCTCAAATTCCTGAGATAACTGCATCATCTGAAAGCATCCCCATAATGCCTGGTACATGGTCAGTGTTGGTTTCTGTTGTTCACTATTAAACTCCATGATTGCGTAAAGAGAACACAGAATTCTGAAGTTGCACGGTCATTCCAAAAAAGAGTTGTAAAATCTTCCAAACCAAAGGGGTAGTTTTTGTCTCCTGTATAATTTAACACAAGTTGGAAAAAAGGAATAGGCACATTTTGAAAAGCATCAAATATGTCAGAAATGGAAGAAAACACTGTACCATCTCTATATTGTAGGCTCTAATGCAGTTTCTGATTATTCTAATAACTCACTTTTATGGACAGACCAAGTTATTATCAAAGAAAATGATATCCTGTTAATGTCTTATTAATAACAATTACATCTTCTCTTCAAAAATTGATATATAAGACAATTCAATTGGTTCAGAAAGTTACAACTTCAACAGTATCATTTGCTTGGAAGTGTTCTGGTCTCAGTATGTCCTTAATTACTGTAATTCTCTTCCTTGTTTGAGTCTGAAATTACACTGCTGATACCGCTTTAGTGACAAAAGCACTTTCAACAGACAGAAAATCTCCGATATGGCTTGTGAGTCTCTTTTGATTGGAAGCTTGTTGACTGCAGCTGCAATATTTCTGAGTTAAGCTATGCTCATAAGTTCTCATTTTCGCTAGAACATTTCAGACTCCGTTGTTTTGATTGCGATATTGTCCACCAGGATGGGCTTGTGATTAATTCACATTATTAAGATGACTAACGTGCCTTTCAGATGGCAGTTGAAAACCCACAGCAAGAACAGCCTTGAGAGTGATCTGCCTGCAGATGGAGGGGGAGTGAAGGTTATGTCCTCTTTCCTTCTGTAATTCAGCAGGACCGAACAGTATGCACTTGGCATCTGGCAGGTCATCGTGGTTTCTGGAGGACCCTGCAGTGAGTGTTCCTGGTATTCCCAGGAAGAGCAGGTGATGAGGCCTGGCCACAGCCAGTCACTGATGGGGTAAACAAAGTGGAGTCCCAGATGGAAGGAAGTCGAGAGCAGGGACTCTCATAGAAATAAACCTGAGATTCCTGCTGAGCCCACTGCATCTTTGGAATCCCACCCACGTCCTGAGTTAGGGGGTGGCTCTCGCAGACACTCTGCATTGTGCAAGAGTCCACTCACCCAAGTGGACTCACAGCATTATTATATTTTATTATTTTTACTTTTAAGAGTTTGAATTAAATTTTTTAAAAAAATGCACGTAGACACAAATGTGTTGGTACCACCTACTTAAGCTCATATAAGGGTTGGGTTGGGCACATCTCACACCCAGAAGCCACTCACTTGCCAACATCACGAGGGGGCAAGAGCTAACAAGCCTGAAAGAAACCAGGCCAGAGGGAGACCATCAAGCAGATGCCCCCAGGAAATGAGCTTGTTGGGTAAACAATAGCTCGGAACACTTCCCCAGCATCTCCAAGCCTACACTCGGGAGCTCCAGGACTCTGCTGTATCATTAACTCATTCACCTGGAAACCAGGATGACCATGGGACCCCGAATACAAAAGCCACAGGCCACCCCTGCCCGTCTCACTGCCATCTCGGGGGTCGTGCTGACAGGCATCGAGAAGCCAAAGAAAGCTTCTCCTCTGTGGCTCTAAAGTGACCCTCCCAAGTCCCTTTGTCAGCTTCGGGTATAACCGACCTACAGCTTGAATGACAAATCATTTTTTTAACTGGATGTTCTTTCACCATCTTTAAATATCATTCTTTATTTGAGTTGCTTATTCTGGATAATGCAAAACCATAAAATCTGGAACCAGAAGATGTGGGCTCAACTCCTGGCTTTATCACTCTCTGTCTGTGTGATGGGAAGTGACTTAATCTCCCTGGATCTCTATCTCCTCCTTTAAAAATAGAGAGGACAGTAATATCAAGCAACTATTTCCCTTGCCACCTACTTTTCAAAGCCTTCTCCAATTGCCCAAGACGGAATTAGTTTGAGCGGCCCTTGCTTTATTTCTCTGTCCTAACAGTAGACCCTGTGATGGCCCATTTCATGTGTTGATTGGACTGGGACACAGATACAAAGACAATTAGTCAAACATGATTCTGCCTGTGTCATGAAGATGTTTCTGGATGCAATGGACATTGGAACCAGAACACTGAGTAAAGTGGATGATCCTCCCCGTGAGGCTGGGCCCCATACAGTCACTGGAGGCCTGTACAGAACGAAGGAGCAACCCTCCACCGACTGCCTGCCTTTGGATTGGAACATTGGCTTTTCCCCAGCCTTTGGACTCGAACTGAAACATCAGCTCTTTCTGGGTCTTGACCCTGGGGATTTGCAGGTCTTGGGCCATCTCCACCTCCATAATCATATGAGTTAATTCTCTATTATATAATCCCTTTTTGTATAAGTGCCTATCCTACCAGTTCTATTTCTCCAGAGAACCCTGACAGTAGACACGATATAATTCTCTGTGCATTCTGGTTTTTTCCATCAGCCTGTAAGGGCTTCGAGGGCAGAGACTGTCTCACAATTATAAGCACACAGCACAACCCCGCCCCAGAGCAACTGCTCAATAAACATCCAATGAATAAATGACTGTCTTTCATATAAATAAAATAGTCATAAGTACTTTGAAAATGGTACATACAACTCTACACAAGAATTAGACCTTTCTCCATATTGGTCCCCAAACTCACTCTTCCTAGAGAAAATCAAATCAAACTGAGATTCACTTATTCTAATCTTTTCAATATTCCATTAATCTTGACTCTTTCATCATGAAGGATTGCCTTTTATGGGTGTGGCATTGTTCCAGGCACCAAGGCAAATGATGCAGACAAGATCCTTGAGAGTCTATTCTAGTCCGGAGGAGAGAAGCAAACTTTAAACAAGTAAACACATAAGTAAACAATATGGTCAGCAGTAATGACCAGACCCCCCGAAGCAAACAATGCAGCCATCCTGGGTGTAAGGGCCACATTCTCTTGGACCGTCAGCTTCCCCGCTAATGAGAACCCTCTTCTGTTTTTCCCAGTATTTCCTGAGCCCAATTTCAGTTCCTTCCACCTCAGAAAGGAGTTTTAAGCAAAGTCTGAATTCATTCAAATTAATTGTTCTAAAACAGAATTTTGATCACATTATTCTCTTGCTTAAAAAGCTGTGTTGGTTTCCCTTTTTCTACAGAAAAATGTCCAA
This sequence comes from Tragelaphus eurycerus, assembly GCA_935064755.1. Taxonomy (NCBI): domain Eukaryota; kingdom Metazoa; phylum Chordata; class Mammalia; order Artiodactyla; family Bovidae; genus Tragelaphus; species Tragelaphus eurycerus. The sequence continues at coordinate 7,920,387 of CAKXYN010000074.1, forward strand.
GTGCCTTATTGGCATTTCTCTTCAGTTTGTTCTAAAATCGTCTGCATTTTTCCAGCTTGTTTGTCTTTGGATTTGCTGCCCAACTTCACTTTCGTGAACACCCCCTCCCTCATCCCCAAGCCACCAGAACACCATTCTCACTTCCTCTGACCTTCATGTTCACCCATCAGCAGAGTCCATCATTTAAGATCCAGATAAATGATCTTTGATATCCGTTACCTTCCTCATAAATATTAATCCTTTCCCTTCATGGCTAGAAGAAAACATCTACCCCTTCAAGGCTCATAGCACTTGGTTGAAAAATCCCTTATGACATTTTTCTGGCTTTGCCTGGTATTATCATTTTTAGGGACATCTCACATCCTCCATCTGGATTATTATTTCCTTAGAAGAACAAATTGTTTTATCCAATTATGTGTTTCCCATAGTCCAGTACAAAATAGTGTTCAATAAACATCTGCTGAATAGATGAGTTTGGTGGATAAACAAATGGCCCAGCAAATACAGATGAAGCAGTCCAAACTTTTTTGTATTTTCCTACTTCAACTGCTGGTATTTTATTTATAATAAGTCATATAGATACATGAATCACTCCTTATGGAGTCTAGTAATAAGTAGTCATCACAGAAGTTCTGAAAGTAAGAATAACTTCTTATCAAGACGGATCGTTTTGGTGACAATACAGAAAATTATGTGCTGGGCGTAATTATGAGCCATTTCCTACAACAAAAAACGTAAGTAATTTTGAAGTTCTGTGTTACAAAAAAAAATTTAAGTTTTTGACTCTGGTCAAAACTTGCACAATTACCAGTTAACACTTCCTGGCAATAAGACTCCCATGACTCTAAAGGTAGCATCCGGGTTTGAACATCCCTCCAGGTGCCAGGGTGGGTAGCCCAGTGGATGGTCAGCATGGTGGTGATGCTGCCTTAGGTCATGGGGCCCCAGGGGAGCAAACACATGGTCCACAGGGGACCACAGCCCCACGAGGAACCCTCGTCAAGACCCGGAGAACTTCTCAGCTCTCCATCTGCTGCTCCACAGAATCATCAACAAGTAAAATACTCGAGGCATAAACTTTAGGGATATTTTGTTTCACAACATGAGATAATTGATGTGTTGCCTATAAATAAGGAATGAGCTGGGAAAGACTGAAGGCAAAAGGAGAAGGGGACAGCAGAGGATGAGATGGTTAGATGGCATCACTGGCTATGAATCTGAGGGAACTCTGGGAGATAGTGAAGGACAGGAGAGCCTGGTGTGTTATAGTCCATGGGGTCACAAAGAGTTGGATGGACATGACTTAGCAACTGAACAACAACAAAGAAATATGCAGAAAAATACATACTTGCATTCATGACACTCTAGTTAAAAGCTGAAAACTAGGTATACATTTGGTAGTATGAATGCATGTGTGCTCAGTCACTTCGGTGGTGTCTGACTCTTTGCAACTCTATGGACATAGCCCACCAGGCTCCTCTGGCCATGGGATTCTCCAGGCAAGAATACTGGAGTGGGTTGGCATTTCTTCCTCCAAGGGATCTTCCCGACCTAGGGATCATACCTGAGTCTCTTACGTCTCCTGCATTAGTAGGCGGGTTCTTTACCACTAGTTCTATGAAGCGATGATCCCAAAAAGGTAAGGAGCATCACCATTTAGGTGAATTAAAGACAGAAAAATCACCATCTATTTGACAAAGTTAAATGTAGATTTAAGGGTAATCAACCTGGGAAGGCAATGGCACCCCACCCCAGTACTTTTGCTTGGAAAATCCCATGGACAGAGGATCCCGGTAGGCTCCAGTCCATGGGGTCGCTAAGAGTCGGACACGACTGAGTGACTTCACTTTCACTTTTCACTTTCATGCATTGGAGAAGGAAATGGCAGCCCACTCCAGTATTCTTGCCTGGAGAATCCCAGGGACGGGGGAGCCTGGTGAGCTTCCGTCTATGGGGTCGCACAGAGTCGGACACGACTGAAGCGACTTAGCAGCAGCAGCAGCAGCAGCAGCAAGGGTAATCAACAAGAATAAGGATCTACAGGGGTGAAAACAGGTGATGAAGGGTAACAGTTTCATAATACAACATGAAGTAATGTGGGTGACAGAATGATGCCTTAGAGTAAAACCCAGAAAGGGGCACGTATGGACCCATTGCAAACCTGTTATCACCTGAGGAATGAGGTTAACCTAACTCTCTGCCAATAGAACCAAAAATGACTGCTTTTTGAGGGATGCTGAACTTAGATTCCTTTACAATTATCTTTAAGTTCTCAATCCACGTTAAAGAAATCATAACTAGAAACCACAGTTGATGAACTGTGCTGTGGTTTATGCAAGAAACACAACACAGACATGCAACCTGCACTCAGAGAAGAAGCCCAGAGCTTACTCAAACCCATGTCCATCACGTCAGGATGACATCTCATCCTCTGTCATCCCCTTCTCCTCCTGCCTTTAATCTTTCCCAGCATCAGGGTCTTTTCAAATGAGTCAGCTCTTCTCATGAGGTGGCCAAAGTATTGGAGTTTCAGCTTCAACATCAATCCTTCCAATGAATATTCAGGACTGATCTCCTTCAGAATGAACTGGTTGGATCTCTTTGCAGTCCAAGGGACTCTCGAGAGTCTTCTCCAACACCACAATTCAAAAGCTTCAATTTGTTGGCGCTCAGCTTTCTTTATGGTCCAACTCTCACATCCATACATGACTACTGGCAAAACCATAGCTTTTCTTCAGTTAACTACCCAAATATCAGATAGCTTCCGGTTGTGGGTTTCTTCTGTGCTGGTTATTCTACAGCGTGCAGAATTTGAGGTTTTCAACTGTGTCTTATCTGTGTGGCAGGATCCAGTCTATGCCCTGAAGAAAATGGGAGCTTTAGAATGCATTTTCCTGTCCTTCACCATGTCCGGGAGTTTGCTCAAACTCATGTCCACTGAGTCAGTGATGCTATCTAAACATCTCATCCTCTGCCGCCCCCTTCTCTCTCCTGTAGATACAGTGCCAAGGTGGAGGATAAAGATGCTTTCCTTTGGGGTCTAAAACTCCTCAATCTATACCTTTCATGGGAATCCTTCCCCCTTGATGCCCCTCAAGCCCTGCTCAGCTGACCTCTCTGTGCCCGGCCCAGTGGAGACCCCTCCTGCCCCTTCTTTTCCCCACACCAACCACTTTGTGGGTCTTGCAAATGATGGACATTCTATCTTTCCCATGCTCCTGCTAAAACACGTGATCAAAATGATAAGGCCACCACCTTTGATTTATCAAATGCTTTCATCTTCCCCAAGGCACCTGCCCACTGGAGGCATCCTTGCATTTATTCTTTCCAGGGGCCTTAGGGCCCTCTGAGTCACAGTGAGCAAACAGTGATGAGAACCAAAGGCCACATCAAAGGAAAAAATGGAGACAGTGGATAATAAAGCTATAAATGGAAAGCCTTGGGACTTCACCATCCAAGACATCTATTGGCTTTTCAAATATAAAATAGCAATTATCTCCTCAACCTGCATTAAGTACAAGAGGGTTAAAAAAAAAAAACTTGCCAAGCTGGTAAAAACAGACCACTGTATGTTCAGAAGTAACAGCCAGGAACATGCTACCCAGTAAATCAATTCAGGCTGTGGCTGCAAACTAACAATGGATTCATGCATTTGTTCATTAAGTAAATTACATTTTTATTGGGCATTTACTGTGTGCCAGGCACTGTGGTTTATAAGGGCTCCAGGGGGAAGGAAGCTGCTCAAATATCTCATCTGCCTCTCCCCTTCAGCAATGCTCTTCATCCAACGCTGGACCAAGCCTCCCAGCATCCCCAGAAACAGATGTGGTAAATGACCCTGCCTGGGGGGAGCCAGCACCCCAATTCTAGCATCAGCTTATACTGCATTTGCAGTAGGAATGGCTGGTGAATGGGAGAGGGAGCCCTAGGAGTTTCAGAAATCTAAGGGCAGATTATTAGATGTTTTCCAACATTTTCATCTAAGTTCCCATATTTCTACTGCAGAGCTGTTGTTGTTCAGTTGCTGAGTTGAGTCTGACTCTTCGTGGTCCCACGGACTGCAGCACACCAGGCTTCGCTGTCCTTCACCACCTCCTGGAGTTTGCTCAGACTTATGTCCATTAATGTGGTGATGCCATCCAACCATCTCATCCTCTGTCATCCCCTTCTCCTCCTGCCCTCAATCTTGCCCAGCATCAGGGTCTTTTCCAATGAATCAGCTCTTCTCATCAGGTGGCCAAAGTATTGGAGCTTCAGCTTCAATATCAGTCCTCCCAATGAATATCCAGGGTTGATTTCCTTTAGGATTGATTGATTTGATCTCCTTGCAGTCCAGGGGACTCTCAAGAGTCTTCTCCATCACCGCAATTCAAAAGCATCAATTCCTCACTGCTCAGCTCTCTTTATGGTCCAACTCTCACATCCGTACGTGACTACTGGAAAAACCAGAGCTTTGACGATGCAGACCTGTGTCACGGAAGTGATGTCTCTGCTTTTTAATATGCTGTCTAGGTTTGTCATAGCTTTCCTTCCAAGGAGCAAGCGTGTTTAAATTGCATGGCTGCAGTCATCGTCCTCAGTGATTTTGGAGCCCAAGAAAATAAGATCTGTCATTGTTTTCACTTTTTCCCTTTCCAGTAGAGTCCTATTTTCAGAACTCATTTCAAGATTCCTGAACTGATGCAAATGCCCTTGAAATGCATCTCTAACTAGAGCAGCAGTAACTGAGTCACAGTGCGGCGCTCACAGCAAACCCACTAGTTCATCCATCACCTAAACTGGCACCTAGTAAGGATGGGCCCCAGGTGGCTAAGGGCAGCTCTTGTCTTCATGAGGTTCTGTAGTTCTTCCCAGTCATACCTGGAAGTGACAGCAGAGTTCTGAGTATGAGATCTGAGGACCCAGTCATACACCACTGGTCACCTGCTCACAGCAGGATCAGACCTGGTTTTGCATCCATTCTAAAGCTGCGGCTGCTAAGTCGCTTCAGTCGTGTCCAACTCTGTGCGACCCCATAGATGGCAGCCCACCAGGTTCCCCCATCCCTGGGATTCTCCAGGCAAGAACACTGGGGTGGGTTGCCATTTCCTTCTCCAATGCATGAAAGTGAAAGTGAAGTCACTCAGTCATGTCTGACTCTTAGCGACCCCATGGACTGCAGCCCACCAGGCTCCTCCTTCCATGGGATTTTCCAGGCAAGAGTACTGGAGTGGGGTGCCATTGCCTTCCCCGCATTCTAAAGCTATGTAGAGTCATTTCTTCAAATCAAAGAACAAGGGACCTAGTGTGGTCTAATATGTGATAATCTCACGTACAGAGCAAAAGATATCACAGCAATCTCATTGTCCTCTTGTTGGACAATCTATATAAATTTATATCCTCAAACTTAGATCACAGACACCTCCTCAATCAAGTCATTCTATTTGTTATGTTCACATCCTTTATTAAGACTTTCAGATGTGAGGGATTGGCATGGAAGGGCTGGGGGAGGGGGCTGTCTGAAGGTCAGAGGTCTGTTCTTTCACAGTGTTCTTCAGAATTTCCAGCTGATGCAGTAAATGAGATTACAGGTGTATGTATATTTACATCTCCCTGCGGGAGATCCAAGAAGGAGGAGATATATGTACATATATAGCTGATTCACTTCTTATATAGCTAATGCAATGTTGTAAAGTAGTTATACTCCAATTAAAAACTAATAAATGCATACATATATATCTCTTTACAAAAATAAATAAAAATAAAGCATTCAAACTTTACATAAACTACAATCAGGAAATCACTATGTAGTATGTCTGTGAAATATGGTATGTCCTTAATAAAGAACAGTAGAGATCTTAAAATCTAACATACATAGAGGATGGATAATAGATGCATAGATAGATATGGATGGAGATATGATTATATATATTGATGACAGTTTTAACTGACATATGAACTATTTCAAGCATAGTCACTTGGTCACTTCATACTAGTTTGCCATATTGTCTTTATATTACTGTTTTGCAAAGAGTTCTCTGTCCCTTAACCCTTTCCATCTCTCTCTACCCAAATATAACCACTTATTTGAAATTTATTATTCTTATGCATGTTTTTAATGCCTTAAAGGCATTTTTCTATGAATGCATACTTCCAAAAATATATGCAAGTTGGTTTTAAATGTTTTTAAATGTTACAATTTATGGTACAATTTAGTACCATATTCTCATGCTATGTCTTTGAGATTTATTCATGTTCATGCATGTAGCTCTGATTCATTCATTTTAACTAGTGTATTGTCTTATATTTTATGAATATACCCAATATTTTGTTCATTTTCCTATTGACGGACATACAGGATTTTTCCAATTTTTCCAATGGTGCTATCACAAACAGCACCATTATAAATATTAAGCATCTCTCCTTGTGCACTAGTCTCACTTCCACACATACTGAGAAATGGGATTGCTAAATTGTTGTCGTTCACTCACTCAGTCATGTCCAACTCTCTACGACCCCATGGACTGTGGCACACCAGACCTCCCTGTCCTTCACCATCTCCCAGAGTCCACCCAAAGTCATGTCCATTGAATTAGTGATGCCACCCAACCATCTTGTCCTCTGTCATCCCCTTCTCCTCCTGCCCTCAATCTTTCCCAGCATCAGGGTCTTTTCTAAGACTCTTAGAATTGCTAAATTCTAGAGTCTGAAATATTTAAAATTATGAGAAATGCAAAATTACTTTCCAAAGTGGTTGTATCAACCACCAGCAGACCATATGCGTTTCTAGTCTCCACGTTCTCACCAAGACTTGGAGTTGTCAGATCTTTTCATCTCTGCCAACTGGAGAGTGTGAGCTGGTACCTCACTTGGGTTTTATTTGAAGTTCCCCGATGATGCAGATCTCTGTTCATGTGTTCAGTGTCGACCTGCAGTCCCTCTCCTGTGACTTTTCTGTCCATAGTGCTTCCCAGGTGGCTCAGTGGTAAAGAATCTGCCTGCCAATGCAGGAGCCACAGGAGACACAGGTTCCATCCCTAAGTCAGGAAGATCTCCTGGAGGAGGAAATGACAACCTACTCCAGTATCCCTGCCTGGAAAATCCCATGGACAGAAGAGCCTGGTGGGCTACAGTCTATGGATTTGCAAAGAGTCGGACATCTGTCTACACCCTTTGTTAATTTCTATCAAGTTTCTGGTCTTCAGCTTATTGCTTTGAAGGAGTTTTAATATATTAAATATAATTAAAATATTTAAGTATATTTGCTTAAATATATTTAAACATTTATATTCAATAAATACTCTAATATATTTATCAGTTATATGCTTTACAAACCTCTCACAATCTTTGATTTGTCTTCTCATTTTTTTATGAATGGAAGTTTTTCTTACAGACAATTGATTTAATCCTCTTTTTCTCCTATGGCTTGTATTTTTTATGTTTTTCATTTAAAATCCATCCCTACACCAAAGTTAGATATTCTCTGATGTTTTAATTTCAAATTTGAAAGTTTGCTTATGTCTTTGGTCTACCTGCTGCTGCTGCTGCTGCTAGGTCACTTCAGTCGTGTCCAATTCTGTGCAACCCCATAGACGGCAGCCCACCAGGCTCCCCCGTCCCTGGGATTCTGCAGGCAAGAATACTGGAGTGGGTTGCCATTTCCTTCTCCAATGCATGAAAGTGAAGTCGCTCAGTCGTGTCCGACTCTTAGCGACCCCATGGACTGCAGCCCACCAGGCTCCTCCTTCCATGGGATTTTCCAGACAAGAGTACTGGAGTGGGGTGCCATTGTCTACCTAGGATATATCTTTGTGCAGACTGTCTAATTTTAATTCTGATTTTTTGCAAATGGGTATCCTGTAGTCCCAGTACAATTTATTGAATAGTCCATATTCCCCACCTGATTTATATGGCTACCTTGCCAGTAAGTTGTATACATTGTGCATTATTTTGCTTCTGTGTTCTCAGTTTTGTGTGTTTATAAATCAAGGTTTTGCCTTTGAGCTAGTTCCCACACTGTTTTAATTACTGTAGCTACAAAATAAATCTTCAAAGCATCTCCCTCTACCTGCTTCTTCAGACTTGTCTTCTCCATTCTTAAACTCGCAGCTTTCTACATGGCTTTTTAATTAGCTTATAAAATAAAACTTTTTTTCTTGCAATTAAGATTTTAATGGTATTGAATTTATAGATTAATTTATTGGGAACTGACATTATTAAGAGTCAGTCTTTCCATGTATAAAAGTGATAACTATTTATTTACATTTCTATTGATGTCTTTTGAGAGAGTTCTAAGATTTTTCCAGAAAGGTCTTACATATCCTTGGTAGGGTGTTTTCCCCAAGTACCATATAGTTTGTTTTTATTTGGGTGAATTTGGGGGCAATTACAATAAAGCATTGTTTAATTAAACTTTCTGATTGTTGGTTTTTAAAAGAATTAAATTAATTTTTACACATAGATATTTTCCCAGAAGCTTTAATGAAGTTTCTAATTTTAATAACTCCTCAGTGGGTTAGTGTGAGTTTTTGATGTAGAAAGTCATATCATTTACCAATAACAGTTTGATTACTTCTTTCTGGTCCTTATTCATTTTTTCCCCTTTTTCCAGTCCTACTGGCATGCCTTGGACCTCCACCCAAAGCATTCACACAAAGTTCACAAATGGACCAAAGTAAAGCATTTAGCAATGGATGTTTAGATTATTAAAGTATAAAGACAAATAAGAATGTGATAACCTAAAAGTCAGGATGGTGATTATCTTTAGGGAAAAGAGAAGGTGTTTGATGGAAAGGCACCGAGGACTCAGGGGCTTTATCAATATTGGGTGAGGGTCAGTGATGATTTTGAATTACAGTAATTATCAATCTGTGCATTTTTCCTTCATGCAATTTCTATATGTGTGCTACAATTTACAATTTTTTAAATGTTTTTAATTGTTTAAGAATGAATTGGACAGCATTCTCTGTCTTCATATGCTCTAGAACATTCTGTTGACAGCTAGTGGTACTCTCTGGCCCTTGAATATAACGCAAAAAAGCAGATTTAAATAGTTTGAACTTTGCATATTTAACTTATATGCAGAGTACATCATGAGAAACACTGGACTGGAAGAAACACAGGTTGGAATCAAGATTGCTGGGAGTAATATCAATAACCTCAGATATGCAGATGACACCACCCTTATGGCAGAAAGTAAAGAGGAACTAAAAAGCCTCTTGATGAAGGTGAAAGTGGAGAGTGAAAAAGTTGGCTTAAAGCTCAACATTTAGAAAATGAAGATCATGGCATCCAGTCCCATCACTTCATGGAAAATAGATGGGGAAACAGTGGAAACAGTGTCAGACTTTATTTTTCTGGGCTCCAAAATCACTACAGATGGTGACTGCAGCCATGAAATTAAAAGGCGCTTACTCCTTGGAAGGAAAGTTATGACCAACCTAGATAGCACATTCAAAAGCAGAGACATTACTTTGCCAACAAAGGTTCGTCTAGTCAAAGCTATGGTTTTTCCAATGGTCATGTATGGATGTGAGAGTTGGACTGTGAAGAAGGCTGAGCGCCGAAGAATTGATGCTTTTGAACTGTGGTGTTGGAGAAGACTCTTGAGAGTCCCTTGGACTGCAAGGAGATCCAACCAGTCCATTCTGAAGGAGATCAGCCCTGGGATTTCTTTGGAAGGAATGATACTGAAGCTGAAACTCCAGTACTTTGGCCACCTCATGCGAAGAGTTGACTCATTGGAAAAGACTCTGATGCTGGGAGGGATTGGGGGCAAGAGGAGAAGGGGATGATAGAGGATGAGATGGCTGGATGGCATCACTGACTCGATGGATGTGAGTCTGAGTGACCTCCAGGAGTTGGTGATGGACAGGGAGGCCTGGCGTGCTGCAATTCATGGGGTCGCGAAGAGTCGGACATGACTGAGCCACTGATCTGATCTGATTTTGCTGGTTTTTTTTAAAAAATATATGGGGTTTTGCTCTCTCTCGCCTCTCAACGGTAGTGCCTAAAAGGGCCGCGGCCATGTACAGCCTATTCGCTGCACCAACTGTGCCCGATGTGTGCCCAAGGATAAGGCCACTAAGAAGTTCGTCATTCGGAACATCGTAGAGGCAGCAGCCGTCAGGGACATTTCTGAAGCGAGTTTAAAAAATATATATATATATGGGGTTTTGATTACTGATTGAATTTTTAATGATTACATTCATTCTATTCATGTTCCATTTCTTATTGAATGAATTTTTGCTATATTTTTCTAAAAACTTCTTTTCTGTTGAACTAGATTAGTTCCTAATGTTCTCATGTTTGTGAGTTTCTGTCATATTGGTACTTCCGTCCACTTTTCCATTGCTATTTTTCTCTGTACCTGCCCCTCTGAGAGTGATTTTTATTTTCCTGTTTGTACTTTGTTGTGTACTTTTAAAAGTTCTTACCAAACGTGTGTATTTCTTTTATAATCCATAACAATCTAAAAAGTCTATTTCAATTTGGGGAGGAAAAACAGTCAAATGTTTGAGAATTCTTTCATAATGTGAAAAAGCACCTCACCAGGCAAAAATATCTCTCCCTAATGTACCTACTTCACAGTTTAATGTTTCACAAGTCAGGTTTGTTTAAAATGTACTTCTGTGCAGGACAGGGGCTTCCCAGATGGTGCAGTGGTAAAGAACCCGCCTGCCAGAAGGAGACGTAAAAGACAGAAGGTGCGATCCTTGGGTCGGGCAGATCCTCTGGAGGGGAGCACCATAAACCCCTCCAGTGTTCTTGCCTGGAGAATCCCAGGGACAGAGGATCCTGGTGGGCTACAGTACGTGGGGTTGCATGGAGTTGGACACCACTGAGCATGCCGTGCACATGAGCTCAGTTGATCTCGTGTGTTGAGCTGAAGAGAAAGATAAGTGAAAACATCAAACTCATAGGTCAGCATTTAACTGCCAATTTTTTTTTTCACATCTCACACACTGACGGGTTGTCAGCCTCACAATCTCTTCTCCATCTTCTGCACCGTCTGGTATTAATAGACGGTAGGACAGTTCTGCGGTGCCCGGAGTGGGGGTGCATCAGCTGTGAGGTTCCCAGGTGGTGAAAACAGGACTTACTGCAATGTCCCATAGGAAATTTCATCCCAATTACATACATCTTCCAGAGAACAGCTGTGGCTGAGGAATTTCATAAAAGCCACGTTCCCCCAAAACGAAGCCATTAACTCCTCTGGACATACGTGGCCATAAAACGTGCTGGGAGGGCAGATCTCCAGCATTCATTTGCTTCTAAAAATAACTTGCTTCATCCCATAAACAAAGCACTGCCTTTCTAAGGGATATTAGGGGTTTAATTGTTTGAGTCAAGCAGGGCGAGGATGGTAATTGCATTCACTTCTACAAATGCACTTGGACTGGACATTAGTTGACTGCTCTGTGAGGGATGACATCATCATGTGTCTTGCCCTTGGCAAACTTTAAGGAAGACTGGAGGCTTCATCAGCTCCACGTGTCTTGTCTGCGGGCTTTAGGAGGGCGCTCTCCCGGTCAGCATCCTCTTCTAGCCACCACCCTCAAGGTCATTCTGAAGGTGAACCGCAGAGTTGGAACCAGGATACAACACCCTCCACTCCCGCGCCAGGGCCCAGATGGTTCCCATGAACACTGCAGCCACAGCGCCATCACGATGCTCTCAGCTTCCTAAAACAGGCCGTTCTCAGCTGCCTTCTGCCTCCCTCGTCCACACGGCTGATGCCTCCCTCTCCAGTTCTCCTGGTTCTGTGGCTGAGGAGGAAGGAGAGAATGACGCGACAGGCTCGGCGCCATCTGCAGCTGCGTGTTATATATATATCGGATTTCCGATCCCAAGGTGGGCATCACTGACTTCCTCCCATGGAACAACTTCGCTAAGATTCCAGTTCAGCAAGCGGAGAACAGAGCTAGGAGCCTGGCTTTCATTCCTGGGGAGTTTTCGACTCCCTTATTGAAAGCTGTCCGGGAACTCTCATTTGAACTCTGAGAATTTCAGCCTTATCTTCGAGTTAAATAGATGTGGAAAGGTGAAATCAGAGGAATTACTGTTGAATCACAGACAAATTTTATTCCAGGCTGCAATGGAGTAAATGCTGTAAAAAGACAGGTAAAAAGTTGCACCCACTCTGTACTAAGTATCTGCTGTGTTGAATGGAACAACTTGGGCGAGGCGGCAGTTTGAACAGAAGCAGCTCTCTCTCCTCTGTCACAGCTATGGCCTTCCCTGTGTTTCTCAGCACTGGACCCCGTCGTCCCCCGGACTTTCTAAAGGCACACATCATTGGGTCCACTGGGATTCCTCCACTCGCCACCGGGTGATGTGTCAGACTGTACACTGCAGGTGACTCCCTGGTGGCCTTGATCTACAGCTCAGAGCTCTGAGGAAATACTTTCCCAGAAAGTTATTCCAGGTGGTGCTAGTGGTAAAGAACCCACTTGTCCATGCAGGAGACGTAAGAGGTGAAGGTTTGATTCCTGGGTTGGGAGGATCCCTTGGAGAAGGGGATAGCAACCCACTCCAGTATTCTAGTCTGGAGAAGTTCATAGACAGAGGAGCCTGGTGGGCTACAGTCCATGAGGTCACAAAGAGTCAGACACAACTGAGCAACTAACACTTCCACTTGCCCTCGGTATTCTGTCCAAGGAGCCATACTCAAGTCCTGACATGGGGCCAGGTTTCAGTCCCAAAAAGAACATTCAGGGAATAAATTCCTCCATGGCCCAACCATCCACAGATTGGCGGGGGGACACGCCGCCCACAGAAGTAATGTTCCCTGTTGCGATTAGGTTTTAACATTAAATCACAGTGACGGAGACGCGTGGTTACACTTCCTAATGTAACAACACCCTTGGGGAATAAATGTGACGGTGACATAAATCCGTGACATGACATCACACTGCTCTCTGCCTCCAGAATGAAGCTTTTAACCTTTTCCTAATACCAGTGTGGAAGGTTTTCCATTTTTGTTCTACCCTATGAAACAAAGTTTTGCCAGCTGGCGACTTTTTCCTACAGAAAGCTTTGAGAATCTCTTTAAATAGTAGTTATAGGACTCCCCTGGTGGTCTAGTGGTTAAGAATTCGCCCACCAATGCAGGGGACACGGGTTGGATCCCTGGTCTGGGAAGATCCCACGTGCCACGGAGCAGCTAAGCCTGTGTGCCCCAACTACCGTAGCCTCTGGCTCCAGAGCCTGTGCTCCACAAGGGAGAAGTCATCACTGTGCAAGCGCCTAGTAGCCCCACCTTTCCACAACTAGAGAAAGCTTGCCTGCAGCAATGAACACCCAGCACATCCAAAAATAAATAAAACAACAGTTTTTTTTAAAAAAAAATTGTTAAAGTAGTTATAAATGTACTGTAATCATCTTCTCCTGCAAGAGAAGGGCGTGCCCAGCTGACAATCCAGCATCAGGCCAGCCTGTCAGGGCCGCATGAAGAGCACACCGTGAACTGAAGCATCAGCTCTGCCACCAAGCTGCTATAGAAACAAACCTCTCTCACCTGACCATTCGCTCCACTTAAGCAGAATGGAGATCATCGGGGCAAATGAGCAATTTAGCAGTGGAACTGTGGCCAACAGAATCATCACATAAAGGATCTCCTTCTGGGAAAATGGGTGGATTGTAAATGGGCATTTGTAAATCTGTTCAAGATACCACTTAGTTCCATGACAACTGCAATTTCTTCCGCCCTAACAGGAGGCAAGAGGTCAATGTGCATTGGAAAAGCACAAGAACTAGGGGCTACAGACGGCCACTGGGGTGTAGGCTGTATGTAGATAAAAGATCAAATAATTTTTATTGCGGGCTGCATAGTCCAGTGACGTCAGAATTTAACAGCACGCTGCAGTGAAGAGGTACTCAACACATTAAATCAATACAGAATGTTTTCACCCCATCATTTTAACCCTGAGGGTGTTTAGACTCTATTCACCAATAAAAACATTTCCCTTAGAATTTAGCAACATTAAATTCCATTAAACCAGCATAATACTTTGATCAGCTTTCTAGAGCACACAAGCAAACTGGGCGCATTTTTTCACTTTCATCAGAAACAATCCCTTTCCATACATATTTCACTGCACAAATTTAATTTCCTGATTTTTTGAGTCCCTATCAAATTTAACAAATTAACATTTTTTTTTTTTGCCACCAAGCATTTTCTTACAAGCTCATTATTTCTTCCAAGTCTAATGTTCTTATGTGAAGATTTAGCTACTATCAGTTGTATTTTGGGTTTTCTATTTCTACCAAATCTGAATTTCCCTAATAACGTATGCAATCAAAACATCACTGCAGCTGAAATGGTCAAGTCCAGATATTCTGCTTTATTTATGCATATATTATATAAATAGACTTCCCTTTTTTCTCATGGGCATAATCATCCATGAGTGACTGAAATCCCCTTAGTAGCTCAAATCACTCCTCAGCTTTCTTTGGTTGATGCTTTGAGACTTGCCTCGGCTTCCCTGTAAAAGCCACCCCTGGGAGGACCCAGTGGAAATCAGGCTGACTCTGGGCATCTCTAGGGGGTAGGGGACTATGGCCAACGAGTGACATTCCTCTTCTCTACAGGTACTCAGAGGCAGGCGTTGGCATGACACAGGGAGGGATGCTCAGCAAGAGTTATCAGGAAAGGGACTACATTCCCTTGACAATGAGGATCGTGTTTCTAGAAGAGTTCAAAAGGGTGCCTGAGTCCAGTGCCTGTCAGTGACCTCAACACACAGAAATACTGCTCAGGCTGTCTTTCTAAAATAGTGGTTGTCATTGTTGTTGTTTAGTCACTAAGTTGTATCTGACACTTTTGTGACCCCACGAACTGGAGCCAGCCAGGCTCCTCTGTCCATGGGATTCCCCAGGCAAGAATACTGGAGTGGGTTGCCATTCCCTTCTCCAGGGAATCTTTCCAACCCAGAGATCGAACCCGAGTCCCCTTCCTTGGCAGGTGGATTCTTTATCACTGAGCCACCAGGGAAGCTCCTCATACTGTCTCCCAGAAGCGTTCTTATTTTGCTGTTCACATTTTTATCTACAGTCTAGCAGGGATGTGTTTCTGGGTGTGGTGTGGTGGGTCCACTTTTCTTTCCTCCGGACAGCCACCTAGTCATCCCAGCATCAGCCATTAAAGCCCACTCTTCTCCTCTGCTCTGAGCCACCCGTACCATCAAACTTGTCTCTGAGTTCTGTCTTCTGCTCCATTTGTCCATTCTTGCCTTGCACCAAAGGGCAGGCTCATACCTCCTGGCTTTACACCAAGCCTTCCTCGTGGTAGAGCAGGCCCTGCCTCCCTGGCTTCTTCACAGTGACTGAGTTACTCTGAGTCTTTCCATTGGTATATACTGGTTTCACTGATTTAAGGCATCAGTTCAGTTTAGTTCACTCAATTGTGTCCCACTCTTTGCGACCCCATGGACTGCAGATCCAGGCCACCCTGTCCATCACCAACTCCTGGAGTTTACTCAAACTCATGTCCATTGAGTCAGTGATGCCATCCAACCATCTCATCCTCTGATGTCCCCTTCTCCTCCTGCCTTCAATCTTTCCCAGCATCAGGGTCTTTTCCAATGATCAGCTCTTCACATCAGGTGGCCAAAGTACTGGAGCTTCAGCTTCAGCATCAGTCCTTCCAACATTCAGGACTGATCTCCTTTAGGATGGACTGGTTTGATCCCCTTGCAGTCCAAGGGACTCTCAAGAGTCTTCTCCAACACCACAATTCAAAGGCATCAATTCTTTGGCACTCAGCTTTCTTCAAGGTCCAACTCTCTATCCATACGTGACCACCGGAAAAACCATAGCTTTGACTAGACAGACCTTTATTGGCAAAGTAACATCTCTGCTTTTTAGTATGCTGTCTAGGTTGGTCATAACTTTTCTTCCAAGGCATGAAATAGGTGTACAAAATTCTTTCCATTTTAAATGTCTGCTTCAGGAAAGGCATAACTCTTTTAAACAGCTGTATCCTCGGATTAGGCAGAAATGGCTTAATTATATGTATTTATTTACATGATGCTAACTACCTACCTGATGACATTTTCTCAGGTCTTAGATGTCCCCGATGGCCCTTCTGCCTCCCAGAGCCACAGGACGTGTGGTATAATATAGAACACGTACACGGCACCAGTTAAGGCACCAGCTTCAGACAGGGGCGAGTCACGGCTGTGTGTACCTGTGGGTATTTACCCTCTGAGCCTTGGCTCCTTACCGTATGAGGTCATCATCGTACCATCTGCCCCACAGGTTGATTAAAAAGCCACAGGTAAAGCTTGTTGCACAGTGCCTGGCACACAGTAAGCTCCCGCTCTTTAGTGAAAGTTTTTATTAATCATGGTGAATGTCTCAGTTTCTCCTCAGGCAGCATGAAGTCAGGGAGTGAGCACAGGTGTTTCATCTCAAGTCCGCAGACACTTTCCTGAAGCAGACATTTACAATGAATGTATTCCGTACACCCATTTCACTGTGACATACCTCTATGTCAATCAGCAAACACGCACACTTGCCCTCGGGGCAGGTCCCGGGGTAGTTCACTGTGTCCCCCTCCAGGGTGGAGAGAGAAGTCAGAAGGTAACTCAGGCAAGTGGTCGGGGCTGAGGCTAGGCCAGTTCAGGAAGACTCTAAGATCCGACGTTTGGAGAGCAATTCCCAGTTTCTACATGTTCTAGGAGCAGGCACGCATCCTGTGCGTCCTTTTCCAGAGCAGAGCATCATGTTACGTGGACCTGAAATGGAGGATGTGTGAGCCCGAGGCTCCTGAGGCCCGGTCCTCATGCTCTGCTGGAGGCAGGGGCCCTCTGTAGCCCATCAAGGCCCCAGACCAGCCCGCCCTTCTTCCGACCTCCAGGCTGTGGCAGATGCTCAGGTGAGCTGCCTGGACGCACCTGTGTTCACCACCATCCCCCCGCCCTGTTCCTCTGGGCGTGCTATGCTCCCTCTTTCAGCCCCAGGGGTGTCCGCAGCCCAGGACATGCCTAGCAGGAGCTCACAGAAAATCCGGGTGTTATTCCTTGAAGCTCCAGGAGACCACAGACGACGTCCTATGCCGAAGCTGGATGCTGTATTATTCCACAGATGAAATGCACCAGTGTGTAGGACCAACACGTGCCTGCAGCTTTTAAAGGCACATTTTTTGACAAACACTGGAAAAACACTTTGTACACAGTGATCTTCCCATGTAAGCATTTTCTTTCTGCAGCAATTATAATCATTAGACTCATAGAGAGATGTTAAGAACAATAGACAACTATCAAGTCACTATAAAATCCATCTCAGCCAAGGTCAGTCAAAGAATTGATGCTTTCAAACTGTGGTGCTGGGGAAGACTCTTGAGAGTCCCTTGGACAGCAAGGACATCAAATCAGTCAGTCCTGAAGGAAATCAACCCTGATTATTCATTGGAAGGGCTACTGCTGAAGCTCTAATACTTTGGCCACCAGATGTGAAAAGCCGACTCATTGGGAAAGACCCTGATGCTGGGAAAGATTGAAGGCAGGAGAAGGGGACGAGAGAGGATGAGATGGTTGGATGGCATCACTGACTCAACGGACATGACTTTGAGCAAACTCAGGGAGGTGGTGATAGTCAGGGAAGCAGGCCTGGTGGGCTGCAGTCCACAGGGTCGCAGAGAGTCGGACATGACTGAGTGATTAAACAAGGTCAGTCAGATCTTTGGTCTGATTTTGAATCGGCCAAAATCTTACATATGCAGTACACTTGAAATAAAAGTATGTCCCTTTGACTGCACGCCCGTGGGAGGTACATTTCTCTGCATGTAACTCATGCTTGCTTCCTTTGCCAAGTGCATAGTGAAGAGTTTGCACCTGTTACTTTACCTGAATTGATTGAGCTCCATGAGCCCTGCTTCTTATTCCACTTTGTATTTAAAATATTCCAGCATAATAGATTCTCCTGCTTTACAGACAAAAAGACTTTCTCTCTGACAAGGCAGTAATGATTAGTAAATGTTTTTTTTTTTTTTTTTTCCTGGCTGTTAACGTAATGTCAATGCATATAATACTAAGATGGGCTAGTCCCCAATAGGGCTAAATTATTTACACTGGGTGTATCTGTGGACATTCACAACGTACAGAATACAGGTTTGCATGTTAATCCTTGAGAAATCCACCATCCCCCACATCCATTTCTACAGCCATGATGTAGCATCCGGCGCAGCAGGCACCTGCAGTGGCGGGGAGGGGGCTCCAAGCAGCCCAGGTGGGGTGAAGAGGCTGCACTTGCAGGGGCAAGGGGGCACAGAGGCCCTGGCAAAGTGAAAAGGGGTTTCCTCCAGGCAGGGCACCCAGCCACAGCACAGCGGATCAGCGGGGAGGAGGGGTGTCTGGCAAGGGGAGGGGGCGGAGGGGCAGGGGACCCAGGAGACTGCGTCCAGGTGTGGCCTTTCCGGGTTCCTCCACTGTGGACTCATCCTCTCCTCCAAGACTTTGAGTCCCTCGTTTCTCATCACACTGTCGCCCACAAACTCAGCACCGACCGATGAGTCTTGCTGTGATTTTGCCAAAGAGCGAAGGTGGAAACTGTTTTGAAAACTGAAATTGATAATCCTAGAGACTCGTGTGCAGGCTTGCAGACTGCAGCCTGGGATGATTCGGCCTGCACCTGCTCAGGTAAACCAAGGCTCCGCAGAACACGGGCCCCTCCCTGCAGGCGGCCCAGAGCTGACTTCACGCTCAGTCGCACAGCTGAGTCGATGCAGCAGACACCATATGCTCCACAAATGCCGAAGCCACCACTGGGCCCTCCACAGAGTCTGCCAGCCCGCCTTAGAGAAAGACTGCACTCGCAAAGCAGCTATGTGCCAGCCCGCCTTAGAGAAAGACTGCACTCGCAAAGCAGCTACGGAATGCCTTACATGGAGCTAGAAAAGGAATCCGTTTACAGTATAAACCTGGTCATCACCACCAAAAAAGATTAAATAGAAGGGCTGAAAAAGAAAACTGAGACACTGTTACAGAAAGCAGAACAAGGGACTAAGAGACAGAAGGTGGAAAAGACAAGAAACTCAAGAGGATCCACCCAGAAAGATGACAGTAGATTAACAAAAGGAACGGAAAAATAGGATAGAGAAAATGACTGACATTTTTAATGCACAGCTGAAGTGCACAAATTCTTAGATTAAAATGACCCATAATGAAGGATAAAGACCTACTTCAAAACACATTATCTTGAGATTTCAAAACAGCAAGCATAAATTCCAAAAGTTCCCAGAAAGAAGAGAAAAACTACAGACCAGACACAAAGCAAGATCCACCCAAATGGCATTAGATACTCACGGACAACCACAGAATAAATGTTCAAGAAAAGATGTCTTCAAAGCTCTAAGAGAAAATATTCTACCTCCTACAATTTGTCCCCAGTTAAACTATCAGATGGTTTTCAGAAATTCATGGACCTCAAATGCATCTCCCGTGGCACTTGCTTCGAGACCTACAGGAAAACCTGCGCCACTGAAGAGATGTGCAGCTGACCCCAGAACATGGGTCTGAACTGTGTGGGTCCACTGACACTTGGGCTTTTTCCAACAGTTACTACTATTCGGCTGCTCGATCTGAGGTTGGGTGAATCAGCAGATTCTGAGGAAGCCAGGACAGGGAGGGCCAACTTTATACTATACTCCAATTTTCAACCATGTAGAGGGTCCACACAGGCATTGTTCAAGGGTCAACTTTAAATCGAGAATGAATACGAGATTCCATGGAGCGGATGCACACAGGAGACTTCTCAGGATGAGGGCTGTCCAGGAGGGCTGGACAGAGAAGTTTAGATTGAAGCAAACAGAGGCAGAACTCAGGGGATGAGCCTAGTGGGAAGACACAGTAGAACTTAGAGAGTATTTGACATATTTAAGCCTGTGTGGGTGGTGGAGGAGATGGGTGGATACTCTGAAAAACTGGCCAACACGTGCAACACTGGACAGACCTTTAAGGAAAACTTGAGGTTCACTGAAAACCCATTCAAGTCAACAAAAGGCGGCAATTACTAATCCAAGAAAAATAAAAGGCTGTAGAAGAGAGAAGCCTCACCAGGAACAGTATTACATAGTAACATCACAACAACAGATTTTGGATTTTACATTGCAGGAATTATCTGGTATGATGCAAGAGGGGAGATGGCTGGTGTTAACAGAGAGATATTTTATCAACCATAAGTCAATAGATGCTAAAATCAACAAAGCCAGAATCAGCTACAGATTTTTACTTAGAAATATGGAGATAAACGAGAAGAGCTACCCAAAGCTGAACATTCTCTCAGACCCATGAAAGGGCAAGGTAGGGGCAAGGGTGAGTCTTCCAGCCTCGCCTGGTGGTGAGCACAGGACTTTAATGAGACGCGCCACGACCGGCAACGCCTCACCAGCCCCTCCCTCTAACCTTCCCTTCCATCGTTAGCTCAGATGGGAAGGACTCGCTCACCTGCCAATCCCTGCCTCCAGCAAGCTCCCTCGCCTTAGAGTAGTTTCCATGGATGTACAAACAGCTGAGAATGGATGGAGCCTTGTGTGCACTCGCAGACCAGCCGGCTGTGATGCAGACAAGTGCTATAACCGTGAGCCCCCACGGTGCTGCCAACATCAAGTACCCAGGGCTCCCCATTCCATCCTGGTGCTGTCTAGCTGGGGAAAGGAGAGCGGCCCTCTTCTCCAGCTAGACCTACTTCCAATGCCACAGACGCAGAGCTGCTGTCTGAACAGCACGTGCACCACACTTCTCTCTTCAGAGGAATGACAATTTCTTTGGATGATTACACACGCATCTTTCCTTCTGAAGCAGGTCATTTGTCTATTTTACTTTCCTTTATTGAATACTAATGTGGTTGCTAAATGCCATGAATACAGCACTTTCTAATCCTAATGAATACCATGAAGTTCAGATTTAAATGTGTTTCCTTATTTGGGGTTCTAACCTATAAAGAAAAAATCCTATGTATCCAATACACACACACAGTAATCACATGATCTTTACCCAACCCACAGACACACACACACACACACACACACACATACATACAGTGGTCACATGATCTTTACCCAACACAAACCCACACACAGTGCCTTTATAAAGATCAGGTCACATGATCTTTATTCTACACATACACACCCTCCAAGAGAAAACTTACAAGTTTCCAGTCTCATCCATTTTCTTGTATTTTAAAGGTGCACGGGCAGGAGAAGAGTAAATATTTCCCTTTTTCATTTTATGTGAATTTCCACTGTGATGTGCTACTTCCGTGTTTTTAAAATATAACTTAATCTTCTATACGTTAACTTTAAAATGACCCAGGAATCATAACTGACAATGTGAAATAAGAAGATACCGAACAGACCAGTGCTTTATTTTAACTCACGACAAACACCAAGAACAAAACCAGTTAGTCCAATTAAAACAAACAGCAATAATAATTTGCCACCAACTGCTACTGCTTAGTATTGTGTCCCAAACCACTGGTTTACTTTTGCCAACCGCAGGTAGAGAGCCAGGCTGACGATGAAGTACTCCTCCGTCTCCTCGATCCACACCAGCTCCATGTGCAGCCTTCCTTCCGAATCCGAGTAGTCCACATAGTACGCCTCCCCCAAGAAATTAGGGCCGTCGGAGGGCCCGGGGCAGCATCGCACGCACACCGGGGAACTGAAGCACCAGAAGGGCTTCCCGTACTCCTCCAAAAGAGTTAAGTCCATTATAGAGCAACTCTACAAAATAAACACAAACATTCGTAAGTGGCAAGGATAAAAATCCCAGTTAGACCTGACGGAGCTATGGCGCCTCGTCACGAAGGACTAAGTGAAAGAGGAGGGAGAAGAGGAAAGAGAGCAAAATCACAGAAGGCGGGAACGTGCAGCGTGTGGACTTCCTGACCCCTTAAGTCAGCCAGGTTGATAGTCTGCCTTTCCTGCTCCTCAAGATCTACTGTGATTTCAACGTTCTCATACATGTTTCTGTAAGACTCACCTGAACCCATTTTAAAAAGCCAGGCCTGTGCTCCTAAAGAAACGGAACAATATTCTTTTGTGTACGACAGATCTTTGCCAAAGCTTAAATACCTGTTTACACGTACAATTAATAAAACATCTCATCATAGCAAAGAGCAAGCGGACCAAGGGAGACACCTTAGTGATAATGAGGGGGTCTTCATGCTCGGCGACAACGCGGCTCTTGCCTCAGTCATCACCCCTCACCCCTGTCACGAGGCTTCCGTGCTCCAAGGCAGGATAAAGCCTAGTTCACTGGGGGCCTCTGCATCCACAGCAGAACCGTCCCACGTAAATCTAGTTCACCCCACAAAATACAGAAGGAGAGGAGTGAGAACCAGGGCACCCATGGGCACAGGGGTCATCGTAGGAGCTACACTGTGCGAGAACCACCCTCCTCCTCCACCCCAGCCCCCAAAGCAAGCCTCCCTGCCATGCGGCTGGTTTGGGATAGAGGCAAACTCCAATTTAACTGTTCAAGGAAATATCTGTATGCTGGAACAGAACTGCAATATACTTTAAATGGGTGTATGAGTAAGACGTTTTTGAGTAAATGTGACTTGCCTGGTGCAACCTACAGCTCCTCTTTCTCCATAAAACAAACAGCCAAAAGGGCTTCGAGGGAACGCGGGGGTGCAATCAACACCGCTCAGAAACGGTGCTGAGTGCCATCCACCCACCTTGTTCAGTGGAAAACAAAAGGCACTCAGTAAGCGTTGGCTAAGTCAATCAACTGATGGTCAGCGGTAAGAAGACATGCACAACTCTTCCGACACCAGAACAATCAATCTAGGACTGTCAAAGCAGCATCACACATACACATCATCAGACATGTTAATTATACAGAGACCGAGTACTTTAAGAAAAAAATTACCTTTATACAGCCATCAAAACTATTAGTTTTCCAAGAAAGGCCAACTTTTCCAATAAGAGGTAGGTGTTCTGTATTATTTTTAAAACTTATCACAGTGAGCTTCATGTATTCATTTTCAAGGTATCCTGAAAAAATTGAAGATTTTTTAAATTACTATATAGCAACCAATGCAGGACGACAGGTCAAGATTCCTCAGGTCAGCCAAGGAAGCCTCGTGGATCTAAGAGCTGGGTTTAGGGGATGGAAGGAAAGAGAGACTCTGACATCTGGCTGAGGCCAGGGCACCACCATCTGCACCTGCATTCGCAAGACAGAGAAATGAGCGTGTCTCACCGGGGAGATGGGGAGACCCCCGGGGTGAACCCAGATGGCACACTGTCACCATGGAGAAGCTGCTGAGAGGGAGGGGTTCCGCTGATCTGATAAAACATAACAGCAAGGAAAGTGGGGAAACAGAGCTGTGGAGCTTAAGAAAACAGGGGCCAGAAAGTGCGCAGAAAGGGAGGGAGAGACGTCCAGAGAAAGGAGCTGCGAGGGCAGGTGACCGTGGACGCGGTCAGGGAAGGAGCCCTCGCATGGCGTCTCCTCACAAGCGCATAAATGAGCAGAAATCCCGGCCCACGCAGACCAGCGCTGAGACGAGAGCCCAGGCCACGAGGACCAACGCTGAGCAGCCTGCAAGCAGCCTGACCGTCGGGGCCGTCACGGTGGGGCTGCATGCAGGCCTGGGGGCCTGCAGGGCTGCTGACCCTCTTGCACCCACTGTAATGCATCCTGCTAAGGCTGCATCAGCCAGGACAGGGTCACGGGCCTTCACTCACACGTGAGCTTTCTTCAGAGGCCACACCTGCCCAAGCGTGTGACATGAGTCACGGGCCAGCAGGGGGAGGAGAGCCAGGAAGAGCACAAGCTCTCTGACCCCACGCAGTTTCATTCACAAGACAATGCCAAAGCTGAGCTGTCATGGAAGCCAGACTCCCATTCTGGGAACACAGCACAGTGTCCTCACATAGGTGCAACCAAAAGATCGGAAGCAGGACACGGGCTCTGAGCAGGAGTCCCATCGGGCACTGCCGCTCCAGCTCCGCGGGGCAGCCCAGGTCCCTGCTCACCAGCTTCTCCAGCGAGGCCTCGGGGGAGTCGAGGCAACACCATCCTGCCCAGCAGATGTGGCCCTGCTCAGACCCGTGTCACTGCACAGCCACGCGGGGGAATGCTGGCCGGTCCGCAGGCCATGGCAGAAAGCAGACTCCAAAGTACCACAGCCAGCAACAGCTCAGTGGCATCCGTCCGAGTGATAAACATGAAATCTCTCCAGGAAGCGAGGACCGCTGCTCTTCCGTCATCACCAGACATCCTCCCTGTAGACCAGCAATGTGGCTCTTCATGGTCAGCGCTCTCCCCACCAACCCTGGCAACCGCTTCCATCTCTGAGACGGAACAAGGGGAAGCTCTCTCTCCGTGTAAGCAATCTGCACACAGGAGGCAGGTGTGAAGGTGAGTATACATAAAACAGGTCATGCTTCTGAGTATTTCCTGTATACCAAGCATAAGTTAAGCACTTTGTGCACAGCAGCTTAAAAGAACAGCCTAGAACAGGACTACTAATTAGACACTGTGCTTCTCTGAGCTCATAGCTGAGAAAGCAGAGAGGCAAACAGCACCCTCTCTGAGGCCACACAGCAGGGAAGCGGTAGAAATGCGACCCAGACCATGTTCTATGTCTACGACATGTTATGACAGATTAAAATGGATACAAAATCAGGGAAACAGGATCACCCATTGGTTTAAATACTAGCTGAGAATGTATAATGTGGGTTTAGATTCTCAAGAGGCTTTGTTTTCATTTTACTACCAACAGAGTAGGAAGTATGAACGCACAGACCAGACATGCTGGGAAACCAGCTGCAGCCCCCCAACCAGGGCTGAGCCCCTGGGCTCCCTGCCTGCCGCCCCAGCTCTCCTGTGACCAGGGTAAGTGGCCTGGCTCCTGGCTAGCGTGCATCCCTGCTCGCCTGGGTCAGTGTGAACAGAGGGCGGGGGCAGAGAAGGGAAAGCTGCCTTGACGGGTGGGGCCAAGGGCACAGGCAGCACTCTGGGGTCAGCTCCTGGGGTGACAGGGTGATGCTCTCACGGGAGAAGCCACAGCTCTCCGGGGAGACTGTGAGCCAGCACATCCTCATTAAACTCCTGTGATGCTCAAACCATTCGGAATAAACTGTTGTTGGAGCCCGTCTAACCTTAACCTGCCAACATATAAAGGCCACCCCCAAAACGCAGAGAAATACAACACAAGGCCCACTACCCTTGGCTTCCAGGACATACGCTTTTAAGCACGAAATCTAAGAGTCATAAGGACTTCATTTCAAACCCTGCCCAGGCACTTCCTAGCAGGGTGACCATGGTCAAGCTCCAAGCCAATCAAACTGAGATATGAACAGAAAGTATTTTATAAAGCTGTGGGATTAATGAAACTAACAGTAAATAGTAACATTAGAGGATGGGTCATTATAAATGCCATGCTAAGCACTTTTATGTATTATCTCAACAATAATAATCCATCTAAAGGGTTAAGTCTACTGCCAGCCAGAAAGATGCACCGAGTTCATGGACTGCAAGACTTGAGACTGTCAGGATGTCCATTTACCCAAATTTGATATACAGGCTTAATAATCTCAATCATAATCCAGCAGGTATTCTCCTAAGTGTTTTATTTTGTATTGGGGTATAACTGATTAACAAGCCCTGTTCTGACAGTCTCAGGGGAGCAGCAAAGGAATCCAACCACACATACACCATCCAGCAGGTATTTAGTAACTAATTTATCAATAAACAGTAAGATTTGACGAGCTGATTCTAAAACTCACATGGCAATGCTAAGGGCCTAAAATAGCCACACGATCTTGAAAAAAAAAGAAAAATAATTGACTTCAAGACTTACTAAAGAGCTAAAGCAATCACGACAGTGTGGTATTACTATAAAGATCAACAGATGAAGACTGTAGAACAGATGGGTCCAGAAATAGACCAATACTTTTACAAGCAACTGATTTTTTGACAAAAACATCAAAATAATTCAATGAGAAAAGAAAGCCTTTTCACAAATGGTGTAAGAACAACTTTCTATTCATTTGGGAAAATGAAATGAACCTCAACCCTTGCCTCATACTTCATACAAAAATTAATTAAGGATGGTTCACTGACTTAAACCATAATCCAGCTGGAAGAAAGAATATCTCCATAACCTGGTACAGAAGATTTTTTTAAACAGAAAACAATACCACAAAACAAAAAAATAATAAATGAGATTTCATCAAAATGAGAAACTTCTGATCACTAAAATGGTAAACCATCAATAAAATTTGGAGCCTCCCTGGAAGCTTAGTCAGGAAAGAATTCACCTGTGATGCAGGAGACCACCTGCAATACAGGTTTGATCCCTGGGTGGGGAAGATCCCCTGGAAAAGGAAATGGCAACCCACTGCAGTATTCTTGCCTGGAGAATCCCATGGACAGAGGAGCCTGGAGGGCTATAGTCCCTAGCGTTATAAAGAGTCAGACACAACTGAGCAACTAAACCACCACCACCGAGAAAATAAACAAGCAAGCTACAGCCTGGGAAAAAATACCTGCAAAACATGTATCTGGTAAAGGACTATTACCCAGCATATATAAAAAGCTCTTACAACTGAGGAATAAAGAGACAGAATACATAGACACAGTTCAGTTCAGTTCAGTCGCTCAATCACGTCCGACTCTGCGACCCCATGAATCGCAGCACATCAGGCCTCCCTGTCCATCACCAACTCCCGGAGTTCACTCAAACTCACGTCCATCGAGTCAGTGATGCCATCCAGCCATCTCATCCTCTGTCATCTCCTTTTCCTCCTGTCCCCAATCCCTCCCAGCATCAGAGTCTTTTCCAATGAGTCAACTCTTCACATGAGGTGGCCAAAGTACTGGAGTTTCAGCTTTAGCATCATTTCTTCCAAAGAAATCCCAGGGCTGATCTCCTTCAGAATGGACTGGTTGGATCTCCTTGCAGTCCAAGGGACTCTCAAGGACACTCCAAAACAAGACATACAAACAGATAATGAACATGCAAAAAAGCGCTTACCACTGGTGGCCACTAGGGAGAGACCACCACTGCCACACACCGGATCTGCTAAAATTTAAAAGATGAATAACATCAATGGTTGCCCAGGATATGGAGCAACCAGAACACTCAGACACAGATGATGAGAGTGTAAAACGGCACAACCACTCTAAAAACTGAAGTTTGGTAACTTCTAATACATAAAAATTTCTTATACATAAAAAAAAAGATTGTCAACTTTCAATCCATAAACCTGCCCTAAGATTCAACTTTTCAGCTGTAGGTATTTAGTCAAGAGAAATACAAATGTATTCCCACAAAAAAGACTTTCATAAAAATTCTATGGTAGCTTTATTCCTAACAGTCCAAACCAGAAAACAACCCAAATTCCTTCTCTAGCAACAGGAAAACAGGTGAGCAAATTCTGGTGTATTTTTTCAATGGAATGCAATTCATCAATGACTAGGAATGATGATCACCCTTGCATCTCAAAGACACTATGCTGAAAGAGTCCGAACACACGAAGACGTGCTGTATGAGCCCATTTGTATGACGTCCTAGAACAAGCAAGACCAATCTATCGTTAAAAAGGAAACGTGTATATGGAACTTCTTGAACTATTCCTGTAATTTTTTCTAAGTTGGAAAGCAGAGGGGAAAGTTACAGAAAATGAGGCACTCAAGGGTTAGCTGTTATCTTGATCAGTGTTCCTCCAAAGGCCCCTCTGCATACGCACCAGCCCCGCTTTTCCCATCCAACCGTAACTCTGGGCAGGGGCCCACTTGAATCCTCAGAGCTTCCTCATCCCCCAGTGCATTAGGGAGCTTACCCGTCACCCCTGGGGCTGACAGCACCCTTCTAACTGCGCTCATCTCTTCCTTTCCTAAACCCCTGTGTGTTAGCCACTCAGTCATGTCCAGCTCTTTGGAGTGGGTTGCCATTTCCTTTGCCAGGGGATCTTTCCAACCGAGGGACTGAACCCGGCTCTCCAGCACTGCAGGCAGATTCTTTAATGCCTGAGCCTCCAACAGAGCCCTATACTCTTGAACATGTAAAGATACTGGACTGTTGATCTCTTTCCTGAAATAACCTAGTCTCTAGGAATAAAGGTCATGTCTTCTGTGGCATATTAATGACACTACTGTCAACAGTTCTCATTTCTCAGCTATGATTAGAGTTCATTTTTTGCATCACAAATAGAACATAGAAAAAGTGGGAAGTAAAGACAGAGTGAAAAAGTTGGCTTAAAGCTCAACATTCAGAAAGTGAAGATCATGGCATCCGATCCCATCACTTCATGGGAAATAGATGGGGAAACAGTGGAAACAGTGTCAGACTTTATTTTTCTGGGCCCCAAAATCACTGCAGATGGTGACTGCAGCCATGAAATTAAAAGACGCTTACTCCTCGGAAGGAAAGTTATGACCAACCTAGACAGCATATTCAAAAGCAGAGACATTGCCAACAAAGGTTCGTCTAGTCGAGGCTATGGTTTTTCCTGTGGTCATGTATGGATGTGAGAGCTGGAGTGTGAAGAAGGCTGAGCACCGAAGAATTGATGCTTTTGAACTGTGGTGTTGGAGAAGACTCCTGAGAGTCCCTTGGACTGCAAGGAGATCCAACCAGTCCATTCTGAAGGAAATCAGCCCTGGGAAGGAAGGAATGATGCTAAAGCTGAAACTCCAG
Organism: Tragelaphus eurycerus; assembly: GCA_935064755.1. Classification (NCBI taxonomy): domain Eukaryota; kingdom Metazoa; phylum Chordata; class Mammalia; order Artiodactyla; family Bovidae; genus Tragelaphus; species Tragelaphus eurycerus. The sequence goes on from CAKXYN010000074.1 coordinate 7,949,025, forward strand.
TACTTTGGCCACCTCATGCGAAGAGTTGACTCATTGGAGAAGACTCTGATGCTGGGAGGGATTGAGGGCAAGAGGAGAAGGGGACGACAGAGGATGAGAAGGCTGGATGGCATCACTGACTCGATGGACATGAGTCTGAGTGACCTCCAGGAGTTGGTGATGGACAGGGAGGCCTGACGTGCTGCGATTCATGGGGTCTCAAAGAGTCGGACACAACTGAGCGACTGATCTGATCTGAAAGACAGTGGGGAGGAGAGACCAGTGATTTTTTCCTAAAGCAAAGAACACAGAAGGGGCGGGGGGTAGGGTTCAGTTAGATTAGAACTGCCTGAGGCAAGGACAGCAGAGCACAGGTTAACTAAACAGATAAACTGAACGAGACAGAACCCTCGATCACCATCTGGAGACCAGCTCAGGAGCACAAATAAATGGAACAGAAGCAACTCTCAGATGTCTGTGCAAGTTTTGGATAAAGAGGGAGGGAGGGAGACCCTATAAACCTAGAAATACATGCCACAGAGTATTAACAATTTACAGCTGCATAGACCTGATGCTACAAAGTAGTAATTAGGAACAAGACTCTAATGATCAAACAGAAATGGCACTAATTCTTAAGGTGAGAAAATCTCCTCTCAGTTATCTAAAGTAAATTTCCCCTGGAATACACATGGCTTTGTTATTTTTCTCAGATAATTATCTTGAGATAATCTTCAGACACATCTGTTATTCCAAACCCCTGATATACATAAAATGTAAATAGTTAAATGCAGTTACAGACCAGGTCCCTGAACATGAAGAAAAAAGTCTGACAGACCCAGTGGACATGTATTTGTGATTTTCTCTAAGGAACTTCTGGGCATTCATGAAGTTACAATCTCAAACAGAAGTAAAGAGGCCAGAAATGCAAAAAAGGAGGAAAAGGGCTCCTGTAAAGGCTTCCCAGGTGGCTCAGTGGTAAAGAACCCACCTGCCAGTGCAGGAGACACGGGTTCTGTCCCTGGGTCGGGAAGATCCCCTGGAGAAGGAAATGGCAAACCGCGCCAGTATTCTTGCCTGGGCACTTCCACGGACAGAGGAGCCTGGTGGGCTACAGTCCATGGGGTTGCAAGAGTAGGACACGACTGAGCAACTAAACAGTAATGAAAGGTTTCAGAACCTCAAGGCTCCTCCCCACAGGTCCTGGGTCCCCAGGCTGGGGCAGGCGGGGGGCCAGCTTCAGGGGCCACAACCTGTGCGTCTGCAGAGGACCCTCCTGGTTTAATGTCACCATTCTGAACTGAATGATTTTCCCACAAGGAGCCTCAAAGTTCCATTTTACGCTGGGCCCCACAAATCACATCGCCTGTCCCACTTCAGGGAAATGACCACTGGCTCCCAATGAGCTATGACGTGAAATGCATAGAGGTCTGTGTTCTCCTGCCGTGTGGACAGCAGTCTGTAGTGCCAATTTGTTCGTAACGGGCCACCGAATGTGCAAACTAGGGAAAAGGTAAGCACCACCACTGACAAAGATGCTATACAAATTATCTGCTCTCATTTTTCTAGATAATCACCACCTAGAAAATACTAAACAATTTCTAATGCCTTCCTGTTACCATAAATGTTTAGAGAGGATAATTTGACCTAGAAACACAGAAAGTAATTACTATCAAGGAACAGAGGAAACAAAAAACTATCTATTTTTGGAATCACAACCAATAAAAATGGGGTAACATACTATATAAGAAACATATCTCAAGCAAACTATAAAAAATTTAAAGTAGAATTTCTTAAAAAGAGGTCATCTGGGCTAAACAGTTTCTGCTCCTCAAGAGATGAACAACCGTACTTTTTATAGAGTAAAAAGTTTCTCAGGCCCATAACTTCTTTCAGATTCCTCAGTGTTGTCTATTGCACCTTACAGAGTACAGTCAGATCAGATCAGATCAGTCGCTCAGTCGTGTCCAATTCTTTGAGACCCCATGAATCACAGCACACCAGGCCTCCCTGTCCATCATCAACTCCTAGAGTTCACTCAGACTCACGTCCATCGAGTCAGTGATGCCATCCAGCCTTCTCATCCTCTGTCATTCCCTTCTCCTCTTGCCCCTAATCCCTCCCAGCATCAGAGTCTTTTCCAATGAGTCAACTCTTCGCATGAGGTGGCCAAAGTACTGGAGTTTCAGCTTTAGCATCATTCTTTCCAAAGAAATCCCAGGGCTGATTTCCTTCAGAATGGACTGGTTGGATCTCCTTGCAGTCCAAGGGACTCTCAAGAGTCTTCTCCAACACCAGGGTTCAAAAGCATCAATTCTTCAGCGCTCAGCCTTCTTCACAGTCTAGCTCTCACATCCATACATGACCACAGGAAAAACCATAGCCTTGACTAGACGAACCTTTGTTGGCAAAGTAACATCTCTGCTTTTGAATATGCTGTCTAGGTTGGTCATAACTTTCCTTCCAAGGAGTAAGCATCTTTTAATTTCATGGCTGCAGTCACCATCTGCAGTGATTTTGGAGCCAAAAAAAATAAAGTCTGACACTGTTCCCTCTGTTTCCCCATCTTCATTTCCCATGAAGTGATGGGACCGGATGCTACAATCTTTGTTTTCTGAATGTTGAGCTTTAAGCCAACTTTTTCACTCTCCACTTTCACTTTCATCAAGAGGCTTTTTAGTTCCTCTTCACTTTCTGCCATAAGGGTGGTGTTATCTGCATATATGAGGTTATTGATATCTCTCCTGGCAATCTTGATTCCAGCTTGTGCTTCGTCCAGACCAGCATTTCTCATGATGTACTCTGCATATAAGTTAAATAAACAGAGTGACAATATACAGTCTTGACATACTCCTTTTCCTATTTGGAACCAGTCTGTTGTTCCATATCCAGTTCCAATTATTGCTTCCTGACCTGCTTACAGGTTTCTCATGAGGCAGATCAGGTGGTCTGATATTCCCATCTCTTTCACAATTTTCCACAGTTGATTGTGATCCACACAGTCAAAGGCTTTGGCATAGTCAATAAAGCAGAAATAGATGTTTTTCTAGAATTCTCTTGCTTTTTCCATGATCCAGCAGATGTTGGCAATTTGATCTCCGGTTCCTCTGCCTTTTCTAAATCCAGCTTGAAAATCAGGAAGTTCATGGTTCACATATTGCTGAAGCCTGGCTTGGAGAATTTTGAGCATTACTTTACTAGCATGTGAGATGAGTACAATTGTGCGGTAGTTTGAGCATTCTTTGGCATTGCCTTTCTTAGGGATTGGAATGACAAATGACCTTTTCCAGTCCTGTGGCCATTGCTGAGTTTTCCAAATTTGCTGGCATATTGAGTGCAGCACTTTCACAGCATCATCTTTCAGGATCTGGAATAGCTCAACTGGAATTCCATCACCTCCACTAGCTTTGTTCGTAGTGATGCTTTCTAAGGCCCACTTGACTTCACATTCCAGGATGTCTGGCTCTAGGTCAGTGACCACACCATTGTGATTATCTGGGTTGTGAAGATCTTTTTTGTACAGTTCTTCTGTGTATTCTTGCCATCTCTTCTTAATATCTTCTGCTTCTCTTAGGTCCATACCATTTCTGTCCTTTATCAAGTCCCTCTTTGCACGAAATGTTCCTTTGGTATCTCTGATTTTCTTGAAGAGATCTCTAGTCTTTCCCATTCTGTTGTTTTCCTCTACTTCTTTGCATTGATCACTTAAGAAGGCTTTTTTATCTCTTCCTGCTATTCTTTGGAACTCTGCATTCAGATGCTTATATCTTTCCTTTTCTCCTTTGCTTTTCGCTTCTCTTCTATTCACAGCTATTTGTAAGGCCTCCCCAGACAGCCATTTTGCTTTTTTGTATTTCTTTTCCATGGGGATGGTCTTGATGCCTGTCTCCTGTACAATGTCACGAAGCTCAGTCCATAGTTCATCAGGCACTCTATCTATCAGATCTAGGCCCTTAAATCTATTTCTCACTTCCACTGTATAATCATCAGATCAGATCAGATCAGTAGCTCAGTCGTGTCCAACTCTTTGCAACCCCATGAATCGCAGCACGCCAGGCCTCCCTGTCCATCACCAACTCCCGGAGGTCACTCAGACTCACATCCATCAAGTCAGTGATGCCATCCAGCCATCTCATCCTCTGTGGTCCCCTTCTCCTCCTGCCCCCAATCCCTCCCAGTATCAGAGTATTCTCCAATGAGTCAACTCTTCGCATGAGGTGGCCAAAGTACTGGAGTTTCAGCTTTAGCATCATTCCTTCCAAAGAAATCCCAGGGCTGATCTCCTTCAGAATAGACTGGTTGGGTCTCCTTGCAGTCCAAGGGACTCTCAAGAGTCTTCTCCAACACCACAGTTCAAAAGCATCAATTCTTCGGTGCTCAGCCTTCTTCACAGTCCAGCTTTCACATCCATACATGACCACAGGAAAGACCATAGCCTTGACTAGACGAACCTTTGTTGGCAAAGTAATGTCTCTGCTTTTGAATACGCTATCTAGGTTGGTCATAACTTTCCTTCCAAGGAGCAAGCGTCTTTTAATTTGAAGGGATGTGATTTAGGTCATATCTGAATGGTCTAGTGGTTTTCCCTACTTTCTTCAATTTAAGTCTGAATTTGGCAATAAGGAGTTCATGGTCTGAGCCATAGTCAGCTCCTGGTCTTATTTTTGCTGACTGTATAGAGCTTCTCCATCTCTGGCTGCAAAAAATATAATCGATCTGATTTCAGTGTTGACCATCTGGTGATGTCCATGTATAGGGTCTTCTCTTGTGTTGTTGGAAGAGGGTGTTTGTTATGATCAGTGCATTTTCTTGGCAAAAGTCTATTAGTCTTTGCCCTGCTTCATTCTGTATTCCAAGGCCAAATTTGCCTGTTACTCCAGGTGTTTCTTGACTTCCTACTTTTGCATTCCAGTCCCCTATAATGAAAAGGACAACTTTTTTGGGTGTTAGTTGTAAAAGGTCTTGTAGGTCTTCATAGAACCATTCAACTTCAGCTTCTTCAGCGTTACTGGTTGGGGCATAGACTTGGATTACTGTGATAGCAAATGGTTTGCCTTGGAAACAAACAGAGATCATTCTGTTGTTTTTGAGATTGCATCCAAGTACTGCATTTCGGACTCTTTTGTTGACCATGATGGCTACTCCATTTCTTCGGAGGGATTCCTGCCCGCAGTAGTAGATATAATGGTCATCTGAATTAAATTCACCCATTCCAGTCCATTTAAGTTCGCTGATTCCTAGAATGTCGACATTCACCCTTGCCATCTCTTGTTTGACCACTTCCAATTTGCCTTGATTCATGGACCTGACATTCCAGGTTCCCATGTAATATTGCTCTTTACAGCATCAGACCTTGCTTCTATCACCAGTCACATCCACAGCTGGGTATTCTTTTTGCATTGGCTCCATCCCTTCATTCTTTCTGGAGTTATTTCTCCACTGATCTCCAGTAGCATATTGGGCACCTACTGACCTGGGGAGTTTCTCTTTCGGTATCCTGTCATTTTGCCTTTTCATCCCGTTCATGGGGTTCTGAAGGCAAGAATACTGAAGTGGTTTGCCATTCCCTTCTCCAGTGGACCACATTCTATCAGATCTCTCCACCATGACCTGTCCATCTTGGGTTGCCCCACGGGCATGGCTTAGTTTCACTGAGTTAGACAAGGCTGTGGTCCTAGTGTGACTATTTATTATTTAATCAGCATTTTAATGAAAAACACATCACAAAAATCTCCAAAGAATATAAAACAAATCTAGTAACAGATAACGGAAACATAACCTAAGAGTATTCACTCACAATGACACAAAAAGAAGTTGAAAAAAGTCAAAGGCCTACGTAACAAACATTTTTCCTAAGGACAGGGAAGAAAACTTAAACAGAAGGTCCAGAGCCCTGAATGACACCACATCAATCCCTTCCAAATTAATTTACACATTCGATGCAAATCTGATCAAAATTCAAATAAGACACTTAAAATCTGGCCAAGTGATTATTTTAAATACATCTAAAAGAACAAATCGATGGAAATAACTGAGACGTTTTCAATAAAAGTTCATTGGTAAGAAACGTTACCCGGGGGAGGGGACACATTTTCATAACAAAATCCTCGAGTAAAGCCTGGACGAACTTCCTGCCTGGTAGAGTCACAGGGAGAGGAGGCCGACCCACAGCAGAGAAGGAGCCCTTGTGGGAAGGCAGGGAACTGCAGGCTGCCTGTGGTCATGTTCCCCGCCCGGGGATCCAGCCCAGGTCTCCCACATTGCAGGCAGATTCTTTACCAGCTGAGCCACGAGGGAAGCCCCGGGTTTACATAAGGAAGGGAAGTAATCAAAAGGGAACATAGGTGAATGTTCGCCTGGCCTTGCCAAGTGGGTACTTTTTACGTGTAAAAATCTTGGAAGAAACAACAAGCAAAAAGGACTGATTATATACAATGAAAAATTTTTTAGTGGGACCTTCCCTGGTGGTCCAGTGGCTAAGACTCCACACTCCCAATGCAGGGGGCCAGGATTTGATCCCTGGTGGGGGATCTAGACCCTACATGCTACAACTCAAGATTCCGCGTGATGCATTTAAGACCTGGCAAAATAAATAAATATTAAAAAAAAAAAAAACACTTGGGGATGGGGGCGGGAATCCAAAGCAACATGTACAAAACTTAAAAGGCAAAAGACAAAATGTTGAAAATATTTGCAACCAATATAACTCATATAGATCTACTAAACATTTAAAACAGTGGAATCAATCAAACACAAACAACTGGAAATTCAGTTAGGAAAGAAATATGAAAACCAGACAGCACTGGCTCGCCCCGTCTCCTGGAGCACTCCTCACTTCCTTCTCACCTGACCACATGCCACACACCTGTGGCAGGTGCCACTGCAGCTTGAGCAGCTGGGTGCCCTAAGCAGCCCACCTGACAGCTGCTTCAGTAACCGCCAACTCAGCTACAGTCCACAGGCTTTTCAAAACCGTCAATACACATGGCTTTGCTAATTTTCTCAGATAATTATCTTCAGATAATCTTCAGACACGTCTGTTATTCCAAACCCTTGATATACATTCGATGTTTGCAAATTTAAAACAGATGTCATTTTCACCTCTCAAATTACCAAACATTTTTCAAAATAATGCTCATGATAATAGTGGTATAATCATGGAAAAGGAGACCTAAATGCCCAAGAGAAGGAGACAAGGTCAATAAAGCATGATAAAACCAAACAACAGGCTGTCATACAACTTCCCAAAGTCTAATTTCTCAAAGGCTATTCAGTGACATGGGGGAAAGCAGGCACTGCTCCCATGGTGTGGTCCGCAAATACAGACACAGCTCTAGACTTGAACATGGACCAAAAGAGAAACAACAGTTGTCCTTGGGTGATTTTTGTTTTTTTACAAATGTCCACATATTCAGAATTCTCAAATCCCATAAAAGGAAAAAGCCATTAGTTTTTAAATGCATCTTGTAACAACTCAAATAAGTGACACTAGCAGCATACTTTGTTATTTAGAAGTTCTTTTCCTCTGCCTCTTTCCCATCACTCTCCCTCTCAACGCTGATAAAAAGTCTCAACATGCTGTACTGTGCAAAATCTTTTTCCTCCAGCTTCTGAAAATGGGTAATAATTAGCTTGATACTAAGATCAAAAAATACACATTCTTTCATACTTTGCACTGCTGAACGTGCTCTTTTTCAGGCTCCATTTACACTTCAAAGACACGACTGGACGCTTCCTGTCTGCTCTTCCACTGGGTGAAGTGCCCTCGCATCCTGAGACAGCCTACCCTTAGAAAGCCTGCCAGCCTCTGGCTGAGGTCTGGAGACAGGTTTCAGGAGGATTCCTACCTCACCATTCCTCTCTGACTCAACAGTCTGTACCGACAGCGTGATCCATGCTGAACACTTTTCCTCCTGGGAGTCTGGAATGTGGGTGAAGCTGGCAGAGGGTGCCCACATGGCCAGCCCCAGTAAGAGCCCCGGGTGGTGAGGCTCCAACATGCTTCTCAGGCAGACAGCACTCGGCAGGTGGATTCACGACGCGTGTGTAACTGCACGGCCCTGGGAGGGGTTCCTGGGTTTCCCTGGGCATATTATGACTTCTGTACTTTTGCAGATGTGGGTAGATGGTTGGCACTGGGTCCCCAAGACCCAGAGGACCTACTGGGAGACTCACAGGACTCAGGGCATAGCTGTCTTAAGGCACAGTTGTCTTAATGGCTAAGATTTATTACCACGAGAGGACACAAAGCAAAGTCAGAGAAACAAAAACCTCAAGGGTCTGGAGGAAGGAGGTGCCAGCTGCCAAGGTCTTGCCACTCCCTGCTGCAGGCTGCCTCTGCAGCCAGGCCAGGCTGCTCAGCGCCTTGCAATTCTAGGGTCGTGAGGATAAAACATTTACCCTTGACGGGGGCACTGTGCTATCATCCCCTCCCGCAATGACAGAGCTGGAATTGACTAAATATACCACCTGGAACCACAAGCGTGTTTCTCAAAAACCTAGAGGACATGTGCGTTTGTGCTCTGGTATTGAGCTGCGGTCTACGGGGTCGCACAGAGTCGGACACGACTGAGGCGACTTAGCAGCAGCAGTAGCAGCATAGAGGGATGACAACTCTGATGGCAACAGCGCCCTCTGCTGGTCCGCATCACGGACCCACAGGCAGAGAAAACAGGCAAGAGTGTCGTGTGAAGCCTTATGGGGAAAACATCCCTTATGGTGAAAACAACAGATGAAAGGCGAATTGAATTGCTCCCGTCACAGGCTCCCACTCTCTTTCACTCAGCCTCCTTCATGTCCTAACAATCATCTCACCTTCTCAGGGTACGTCAGCGTTCCGGCAGAGAAGGGTCCCCACCTGACACCCTTACGAGCCCATCGCCTTGAAAAGACAGTCACACAGGAGGAGAAAGCACACCCTAGAAGCACAACACTGCAAAGTACAGCATACAGGAGACAGCAGCCCAGTGCTTGAGACCCTGGGCTCCGCGGTCAGCCCGGGGTGCAGCCGGAGGGAGCACCCCAAGCACAAGCTTCAGCCGCTCCAGCAGTGACCCAGGAGGGGGCACAGTGCCCGGCCCACAGGCTTGCATGAAGACTAACACAGGCACGAGGCATGCAGCAGGCACCTGTGATGAGCGCCCGCCCAGGTTCTCTGTCACCCTCGTCCTGTCCTCATCACAATTGAGGGCACAGCTCAGGCATGAGGGACGCACACAGAGTGCAGTCAACAGGACACGGTGTTCCCCGAGCACGAGGCGCGGGCAGTCCTCTCCCCTGAAGTCCCAGGAGCACCCCCAACACAGACCTCAGCCCAGCCCCTGCAAAAGAGAGACCGTGTCACACCAGGAAGGCAGGACGTGAAGGGCACCCGAGGACCTGGGGCTGGAGCCCTGAAGCGCGAGACCAAGCTCTCTGACAGCAGCAGCCCCAGGCATACACATGGCACCCTGGGAACAGGTGCGCACGTTAGCAGCCCCTCCACAGTGCGTACCAGGAAAAGGGATGAGATTTCATTCTCTCTTTTAAATAAGAGAATCAAGGCAAATGGGTGGACGGACAGAGAAACTACTTTGGGCTCAATGAAAAGCAGAAAAAAAGGCAGGTGGACGGTTTCTGGCCAGAGCAAATTTAAGCCCAGAACAGATCATTCTTTAGATCACCTTTCAATTCCTTCCAACCTCGAGAGTCCAAGATTCTGGGCATAAAGGGAACTGGGGGGAAAAAAAGAAAAGAAAACCTGAAAGTTATACAATCTAAGCAGTCAACTCAAAAAGCTAGGAAAAAATCAAAATAAAGCCCAAAACAGATGATTTCTAGGAAATTATATAAATCTTAAACTGATTCAATTAAAAGTAGAAAACTTGCTTATGACTGAAAATGAAACAAATTTAAAACATAAAAAAATGAAAACTATAGTTTGAGTTTAAATGGAAAATACTAAAAACCAAATAACTGAAACCAGTATTTTTAAAATAAGCACATATATGAGAAGAGGAGCTTGTCATAGGGACTCTAGGATGTTAACCTTCCCATAGAAGATGCATTAATGAGATTTACTATGTTAATAGCGTAAAGGAGAAGAAATCAGACCATCACTAGTTGCCCAAATGTATTTCATAACCTGTAATAATTATTCCTGATTTTTGTAAAAAATCCAACAAATCCTAGAAAGAAACTCAAGAGGACATATAACAAAACCTAGAAGAAATGTACTTAGTGACAACATATTTTATTAACTTAATTCTCCATTAAGTTGGAAATACTCACAAAGGGGAATTTGCCAGTATCTTTCAATATTATATTTGCAATGTACTCTTTGAGCTAGCAATCCTATTTCTAAGAAAGTCTCCCAAAGACAAGCTGACAAGACATGAAGTGCTATGTGAACAAGGCTATTCACTTTATATTCACTAAACCACTGTCTATACAGCAAAGGCTGGAAACTACAGAAAAAGACATTAACAAGTGAAAGTCGCTCAGTCATGTCCGACTCTTTGCAAGCCCATGGACCAGTCCAGGGATTCTCCAGGCCCCAATACTTGAGTGGGTAGCCTTTCCCTTCTCTAAGAGATCTTCCCAACCCAGGGATAGCACTCAGGTCTTCCGCATTGCAGGCAGATTCTTTGCCAGCTGAGCTACAAGGGAAGCCCAAGAATACTGGAGTGGGTAACCGATCCCTTTCTCCAGCGGATCTTCCTAACCCAGGAATTGAACCAGGGTCTCCTGCACTGCAGCCGGATTCTTTACCAATTGAGCTATTCGAGAAGGAGAAAAAGAGAAAGACCTGTATTTTATTCTAAAAACTAATCTTCAGAATAAATTATTAATTGGAAAAAATGAAGGAACTTCAAAGGGAGTCTGCTGCTGCTGCTGCTGCTAAGTCGCTTCAGTTGTGTCCGACTCTGTGCGACCCCATGGACGGAAGCCCACCAGGCTCCCCCATCCCTGGGATTCTCCAGGCAAGAATACTGGAGTGGGTTGCCATCTCCTTCTCCAATGCATGAAAGTGAAAAGTGAAAGTGAAGTCACTCAGTCATGTCCGACTCTTAGCGACCCCAAGGGAGTCTAGTATGTCTCATTCTAAAAATTGGGAGAAATATGAATATATTAATATATAGCATTATGTATTCAAAATGAAACATTGAAAGAACAAACTTCAGACTAATATGAAGGATTACCTTTGGAGGGAAGGAAAGAACAGAAGTGAAGAGACGGGGCAGAAGTAAACATCTCCGAACTACATTGTTTTGTAACTTCAACTTTGGACCATATAAATGTGGTATGTAATTTCTTAATGTAAAAACAGAAGCAAAGCAATCCTGAAAAATAAAAAGTCAACTGAAACAAATCACCCTAATTGTATATCAAGGTGATAGCATAACCACACAGACCAGAATTATTTTAGGTGACTTAACTTTTTCTAACGTGATATATATAGCTTAAGTACATTAAAAGCCACAAGGCAAATCTTAATTAAAATAACATGTAATGTGTGCTTAGTCACTCAGTCGTGTCTTGCAACCCCATGGACTGTAACCTGCCAGGCTCCTCTGTCCGTGGGATTACTCCAGGCAAGAATACTGGAGTGGGCTGCCATTTCCTTCCCCAGGAATCAAATTCTCACCCAGGAATCAAACCCAGGTCTCCAGCATTGCAAGCAGATTCTTTACTGACTGAGCTACAAGGGAAGCCCTAATATGCAATAGGTTATTACTAATAATATCAGTATTCGGGGGGGTTGAAATTTTATATATTTTGATGTTGTTTGGAACAAAGACTTTCAGCATAAGAAAAGAAATATAAGTATATTAAAATGATAGGTGAATTAAAAACCCCAAGATCTTTAATTTAAATGAATGCATAATTTATTTGTACATATTATAAAGTCTACAAACCTCATAGCTCTGCCCAGTGAAAACCCTAGAAGAGATGAAAACCCAAGAGCAACAGGCGTCCTTAGGATATAGATTATGATCTCTAAATGCCACAGTCTATAGTGAGATATAAAAGGAAACAGAAGTCCTGGGGAAATGGCCAAGTCCAGGTCTGGGTGGGAAACAGAAAACATGAGCTTGAAGCATCTCATCCTGTTGGAACACAAGCAAGTTATCAAAGAGGAAGAACCATGTCAGAAGAACAGAAGCAGATGACCCATGACAGGACAGTCTGAACATCACAGTAATAATAAAAACAATGGCTTCAAATGGACTAAAATAAATAACCTCTGCTTTTTCAATCCATGAATTAACAATAATACCTCCCTTGAGAAGGAAATGGCAACCCACTCCAGTATTGTTACCTGGAAAATCCCATGGACAGAGGAGCATGGTGGGCTACAGTCCATGGGGTCACAAAGAGACAGGACTGAGCAACTGAGCATAGAAAACTTATAGTGAAGTTAAAGTGAAGTCGCTCAGTCATGTCCGACTCTTAGGGACCCCATGGACTGCAGCCCACCAGGCTCCTCTGTTCATGGGACTCTCCAGGCAAGAGTACTGGAGTGAGGTGCCATTGCCTTCTCCAAGAAAATTTATAAGTCACCTTCAAAGACTATTACAGCATAATTACTACACTGTATGTAAATCAAGAAAGAATCAAGCATGTATCATGCCTTTCCTGTATTAATTATATTTCATGGTAACTTAATAATTGACAAAAGAAAACCCTTCTTTATCAAATGCTAATAATAGATGAAGAAGGAATGATACAATTAAGGAATCACTCTTTTATAATCTCTAATAAAATGATGGACCAGGCTTCCCTGGTGGCTCGGTCAGTAAAGAATCTGCCTGCAATGCAGGAGACTTACATGCAGGGCAGAAGACCAGGTTCAGTCCCTGGGTGGGGAAGATCCCCTGGAAAAGGAAATGGCAACCCACTCCAGTATTCTTGCTTGGAAAATCCCATGGACAGAGGGCTACAGTACACAGGGTCGCAAGAATGGGACATGACTTAGTGACTAAACCACCAATAAAATAATGGATTTAAGTACTCGTCATCTGGTAAACATTCATGGAGAAATTTACAACAGAAGAAGTGGGGTTGTTCTTCTGTTGATGAACTCACCCACCAGTGAACCCACTCATTGATGAACCCACTTCATCAATCTTTATATTTACACAGATAACTTGAAAGACACAAAATACCAAAGCTCACACAAGAAGAAACAGATAACCTAAACAGCCCTACATCTATAAAGGAAATTGACAATGTAGCTAAAAACCTTCCCACAAAGCAAGCTCCAGGCCTTGATGGCTTCAAAGGTGAATTCCACCAACCACGTAAGAAAAAAATGCTATCCAAATTCTATCCAAAATCCTCCAAAAAATTCAAGAGTTGGGGGAATATCTCCCAACTCATTCTATGAGATCAGCAGTGACCTGAGACCAAAACCACACAAAGACATTACAAAACAGTTGGAAGATAAAGCAAAAACAACAGAGGAAATAGTTACTAAAAATCTTAAGAAATGTGCAAAATTAGTATGAAGAAAATTTTGATACATTCCAAAAGACATAAAAGTATTTTTGAACGAACTGAAAGACATTCCACATACTTCAGGAGGGGGGCACAAGTAAACAACAAAGATGTCAATTCACCCTAGGCTAATATATACATTCTTCATAATTGCAATAAAAGTGCCAACATGCACAGAAAAGCCTAGAAATCTTCTTGAGACAAATGCAAAGATGACTCAGAGAAGAAGGAAGGTGTATGAACAGGCAGAGAAGCTGACCTGAAGTCGATCCCACTGACCAAACTGGGGACAATTTTAGCTTTACAAAGAATGTCTGTAACTGATTATAAATTATTGAGTATATAATAACCCAAGAGTCCAAAGTGATATTAAACAAGAGAGACAGGAGAGAGTGCCCTCAAAACTGTTTCCACCGTGAGTGAAGTGAGTGAGTGAAGTCGCTCAGTCGTGTCCAACTCTTTTCGACCCCATGGACTGTAGCCTAACCAGGTTCCACCTGTCCATGGGATTTTCCAGGCAAGAATACTGGAGTAGGTTGCCATCTCCTTCTCCAGGAGATCTTCCCGACCCAGGGATTGAACCCAGGTCTCCCGCATTGTAGGCAGACAGTTTACCGTCTGAGCCACCAGGGAAGATCCAAAGACGTCAATTCACCCTAGGTTAACATATACATTCTTCATAATCGTAATAAAAGTGACAACACGCACAGAAAAGCCTAGAAATCTTGAGACAAATGCAAAGATGACTCAGAGAAGAAGGAAGCAGGTGACAAATACATCAATTTTGTAATCTGCAAATTGGTGGTTAAGAGAGAAAGGATTAAAGCATTTACACTGCCATTATAGAAAGTCACCCAGTTGATGAGGGAAAAGGTTCTCTGCAAGAGCTCAGCTAATAACTGTGGATGCTGCTGCTGCTGCTAAGTCGCTTCAGTCGTGTCCGACTCTGTGCGACCCCATAGATGGCAGCCAACCAGGCTCCCCTGTCCCTGGGATTCTCCGAGCAAGAACACTGGAGTGGGTTTGCCATTTCCTTCTCCAATGCATGAAAGTGAAAAGTGAAAGTGAAGTCGCTCAGTCATGTCCGACTCTTAGCGACCCCATGGACTGCAGCCCACCAGGCTCCTCCGCTCATGGGATTTTCCAGGAAAGAGTACTGGAGTGGGGTGCCATTGCCCTCTCCAATAACTATGGATAGAATGACGCAATTTTTAAGTCACCGTTTTCTAAACTCCAAAAAGATGACGTAGGCAGGGAGTGTTGCTAACGTGCTGCTAAGTAGCTCAGTTGTGTCCAACTCTTGGTGGCCCCGTGGGCTGTAGTCCACCAGGCTCCTCTGTCCATGGGATTTTCTAGCCAAGAATCCTGGGAGGGGTTGCCATTCCCTCCTCCAGGGGATCTTCCTGACCCAGGGATCAAACCCAAGCCTCTCACGTCTCCTGCACTGGGGGGTGGGTTCTCAGCCACTAGTGCCACCTGGGATGCCCAGGCAGGGAGCATTAATGGATGTCAGATCCAGCAGGCGGAAGAAATTGGGGGAACAGGACATTCAGAAATGAAGTATATAATTTCCCCCTATAAAATATTCTTACAACCAGTGTGAAACTTGAGTCTATGCAAGTCTCTATACCAAAGTTCAAGTTTACAGGATACAAGGAACGACACCAGGTAAAAACAGAACCAGGTTGGGCGCCGGCATCACTCCCACCCCCTGGTAACACCCCCTGCCTCCCGTCCACCACCTCCCGTCCACCTCCTTTGCCCTCACCCTGGGCACGCCCCACACTGGGCCTGTGGGGGCATCCACCACATTCACCACACTCCTTTGAGAAGGAAGAAGTCAGGGTGGGAGAGGAGCACGTGGTGGGGCAAAGCACCAGGTACCAGTGGAAAAGGCAAGCAGAGAATATTCCAGAAGGTAGAGAAGGGGGACATGATGATGGAGCCAGAGCCAGCAGCTGCGAGTGGGGCTGGCCCAGAAGCCCCACAGCCCGTGATAAGGGGTCTGAGGGGGGAGAGGGCTTGCAGGGCCAGGACAGACATGGGTACTGGTCACTCGGGGAGCCTTCCTTAGACATGGATACTGGTTACTCGGGGGGCCTTTCTTAACTTGGGTATAAAAAGTGGTCCCTGTGCCTCTCCAGACTTTGGATTTCACACCAAAACAAAAACTCAAACTCAGGGAGCTTCACCTTTGTTGGCGGAGAGATTGCAAAAGGAGCTGCAGAGGCAGGACGCGCCCCCGCTGTGCATGTCCACATGGAGCCTGTAGCCGTGCAGTCCACGCTCGGGGCTGTCGTCCAAGACGGGCGTGTGAGGAGGCAGCTCGTAGGGGCTGAGGAGCAAAACACACACACGCATGAATCTGTCAGCCCTAGAGGCAAGAGGCTCTGACAGGAAAGACTCCCTAGAAGATGAACACCCCTTCAAGACACCAGCTGCCGCCAGCCCTCTGTGGATTCCCGATAGGGTTCAATACCACTGGCTCAGAAGAAAGGGCATGTTCCTTTTCTCTACTTCTATACAAACGGGCAAAAATCGTGTGTTCCCTAGGCACCCCCGGACCACCACGACAGAACGTGGCTGGGACCCGCCCCGGACAGCAGCTCTGCTCCGGGTGGTCTCGGCATTCAGAGGGCTGAATGTGCAGCAGGAAGACACACCGGACAACAGACCAGCAGCTCAGGGACCGCCGGGAGGAGATCCAGAGCTACGACGAACGAGGCTTCATCCAGGAAGAAACAAGTTAGCAGCTAACGTACCAAACAGAGAAGCACTTAGGAGCTTTCCAGGTCGGTGTGTGGGTGCCTTGGCCCCGGGGGGTGAGAGGAGCAGAGAAATGGAAAGCACGGCCCACATGCTGACCTGAGGTCCATTAACAGGCGTGCTATCCCGACCAAGCACAGCACATGCCTGGAGCTCAGACCCCAGGGGCCATGTTGCTGTCATGATAGAGCAAGCAGAGCAGCGCCAAGAGCATGCAGCGTCTCAGTGCACTTGAACCTCATTACTGCAAGGCGCTGCCCTGATCTACAGACTGCATCCCACAAGGCGTGCCAGCCTGAGCCCTAATGAGTGCAGCGGAGGCTACCCGCAGGTAACCCAGTTACTGTTGGCAACAGCTGCATAATTATGCCCGTCGGCTTGTGGCTACTGATTAAAAACATGGTATCTTTGAAGCTATTCTCAGAATGTTAGGACGGTTTCACCTCAGACTCCCTTACGCTGACTGTACAAAACTGCACACACCGCACAGCAATACGTACACAGCAGGCGACCCCAGCATGCTCCTCTCCACGAGGCAGTGGAGATGCAGATTTGCCATAATGAATGCCAGCTCCTCCTCCCTCTGCAAAGACAATTAAAAGAAGACATGTGTCAGCAGAAACATTTTCATTGTTCACAGGGTCGCCGTTTCTGATCGCAGTACATGCATCTCACAGAGAGATGTGGTTTCTTACCATCTAAGACCCTGCGGTGCTAACTCATCATCACTGCCTGGTAAGACTTAAGACGTCACAGTGACAGCAGGACCACGAGGCACCCGAGACGCACAGTGCGTGGAACCAGAAGCATTAACACCCTAGCACTCGTGAAACATCAGAGTTCACGCGCCTGTGATGCACGCTCACTGTGAGGATATACACTGTTAATTCCAGGTTGTTTTGAAGGCTTTTCAGAGATGAAGAGAACTCTAATGAGACCTCCACCATGGGTCAGCCAGAGTCCTGGTGTCTGTGCGGTCAGCCCAGGTGGACTGACACCCAAGCCCAGAGCAAGCCATGTGCGGCCTGGTCCACAGTCACTGTGCGCAGAGGGAGGGTGGCAGGAAGAGCAGAGGCCACAGCAGGACGAGGGGAGAAGCAGTCTGGAGGCTGGCGTGGGGGTCTGGGCACTGCCTGGTCATCGTGAACACATGTGAACTGTTCCACAATCAGCTTGTTCACAGGCCACAGCCAGAGGGGCGAGCCAGCCTGGCCACGTGGGGTGGACACTGTCGCCCTCACTGCCACGACAGCCCGGGGAACGAGGAGGAGCTGGCCGACTGGAAACTGCCCCAGGGAAAGGAAATGCCTGGGGAGGCTGCTCCCCTGCCATGAGCAGAGACACGGGTGAGCCCTCGGGGTGAAACAGGTAGGAAGAAGCTTCCACAGAGGAAGGGCGCGAAGGAGAAGCAGGCAGGAGCGTGGACTGCCTGGAGGAAACAGGACATCCTGGGAAATCACAGGGTGACGGGAACCCAGCTCACGGGCAGGAAGGGCTCGTGCCATGGGCGCAGACAGCAGCAGAACCCCGGGTGGAAACGTGGAGTCGTGAGGGGGCAACAGGAACTGCACCCTCCGCCCCACACGCAAGGGGAGCGATGGGGTTATGGATGGGAGGCTGTGGGGCAGGTGTGCGCCGGACTCACCTTCCAGAGCCCCACCACCAGGCCGGGGGGCAGGCAGAAGACCCGCATCAGCCTGTCGCCGCCCACCGCGCTGGACTCGGTCAGCTGGCTCAGCTGGTACTTGGTGATCAGAGAGTGCCATCGGGGTCTTTGAACGTCATGCCAAAGAAAGCAGAGAGGAACATGAGCGCTGGCTGGCCCGTGCCACCGATGCTCTTCAGTACATCTAGAAAGGCTTCTAGGAACCTCTAACTATGCACAGGTAGCTCGCAGGGAGAGAGAACCTGCATAAATAAAAGGCAAACCGGGTAAGCCAGAGTTCTCCCGGGCCCCTGCCCTCGCTGCAGTGAGCGGCAGCATCGCCCGGGGTGAGGGGAGGGGCCGTCCTCACAAGCCTGGACACCACCGCCACCAGGAGCAGAGCCTCAAAGTAGGCCCTCAGTAACGCAGATGAAATCCCTTAAATGGCAAAAAACGAGCAGTGTACTGGGCACCTGAAAGCAGAGTTACCTCAAGTTACTGTCAAGAACAACTCATAAACAGTGCAAGTTGTTAATGTCAGAAAATAAATTTAAACCAAAATCACAAGGGTTTCTATGAACGAGATGCAGTGTGAACACTGTTAGATTTGAGAGTCTGAGAGTAAGTAACTCCCACGTGCAGAACACAGCTCAGCGCTACTGCTCATGACACAGATCAACAGGAGGAAAACTCACTATCCGCTCACTGCAGCGGATGGAAGTGTCTGTCCTTCCCGGAGGCAATCCAGGAAACTGGGAGGGAGAGGAGCACGCAGTGACCGGTTGACACAGCTCAGCTGCCATCGGAGGGAGCTCTCAAAGGAGCGGGGGCCCCTCCAGCACCTAAGGCACACGCCTGCTGGTGACAGGTGTTCAGCTGTTCGTTAGGCAGAGCATGTAAAAACCAGGGTGTTCCACTGTGCGCTCTTTGAAAGTAGAGGGGCTGTAAGCGTGGAAACCAGACCCCTCCATGGCTACCTGACCACCTGAGCCCCTCACTGGGCTTCTTGTGCTAAGAACACAGGTTAGGTAAGTGCGGGTGTGAGGCAACGATCTAAAAATACACTGAATGCGTGGCGAATACCCCAGGGGGAAGCGGAACACCAGGCTGGGGACAGAGTGTAGAGTTAGGGTTAGGAGAACCAGAGCTGAATGCTTAGCTCCAACCCTGCATACCGTCTCAGCGAGACTTCACCTGTGTCCGGGGAGATGGCCCCTACCTTGGAGGGAGGGCAGGCAGGAGACAACACGAGAGCCCCTCCCTACAGCACGCGGCACCGCGAGGAGCTCCGGGGCAGCAGCCACAGCGATCACGTCGCCAACGTGGATGCAAGTGGGAAGGGCTGGGAAAACACCCCGAAAGGAGCCTGATGCCCCGGCCCTCAGACCGCGGCTCCAGACAGGTTTGATGAGCACCACAGAGGCCCCACCGGTCCCCGTTGGCCTTGGCCTTACAAGTCACCCTGACGCAGAAACTAAGGCTGACAGTGACCCGACATCTCTCAGAAGTCCGGGAGGCAAAGCATCCCCTGAAGAACAGAGAACACCAGTGACACAGACAGCATAATACGTCCGACCAGGAAGGCACGTGTTACAGGGATGTGCAAACTGGAAATCACACAAATAAGGCTTTCATTGTAAAAAACAGAGTCATCATGGAGGAAACAAAATAAAAAGCACCACGTCTCTCCTTTGCCATCACACAGATACATACAAGGGTTTGTATTTCTGCATCATGGGTACATCTGCTCATAAACCTGCAATAAAAGTGTCGATCAAAACAGATTCCTGAGAAGCACTTTCAGAATTTGTTCACCACCACTGATCAAATAAATGCTGGCTGAAGTTCAGTGAGTTTTAATGGAAATAAATTACATTAAATGAATTTTCACAGTGAGTTCTAGCTTTCTGTCCCTGTGCAGTATCGGGTATTCCTGACTTGGATGACAATTTCAGGAACATAATATCTTTGAGTGAGTTTACAATTCAACACCATCCATTTATGAACGTTCATGAGCGTTTTACTTTGATGGAAACTGTTCTGTCCTCATCCCTATAAACATAATCTCATGATGTGCCAATAAGGTACTGTTCAGTCACACTGGTACAGAGGCTGCAGACTCACTCTCTGAAAACGATTTCACAGTGCATAAAACCTAGACACTGCAGAAGAAAAATCTGGGGTCCACCATGATATCTGGTAGAATTTCAAGAGTCATGAAGATAAAGATACCACTCCCAAAAAGTAGCTGTTCCCAAAATATCTTCAGTTAATATAGCCAGGGGAAGTGATGCCAATGTTTTCCTTCATAGTAGTAAGAATATTTTCAGAGTACAATAAAACCTGGACTCACTAGCACTAGGAATACAACACCCCTATGGTCACAGCATGACAACCAGACCAGTGATCACGGGAACAGCCCTTAGAGAACCAACGCCAGAGGCAGAACCACAGACGAGCGGCTACAAACTGCAGAATCGTCTCTGTATCCAGGGACACCAGGAAAGAAGGCAGTTCTGCTGAGCAGAAGGCAGATGCTGCAGTGAGATCTCAACACCTTCCGCAGCAGGGGCTGGGAGAGGAGCCCAGAGTTGGGCTGCGGCTCGAGGGGCGGTGTGAGGTCAGAGGGGCTGGGGGCGGGAGAGCAAGTGGCACCAGAGAAGGCAGCCGCCACCTCTGCACTTGCACACGCGTACAGCCAGGAGCTCGGGAAGCCACACAAGACAAAATCCAGCTTAGAAAAGTCAGCACAACCGAGTTCTTGGGAAAACTAAAAGCCGAAGAATGAGTGTGAACCCAGGGCACAGCTACCTCACAACAGAATAATAGTAAGGACCCAATAAGCACCAGCAAGAAGACACATAAGACCCAGTGTATGTGCAGCAGTAAGACCAGACGTTCGCACTGGATGGTGAATTCTGTGGTTTCACAGCAGCCATGTACACTAAACACTGCATCACAGCCAGCCTCATCCCATTTCAAAGGTGAAAATGTGGAGGCCTGGGATAGCCAGCCGTCTGCACAAGATGACACGACGAGCAAGTTCAACAGAAAAGCACATAAAATAGTGACTGTACGATCTAATGCGTAAACCATGATTACTGTATCATTTACTAAAGAAGGAAAATATAATCGTAAACTAAAAAACTCAGTCAGCCACCTATCATCCAGGAAACTGTCACAAAAAAACCATTCCCTAAGCCATAGACAGGGCTTCCCTGATGGCTCAGTGGAAAAGAACCTTCCTGCCAACGTAAATGATGCAGGTTCAATCCCTGGGTCGGGAAGATCCCCCGGAGAAAGAAAAGGCAACCCACTCCAGTATTCTTGCCTGGAACACCCCACAGACAGAGCAGCCTGGGAACTACAATCCATGGGACCACAAAGAGTCAGACACAACTGAGCAACTCAACAACAACAAGCTTATGGAAGCGATAAGCCCCTTTTTTCCTATTCGACAGTAGTCCAGAATGAAAGAGAAGGCTCGAAGATGCAATCAAATAAAAATATACCACTGACATTTTTTAATGACGAAAGGCAGCCAAGTGTCGTTCCACGTGACCGGCCTCACCCGGCAGCACGCACCTGATCCTGCTGGGGGTTCTGGACTGGTCCATGAACACCGGCGTCGCCCCACACAGGTCCAGGGTGGACAGCGTGGCCAGAGGCGGCCAGTCCTTGCAGTACCAGATGACGGTGACCGAGGAGTCGTTGACAGAGAGGTCGGCGTGCTCCATGGTGTACTCTTGCCCATCGGCTCCTCTCAGGATGATCACCCAGCCCAGGCCAGACACTCTGAAGACAGAAGAGCGGGCAAGAAGGTCTGCCTCTTGTCACCTCTAAAGCACCTGGAACCATGGAAGCCCAAGCTCCTAGCACATGCCTGACCCGAGTTTTCAGGCCATAGCAGCTCTCTCTCGGGATCTGCCCCCTCACCTCACAAACACTGATGGAACTGCTGCTCTGTGCCAGGAGCCAGCGACACACAGGTGAAGACGGCCAAGGCTCTGCCCGCTCAGCAGGGCCTTGAATCTCCTGCTTCATTAGTGTCGACTGCCAGGCCTCATAAAACCTTTGGACCATACGTATGGCGTGGGAAAATACCATTCATTTTATAGGTACACAAAACCAGAAAACATCCAACAGTCCCTCCCCATGTAAACCGTGCATGGGACCTGTGTGCACAGTACTCGGGGCTCAGGGCATCCTTTGCTAACGCGAGGCCTACCTAAGGGCCTCCTTGATCTTCACCGGGAGGCCTGTGTGGGGGTGCAGAGGTTTGAGCACCCGCTCTAGAGCCGCCTTTACAGACGCTATCTGTTTTGTAAGATACTCTTTCTTCCAATATCCAGCTTCTTTATCCCCCGCTGACAGTAAGTTCACGGACAAGTCTGTCTTCTCTGCCGGATCAACTCTCCAATGAGATCTTTTAGGTGAAAAGGCAGTTGAGTAGATTTTGATCCAAATTAAACTAGGGGAGGAGAGGAAACAAACGCGTTAACACAGAGACACTGCCACGCACCTGCAATGAATGTTAGAGAAACACGCAACAGCTTTACGTGATTTAACAGCTAGTCAAATAACTGTTATCTAGTTATTTCCATGACCAAGTCAAGCTAAACATTCACAGCTCTTCAAGTGTTGACACGAAGGTTAGCGTTTTAGATTCACCAGCCCTAGAGACACACACTAATGGGAAAAGCGTGCTTCCCAGGGCCGAGGGAGATGAGCGGCCTCATGCTACCCTGGTGTCATCCCAAATAAGAGCTGCCCTCTCACACCAATAATCAAACAGGCCTAACAGAGGAGAGAGCAAGAAGGGTGTACAGTGTGACTTCCCAGCTTATATCATGCGTGTCTTTGAAAAGATCAGAAAGCAGTTTTATGCATACACACATATGTACACACTCAGAGAGAGAAATGCTGATGGTGACTGACATGTATTCTGATTTTTTAACAATGAACATGGACTGCTTGCACAAAGAGGAAAAACTGAAGACGGTTAACAACACCTAACAACAGCTAACATTTCGGAGCACTAGCCCTGAGCACGGAGAGGGCAATGGCACCCCACTCCAGTACTCTTGCCTGGAGGGTCCCATGGACGGAGGAGCCTGGTGGGCTGAAGTCCATGGGGTCGCAGAGAGTTGGACATGACTGAGCGACTTCACTTTCTCTTTTAACTTTCATGCATTGGAGAAGGAAATGGCAGCCCACTCCAGTGTTCTTGCCTGGAGAATCCCAGGGACGGTGGAGCCTGGTGGGCTGCCGTCTATGGGGTCGCACAGAGTCGGACACGACTGAATCGACTTAGCAGCAGCCCTGAGCATACTTCAGCACTTCGCATGCACTCACTCACTCCGCCCTTCCAGCAAACCCAGGAGGTGGCGGCTACGACTGTCCCCACTGCAGGGACGATGTGACCGAAGCCCAGCTGCAAGGTGCCGTCCTGGGTCTGTGTTCACTGGTGACAGAACCACCACTGAATCCTCACAGCCTCAACCCCTGCCTGACTCTCAGCAGCACAGAGACATGGGCTCCAACAAACAGATCCACACCCAGAGCGCCCACCAGCCAGGGCGCTGGAATTCCAACGCCACTCTGACCCAGAGGAGGCAAAGGGCCAGGCGTCACAGGACTGGAGCAGCGATAGGGGCTGAGCGGGGGCTCCCCTTGCCAAAACTCTCCATCGGGAAGGAAAGGCACTCCAGAGGGAAACTAAGGCAGGAGTTAACAGAGGGTTTCCTGGTGTGAAGGGTGAAATTTACATAATTAATTATTGACTAATTCCAGTCTCCTCATTGCTAATGAATGCAAAAAAGGATGATCTGCAAGAGGCCTGGGAGGCAAGACTTCTGGAGGGGTCAGCCTTTTCAGACAGCATAGTAAGAGCGATTCTCCAACACTCTCCCTGCAGGACTTCCCAGCGAAGAGCCAGCAGTCAGACCCCTACCCACTAACATCATCTCTTTCTAGAATGAGTTTTTCTAGTCATTTCTCCCCTCACAAAATCATTTCACTCCAAGGTTTCTGTCTTAAAGTATTCATGTTTCAGCTCAAAATTTTACAGGTTTTCATACATGGACTAACAGATACAAAATAATCATCAGTTGAGAACATCCAGGTAATCTGAGCTCTTTCACCAAAATCCCTTGAGAAGATGCTTGCTTCTGAAAACTCCCTTTGCATAAATGCCTGTCCGTGCTTTCTTCTGATTTACTCAGGTCACTCCACTTCAGTGGTTCTTCTACTTCAGCAAGATCTCCACTGAACCCCAAACTTCCCACCTCCGCACCACAGGAACTGCAGCTCATTCTATTTTCCACAAGCTCCAGCGCTCACAAACTACAGAACACAGGCCCGGGGCGGGGCGTGAGGAGCAGGGCAGTGATGTCACACCCTTGGCTGGTCACAGGTACCACCCCACATTTTCACACACATTATCTCACTTGATTCACCATCGGTGGAGCCTCAAGAGAATAAAAAACATCCTACACAATTAAAATATTCAATATTACGTATATTGTTCCACTTCATTATTTATAAAACACAAAGGTCAAGCTTAAGAGGCTTTTAGACAGTCCCTAAACCCAAAAACATTCATTTCTTGATCACAAAATGCCCAACTTGGTTAAAAAGCTGGAGCAGACTAAAGGGCAAGAGCTATCTGACTATGAGCCATGCACAGAAGAATTCCATCAGGTTGGTCAGGAAATGGGGCCAATTTAACATTCTAATAAACAGTGTTTTCCAGAGGACTGGAGACAGCCAGGTTCAGCCCGATCCAGGCTTCCCTGTGACCCCCACCACCACCACTGCAGAGCCCAGGGCTCATGCTGAGGGCTGCCCCATGCAGGTGGTGGGGACAGCCCCCCAGACAACAGGGGCAAAGGGAGACCCCTACCCTCGTGATGCATCTCCCCGTAAGTCAACAGTGTAACTTGCCACGGGACGGCTCCTGTCTTCTCTTCAAACAAGGCTCAAAAAGTACCACCAACTTCTCAGGAACATTCATGGCTTACCTATTCGGTTGTTAACATGAAGTTGTTTTATGAAGTCTGGCTGTGAAATCAGACTGTAACTCTTAAGAATACAACTCAACTTATCCCACTAAGACTCTCCTCCATAAAAGAGAACAAACACAAGGGTAACTTCAGAAGCAGCTCAGATTTTTACAGCACAACCACTTCCAAGAAAGTGGTTCAGAAAGGGACAGAAAACTGACAACAGAAGTGCAAAGAATCTAACCACAGCTGTGGCTCCCAGGCTGCTGAGAGCCCAGGGCCTGCTCCCCGCGGGCCTTGGACCAAGAGGACAGAGCCTAAGAAACTTACGGCTTAGTACTTAGCAGCAGCAGCACTTTATCTGAATAGTCTCAGTTCTGTCCTTGAATTATTTAAGAACTCCCAAGAAGCTACAACTCTGGTCATTTAGTCAATCCCCTCCTTGAAAAACGCCTCACTGCTCTTTACTTCAGTGAATGTCTTCATCTCTGAGAGTCACTAAGGGAGAGACGCACAAAACTTGCTTTCCATTCATTCTCAAACTATCTCAGGAACTGACACTATGCGTATATAGTGACACAGACACGTATTTTCTCAAACAGGAAATATCTTTTTTAAGTTAACAGATAAGAAAACCACCCTGACCACAATGGCATATGTCCCCTTCTTATTATGAGAACATGGCTGGAAAGATTTTTAACACAGATTCTAGAACGCAGAATTTAAATCTGCAGAAATGTATACCAGGGGTCCGATACTTTTTTCGCCTTCCCCGCTGGCTCCAATGCAGCTGTTGCGGGCCCTGCACTGACTGCGCTGTGCAGCTGTGTCTACACACCACAACCCTCCCCCGTCCCTCTCCACCCCCTCACCGAGTAAACCACTCCTCAAATCCGCATTCCCCTCCGTCATGCTCTCTGCCCTGGCTGACACGGGGCTTCTGCGTGGGACCAACACCCGTCTGACCCTTCTGATGTTGAAGACAGAGGGGCGTCACAGCCAAGACCCCACGGCGCTCGCCAGAAGCTGGGCGGAGCCCACTTCTCACCCTTGAGACAACGTTCTGAGCGGCCGACAGAGATCACAGCGACAGCACAGAAGAAGGGGTTTCACCCCTCTTCCCATGGACCCCCCACCAGCCCGGGGGCTCTGCGGGCCTCCTCCCCAGGGCAGAGGCTCCCTGGGCATGCTCTGTCCTCCCCGCACTCCCCTCACGCCCCTGCACCAAGCATGTCCCACAGCAGGCGGGTTTCGGGGAGCCCCTCCCTTGTCTTCCTGCGGGGTCTGCTCCACAAGGCCCAGTGGGGCAGGTCAGGGCAGGTCCCATGGTGGTGCTGCAGGCTGCGGGGAAGCCTGCCCACCTCTGGGGGACAGCAAGTCCTCCCAGACAGACCTGAGGCCACTTTCTGCAACAGCTGCATTGAGAACAAGCGTGACCTCTTTCAGTTCACGCGAAGAGTATCCCTTCCCTAAAACGCGGAAGGGCAAACCTTTGAAAACTTCACCTGGGAGACATACGTCTGAAACCACTCTCGGAATTCTTCTACATTCTCAAAAATGGCTCAGAAGCTCTCGCTAGTTTTCACAACCTCCATCAAAACGCCACTGGACACGCCAGCAACGTGCAGTCTCCTTACTTGTCATTGGCCAGGTGATAGAAGCGCCTGTTCACGCACCCGGCGCACAGCAGGGCCGCCGCATCCAGGTACGACAAGATCTTCAGCAGGACCTCTGAGGGCAAACTGGGGGGCGGGGGGAGGAGAGGAGTCAGAGCAGCTTTCAGAAAACACCTGGCCGTTCATCTGCCAACGCAAGCGGCCCTTTCTGTGCAAGAGTCCCGGGGCTCCCATCTCAGCTCTGCCGGTGTCTCTCCCTCTCCCCACGTTGAGCAGTAGGGACACGGGCAGAGACGCGAACGAGGCAATGTCAAAAAGCAGACGGTGTCGCACCTCTGAGCGTAAAGGCCCACAGGGAGAACAAGGCCTGCCCCTCCCCTGGGCCTGCAGGCTGCCTCCCTCGCCCCCACCCCCGGCACCCGGCTCCAGCAGCACCTGCAGGCCCCTCGCCCACTGCGCTGCCCCTCTCTGGAGGCTCTTCTCCAGGCACTTTCGTCTCCATGTTCAGTTCTCAGCTTAAATGTCAGCTCCTCAAGAGAAGTCTTGCCTGACCATCCCGCCCTACTAATCTGGATTCAAGAGTCCATTTGCTTTCTGGACAGCAAGTACCCCAATTTATAATCCACTCCTTGTTTCAGTCTGGGTCCTCCACAGGACTGGAAGCCTCATGAGAACATGTGAGTAGCTCACCAACTGCCTCCTTCCCCAGGCAGAGCGTTTGGTTCAGAGAAGGCCCTCGGGTATCCATGGACAGATCAGCTAAAGCGATATTTGTTCTAGTTCTCCTATCAGATTATTGTATGACGAGTCTATTTCCAGAGGAGAAGAAGAAGAAGACAACTCTTGAGAGTGCCTTGGATAACAACATGACACCAGTCAATCCTAAAGGAAATCAATCCTGAATTGGAAGGACTGATGCTGAAGCTCCAATACTTTGGCTGCCTGATGCAAAGAGCCTACTCATTGGAAAAGACCCTGATGCTGGGAAAGACTGAAGGCGGGAGAAGGGGATGACAGAAGATGAGATGGTTGGATGGCATCACCAACTCAATAGACATGAGTCTGAGCAAATTCCAGGAGATAGTGAAGGACATGGAGACTGGCGTGATGCAGTTCATGGGATCGCAAAGAATCAGACATGACTGAGTGAATGTACAATGACAAAATTCCCAGAGTGTATGGTTTAAAGTTTAAATCCATGTCCTTAGTTAAATCTTTCTTTTTTGGCTTTTCCTTTCTTTTTAAAAACACAGTACAAGTATGGACACTGTTACCTGAGCTAGTTATGATGCGATATTAAAAGTCCAAAACTTGAACTCAGGCTTTATGTGCGAATCAGAGTTCTGTAGCACGTGGACTAGGTGAGCCCACTCCCCGTAAGACGTCCCCAGTGGTGCCGACTTTCCAGGACTGCACTCAACACTGAGCACACAGCCGCTGCTCCAGAGACGTTAGTGCGGTTCAAAGCCACAGGCATTTCAGCATCAACTTCGAATAGCAAGTATTTTTGTCAGTTTCTACAGATCTTGTTGCTGAGGGTCACAGAACGGAACCTGACATGACAGAAAAGGGTTCCCAAATCCTGAAAGCCAAGTAGCTCAGAGACCTCCTGAGCTCTCCAAAGGACAAAATTTAATCTTCTTTCTCCTTTCTCAAGGGTCTTTATCAAGTGGAAAGTGAATAATTGTGAAGAACATTTTTAAAAAAGGAAAACTAAATGCACTTGTCACTTTTACAAGTTCGGCTTCATGAAACTAGTCTGATAATGACGGTGACAGGCCGTGATGACTCATAGCCAGCTCTCCACGCTGTACATTCTCCCCACACATGTCTATTCTTAGAGAGCACAAAATAGCAACCTGGTGTATCAGGCACTAAACTTTCTCTAATAACGCCGCCCCTGCAGCCCTGAGCTGCGGCAGAGCACCTCGCCCCTTACCTGTCCAGGGACGCAGAGCAGCCTGCGCTGGGCCTGCTGCAGACCTTGTCCTGCCAGGCACGGCGACTCAGGGCAGCAGGGCCTGCGGGCAACATGGCATCTGGCCTCGTTCTGAAAGCAGACGTAGAAAATACTAATTACAAAGGTGAACTGTCCGTTCCCCTGTGCGAAACAGAACGGATTCATACACTCCAAAGACAACTCGATGTGAAACTTCGTCTACAGAAGGCAGGGGGGTGGGTGGGGGGCAGTTAGACATTCAGTGTCCCGAGCAAACCTGAAGGCTGGGCTGACTCTGCTGCATCTTATAAACCATCAGCAAACCAAAAGGTGCTACAGAAAGAACTTAGTGCAAACAGCGAAGCGATTATCCCTCAATCAAAAATAAATACATTTAAAAAAAAAAAAGAGTACTGAATGGAAACAAAAAGGGAAAAGATAAAATGTGTTACCTGTCCAGTTTAAATAACACAACAGAAAAACAGTAAAGTTAATATCAGTAGGGTTTAAAAAAAAAACAAAACACTTAAGTTCCTGAAGTGGATCTGGCACCGTCTTCAGGTTTGCCCATCTTGGAGGGCTAGCGAGCGGTTCCAGTTCTGATTCCAGCAGTCACAGCCGCAGGAGGACCAAACACCCACCCGCTAAAATCAATGTTCACTACAGTCACCCCTCAAGACCAGCGGTTCTCAACAGCAGCTGGGCAGGGACCTGACAAGCCCAGAAAGCCAGCAAGTGCACACCTCCGGGTGGACACGCTGCTTCTGCTGGGGCGATCTGGAACCTGCTTCCTTACCTGCCCTCCACACACCTGACCCCCATCCCCCGCCACACACAGACACAGCCATCACTGACCCTCCCAGCCAGCACACCATTTCAGAATTGACCAGAACCTAGAGCATGCGGTATCCACATGCTTGGCTCACCAACCCTATGGCTCTGGTTTAATCACCCCATCCCATTTTTCCTACCAGATATGCGCAATGACTGGGGGGCAAAGGGAGGGGACTCCAAGAACTCAGAAGTCAGGCCAATAGTCTCTCTGGGAGCGGAAGAATGAAGTCCACAGGGATAGATCTAGACAGAGGATGGCCCTTGACCGTGAGCACAGCTTGCTCTCAGGAGGCTTGGGGACGGTGCTGCCCATAAACTTGGCATCCCCCGGTGCCTGCCGTGAAGACACACATGCCAGGATGGACATGCCAGCAAGCGCTCAAACAGCCTGCTGATCCCCCAGGTGCTTCCGAGCAACCAGAGCACGAGTTTCTCTTCCCTTGCTAGATTTTTCTCTTCACAAACGAGCATACTGACTGGCACGTGGCAGGCCCTCAGGAAACACTGTGACCCTCTGTGCACTGGCATCTCAACCCAAGAGAGGCTGAGTACTGTCCAGATCCTGCTGCCCCTCCATCCCGGCTTGCAGGCCCTCAGGAAACACTGTGACCCTCTGTGCGCTGGCATCTCAACCCAAGAGAGGCTGATTACCGTCCAGATCCTGCTGCCCCTCCATCCCGGCTTCATGCAGCCGAAGGCACTCGGGTGTTCTTCATCTTTCCTGACTTCCTGGCCAAGTGCAGAGACGCAGAGTGGGACAGGGCAGGGCGAGAGCTTTGGAAAGCTCTGCAATGCCCTCTCCCCCTTTAGTCAGAGAATCCCTCCTGGGTATTAATTTTTATACTTCTGTTGACATTTTTGTTTAAGCAAAGATTTCCATAGCCAACAAGCTTCAAGTCCACTGATCTTGCTATACTGGCAACCAGAGGTAAAAGACAATTTCCTAACTGTCTTAATTTCCTAGGGCTGCCTTAACAAAGTGGGCTTCCCAGGTGGCTCAGAGGCAAAGATCTGCCTGCCATGCAGGAGACATCGTTTCAACCTCTGAGTTGGGAAGATCCTCTGGCGAAGGAAGTGGCAACCCCCACACACACACAAGTATTCTTGCCTGGGAAATCCCATGGACAGAGGAGCCTGGCGGGCCACAGTCCAGGGGGCTCGTAGAGTCAGAAGAGACTGCACAAACATACCTTACAGTACCTTGAACCAGGGTGGCTTCAAACAACAGAAACGCATTGTCTCACAGACCTAGGGGCCAAACAGGAAAGCCAAGGCGCGGGGAGGGCCATGCTTCCTCCCCAGGCTCCAGGTCAGGCTCGTCCCACCTCTTCCAGCTTCTGATGGCGCTGACAGTCCTCAGTGTTCTCTGACTTGTGGCAGCTAAGCTAACCACAACCTCTGCTCCCTCCTGACAAGGCGGTCTTCCCTCGGTGTGTGTGTTGTCCTACACAGCGGCAGTTGCGCTCAGTTTAGGACCCACCCTGATCCAGCATGACCTCATCCTAGTTAATGACATCCGCAGAGACCCTAATTCCAAATAAAGGCCAATCCTCAGCTTCTGGATACACATGAACTTGGGAAGAATGGGAGAAGGGGGCACAATACACAATTCAACACTACACATACAGTTTTTTAAAGCATTCCTTATGTTAGGCAGCTAACCAATCCTGCAAACTCTAGATGACCTGTGCTACTTATACAAAGAAAATATCTTAAGGAGACAAAGGTTTCTGAGCTTAAGCTTTGAAGCATTTTTTTTACTCTTCCATTTAATAACAATATCTATCCAGTCCTCAATGGGTTACCTTTAGACTCCTACACAAGTGTGCCCAGACGTCTGTGAGTCTGTACACAGGTAGGTACTATTGACTGATGACTGAGGAGCGTCTCTCACAGATAGATACTATTTTATAACTTAAACGAATACTGCTGTGGCTGGTCAAATACAAATTTGTTTAGAAGCATTAGTAAATTTATAACAGCTTTTTGCCATTATGTATTTCTTCAATCAAAAGATGAAAAAAAAAAAATCAAAACGATCACCCTAGGCCTTTCCAGGGAAACCAAAGAAAAGCAAATTAATAGATCTATCCATCAGTTTCAATCTAGCAAACTGGCAAAGACCAAATAAACGATGACAAGGGTGGCTTGGCTGCAGATGGGCAGGCATTTCTCCTTCACGAGTGTGAGCACAGATTGGTGCCAAGGGCAGGGAAAGTCAAGTCCTAGTATATATCGAGATCCTTCGAAGACAGGTATTTTTTTAAGCCAAGAACTTCAGGTCTAGAAATATATCCCAAGGCAAAAAAAAAAAAAAAAAAGAGCCCAAAGGGTTCACTCAGGAACATTTCTCTCAAAGTTGCCTACACTGGGAAAAGTACTAGAAACAGTATTTGGTTGTTGCTGTTTAGTCGTCAAGACGTGTGCAACTCTTCTGTGACCCCATGGACTGTAGCCCACCAGGCTCCTCTGTCCATGGAATTCTCCAGGTAAGAATACTGGAGTGGGTCGCCATTACTTGCTCCAGGGGATCTTCCTGACCCCAGGATCAAACCCGAATCTCCTGGACTGGCAGGTGGGTTCTTCACCACTAAGCCACCAGGGAAGAAGCCCCCGGAAACGGTACAGGATCAGCTCTTTCCCATGGCCTCCATAAAGTAAGCAACATTCAGCCAGTTAAAATGGACAGTTGCAACACAGGTGGAAGTGTTTGCATAAAAACAAGTTCACAGCGTCTGCACGGCCTGCTTCTTCACCTCCTACATACAGTGTGTACCTTAGTTGCTCAGTCACGTCTGACTCTTTCAAACATCACCATCTCACTGAGATCTTCTGGCCATGCCCTCTAAACTCCAATCTGCACTTCACACACACATGATGCTCCCCCCATTTTTTTCCTTAGCATGCATCACCTGACACCACACATTTCACTTGCCCACCATCACTGGGGTGGAAGGGCTGTGCTGGCAGGGCTTCTGCATGAGGTCTGTTCACTGCCTATTCTTCAGCACCCACAACACCCCCAGCATGAAGAAGGCATTCAATAAATATTTTCTAAATTAATAACACATCGATCAAAAATGCACATTCTATCAGCATACATTACAAAATCTTATGTTTGTATTTCTCTCTTCAGAGGAAAAAACCAAACACACACACACACAAAGAAAAGCAGTCTGCCAGGAAAGATAACAAGGTATTAACTGGTAATACATCTGATTCACAAGATTAGGGGATTATAGAGTTTTTGGTGGTGCTTGTTTTTAAACAGAACTTGGAAGCCTGGAGAGAACACAGTGTACTCTCTAATACTTCCTGTGTATTGAAAATGTGATGAATTGTAAGGGAAGGTTGTTGTTCTCATCTCAAAACTAAGAACCCCATACACAGGAAGGTCTGGGAGCACAGCTATCACAGCAAAAAACATCCTTTCAGCTGGAGCCTTCGTTCTCAAAGGCCCCCAAGCATTCTGGGCTCCAGGTCCTCCGAGCACACCCTGCAGAAAGCTCAAAACTTCTTTAATATTGTTCCCCAAAATTGTTACACTAGTGTTCCAGGTCAAGAGGGAATTCCCTGCCAACGAGCTCATATCTGTTCCAAGAGTAGAGCCTATTTATTTGTTCCTGTTTTGTTTTTCCATGATTAAACTAGATCTCCTGAGCCCCTCATTGCCAGAGCAGAAGACTGAGGCTCTAAGAGGTAATTATCAGTGAGGTCTGTGTCACCATACATCTTATCCTTTTGGACTTTGGCACCACTGAGAGCACATCTGCTTTTCTCCATAAAATAAACTAACTGCACTTTCTTCAGGGCTACAAAGTTCACCAACAGGAAGTCCCATGCATGTCATGAAGCTCTGTATGGCTACAAAGTTAAGCAGTGCGTATTAAGCTTTATAACTAGTAAGATGACATTTAGTTTAAAACCGATTTTTTTTTTTTTCAAGTGACAAACTTTGCCCGATTGCTTTGAATTAAGTTCAGTATTTTAAAAACCTACTTTCTGGGCCTGATTCTTAATATGTGATATATCAAAGAAATTAGACCAAGCAGAAATTAAGCCAACTTGACAGCTTTCTGTGATATTCTTACAGTTTGCTGCTGCTGCTGCTGCTAAATCGCTTCAGTCGTGTCCGACTCTGTGCGACCCCATAGACAGAAGCTCACCAGGCTCCCCTGTCCCTGGGATTCTACAGGCAAGAACACTGGAGTGGGTTGCCATTTCCTTCTCCAATGCATGAAAGTGAAAAGTCAAAGTGAAGTCGCTCAGTCGTGTCCGACTCTTAGCGACCCCACGGACTGGAGCCTACCAGGCTCCTCCGTCCATGGGATTTTCCAGGCAAAAGTACTGGGGTGGGGTGCCATTGCCTTCCCCGTCTTACAGTTTAAGATATTTATTTATACAAATTCATATTTTGTGTTAAAAAAGATTTGAACATATTAAACACTTTGTGTGATTCTTTGTTAAAATCTAATTTTTTCTGCCTCGAGACATTAAAAATAACCACCTACTTAGACTGTAACCATTCTTAAGATCTGACTTTTCTTGACCAAATTTATATACCACCAAATCACAGACTGCCATGCACACTTCCATGCCAGGCATAATTACAGGCATTCTAATTACATCATTTCAACAAGAAGTTCACTCAACTTACAAAGTAATAGAAGATTCATCATGTAACAATCATCCTGCTTCCCACTAACAGAACCTTATATATAAAGACTAATTTTAGTAACAGTGGCAAATTGATTTAAAGTTCAATCTTCCTATTTTAAATTCCTGTCTTTCTCTCCTACATAATAGAAATTTTGCAGGCATTGTCACCATTTTGTCACAAGGCTTGTGATATGTAGAGAGTTTACAGCTTTCTCAAGAACCAACTATCACTGTAATACCTAGGGAGGGGGGCCCTGCTTCTGAAACTAAGGTAAGCGGGGTAATGGATCCCGGCAGGATGGACATGGGACACAGTCCTGGAGATTCAGGGGGAAAAAAAATATACCTTAATTAGTTGAGCTAGTAAGTAGTAGTCGTGTAGTGTTAGTCGCTGCTTAGTAACAGAATCCTTTTCTATGCTTAAACACAGACATCTGGTTTATTAAAAGGCATAATATGGCAGACTTTCTATACCCATAAATTGAGATCTACAAGCAAAAAGAGAGTCAAGAAAGCAAACGGTCCTTAGCACTATTCCTCCACCTTGCAATCTAACTGGGAAGACGGGTGCAGAGCTAGGAACAGCTCAGGATGAAAGAAAAGGATGTAATAAGACATGAAGACAGCACCAGGGATACTTCCTCCGACTCCTGGGCCGCTCTGTGAAGTGAGCCACTGTCCTTGGAGTTAAGCTGAAGTTCCTTTTGGAAAGCAGTTGCCGCCTCCTGCGCCCTGCCCCTTCCGGACCTCACTCCTCCAATCTCCTTCTGTGACTGCGGAAGAGGACCACCCTTCAGGCGCAGGGTAACCCGAGAGAACTGGAGCAAAGACGAGCCTCCTGTCACCAGAACAACAACACACATACACACATCCTCCTCCGCTTGGACAGGAAGACTGCAGAAGAGAATCAGGGAGCGAGCACCGAGGGGTGTCTGTCTATTAACAGAAGACATCCCCCCAGGGTCTGCTCAGAAACGCAAACCTGGCCGTGATGGCGGAGGTGCAGTTTCCAGACCAACCTGCCTAACAGCGTTACCTGGTTAGGGGCTGAGTCCTCCGTTTGTGAACTGGGTGCAGGAGAGAAAATTGATTATGTTTTGATAAGTAGAATCGACTTTTCTAAAGTCATAAAAAAGACAAAAACCCGGCCCCAGAATTAGGAAATAACTTCGGGAACACGCTTTGGAGGGGAGCCGTGCCGGCTACCGGGAGCAGGAGCGCGGAGATTCGCACCTGCGTCCACGCGGCGGCTCTCCGCGAAGGCTGCTCCGGGTCTAGCGGCTCGCACGCCCCCGTACTCCCAAGGCCCACTAACTGAATGAACCGAGGAGAGAGAATATTCCAGGGAAGCTCCTTGACTTGTACCGTGACTTGGGCTTACCCCACGCTTCCAAGTTTTAGACACTTCCTCTCTCCATCCTTCGAGACCTTTCCCGCGCAAACACGTCGGAATCAATGAAAAGAAAGAGAAAGGGAGGCGGGGGAGTGAGGGACTACTCCCGTCGAGGCTCCCGGGCGCCCGCCCCCACGCCACCCCACCCCCGGAGAGTCACCTGAACCCTGCGCGCCCCGCGGCAGCCCCGGGGCTCCCGAAAGCTGAGCCAAAGCAGCCAAGCGGCGGGGGCGGCGCCGAGAGGCATTGCCATTGCAGCTGAAGGAGCCTGCCGCGTCCGATCGCCATGGATACCCAGCGCCAACGCTTCTCCTCCGGGCCGTCGCACCACCCCGGGCCACGCCCACTCGACGCTGGCG
Source organism: Tragelaphus eurycerus (assembly GCA_935064755.1). Taxonomy (NCBI): domain Eukaryota; kingdom Metazoa; phylum Chordata; class Mammalia; order Artiodactyla; family Bovidae; genus Tragelaphus; species Tragelaphus eurycerus. The sequence continues at coordinate 7,984,695 of CAKXYN010000074.1, forward strand.
CGTGCGCAGAGGTGCTGTGGGGGGGCGGGTCAACGGGCTTCGGCGCCGACACCGAGGACGCCTGGCGGCGGCGAGAGCACAACGTGAACTCTGTGCTCCCACGCGGGCTGAGGCGGCTTGGCCCTCCCCTCCTGCTGGCTCTGGGGTAGTCTGGGCTGCTTCCCTCCCAACTTGTTTAAGAACACCAAACGAAAAGGCTACATAGTCTGCCCAGAGGCAACAGCAGGGCCACAGTTAGACCGAGAATTCCCCAGTTGGCACGGCCCCTTCTAGAGGGACACCGGGATAGGCGGTTTGTAACCGCGGACTTGGTTTTTGCAAGTTCCTGAAGTACGCAGCGCCAGGGGCTCCCGTCCCGCCCGCCACCAACAAAGCCCCGCCTTCCTGTCAGGTCGAGCCGCGCGGCGTCCGCGCAGGGGCGTGTGGGAGGCCCCGAGGAGTCGACGCACGCCCCGGCCGCCTTGCACTGTAGGAGATGTAGTCCTTGAGCGTCCCGCGCCGCGGCAGTTCCGGGAGGAGTGCCGCCCGCGAACTACCACTCCCAGGACTCCTAGAGGTCTTCCAGGTCTCTTTGCAAGGGGCCTGCCGGAGATCGGGTGAATGTCAGCAGAGAAAGGAATCCAAGTACTTTCAGTCCAGTGAAAGGAGAGCCGAAGGGAAGGGAAAGTGGGCGTCAGCTCCTTTCGGGAGACGTTCTATCTTGATTGACGCAGTTGGAGCTAACGTTTTTGCCCATCACGCCCGTGCAGCGTCACCGGTGTGGTCCAGCCCGGTGTGTGGCAGATCGCGAAGGTCTGCTCTTCACAGCTGGCGTCTTCCCTGAACGGGGCGGCCTTCTGGAAGCATGATCTGCACTCTCCTGAGAGCTGTGCGGTGCACGGAGAGGCTGCATGGGTGCCCCGGGAAGCCATGGTGTCTGCCACACTCTGTGTTTCACAGGGCTTGCTCGCAGACTGAGCCCAGGTGGAGATGGGGGCTGCAAGAGCAGAACACGACGGCGCGACCTAGGTGTATTTGGGGAGTCACCCAGAGATCCATCTGGACGCAAGTACGGAGCCCCCAGAGCGCGAAGGAGGACGGCAGCAAGCAAGTGTCTGTGCACAGGAGTCAGGGTGGGGAAACCGTCGTCTCAACGTCACAGAAAGGTAAAGGGGATTCCGTGTAGCGATCAGTCTCAGCAAACGTGACGGGAACCGCCACTGCTATAAGTTCAGAACCGAGAATAAATGGTTCACGCAAATTAAAAGGTAGAACCGTTGAAGGCAGTTCAGAAGCAGAGAAGATAGGCCTGCAATTTTCTTCCCAGGTTTGAGAACTCACATTTGACGCTTGATTTTGATGCAACTTTGCTGAATTATGCCTGTAAGATTTTTCTCAACTTTTATTAGTTTGGTGCGGAGAGAGCTTATAAAACCGTTGTTTAATGTTTTGTAACAAACAAGTAGATTTCCAGGTGTTACTTCATCTCATTTGAATTTCACCATTTACTTTTTCAGACAGGACTCAGTAGTATGTATAAGGCTAATTTCCCCAGTTTCGCACAACCAAAAATTGAATGTGAGTATTTCTAATCTCAGTTTCCTAATAGCCATGCCAGTACCTCTTAGGACAACCACACCTGTCTTTAGCCTCTAAGAATAGCGCTGTCTCTGACATATGGCCTTTAGATGCAGTGCTGTTTTTTTATTTACTATTTTGATCAGTGGGAGGCGGTTTTAGAGGCTTCCATACGACTTTACTCATTGTGGTATGGTGGGCAATGCACCTCAAAGGACCTGGTTTAGGGACTGTTGTTCCTGATGACTGAGTATAGCTGTTCCAGTTATACTTTGAAAATCAGGGAAATGACTGTCTGGTAAGTCCACCCAGCTGTGACCCTCTTACATGCCAGGCTCTTTATTACATAGCCACCACAGGTACTTAACAGAGGGACCATAGAGACTCCTTAGGTTATTGATGTCAGCTTAGACTCTGTCCAGTGGACCTTCAAGTGTCCCCTTTTCCAGCATAGGGTCCCCAAGTGAATGGCCGAGGGGCTCTGGTGAAGGACCAGGGGAATCTTATACTTGCTCAAGTGCCTCCTGATGGAGTTGGCCTTCCTTCGGTAAATGAATGCCAGGAGTGAAGAGCGGTTCAGGTCCAGAAAGCGAGCTGTTCATTGTCACGACTGTTCCCACCTGGCTTCCGTGCTGGGCCATCCCCAGGGCTGTCAGAGCACCTTGTGAGCAGTGGTTTCCCGGCCCTCCCTCGGGACAGCCGGCCTTGGTGTCTGACACCCACTCGCGCACACCCACAGTTCTCTGTGGCAGTGCCGTCATTTTTACTTCACTTAATGTGGACCACGCTGTGCACCAGCTCCCAGGCTGCTCGTCAGACTTCAGTGTTTAATCGAAGAGTGCTGATCAGTTAGCTCCCATTCGTCCCCATCTGTATTTTGTGCCCCTTCCCATCTCCCTTAGGATATAGCTGGCTCTGCTGGTGAGGCCTCCGGCCGCTTCAGGGCCGGGGTGGCCCGTTTCCTCCTTCCTTCCAGTTACGTTGTACCCTGGCCAGAGCACATGTTTTGCAAGGTGGAAGCCCCCACCAGGTCTTAGAGCAGGAGGAAGAGCTAGCCTTTAACGGGGAGGTTTGAGCTGCCACTTCATGTGGGAGGTTTCAGAGGAACTGGATTGAAGGATTTCCTCATCTTAGTAAGGAGGCATTAAGATCAAGTACCTAAAGTACCAACTCCTCAGCCCTGCTCCCAGAGTCGGCTGTGGTTCTTTCCAAATAACTCTTCAGGTGATTCCAATGCGCAGATTTGACAGCAGCTGCTCCAGAACACGCGCTGACCCCTCCTGTGTCCCAGACCCATGTCTCACCTGCTGGAGATCTGAAGCCAAGAGCATCCGGCTCATGTCTGGCACACATGTAACCAGGGGTGTTTTCTCTTTACAGTGAAAGAAGCCGGAAGAGATTTTACCTACTTAATAGTGGTGCTTATTGGAATCACCATTACAGGTTGAAATCACAGCAAGTATAAACCTCCTGAATGTCTTTTTCACTCTCCATTTGTCTCATTCTTGTTTTGCTAGATCTCCTTTTTCTGTGATTTTCAGGTGGCTTGTTTTACACGATCTTCAGAGAACTTTTTTCTTCATCTAGTCCGAATAAGATATATGGGAAAGCCCTAGAAAAGTGCAGATCGCATCCCGAGGTTAGTCTTCAAGGCTGAGTTATACAGACTCCGACAATAGGGAGGAAAAAACGTTGCGGTGACTGGGGGAAGTGGTGGGCAGAAGTCACATAGTGGTTCCGAGACTGGTGAAATTTATGTAGTAAATCAGAATGGTTAGGTTTTGATTATGTTATTAGCTCCTTGTTTGCTACTTGAAATGCTTTGATTTATGGGCAGCACCCAGAGGTCCATACTGGGACATTTCAATTCTAATTGTAAAAGCTTAGACTATATCAGCATGTTAAACTCATGCAGTAAGTTTCCAGTCTTTTTAAAAACCTGATCCATGACCTCATGATCATAGTGGGAATTGTTGGAGCTTACTGAGAGCATAGTATGCACCACACACTCTGCCCAGGGTCTGAGCACTCAGTCTCTATCCTGCATGCAGAAGAACACTGACATTTAAAGAGAGTAAATTAACAAAGCTAAGATGACCATCCCAGTAAGAGGGAGAAAGTAAACATGTTAGTCTCTCAGTCGTGTCTGACTCCTTGCGACTCCATGGACTGTACCCTGCCAGGCTCCTCTGTCCATGGGATTCTCCAGGCAAGAATCCTAGAGTGGGTTGCCATGCCCTTCTCCCGGGGATCTTTCTGACTCAGGGATCAAGCCCCAGGTCTCCCATATTTGTAGGCAGATCCTTTACCTTCTGAGCCATAAGGGAAGCCTGATAAGAGGGAGAGCCAGAACCTAATCCAAGTTTGTCTGATTCCAGATCTTATGTCTTAAGCACAGCCTGCCTGAACCACACCCCAGGAGTAGGCAGGCACAGAAAAGCCACTTTGATTTTTTTATTTTTTAAAGGATCCCATCAAGAAGGAAGTTTTCCATAGGGCTTTCCAGTCACAGAGAAAAAGCCAGTGTAGCCTGTGAAGGCCCACATTTCTTACTCCCTGGGTGCAAAGCTTTGGCATTGAAAAATCTAATTCATTGAAAGCTTAATTCTTGTACTTTGAAAAAATATGGCATATAGCATCATAAATCGCAGGGCTGTTTCTCATACAGACCAAGGAGTAATAGCAAAGAGATGGTCCCTGGGGAGAGAGGGAAGGTTTCGAACCCGCAGATGCTGTCAGCGTAGGGCCTGTCAGCATGCGTGCCCTGCCCTGGGTTTCCCTGGGCACCGCCTCCATGTGTTCCATCAGTGTCTAGTCCCGTTGGGACAGAAGCCCAGGAGCTAACGATCTCTGACATCTCTCCTTCTTACTGAACTTGGGCGATCTGAGAGCCGTGAGGGAGATGCCACTCTGAGTGAAACTCAGCAGGGAATAAGGAAGTTCCTACTGTAGTTCCTGGGAAACCTAATTCTACCTGAAAAGATAGGCTTTACACACTACAATAATAAATATGACCAGTCACGTAGTTAAATGTTGGAAGAGATGAAGAGTTGCTGCCTTGTTCCCAAACTAGCCATTCAGTGATCTTCAGCATTTGGAACAAAACAGAACTTCCCTGAATAAACGCGGAGTGGGATGTTTTCAAGCTCATAACTTAATTTGCTTCCTGAATGAGCTCTACGAAGAATAATTAAACTTTAACAACTTGATTTTGTCAGCATTTATTAGGGGCCTGTTCTTTGCCAGGCACTGTGACTGATTGAAAAACAGAAAATTCTAATGTTCTGATACTGACATGTTTAATCTATTATAGTGAGTTATTTGAAGAATTGTCCCATTTGTTTCAACTACATAGTTCTTTAATATGTCACATCTTACCTATTACTTCTTTATGTCTGAAAATTTTGGTACTGAAGACACTCAACAAACAAACTAAATATTTCCAGAGTTGAAGCAATATTTGTTTTACATTCATATCAGATTTGTATTTTATGAAAATATTCCAAAGTATTTGCATTTTCAGTTCAGTAAAAATTTCATTTCCACTTCATTGTGAGTTTTCCCATTAGGAATAATGGTTTCCTACCCCTCGATCTGGTTTACTTTAAATAGGGTTATTTGTTTTTATATGTGTGTTTAGTGACTAAAGTATCATTTTGCTCTCATAAGTTTTAGTATCAGACACCATTGGGTAAATGCTGCTAAAAATGTTCAACGGACATTAATTAGAGTGAACTCTGGGAGATAATGAAGGGCAGGGGAACCTGGCGTACTGCAGTTCATGGGGTCACTTGGTTTGTCAGAAAATATTTTTCCAGGAAGCTTTAAAATACCATAACCCTGACGGAGCAGGCCTGGTCTGTGTCCTCTAGGTCATCAGTGTCTTCGGCGAGCCCGTCAAAGGCTACGGGGAGGTGACACGGCGAGGCCGAAGGCAGCACGTTAGGTATCGGATCAGCCGGGGTCCGGGGGGCTGGTGGGAGAGGCTTAAGTGAGAGGAAGTCAGGCTTGTGTTCTTTCATTTTCTTGACAGCTTTATTGAATACATGAAAGATGGGCTGAAACACATGCGAGTGAAGTTCTACATCCAGGGCTCGGAGCCTGGGAAGCAGGGAACCGTGCATCTTGAAGTGAAGGAGGTGAGCCGTGTTGGGTAGGGGTCTCGAACCCAGACTCATGGGAAGTGCCAAGGGGAAAGCAAGGCCTTGATGCTCTTTCGTTTATGTTTTTGTTTTTTTCCAGAACCCAGAAAGTGGTGAATATGAATTTCGATATATATTTGTAGAACTTGAACCCTATTCTAGAACTATTGTCATTGAAGATAATCGATCCTGAGACAATGAGAAGAACAAGCAAGCTTGTGTTTGCTGATGAATGTGGCAGGCTCTGATCATCACAGCCCGCGGCCAGCCTCTGTTTTGAATAAAACAGGAGGGAGTAAAGCTCATAAAAGTGAAGGCTACTGGGTAGTTGTTACATTTAGACAAACTGAATTAGAGATTTTCTCATAGAGTGAAAAATCATGAAATAGAGCATTCTTTATGTTAAATCTTTGCATTAATGGTCACAGGCAGAGTTTCTGCTCTACTTAACATCTTTTATGATAAATTTTTGTTATTAAAAGTTTTACACCATGTAAATAAAGTTCAATATTCAATGCTTTTTTATGTTGTAAAAAATCTGTGAAATAAAATTGAAACTAATAAGATGTTCAATTGAGAAAGGAGTACATCAAGGCTGTATATTATCACCTTGCTTATTTAACTTATATGCAGAGTATATCATGTGAAGTCCTGGACTGGATGAAGCACAAGCTGGAATCAAGATTGCTGGGAGAAATATCAGTAACCTCAGATATGCAGATGACACCACCCTTATGGCAGAAAGCAGAAACTAAAGAGCCTGTTGATGGAAGTGAAAGAGGAGAATAAAAAAGCTGGCTTAAAATTCAACATTCAAAAAATTAAGATCATGGCATCCAATCCCATCACTTCATGGCAAATAGATGGGGAAACAATGGAAACAGTGAGAGACTTTATTTTCTTGGGCTCCAAAATGACTGCAGATGGTGGCTGCAGCCATGAAATTAAAAGATGCTTGCTCCTTGAAAGAAGCTGTGACAAAAAGACAGCATATTAAAAAGCAGAGACATTACTTTACCCACAAAGGTCTGTCTAGTGAAAGCTATGGTTTTTCCAGTAGTCATGTATGGATGTGAGAGTTGGACCATAAAGAAAGTGAGCACCGAGGAATTGATGCTTTTGAACTGTGGTGTTGGAGAAGACTCTTGAGAGTCCCTTGGATTGCAAGGAAATCCAACCAGTCCATCCTAAAGGAAATCAGTGCCAAATAATCATTGGAAGGACTAATGCTGAAGCTAAAGCTCCAATATTTTGGCCACCTAATGAGAAGAACTGACTTATTGGAAAAGACCTGATGCTGGGAAAGATTGAAGGCAGGAGGAGAAGGGGACGATAGGATGAGATGGTTGGATGCATCACCAACTCAATGGACTGCAAGCTCTGAGAGTTGGTGATGGACAGGCAAGCCTGGCATACCGCAGTCCATGAGGTTGCAAAGAGACATGACTGAGCAACCGAACTGAATAAAAAGATGCCCAAAGCAGCTTCTTTCCATCTATTTTGGAATCAGACTCGAGATGAACATTTGAAAATATTTGAGAACTAACCGTTTTAAGATGTTTTATCTGTGTTTTGCTACCAAACATTCTCAGGTACTTGGAATTTTCTTAATCAGGCCTCTCATATTCCTTTCCTGGCAAAGCAGTCATGGAAGCTACCACTTAGTTGGGTAGGATTTGTGCTTCCCTCAGTGGCATTTTCAAAAGTTTTCTATGAGAATTGGGGTCACAAGGCATTGTTTTTGCCCTGAAGTTATTGACCATGCATTTACAGCACACCAAGATGTAGACGTCAGTCTGCTGCAGCTCCAGCCACACGCTTGTGCAGCCAAAAGTACCTCCTGCCAGATGCGGTCTCAGATGGGGGACGTGGGGCTCTACTATTCTTTACTGTTACTGGAAACCAGAAACAGGCATTCTCATTCATGCATTCGGCCTTACAGTGCCTTTTAAGGTATCATTTTCATTTTTGTACCTTCAGTTCTTAGCATATCTGGAAGATAGTAGGTTTTCAAAAGTTGTATTAAATCCAAGCCTTAGAAGCATCTAGACATACTTCTAAAACACAGACAACATTGTTCTCAGAAGCTGACTTTAAAAGCTGCTGAAGTTTTAGCGTGCCGGCTCTAAGAAATAGAAGACTGAAAATTATGGATGCAGTATTGTCACAGCTGAAAGCATTCATGGATTAGTAAACCTCAACCAAAATAATGTGTATCTAATGCCTCTGGAAGATTGAAACTTCTGTAGGAGCAGGCTTGGAAAAAGGCTGCTCCTACAGAATACTGCTCTTCAGAATACATACATACACACATACATCAGCCAAAGATGGTTTTGCAGCAAAAGAACAACCAGCTTGTAAAAAGACTTCATATGCAACAACAACAACAAAAAAAAACGCCAGGTTTCCCACGTTGCAGGCAGATTCTTTACCCACTGAGCCACAAGGGAAGCCCAAGAATACTGGAGTGAGTAGCCTATCCCTTCTCCAGTGGATCTTCCCAACCCAGGAATCGAACAAGGATCTCCTGCATTGAGGTGGATTCTTTACCAAGTTATCAGGGAAGTCCTATGTAACAACATGCAAAGAAAAAATTAATATTTTGATCATACACATAGTAGAAGCACAGTAAATGCTTTGATACATGTCTATTGATTTGACCCTAAAGAGTTTTGTGCACTTTTGGAAAAAATTTTTTCATGGTAAAATATTTCTTTGACTGCAGTGAAAATGGTGTGACTATTTTGGTGGCTCAGACAGTAAAGAATCCACCTGCAGTGCATGAGACTGGGGTTCAATCCCTGGGTGAGGAAGATCCCCTGGAGATGAGCATGGCTATCCACTCCAGTATTCTTGCCTGGACAATCCCCATGAACAGAGGAGCCTGGCAGGCTACAGTCCATGGAGTGGCAGAGTCGGACACGACTGAGTGACTAACACATTTACTCCAAAACTCCCAACATAAACAGCTCAGAATAACCATTCGCATTAACCAGATACACTGGGTATGTCTTTTCACCATGAGGCGTCTGATGCTGGGGCAGTCAGTGATATACACAGAGCTTCTAAGAAAGGTGCCCCTCACTTCCCCTGACACCCCAAGGACCTTCTGAGGCATCTGCTCCTCTTCCACTAAATCCCATTTCCAGATTCCCCACCCAACCTAGGAAAGGATTAGTCAGTGCTTCTGTTTACAGTCATCATTACTAAGATCTCTGGTAAGTTGCAAAATGCCTCTCCTCTTCTTCCTGTCCTTTCCTCTTTTCATGGAATTTATGGGGAACTTTTGTTAAAAACAGTTAACAGTGATGCAAAGACCTCATTAGATATTTTGCATGTATCCATTCCATGGATTGAAGATCTAAGGAATTTTCAAAATAATACTAAAAGGAAACATGCCAAAGTGAAAAATTAGTTGAAATGGTCAAATTCATCAGCTAGAGATCCTGGCTTTATTTCTGGCAACTAGTATTCGTCGGGGCGTGTATTGCACACTTCATATTTGGTACATGTGGTAGCATCACGGGCTTCCCTGGTGGCTCAGTGGTAAAGAATCCACCTGCAATGCAGGAGACGTGGTTTCAGTCCTGGGTTGGGAAGATCACCTGGAGAAGGAAACAGCAACCCATTCCAGTATTCTTGCCTGGAGACTCCCATGATCAAGTTATGTATCAAGTCACAGGGAGAAGACAGAAAAGCAGTGGAGGAAGAGAAGAACCAAGTGACTCGGCCGCAATGACACTCCAGTCCAGGGGTCCTCAGTCATGAGAACTCGTTATCCACAGTCACCGACTGTTCCTGCCACGTGCGAGCGGAGACACGGGGATGTTCATCTACTTAAGCAAAATTGTCACCATTGTCTCAGAAAGGATGAAACGCTACCAAACAAACATGTGCTCTGTGGGGCCGGCAGCTTCCTGCTTACAGAGGAGACTGAAGGCCTGTGTGTTGACTTCTCAAGGAACCAAAGAGACGCAGACAACGAAGACCAGCTGTTCGTTTTTCCCAAGAAGCCGCTGTGTGTGATGGGCTGCCCGCAGAAGCTCCCAGTTTTGCTTAGGAGCAATTCAGATAAAAACCATCAAGCTTTTAAGCTAAATGCCATGGTTATTAATATCTACTTGTATCTAACCTATAGTTATGTAAAGTGGACGTAATACATCAAAATATTTCGTTTTTCAAGTAGTTTCAAATAACTGGATTGTAACAGGTTTATTCTTTTTCATGTCAGTTATAAAAATGTTCATTTCTGTCTTTTATCAAGCATGATGGCATCATCATTAGTATTATTATTAATACTGGTTTATTTTATTTGGCTCAGATGGTAAAGAATCTGCCTGCAATGCAGGAGACCCAGGCTCCATCCCTGGGTTGGAAAGATCCCCTGGAGAAGGAAATAGCAACTCGCTCCAGTATTCTTGCCTGGAGAATCCCAGGGACAGAGGAGCCTGGTGGGCTACAGTCCGTGGGGTCGCAGAGTCGGACACAACAAACAGTATCATTTTATTTCTAATTTATGCAACCAGGACATGCCAGAACATATGCTAAGCTTCTTGTAAGTGATGCCACCTGGCAGCCACCTTGCTTGCAGGGCTCACCATACCCTCTGACTGTGGGGAGGGGTGCAGGCTGTGGCTTGACTGCTTCCGGTCCTTCAAGTGGTCTTGATTTGGTTGCTGTGGCTGCAGGCCTGAGCTGCCAGCACCCCTCCTCTGTCTGCAGAGGCCGCCTGCAGAGTTCTAGAGACAGGAGTAGAGGCTGGGAATCCCAGGGCGGGGGCACACAGGGGCCACTTGCTCCAGTACCCAGGCATCTTCGCCCAGAAGCTCAGTCCCCAGGGGAACAGTGGGATGCGGTCTCTCCCACTTTAACCCATCACAGCTCAACTTCCCCATGCTCTTCCGCTCAGTGTGTTCCCTTAGCTCCTTAACAGACTGTAACGAAGACTTACAAATGTCTGTGTTCCTTCTTCCTGATTTAAATCAGGGCAGGTGGATATTGGGCTTTCCTTGGTGGCTCAGATGGTAAAAAATCTGCCTGCAATGCAGGAGACCCAGGTTCGATCCCTGGGTCAGGAAAATCCCCTGGAGAAGGAAATAGCAACTCACTCCAGTATTCTTGACTGGGGAAATCCCATGGACAGAAGAGCCTGGAGGACTCTGGTCCATGGGGTCCCAAAGAGTCAGACACCACTGAGCAATTAACACACACAAACACACACACACACATAGATGGCTCTCTGGGTCTCTGGATCGGAAGATGGGAGGATGAGTCTAATCAGTTGAGTATCCAACTAGGGAGCACCATTTAATCCATCACAGGGCCCAAGAATCTGTCATTCTTAATGGACTCATAGTCAAGTAACACAGATAAATCAGGAATGATGGGCCGGGGAAAGCCCACCATTGATTCTCACTGCTTAGCAAGCTTGTCACTGAGTTTCCTGTATGTGCTGGTGTCTCTAACCAGGCCATCTTCTTCCTCGGGACAGAGCCTTAGCAGGGCTCAGTACATGCACACCCATGAACGCCGATGGCCCTGAGAGATGCTGCCTCGGGTTGCACTCACACAGCTATTTCTCCAGAACTCAAATGTCTCGTCCTGGCCCCTCCCCAGCCACGTGTCCCAGGGCTCTGCTCCCACCTGCTAACAGGACATGTGCGGTCATTTAATAGACACCGGCTCACAGATGGCAGCTCAGTTTGGGAAGGACGATTAACCTGCAGCAGAGGTCAATTATCTGACTGTTCCTGGTGAGAGCAAAGAAGGTCGCCTGGAATGCAACTTCTGTCGGGCTCCCCGCGTGCCCAGAGAGAAGCAACAGAGCCTTGTCCTCCATCCTCCAGCTGAGCCTTCCCTGTGCTCCAGGCGCTGGAGGAGCCCTTCAGAGCCAAGTGTCCATGAGGACCAGGGAGCAGGCTGTAACTGACAAGCTGGCCCCCAAACCCTGACTTCAGTAGAGCTGACTCTTTTTTTCCCTGAAAACCCTAAAACCACAGATGATATTCTTCCATGATTTCAGTGCCCTATAACCCAGCTGATCAGACGTTAGAGAGCCATGTTTAGGAATAAGCGAAGGGATTTAACAGTAGATTACGGCCACAGTCACCCAGCTGTCAGGTTCAAACGGCAGTGAATTGCTTGAGTTCATATTCAGGTCTTTGTCCACCTTAATGCCTTTTACAGAAGTTACCATGAAGTCCTCGTGACAGGATTGCCAGAAGGAAACTCTGCAGTGATTTTTCGACGTACCTGCAGGGGACTTTAGAAATACCCTTTGGCATTCTATGGAAATCGTGACATTATGAACAATAATGAACAATACATGACAATTTGTAGGAGAACAGCCTTCAGATCTGAGCACATTTGCAGAACGAGAAGGAATATAGGACTGTTTAATGTGCTTAAAGGGTTTATGTTATTTAGATTCTGTATCTTGGTCAGAATACTTTACAGAGGGAAAAAGAAAGAAACCCTTAGCTCTGAAGCATTTTTAATATGCTGTTCGAATACCTTGTTCGAAATTACATTGAGCAGAACTATTTGGAGAAGTGTTTGAGTTGGGTCTGTTTTAAAACCTTGTCATCGAGTTCAACTACATTTTCAACTTAGGGTCTGGATTTATCCCTGAAAAGGAGAAGTGGTTTCTTTGTGCTGTGAAATCTTCCCTCACCCACTATACTCTGCACAGAACATTTTCTTTTACCATTATAAATATCTTCTCCCACTGGCCTTGTTCATTATTAGGATTTTACTTGTAGGAGTCCGGTTTGGTCCTGGCCTGGGATTGTCTTCACAGCTGAGAGGGTGTCAGTAGCCACTCAAGGAGTCGGGGAGATGGGTCCCTGATCTCACGCTCCCCACTCAGCCACTGGGCCAGGAGCGCTGAGGCGTCCGGCTGGCAGGAGAAGAAAAGATGCTCCTCCATTCGACTTTTGGCTGCAAAGACATTGTAGAAATCAACTATCAGACAAGCCACATTTCTACTCTTTAGGGAGAGGAGTCTGGGAAGCCTTGACAGTGCCGTGAAAATCAAGATAGTGTTAAACTATTAGTGGGAAATCTGCAAATGTCTTACAGTCAAGTATATAGGGGCACAGCTCTTGAGCTACAGAGACCCGTAAATGGAATCCTTGTTCTGCCCCTGACATGGCTGAGTCACATGGACAATCTCACTTGACCTCTCTGAGTGTCGATGCATCTGCTGGCGACATGGAGACCGAGGAGTGTGAGGGTCAGAAGTGAACACGCACGTCCCACTGAGTATGAGGCTGGAATACAGGAGGCTTGTAAGCAAGGTCAGCCGTCACCACTTTGTCTACTTGCCTTTGTTCAAAAACAGCGATCCACACTGAGACTAGAAGTTCTGAAATTAAAGCCACGTTTTTCTATACAGTGGAAATATGTGACCATAATAATTCAGTTTCATTTTCCAGGAACAGTCTAACATATGTAACCCAAGTATGCAGGGTTGAAATGCAAAAGAATGGGACTTCCCTGGTGGTCCAGTGGTTAAGACTTTGCCCTTCCAACGCAGGGGGCACGGGTCAACCCCTGGTCAGGGACTAAGATCCCGCATGCTGTTGCTGCTAAGTCACTTCAGTCGTATCCGACTCTGTGTGACCCCATAGACGGCAGCCCACCAGGCTCCCCTGTCCCTGGGATTCTCCAGGCAAGAACACTGGAGTGGGTTGCCATTTCCTTCTCCAAGGCAGGAAAGTGAAAAGTGAAAGTGAAGACGCTCAGTCGTGTCAGACTGTTTGTGACCCCATGGACTGCAGCCTACCAGGCTTCTCCATCCGTGGGGTTTTCCAGGCAGAAGTACTGGAGTGGGGTGCCATTGCCATCTCCGAAGATCCCACATGAGACGTGGCCAAATAAGAAAACAGAAAATGTATCTATAAATAAGAACTAATGGCCAAAAATTACTTAGAAAGGGAAGAATGTCAACTTAATAAAACTAATTTTTTTTAATGCAAAGGAACAACACAGAAATGAGAAACAGAAAAATCAACACACAGTGTATTTTTAAACAAAAGTATTTTAAACAAAACTACCACAATAGCGTATTTTTAAAGAAAAATATACCCTTCATCGCCCTTCTACTTTACCAAATGCCACTAAAAAATCTATCTTTTTTTCTTAAATGACCTTCCCTCGAGTTAGTGATAGCTACCCATCCTGGTTTTTAAATACTTGGAGAGCAGCAAAAATTATAACTATTTTAATCAAAGATGTGAGCAATATAATGACTTACAATAATACATTATATAGCACCTCTGAACTACCTCATAATTTACCCAAAAATTTACCCAAAATATACCTTAAAAGGAAAGGATCTAATATTCCAAACCAATTATCTTCCAATTAAAAATAAATTTTTCAAGAAGGAAAAGATATCGCATAATTTCCTTCCCCAGTTAGCATATGATCAGGCATGTTGCTTCTCTTTCATTGCCATAAATTCTCAAATTTTTGCAGCATAGGTCACCCTAAGAATTTTAGCATAAGAATAAAGATGTGTCTGACACAGTGGGGGAGCTGGGAGGGGGACTACGGATAGTGAAAATGAGTCCATACTGGACGGGCCAGATTTCAGTGTCTGGCATACTGGGATGCAGGACAGGCAGCTGAGTCCACTGGACTTCTGCACAGCTCAGGACTGGAGACCAGAACCATATGTATGCCATGCTCGTGCATCCTCCAAGTGTCCGAGGAGCCATGAGATGGGAGCAAACATCACCAATTGCTCAGGGCGGAACTGTGGGCCAAGAGCAAGTGTTGCCACCCCCCCACCCTCTCCTGATCTTCCCTCTGTGGGTGTCTGTGTCCTGACCTCCTCTACATGTAAGGACCCCATTGGATTAGAGCTCACCCTTATGACCTCATTTTAACTTACCTCTTTCCCTCAGATCAGATCAGATCAGTCGCTCAGTCGTGTCCGACTCTTTGCGACCCCATGAACCGCAGCACGCCAGGCCTCCCTGTCCATCACCAGCTCCCGGAGGTCACTCAGACTCACACCCATCGAGTCAGTGATGCCATCCAGCCATCTCATCCTCTGTCGTCCCCTTCTCCTCCTGCCCTCAATCCCTCCCAGCATCAGAGTCTTTTCCAATGGGTCAACTCTTCGCATGAGGTGGCCAAAATACTGGAGTTTCAGCTTTAGCATCGTTCCTTCCAAAGAAATTCCAGGACTGATCTCCTTCAGAATGAACTGGTTGGATCTTCTTGCAGTCCAAGGCACTCTCAAGAGTCTTCTCCAACACCACAGTTCAAAAGCATCAATTTTTCGGTGCTCAGCCTTCTTCACAGTCCAGCTCTCACATCCATACATGACCACAGGAAAGACCATAGCCTTGACTAGGCGAACCTTTGTTGGTAAAGTAATGTCTCTGCTTTTGAATATGCTATCTAGGTTGCTCATAACTTTCCTTCCAAGGAGTAAGCGTCTTTTAATTTCATGGCTGCAGTCACCATCTGCAGTGATTTTGGAGCCCAGAAAAATAAAGTCTGACACTGTTTCCACTGTTTCTCCATCTATTTCCCATGTAGTGATGGGACCAGATGCCATGATCTTTGTTTTCTGAATGTTGAGCTTTAAGCCAACCTTTTCACTCTCCACTTTCACTCTCATCAAGAGGCTTTTTAGCCCCTCTTCACTTTCTGCCATAAGAGTGGTGTCATCTGCATATCTGAGGTTATTGATATTTCTCCCAGCAATCTTGATTCCAACTTGTGTTTCTTCCAGACCAGCATTTCTCATGATGTACTCTGCATATAAGTTAAATAAACATGGTGACAATATACAGCCTTGACGTACTCCTTTTCCTATTTGGAACCAATGTGTTGTTCCATGACCAGTTCTAACTGTTGCTTCCTGACCTGCATACAGATTTCTCAAGAGGCAGATCAGGTGGTCTGGTATTCCCATCTCTTTCAGAATTTTCCATAGTTTATTGTGATCTACACAGTCAAAGGCTTTGGCATAGTCAATAAAGCAAAAACTAACCTCTTTCCCTAGTGGCTCTTAATCTACCTGCCAACACAGGAGATGTGGGTTTGATCCCTGTGTTGGGATGATCTCCTGGAGAAGGAAATGGCAACCCACTCCAGCATTCTTGCCTGGGAAATCCCATGGACAGAGGAGCCTGGTGGGCTACAGTCCATGGGGTCATGAAAGAGTTGGACATGACTTAGCATGTAAACAAGAACCTTTTTCAAGATCCTGTCTTCAAAAAGTCATGTTCTGAGGTCCTGAGGGCTAAGATTTCAACATACGAATTTGTATGTGTGTGTTCAGTTGCTCAGTTGTATCCGACTCTTTGCGACCCGATGAGCCCGCCAGGCTCCTCTGTCCAAGGAATTTTCCAGGCAAGAATTTCCCAGTCCAGGGGATCTTCCTGACCCAGGGATCGAACCTGAGTCTTTTGCATCTCCTGCACTGGCAGGTAGATTCTTTGCCACTGCGCCATCTGGGAAGCCCCAATATGACTTTGGGCGGGGGGACATAATTCAGCACATTAAAGTAGGAGAATATCCTTATTTGTAGGAAATATGCACTAAACGATGTGGAAGTAATGTGACAACATGTCAGCAGCTATTCTTAGATGGTGTAGAAAAAAAAAAAGAATTCTTTGTACTGCACATATTTACTACTTTTCCGTAAGTTGGAGGCTCCCAAAAAGCTGTTAAAGAAAAATAGTCTAAGAGGAGAATTTTAAATGTTGTTAATAGGAAGGTGAGCCTGCCACCATGAATGAAATGATGCTGCAGCTCTTTGAAACCTCAGCTCTGAATTTGTCCAAGTCCTTTCCTCCTATCCTTTACCAAGATGAATGCTTTACTAAGCAAAGCACTCTTCGGATAACCCATTACCAACTGTTGGTGTGAATTCTTAATACTCTGCAAGAAAATGATCCTGGAAAGTATAAAATATTTACAGCCTGCTGTCTGCTCTGCCTCACTTGAGGAAAATTCTCATCTGTACACAAATGTTCTTCAGCTTTGGGGAACAGATGGTGGAGGGTAATAAGTCTGAAAAATTAGAAGCAGAAGCAGAGCTCGGTACCCAGCCGGGGAAGCTGAGCCCCGTGGGGAACAAGTGTCTGGATGTTCTTGAGACAAAGAACTTGAACGCGCATTGCAGAATTCGTCCATCAGATCCTGTCCCTTTCTCCTCTCAATTTCGTATATGTCTCCCTCTGTCCCCTAGAAACATGTTGTCCAGCACACTAGCACACCCTCAGGCCACTGCACAGGATGTCACAGTAAGGCATCATTTTAATTCCCTCCCCTCTGCAGGGCGGGTGACCTTGATAAAGAGACCACACCTGTTTTCCCTCTCAGGAGTGGACCCTCTGACACACTCCCGTTCTTTACTCCCCTCTGCTTTCCCGAGAATTGCCAGCAGCCCCTACATGAATGCCTACTCCCTCTTACTGACTTTAGGTCTGTCTGACCTAATCACGATATTGTATCATCACTGAAATAGGCTCTCAAGGGAGTCCACCATCACATAACCAGCTTTGTTTGGGCTCGTTCACCTAGGCAATGCTACCAAACAAGGACTCACCTGCACTTCATAAACAGACGTGGACCCAAAAGGATGGCCACTTGTGCACTCATGCACCAACCCCCCTACTTTTAAAGACCCCTGAAAATCAAACATACCCTGTTGCATTCACAGTACTGTTTGGTGCCTTTGATGTTAACTTTTCTTTCCTGAGTGTCATTACAAGTTCGCAGACCTTCAAAACTGTATCTTACTCGAATTAAGGGTGCCGTTTTCTTTGTGATGCTCAAATTGTTGCAGGGAGATGAGCAGAAAGCCCTTTGTGCTAGCTGCTTTGTCCTGATGTCACTGAGATCCCGTGTTTGGACAGGATTACCTTGCCAGGAGCGGTGGTGGAGTGGCTATGATATTAGAGCCTACCATATGGATACTGAGTGTACGCATGGGATTTGGAGGTGGGTGGGGGAATGTGCAGAAATGATGCTCCTGCCGCCCTCCCTAGGCCACATTTTATGATGAAACTGGAGAAAAGATTTCTTTTCAAGGTCATACTTTTAAATTAACTTTATCACTTACCATTGAACTGGGCTGAATATTGAATTAAATATTTTAATTGTTTCTAGTTTATTTCCTCTATAACCTACCTCTTTTAATTTTTAAACCTCTCTCCAAAACTATAATGATGCCTCCTTCTTCCCAATAAGCTGCTTGCATCTCACTAACCCCCATTCTGTAGTCAGTTCATTGACTCTTTCATTCAAAAGCCCATCATACTTCTGTTTGTGGAATTGGGACCTGAAACCCAGGCACAGGAGCATAGGCCATAGGGTACAAGTCACAGGCCAGTGGGGGTGGGGCTGTTCAGGAGAACTGACCTTCCTGACTTCCCTCAGGCCCTCCACCAGGGGTCTGGTCACCGTGGTCGCCACCACAGATCAGAGCTCCAGGGTTGTTTGTCTAAAGTTGCCATCCTGAGAACCTCTTGGGCCATCCTGACTCAGGACAACGCACAACATATTTTCTGCCTTAGAGAAATCCAGCAAAGTAAGAGTCTTTGCTTTGGTTTCCGGAAAGCCAGTAGAAAGTTTCACCGCTCCTGTGTTTTAATAAAGGGAAACATCTTGAAATGAAATTTTTAAATCCTTGGACAGAACCCCTGGGTAATAACTCTGGGTAACAGCCCAAGCGTCCTGTCTGCCCAACTACTTGTTCAACAGCCTCCTTGCATATTTACGGTTTGCCTCCTTATCGTCTAGGGAGTCCCCAATAGGTGTTTATTGAGTAAAACTTAAGTGGTTGCAATCCTGATTCATAACGACGCAGCTTCTGGCAAGTCAAACCTTTAGGGCTGGGCTCCCTAAATTCCATGTTTATATATTATTTTCCACTGTTAGATCCATTCCTGAGTTTGTGTCTGTATCAAACTCCTTCCTGTAAATAGAGATTTACCCTAAAGGGATACTCTTGGATTCAAATAGTCATTATTCATCGAGCCTAAGGAGTTTAACATTTACAGTGTGGTTGTAATTGAATCTGTAACATTACTCAAGCATTTTCCTGAAACTTAACCACTTCCAAAACGTAAACAAGTTGCTTATTGTCCTTCTGAGTATGCCATTACTCTGCACAGAAATATGCTGTGGTTCCAAATTGCTTCTCAAAGACCCATCTCCCCCCTCCCTCTCATACTTTCGGAATTCTCTACAGTCCACAACATCCTGTCTCAAGAGTCAGCTACAATCAAGTCACTATATTCACAACCATCTTTTGCTGTCTTTTCCACCCCATCTACCATAACTTCAACCCAACTGATTATTTATTTAGAGATAAGTGAAATGTCAGGGAAAATACATCCCAAGGTCAAACACAACAAAGGATGAGGTTGGATTTACTACCATCTACTTCCTGTCCATTGCGCGTGTGCGCACATATAGTCATGTGCGACCCTTTGTGACCCAGTGGACTGTAGCCCACCAGGCTCCTCTGGACACGGAACTTTCCAGGGAAGAATACTGGAGCAGCTGGCCATGTCCTCCTTCAGGGGATCTTCCCAGCCCAGGAATTGAACCTGTGTCTTCTGCATCGCAGGTAGATTCTTTACAGAGTCCCAGCAGGGAAGCTCTCCTTATCCATTACTATTGACAAATTTCACAAAATATTGGGAAATACAAAAACAGGTGAACTATACGAAACTAATTATTATATCCTGGAGACTTTGAGTTCCTAATTATTTTGATTAACTTTTTAAACCTCCCATTGGGTTCAACAATTTGATTTATATAATTTACATAGCCTGATTTTATGTTTTTTAACTGTTATTATCGAAAAAAGTAGTATTCCAAATTAACCTTTTTTAACTGAAGAAGGGTCTCTTTCCCTTTCTTGCAAATATGCTTTGTGGGCTGGGCGGGGTCAGAGGCTGAAACGCAGAGCGTCGGGGGCTGTGGGACTGCGTAAGCAGAGGCGGCTCGTTGGCTGTTATCGCAGGCTTCTAAGAACGCACACAGTACTGTTAATTTAGCTTTTAACAGGCACATAAAATACACTGAAGCCTTATTTTCTTTAGCTTTGCACACACAGACACAAAATCTTAACACATGGGGATAGCAAAGAAAAAGCAACAGCTGTTCATTAAATATTGCATGTCCGCATCAGGCATGGTATTCTATGCCAAATTTGTATGTAATAAAAGCAGGGGAGGGAAAGCAAGAGAATAAAAAGCTTTTGATTTTTCAGGCACTTTGAATCTCCTGCTGCCCTGATAGACATGTAAAATATACATGAGGGTCCAGAGCCAGGGTCCCCAAAGTGAGGGAGGGATGGGGGGCGGGGAGAGAACAGAGCAAATGACACTGAAGCACGCAGTCCGCCGAAGGACGCGGGGTGTCCAAGCGGGCGGTGCTCACCAGCCGCAACTTGCCCACATCCTTTCTGAGTAAACGCCAGCGCACCTGTCTTCTTGCTCTCTTTGTGGGCTTCCCAGGTGGTGTTAGTGGTAAAGACCCCGCCTGCTAATGCAGGAGAGGTAAGAGATCCAGTTTCAATCCCTGGGTCGGGAAGATCCCCTGGAGGAGGAAATGGCAACTCACTCCAATATTCTTGCCTGGAGAAGCCCACGGACAGAGGAGGCTGGCGGGCTACGGTCAGTCCACAGGTTGCAAAGAATCGAACACAACTGAAATAACAAAGCACGCATGTCTTTTCGCTCTCTTTATTGTTCCTGTTTTGCCCCTTATTTTTCTCTCCTGTTACTGGGGGTTGGCATCTTGTCATGTGGGGACCATTCCCAGCTTCTAGGGGCCACTCCCATCCCCAGGCTCCTGGTTCCCGCCCTCCGTCCTCAAAGCCAGCAAGATGGGCCATGCCCCTCTCACACCTTGAACGAATCTCTCCTCCATCCTCCTTTTCCTCCATTTCAACCCAGCCAACAATGAGGCTTCACTTTTAGGGACTCACATGATGAACATTGCCCAACGTCAGGCACCCAGTAAGTAGCAGCAACAGGTTTGAAACGCAGCTATCTCACTATGGAGGCTGGGCCCTTAACCACTCGTAGAGTGAAGGTGTTAGTCGCTCAGTCATGTCTGACTCATGACCCTATGATCCCGTAGCCCGCCAGGCTTCTCTGTCCATGGGATTCTCCAGGCAAGAATGCTGGAGTGGGTTACCATACACTTCTCCAGGGGATCCTTCCAACCAAGGGATCGAACCCACAGTTCGATCTCCTGCATTGCCCACAGTTTCTTTACCATTTCAGCCACCAGGGAAGCTCCTCTTTCCTAATAAAAAACAGCAAAGAGAAATCAGCACTGTGCCAGCCACACTGGAGACCAAAGTGGAGAGAAAAGTCAGTTCTGCTGATCCTGTCTTTACCTAAAACACCGATAGTTTTGCTTATCATGGATAATTTGCATTTGTTTTGACTTTTAATACATTTCACAGAAATGTTATTTCCTCCCTGGTGGCTCAGACAGTAAAAGCATCTGTCTACAATGAGGAGACCTGGGTTCCATCCCTGGGTTGGGAAGATCCCCTGGAGAAGGAAATGGCAGCCCACTCCAGTATTCTTGCCTGGAAAATCCCATGGACGGCCGAGCCTTGTGGGTCGCAAAGAGTTGGACACAACTGAGCGACTTCACTTCTTCACTTTTCTGGCTCTCCCAGCCCCGCCCCAAAGCTGTGAGGTGAGGGGCTCCCTCTCCTCGCCCGCCTCCCCGGGTCCTCAGGGGAGAGAGCACACTGCTGGTTCACCTGGGGAGAAGCCAGTTCTGACCCCCTGTTGGAACTGTTTGACTTGCTTTTTCGTTGCTGCTCTTATTGTAATCATATATGATGGCCTGCCTCAGCGAATCCTGCCTTTCTGCCTGACTGTTCAGCTAAAGTGCCTTTGCTCAGAAGCGTGTCCACCTGTGGATGGCAGGCAGGAAGGAACACATCCCGCTGCCTGAGGTTTGCCATTTTAGGAGATATCCACAAGGTTGATGGCCTTTCTACTTTGTTTCCTCATCTTCCCCCCAATCTCTGATCCATAAAGGAACCTGGCATCCAGACCCAGGTGAGATGGTTATGTTCAGACATTTGTCTGCCATCTTCTCCATCAGCCGGTTCTCCAAATAAAGTCATATTCCTTGCCTCAACACCTCGTCTCCCAACAAGCAGAGTGAGCTTGGCCTCAGTAACATGCTGATTGCACTGCATGTGAATCTAGGCACACAAGCGTGGGCTTAAAAGATATTCACAACTGAAAAGTTGAGAGGTTTTTTTGTGTGTTTTTTTGCTGGGAATTTTTAGGACTTATGCCCAAGAAGCAGCATCTCAAGTGATCCTGGGAGAACCACTCTGAGGAGGCGAGAGGGGAAAGCTGGGTTATATAGTTTTGCAGCAAAGGGCAGGTTCAGTTTAGTTCAGTTCACGCTCAGTCATGTCTGACTCTTTGCGACCCCATGGACTGCGGCATGCCAGGCCTCCCTGTCCATCACCAACTCCTGGAGCTTACTCAGACTCATATCCATTGAGTCAGTGATGCCATCCAACCATCTCATCCTCTGTTGTCCCCTTCTCCTCCTGCCTTCAATCTTTCCCAGCATGCAGGTCTTTTCCAAGGAGTCAGTTCTTCACATCAGGTGGCCATTAGCTTCAGCATCAATCCTTCCCATGAATGTTCAGGGCAGGTAGTCAGAACACCAAAAGATTATGGTTAACTGAAGAAAACCAGATGTCTGAAGCTAAGGAATTTAGACTTTTCTGTGTATGGGAAGATGCAAGAGTCCGGGCTGTCTCAAATCAGTCCTTTGAGATGCACCTCAGCTACCTGGGGCCAGAATCCTGTGTTCTCACGTCCTGAGTCTCCCGGGGGCTCACCCTACGGGAGGGCCTGCAGTCTGATGGCAGCTCGAGGGCAAGTATTCTTTCCTTCCAGAGCGCCCTCAGGGCTCACCAGCCCATCATTAGTTATGGCTGGAACACTGATGACTGATACGGCAGGAAATATTCCATTTCTCACAAGGAAGTTCCCCAGACCCAGAATTATAAGCCGCTTAAAAACAATGACCCCCACGTGATAGAAAATGGAAAATGAACCAAAAACTGTTCATAATAAGCAGACACACACAGAGTAGTAAATCTTATCTTTATCTTTCTGTCAATCCAGAGGAGAGATGAGTCATCAGGTAAGGACGACGGGACTCCTTCTCCTCAGTGGTGTGGGCTGCACTTTTCCGAAAGCGGCCCCAAGCTGTTCAGAATTTCATTTGCTCAGAAGAGGGAGCTCTGGTTTTTGCTTCCCCGGCATCTAAGGCTCTCCGGGCTCTGTTTCTTTGTTTTGTAAACAGGGCAAGAGTATTAAGAAGCCTGTGTAAAAGGCCAAGTTACTGTTTGAGGTGATCACACCGTTCCTGCGGCAAACGTCTCTCTCCCCCATCTCTCGCGTCCTTCTCGCGCATGTGTCCTGGGAGCGGCCATCTTAAGAAACGTTTCCCGAGCTTTAACCCTCTGGAGCCACTAGAGGGCAACAGACACCCACCAAAATGAACCTCAGCGTCATGAACTACAATAAATTATTACTCTACAAAGGCATGCTTTTAAGACAACCGTTTTTAGATTGTTTTTTTTTTTTTTTTTAAAGAGTTTGTTCTTTTAGTGTTCGTTTTTTATATATTATTCTTTGCGATCCCATGGACTGTAGTCTACCAGGCTTCTCTGTCCATGGGATTTTCCAATCAAGAGTACTGGAGTGGGTTGCCATTTCCTTCTCCAGGCGATCTTCCTGACCCAGGGATCGGACCCAGGGATTGAACCGAGGTCTCCTGCGTTGCAGGCAGACGCTTTACCCTCTGAGCCACCAGGGAAGCCCTAAGATTCCCCCTAGGAAGTTCAATTAAATGTAAAATAGAAAGGCGACTCATTGGAAAAGACCCTGATACTGGGAAAGATTGAAGGCAGGAAGAGAAGGGGACGACAGAAGATGAGATGGTTGGATGGCAGCACCAACTCAATGGACATGAGTTTAAGCAAACTCCAAGAGACAGTGAAGGACAGGAAAGCCTGGCATGCTACAGTCCATGGGGTCGCAGAGTTGGACACAACTGGACAGACAACAAAAAGCTATTTACACAGCGTCCAAGTGCTCAACAAATGTTTCAACGCTGTGTATGCATTCTGTAAGAGTCTGTGCTGGACAGTGAGGTCACAAAATTGAGCAAGATTCCGTCCTTGTCTCTGAGAGCAGACAGATTCGAAGCATAAATAATTCACTACAGCATTGGATGGTGAGCATCAGGGTAGACCCAGGATAAGACAGTGCAGGTGAGAGAGGTCGGTGCTTTGTAGGTATGTGTGTGTTGGGGGTGGGGTGGGGGCGGGGGGAGTCAGCTAAAAACAGGAGCACAGAGGGAACATGACCTATGACCCCCATGAAAGCAATGTGCGTGCATTTCCTGTGCAAAGTGGGGTGAGCTGTATACTCCAGTGTTTATCACCTGAGAGTTAGAGGGTCTGTAATCACCCCCACACTCTCCCAAAGAGGCTTGTTCATCATCAGATTTATCAGAGTAAACACACAAACAAACAACAAACCAGGGTCATCCGCAAGACCTGACCTCATCAGAAATCTAAAAGGATCTGCCAAGCACCGTAAGAAATGGAACTTTTTGAAACCCTTTAAAAGTCATTCTTAATTTTAAAGAAAGCATAAAAACAAAACGTATTTTCTCTGAAAGCCATGTTTTTCTCTAAAAACCTCCCTCCCCTCCCACTTTGAGAAGCCAGAGGAATCCGAATCCAGTGGGTGTTAAGCTGGGTCCTTGTGGTGAAGTGGGGAGGCTTTCTCCTCTCTTTGGACTAATGAGGAGGTAACTGATAAGTCATTGAACAAATAAAACGCCTGCCAATGAAAAGGGCGGGTGCTGGCCTTTGTCCCATTCACCTCTGCCCCGGGCTCAGGGCCAGCTCCGATCAGAGGGCAGTCAAGGCAGCTCTGAGCCCTGAGAGGTATTGGCTCACCTCTCTGTCCCCAGGAGCTCCCGGCATGGGAAATGGGGGCAGAGGAGCCTGGGGGTGCAGACCCCCGTGGAAAACCATGTCTGACGCCAGGCTCTGGCCCTCAACTGTCAGAGCCACTGGCTGGGGTGCCTCCCCACCTCCTGACCCTGGGGATTTGGGTTCTCAGCAGAGGGAGAGAAGGGCGGCAGCCCCTCAAGGCGGGGGTGGAGCCTCCGGAGCCCCGCAGGTCCTGCTCCTGAAGACTGCACAGGGGCGGGAGTCAGTCCAGTGATGAGAACAGGAGGGATCTGAGGGCACCGAGCTGAAGAGGATGAAGGGGCGTCCTCAAGGGGGGCCGGCTATGGGTGCACAGTCCAACTCCGTGAGTGCTGGGCCCTGCGCGCTCTTCTCAGTGTTCAGGCCTGAAGCCCCCGTGTCCTGGGGAGCAGGGCCTGGGGACAGTCACCTAGATGAGCACACGGCTTTAGTGCTCAGTGGCTTCCCAGGTGGCTGAGACAGTAAAGAACCCTCCTGCCAATGCAGGAGACATGGGTCCGATCCTTGGATGGGGAAGATCCCCTGGGGGAGGGCAGGGCAGCCCACTCCAGTGTTCTTGCCTAGAGAATCCCATGGACAGAAGAGCCTGGAGGGCTACAGTCCAGGGGGTCACAGAGTCAGACACGACTGAGCACACACACAGTGGTGCTCAGATGACAGCGGTGACACAAAGAGCCACCGCTCCCAGCCCACAGGGACCCCAGGACGTCTGTGCCGCTAGAGGCACAGACCCCAAGTGGCCCAGACAGAATGACTCAGTCTGGCAGGAAGCGGTTCCTAGGGGCCAGCGGCGGACACCACGGGGCCGGGGGTGGGGGGGGGAACCCCTCCCATCCCCGCCACGAGGTTCCCCGGCCTGCCAGAGAGACCACTCACACCCTCCAGAACCTGCAGAAAGTCAGGTGCTCTGGTGAGAGCTGGAGGGCCTGTGTGAGGGGGGGTCGGGGAGTAGGGTGGGCAGGGGGGGCCAGGGAGGCCCAGGTGACCTATGTCCAGGAGGGTCTCTCTGGACACAATGCAGAAGACACGCTTCATAAACTCGGGGTCCACGTGTTGCCCTTTTGTGTCCCTTTGCCACCTTATGCAATTGCGCAGACAGGAGACAGGCAAGGAGGCTGCTCTTCACACGGGCGGGGTCTACAGGGTCGGTGGGCGGGACAGGAGGAGTGATGAGCGAGGAGGGGGTGGTTCGGGAGGGGTGGTGGGCGGGGTCAGGAGTAGGAGGTAGGCGGGGTCGGGAGGGTCGGTGGGCGGGCCGGAGGGGGGGCAGTGGGCGTGACCGGGAATAGGAGGTGGGTGGGGTCGGAGGGTCGGTGGGTGGGGCCACGGTGGAGACCCGCCCCCAAAGAGGAGGTGTTCCTCAGCTAAAGGAGCAGGATTTGGTTTCTGAGAGACCAGGAGGGTTGAAGGTTAATTTGAAAATGTCAGCAAGTTTTTGAATTTGGACAAGAAGGACAGATTGTGAAAGAGGAGTCTGGTTTGGGAAACACTGAAGGCAAGTGACCAGACAAAAGGTGATCAGATCAGATCAGATCAGTCGCTCAGTCGTGTCCGACTCTTTGCGACCCCATGAACTGCAGCACGCCAGGCC
Organism: Tragelaphus eurycerus; assembly: GCA_935064755.1. NCBI lineage: Eukaryota > Metazoa > Chordata > Mammalia > Artiodactyla > Bovidae > Tragelaphus > Tragelaphus eurycerus. The sequence continues at coordinate 8,011,036 of CAKXYN010000074.1, forward strand.
TCCCTGTCCATCACCAACTCCCGGAGGTCACTCAGACTCACATTCATCGAGTCAGTGATGCCATCCAGCCATCTCATCCTCTGTCGTCCCCTTCTCCTCTTGCCCCCAATCCCTCCCAGCATCACAGTCTTCTCCAGTGAGTCAACTCTTCGCATGAGGTGGCCAAAATACTGGAGTTTCAGCTTTAGCACCATTCCTTCCAAAGAAATCCCAGTGTTGATCTCCTTCAGAATGGACTGGTTGGATCTCCTTGCAGTCCAAGGGACTCTCAAGAGTCTTCTCCAACACCACAGTTCAAAAGCATCAATTCTTCCGCACTCAGCCTTCTTCACAGTCCAACTTTCACATCCATACATGACCATAGCCTTGACTAGGCGAACCTTTGTTTTCAAAGTGGTATCTCTGCTTTTGAATATGCTATCTAGGTTGGTCATAACTTTCCTTCCAAGGAGTAAGCGTCTTTTAATTTCATGGCTGCAGTCACCATCTGCAGTGATTTTGGAGCCCAGAAAAATAAAGTCTGACACTGTTTCCACTGTTTCTCCATCTATTTCCCATGTAGTGATGGGACCAGATGCCAAGGTGATATGAAGTAGTAAAAAGTCGGAGAATGATAGTGACATATGTCAAGCACGCATCCATGGTGATCACTATCATTTATGTCTATGTGCTCAGTCACTTTGGTCGTGTCTGACTCTTTGTGACCCCGTGGACCTTAGCCCATCAGGCTTCTCTGTCCATGGGATTATCCAGGCAAGAATACTGGAGTGGGTTGCCATGTCCTCCCCCAGGGGATCTTCCCCTCCCAGGGATGGAAGCCAGGTCTCTTGAGTCTCCTGCATTGCAGGTGGATTCTTTACCTGCTGAGCTGTTGGGAAGCCCCATGTCAATTATCTATGATAACTAAAATCAAGGTATGCCTACCAGTAGAGCCACAGGAAACTGGAGCTGATGAATACAAGTGGCACCCCATGATAAACTATGCTCTAACACTCTTGAGGGCACTTGCAAACATCCCATTAATCTCTTCAGTGTTAGAAACACCTTTCAAATTATGTTTACACCATTAGTCTGTTCTGTTGATGCTGACACTCCCCTAAAGGAAGCTCACATTAGCTCATCCCACGAACAAGTTCATGATGGTTGAGTGTGACTAATACTCAACAGGCATCTTAATAAGGAAGGTTCCAGGGCTGCCAGAGGTGAACTTTGGTAATGGAGCTAGGGTGCCAAAGAAATAAAATGGAGATTGCTAGAAGCTACATTCCAAGGTTTAAAATAGCATCCTTTTCCCTCTAAAGATGAGCTCTTTGTTCCTGGGATTATGTTTTAATATTTCATCTATTTCTACTCCACTTTGGGGCAATCAAGTTCTAAAAAGAGAGGCTTCCCTCACAGCCCAGTGGTTAAGACTCAGTTTCCAATGTAGGGGGCGTCAGTTTAATTCCTGGTCAGGGAACTAAGATCCCACATGCCTTGCAGTGCAGCTAAAATTTAAAAAAAAAACAAAAACAAAAAAAAAACGTTCCAAGAAGGGAACCTCCAAATATTTGAATTAGAAAGTACAGAGCAGAACTGGAAAAGCCTCATGCCCACCTGGGGCACCCTTCAGAAGCATTTCCAGTCCATCGCTGTGTGGCTTCCCAGGTGGCGCTAGTGGTAAAGAATCCGCCTACCAATGCAGGAGACATAAGAGATGCAGGTTCAATCCCTGGATGGGGAAGATCTCCTGGAGGAGGAAATGGCAATCCACTCCAGTATTCTTGCCTGCAGAATCCCATGGACAGAGGAGCCTGGCAGGCTACAGACCCCGGGGTCACAAAGAGTCAGACGTGAGTGAAAGAATGGAGCAAGCACTGAGCTGAAGAAGTTGCAGAACAGGTAGGAGGACCAGAGGCCTCACTTTTACGTGTCTGTCCTGCCCGCCTCCCACAAAGCTGGCACGCATGCCGCTGATTTGAGAACTCCGGACCCACTGACCACTGTCTTCTCTCAAATCCAAAGCCCTGGGGTCTTGGGGGAGGCGGGAAATGTCACCTCTTCCTCTAGATTGCTCCCTCTAGAGCTCTGAGCCGGGGTTTCTATTGTCTGGATGGAGAACCAGAAGGCAGAAATGAATGCAGGAAAAGGCAAACTCACCTGGTGTGCCATTCTGGAAACCTTCAGACAACCAACTCTAAACATCCGCTCGTAATTATTTTACTGGAGTGAGGAGGAGAGCGAAGCAGATGTCACCTCAGAGGTTGGGAAGATATCACCTTCCTGCACAAGGAGCCTTGTACTCTTGTGACCTGAGAAGCTTGGAACAAGCTCCTCGGTCTCTGTTTCCTCATCTCTGAGCCAGGATACTTGCTATCCCTTCAAATCTTTCCGGGAGGAGGACGAGGAGGGAGCAGGTATGCCGCAGTCAGAGGATGCCCAGCACATCAAGTGCTAGCAATCACTGTTATTGTAAATTTCTCCCTGGAGAGAGAAGTAAAAGTCATCCCAGTCCTGTGTGCTGAGTGACAGTCAGCAGAAGGAGACAGGAAAAACGAGTCTTGGTGTAATAATCTTATTTCACAACAACCAGATTCTGTGCCAGCAGTGCTCAGGCGCCTCAGACAGGCTGTGAAGGAGATAAGCCCCTGATACTGGGGAGAAATGCTGGGAAAGAAGCAGGTCCGACCCTGTGGCCCAGGAGTAGGCGGCGGGTAGGGGTGCTCCATACAACAGCAGAGGCTGGGCAGATAGGACGGAGCTCTGCCTTCAGCTCTGGGCAGGATGCTGGCAGGTCTTCCTGCAGCTGGGGGTCTAGGGGGAGGCAGGAGGTGCCACTTCTATCTTTGTCCACAAAACTCAAATGCATAGACCCCCTGATTTTCTTCCTAAGTGTCTAATGTAAATGAAGTGAAAGTGTTAGTCACTCAGTCGTATCTGACTCTTTGTGACCCTGTGGACTATAGCCCGCCAGGCTCATCTGCCCATGGAATTCTCCAGGCAAGGATACTGGAGTGAGTAGCCATTCCCTTCTCCAGGGGATGTTTCCAGGGACTGAATGTGAATCTCCTGCACTGCAGGCAGATTCGTTACCAGTGAGTCAGCAGGGGAGCCCTCAGGGGCTTACTCACCTGTAAAATGATGGTAATTGTTGAGGTTAGTTGTGTCTTCCAAAAGGATATAGCTTTATATAGAAATGGAGTATCTGCAGATGTAATTAACATGTAAATTAAGATAGGTCAAGCTGGATCAGGGACAGCCCTGAATCCAACGACTGGTGTCCTTATGACAAGAGAAGATGCGAGACATGGGGAGGAGGAGGCAGAGACCAGAGTGATTTGTCTACAAGCCAAGGATCACCCAGGATTTGCCACCAAAAGTGAAGGAGTCAGAAAGCATCCTCCCCAGAGCCTTTGGGGGAGCCTGGCCCTGAGACACCCTGATTTGGGACTTCAGCCTCCAGAGCTGTGAAAGAGTGAGCTTCCCTGGGACACTTTGTTATGGCAGCCATGAGAAACTGATGCAGTGACCTGATTCACAGGCTGGGTATGAGGATTAACGGCAATTGCATAATTAAATGTTTACTGAGTGTCAACTTCCCTTTTCTTGCCTGTTCCCCAGGGACTGGGGCTCTAAATGCTTTCAGGGAGGGCTTTGATAGCCCTGAGAACTCAAAGGCGAGAGCTCCAGGCTTGGAGCAATCTCATTCAAAATGCACAAGTTACATACAGCTGCTGGCTGCTTCTCCCCTGCCGCTTTCCCTACCGGAGAGAGTCCAGGTTAGAGCTGGTGGCCGGATGTTTCTATTGGCCCAGTGCCGGAGTCCAGCCCCGGTTGGATCCAGGGATTCCCCCAGGATGACGGCGTGGGCGATTAAGGGATAGCAAAGGCTGAGAGATTTATTAGATGCTCAATAATAACTGGTTTACACAGGAAATCAATAAAGTTTGTGACACCAAACTTCCTCTGACCACGAAGGCCGCAGGTGCCCTCTCAAATAGCGGAAGGTGCCCCACCTTAGGCACCTACTCGAGTGGGTCTTAGAAGCCCAGGCAAATAAGTGGTCGCAGAGGACCCCCACGCTCCAAATTATTTTGGCATGAAGGAAGAACAGAAGAGAAAAGGAGGAAAAGGAAACAAGAAAGAATGACACGGGGAGACCAAGCTTCGGTGAGCAAGGCCCGTAGCTTTATTTTCAACAGGGGTTTTTATACCCTAAGTCGCACATAGAGGATAATAGGGGATGTGAACTCATGCAAAGTCGGCAGTCTTTGATCCTTATCGAAACCAGGGTTTCTTTCCTGCAAATTTATCGTATACAAATGGTTTAGGTGATTTACATCATCTTTTGGCCAGAAGGCCTATTAACATTTTATAACTCTTGACAAAGGTTTGTCGATCCATAAGACTTATTTTCTCTAAGAGCAATTATTTTAAGGTCTGGCGCCATCCTCCGAAGGTGTTAGATAAAGTTGCATTCCTATAGGGCAGAGGTGCAGTGGGTTTACAACAAAGGAAATAATTTATTACCTTAAGGGTCTAAAGTTGCTAACACCAAGGCCACTACTTATTTTTTCTACATACCAAGTATATTAATTAATACACATTCAAGGATACAATACAGAGGATGTGGAAACTTGGCAGCAAGCATTGGCTCATCAATGAAATCTTTTACTAGTTTTATTCTGACAGTTTCTAACTCTCTAAGCTATTTGAATATCTTAAGCTTCCCATCGGGGAAGGCAATGGCACCCCACCCCAGTACTCTTGCCTGGAAAATCCCTTGGACAGAAGAGCCTGGTTGGCTGCAGTCCATGGGGTCGCTAAGAGTTGGAGATGACTGAGCGACTTCACTTTCACTTTTCACTTTCATGCATTGGAGAAGGAAATGGCAACCCACTCCAGTATTCTTGCCTGGAGAATCCCAGGGACAGAGGAGCCTGGTGGACTGCCGTCTATGGGATCGCACAGAGTCGGACACGACTGAAGCGACTTAGCAGCAGCAGCAGCAAGCTTCCCGTGCCTCCCGAGGCTGAGAGACAGTAAACAATCGTATGCATAGCTGTAGGAGTCTGGGTAAACTTGTCAGGACAGTTAGAGAGCTATCTGAGGGGTTTGGATTTAAACACTCCTAATGCTCAGGAACTTATTAACTGGAGCTGTAAGTTAACTCTTTATCAGAGAGAGCTAGATGGTGGTGGGGGACAGCCCCCAGTAAAGTCAGAGGTAAGATCACAAAGCAGTTAAGTAGGCAGACTCTGGTTTTGGGGGGTAGATGCTCAAGAATATCCAGGGGGACTCCTGAGGCTAGATTCCGCATTTGCGTATTCCGAGCCTCCTTCCTCATGACCTTTGCCACGGGTGGAGCTCCTCACACTGGCTCCCGGCAGCCCAAGTCCTGGCCAGCTTGGTGGGGAGTTTGGAGATGAGCAGAAGGAAGCTACTGAGCTGACTGTCCTCTCCTGTGATGGCAGAGGGACTTGGGGCCCATCCCCTGCCAGCTTCCAGTGACAGGTCTGTAAGACAAGGGATGCTGGCCTGATGATCTCCAAGTCCTCTTCAAGTGCTGGCTTCCAGGGCAGCAGGAGTCCAAGACTTGGGGCTTCCCTGGTGGCTCAGATGGTAAAGAATCTGCCTGCAGTGCAAGAGCCCCGGGTTCAATCCCTGGGTTGGGAAGATCCCCTGGAGAATGGAACGGCAACCCACTCCTGTATTCGTGCCTGGAAAATCCCATGGACAGAGGAGCCTGTTGGGCTACAGTCTACCGGGTCGTGAAGAGGCAGACACAACTGAGAGATGAACATTTTCACACAGGAGCCCCCAAACACCACCGTCCCCCACAAGCTGATGGCAGTTAAATAGTTTATAATTGTGAAAGTTTCCCCCAAAGAAAAGTTATTTTGTGAACAAAAGTCATGAGACAAAAAGGCACCACTGTGAGGTTACTGAAATTCAGGCCACAGGCAAATCTCTAAATGGGGCAGCTTAGCTTTGTGGATCTTGTGCACCGATGAGGGCAAGAGTCCTTCTATCGAGTTTCTATTAAAGAATACATCCAGATAAGTTGGAGTTTTAGATCCCTTTGCATTTGAGAAGAAAGTTAGCATGTGGCTACATATCAGGAAAATGATCAAGTAACTTCTGAGAATATTTCTGAAGGAAAATTATCCAAGCAAGATAAGTTTAACATCTCATATATCTTTTTGTATATATATCTCACTTAAAATGCAATTTACATAGTTGAATATAAAAATATATATTTTCACAAATTGCAGGATTTCCTTCTTTCTCATGCTTGAATAATATTCCATTATATATGTATATAATGTACATTATATATGTACTATATTTATTATGTATCATGTATATGTGTTATGTATACATTATATATAATATGTGTTATTATACCCCTCATGGCTCAGATGGTAAAGAATCTGTCTGCAGTGCACGAGACCTGGGTTTGATCCCTGGGCCAAGAAGATCCCCTGGAGAAGGGAATGGCAACCCACTCCAATATTCTTGCCTGGAGAATCCTATGAACAGAGGAGCCTGGTGGGTTACAGTCTATGTGGACACAAAGAGTTGTTCAAGACTGAGCAATGAACACTTTCACCTCACTTTTCACGTTATATAGTATATATGTTATGCAATGTGTTATATATCATGTGCTCTACATATATATCATGTATGTGCTCTACATTATGAGTATGCATATCGTGTATGCATACGTATGCAGTGTGCTTAGTCAGTGAGTTGTGTCCAACCCGTCGCAACTCCTTGGATGGTAATGGAATATTGTATGTATATACATGCCACGTTTTGTTTATCCATTCATCCCCTGACAAATAGGTTTCCATTTCTGACCTGTTGTGTATCACCCAGCATGAACATGGGGTGCAGAGTGTTCCTCCGTACCCCGTTTTCATTTCCTGTGGGTATATACCCAGAGCTGGGGTGGCAGCTCTACCCTTGTTTTTGAGGAAACTCCACACTGTTTCCGTAGTCGTTGCACAGATCTACATTCTCGCCAGCAGCGCACCAGCATTCCCTGCTCCCTACATTCACACTGTCATTTGTTCCCTCTTTTCTCTCTGATAGTATTCATCCAAACAGCTGTAAGGTGATGTCTCACTGGGGTTTGGATTGCATTTCCCTGATGGTTAGTGATGCTGAGCACCTTTTCGTGTACCTGTGGGTGACAACGTGGATGGATTTTGAGGGCAATATGTTAAGTAAAGTCTAAGCCTCATACTGCATGGAATCATGTATGTGTGGAATCAAAAATGAAAAAGTCAAACTTACAGAAACAGAGCAGAAAAGTGGTTGTCAGGAGCTGGGGGTTGGGGGAAATACGAAGAGGTTGGTTTTAAAAGGGTACAAGTTTTCAGCTAATAAGATGAATGAGCTCTGAGGATCAAATGTGCAAATGCTGACCACACTAAACAACACTGTTGTATAACTGAAATGTGCTGAAAGAGTAGGGCTTAAATGGTCTCATACACACAAAAGATAAATACATGAGGTGGTGGTGAATTAACTAGATGTGGGACGCCTTTCACAGTGTATATGGATATCAAGTCACTACTGTGTACACTTTAAATATCTAACAATTCTGTTAGTCAACTACACTGCTATAAAGCTGAAAAAAATTTAAAGTGTGTTTGAAAAATATGCCTAAATTAAGAAGGCTGCGGTTGCACTAGGAAACATGTTTAGGAGGGTGGTGAGAGGCACAGATTCTAGAGAAAGCCACACTGGAAGGTGAGAAGCGACGCAGGCCTGGGAACCAGGGTTATCAGAGGCCCCGCTGCCAGGGTGCCGCACAGCCCAGATCCCCGCCCGCCCCCTGATATCAGCTCACCTCCCAAGTGCTAACTTGTTTCTTGAGTGTTTGGATGCGTGCATGGGTGCTGTTCAGGAATAAACTGACACTGTGTGTAACTAATCTTGTGCAAGTCTGGCTTTAGGTTCTAACGTCTGGAACCAGATCAGCAAGCTTAGGCACAAAAGAAACTGAAAAGGCTGTGGAATCCAGGCTTGAACAGCCAAATGGTAGGGAGGTCATGACCCCTCCCACAGGTGACTGGCTCCTCCTCAGCAGAACGTCCTAGAAGATATCCTAGGCTTAGCTCAACATTCAGAAAACCAAGATCATGACATCTGGTCCCATCAGGGAAAAAATTGGAAGCAGCGACAGATTTTCCTTTCTTGGGCTCCAAAATCACTGTGGATGGTGACTGCAGCCATGAAGTTAAAAGACACTTGCTCCTTGGAAAGAAAGCTATGACAAACTAGTTGGTGTATTAAAAACCAGAGACATCACTTTGCCAACAAAGGTCCGTATAGTCAGAGCTATGGTTTTTCCAGTAGTCACGTACAGATGTGAGAGTTCGACCATAAAGAAGGCTGAGCAGTGAAGAACTGATGCTTTCAAATTGTGGTGCTGAAGAAGACTGTTGAGAATCCCTTAAATTGCAAGGAGATCAAACCAGTCAATCCTAAAGGAAATCAGTCCTGAATATTTATTGGAAGGACTGATGCTGAAGCTGAAGCTCTAATACTATGGCCACCTGATGCAAAGAACTGACTCCTTGGAAAAGACCATGATGCTGGGAAAAATTGAAGGGAGGAGAAGGGGATGACAGAGGATGAGATGGTGAGATAGCATCTTCCGGCTCAATGGACAGGAAGTGGAGCAAACTCCAGGAGCTGGAGGGCAGGGGAGCCTGGTGTGCTGCAGTCCATGGGGTTATAAAGAGTCAGACATGACTTAGCGACTGAATAGCAATAACAACAACAACAATAGCCATGTGTGGCCTTAATGGGAGCCCAGCAATCCTGTCAGAGACATTTGGTTGGAATGGGAATGGCAGGGGGAGGGGGACCACCCCCGAGTAAGTGGCAAGTTGTTGGGTGTTCGTGGGGATGGTTCTCACCTGCAAGGCACAGACATCCATCACATGGGTATCCAAGTTGCAAGTAGGTAAGCTGATTTGGGGGGTTATTTTTTTAAGACAACTTCTGGGGGTCAGATCATATATAATTCAGTTTTTTGTACTTTTACTCAAGAGTGTTCTATGTTGAGACCAGGGATTCAAAAACATCTTTCCTTCAACAGTCTTTTAAGGCATGCCTAGCTTATTTCAGGGCTTATGATCAGTGCTGAGGATCCATTGCTCAGAAGACCTGGTCCTTTCTGGGAGCCTTCTTATACTGCCTTTAGGTGACTTTGCCCCTCAGAACTTCAGTTTCTTCCTCAGAGTGACTGAGACAGTTGACACCCAGCTTCTCCTTTGTAACAAGGAGACACATGGCACAGTACCCATACTCTAAAACATCCAAGATCAGTTATGTTCTATTAACTGGTGATATAAAACATGTATTGTGAAAGAGTGTTTTAGTTGCTCAGTTGTGTCTGACTCTGTGATCCTATGTACCGTAGCCCACCAGGCTCCTCTCTCTCTCTGTCCATGGCATTCTCCAGACAAGAATACTGTCATGGGTGAGCCATTCCCTTCTCCAGGGGATCTTCCTGATTTTAGAATCAAACCCAGGTCTCCTGCATCTCCTGCATTGCAGGCAGATTCTTCTTCCCATCAGGGAAGATCTAAGTCTTTGTAGGTGAAGTTAAAGAGAGTTTTAAAATCGTATTTTAAATATTTTCCAGTTTTTTAATGTGAGTAATGTCACTCAAGAAACTCTAGATGAGGTGCAGTGAGGTAGAGTTTGACCTTATTGATATGTTATTTTTTAGACGAAACTTATTAAGCAATAGTTGGTCACGGTTTTAAGCTTTAAGAGCACTTTTAAGTTTCCTGGAGATTAAAAGCTCACATGCTTAAGTGAGTGAGGAACTCACTTTTTCTCAGAGTTGTGAGCCTAGTAATAAATTTATCTTTCACTGGCTATGACTGAGTAGCTGGGAATCCATTCTATAAAATTCTTCCATGCAAAGGGCAGCAGGGTTGGGGGAATGGGAGGAGGAGGCAGAGGACAGTAGCAGGTTCACTGACACCAGGGTGTTATCAGCAGGAGTTGACTTGTGAGACATTTAGTTTTGCTTTTCCAAAGAGCAATTGGCTTAAGATCTTGAGTATTGTCAACCAAAAATAAATCGGTATGGAAGAGTGAGAAATGGCATCTATCAGAAAAACTATACCATTTGTGTGATATGGGAATATTATTTCTAAGTCCATGACATATAATCAAAAGAGGGCAGCATGTCATTGAAATGGCAGAAATTAAAAAGCAGGAAAGATGAGACCCATTAGTTTGGTTCAGTGAACAGTGAAATCATCCCTATTCATGTCTGCTCAATTCCACTCAGTGCTAGAAGCAAAAGTAGCTTAAGAAAATGAATACCCACATTTGATCATAAAGATGCTGAATGTTTAATAATTTTACTTAGTTTCTTATTAACAGTCATCGGGAAGGTGATATAAGTGTATTATGCTGTGTGCGTGCCAAGTTGCTTCAGTCATGTCTGACTCTTATACGACCCCATGGACTGTAGCCCCCCAGGCTTCTCTGTCCATGGGATTTTCCAGGCAAGGATACTGGAGTGGGTTGCCATTTCTTTCTCCAGGGGACCTTCCCAATATGTCTCCTGTATTGGCAGGCAGGTTATTTATCACTAGCATCACCTGGGAAGCCCAATTATGCTGCAAGCACTCAGAAATAAAAGATCTTCATAGGAGAGATATAAAGATGAATTACTACAAAATGTTTAATTGAACTAGTGCTTGCAGTGTAATTCATGTTACCTTTGAAAATGCAATTATATATCAGAATAACCAGACATAGTTCTAACTGTGGGAAATGATATAGAAAAGAAATTCTATTTTTAGATGTGCATGTCCAATAATGGTATTATTGCGATCTTAGCCAGGACTCCAGATTTAGAATATTTTCCACTCTCAAAATAGAGCATCTATTGGCATGTGAACTATATCTCAATAAAGCTGTTCAAACAGGGCATGTACCACGTTCATAACACACACGAACAAAAATCACAGGTAAATCATGTATACTCTCAAGGACTATTTTCTAAACTATGGTTCATTATTTAGATTTCATCAATCTGAACATGTTACAATTCTAGCCCAGAATCTGTGCCTATGTGAACATTACCTTACTACCAAAACCCAGGTAAGAGCTAACATTTATTGAATACCCACTAAATACAATAAGATGCTCCAAACACATTACACGAACTCACTCACCGAATTCTCACAGTGACATTAGGAAGTAGGAGCCGTTACCACCTCTGTTCTATCAGAGAGGAAACTCAGACCCAGAGTCGGTACAAATTGCTTGAGCTTGCCCGCTGAGAGACAGGGCCATCTTCTGAGCTCAAGCAGCCTGGCTCCAAGTTATTTAGTTGTTAAATTGTGTTTGACTCGTTGCAACCCCATGGACTGTACCCCGCCAGGCTCCTCCATCCATGGGATTTCCCAGGCACGGATACTGCAGTGGGTTGCCATTCCCTTCTCTAGGGGTTCTTCCCAACCCAGGGATCAAACTTGGGTCTCCCAAACTGCAGGCAGATTGCCTACCTCCAACCCTAATGTAGAAACATGAACCAATAGAAGTGCCCACCTTCTCCCCATTTCTGCTCTAAACACTGGCTGCTGCTAATTACTAGTTAACCTGCTTTCTCTTTTGCATTCAAATATTTTCATGTTAAGACTTATTAATGCTGCTGCTGCTGCTGCTAAGTTGCTTCAGTCGTGTCCGACTCTGTGCGACCCCAGAGACGGCAGCCCACCAGGCTCCCCCGTCCCGGGGATTCTCCAGGCAAGAACACTGGAGTGGGTTGCCATTTCCTTCTCCAATGCATGAAGGTGAAAAGTGAAAGGGAAGTCGCTCAGTCATGTCCGACTTCCAGCGACCCCATGGACTGCAGCCTACCAGGCCCCTCCATCCACAGGATTTGCCAGGCAAGAGCACTGGAGTAGGTTGCCATTGCCTTCTCTGAGACTTATTAATAGTTTTCCTGATTTCAACTCTCCTCCCCAGGTGATGAAAACAGTGTTAATCCACCTTCAAACCTTCTCAGCTGATGAACGGGCAGATAAAGTAAGTTTATCTGGAATCTCTCTTGTAAGGCCAGATGCAGGGGAGATGTGATCTACAGCCCTGAGTGGCACAAGGAATCAAGACAGTTGGGTGGCGATTGAGGCAATGTTCAATTTCATGCAGCCCACCTTCCTTTTTTAAAAAAACTGTATTGACGTCCAGTTGATTTGAATGTTATGCTAAACCCACAGCAAACATTATCCTCAATGGTGAGAAATTCAAAGCATTTCCCTAAAGTCAGGAACAAGACAAGGGTGCCCACTCTCACCACTACTGTTCAACATAGTTTTGGAAGTTTTGGCCACAGCAATCAGAGAAGAAAAAGAAATAAAAGGAATCCAGACTGGAAAAGAAGAAGTAAAACTCTCACTGTTTGCAGATGACATGATCTTCTACATAGAAAACCCTAAAGACTCCACCAGAAAATTACTAGAGCTAATCAAAGAATATAGTAAAGTTGCAGGATATAAAATTAACACACAGAAATCCCTTGCATTCCTATACACTAACAATGAGAAAACAGAAAGAGAAATTAAGGAAACAATTCCATTCACCATTACAATGAAAAGAATAAAATACCTAGGAACAAATCTACCTAAAGAAACAAAAGACCTATATATAGAAAACTATAAAACACTGATGAAAGAAACCAAAGAGGACACTAATAGATGGAGAAATATACCATGTTCACGGATTGGAAGAATCAATATAGTGAAAATGCATATACTACCCAAAGTAACCTATAGATTCAATGCAATCCTTATCAAGCTACCAGTGGTATTTTTCACAGAACTAGAACAAATAATTTCACAATTTGTATGGAAATACAAAAAACCTTGAATAGCCAAAGCAATCTTGAGAAAGAAGAATGGAACTGGAGGAATCAACCTTCCTGACTTCAGGCTCTACTACAAAGCTATAGTCATCAAGACAGTATGGTACTGGGACAAAAACAGAAATATAGATCAATGGAACAAAATAGAATGCCCAGAGATAAATCCATGCACTTATGGACACCTTATCTTTGACAAAGAAGGCAAGAACATACAATGAAGAAAAGACAACCTCTTTAACAAGTGGTGCTGGGGAAATTGGCCAACCTCTTGTAAAAGAATGAAACTAGAACACTTTCTAACATCATACACAAAAATAAACTCAAAATGGATTAAAGATCTAAACGTAAGACCAAAAACTATAAAACTCATAGAGGAAAACATAGGCAAAACACTCTCTGACATAAATCACAGCAGGATCCTCTATGACCCACTTCTCAGAGTAATGGAAATAAAAGCAAAAATAAACAAATGAGACCTAATTAAACTTAAAACCTTTGCACGATGAAGGAAACTACAAGCAAGGTGAAAAGAAAGCCTTCAGAATGGGAAGAAATGATAGCAAACAAAGCAACTGACAAAGAATTAATCTCAAAAATATACAAGCAACTCCTGCAGCTCAATTCCAGAAAAATAAATGACCCAATCAAAAAATGGGCCAAAGAACTAAACAGACATTTCTCCAGAGAAGACATACAGATGGCTAACAAACACATGAAAAGATGCTCAACATCACTCATTGTCAGAGAAATGCAAATCAAAACCACAATGAAGTACCATCTAACGCTGGTCAGAATGGCTGCTATCCAAAAGTCTATAAACAATAAATGCCGGAGAGGGTGTGGAGAAAAGGGAACCTTCTTACACTGTTGGTGGGAATGCAGACTAGTACAGCCACTATGGAGAACAGTGTGGAGATTCCTTAAAAAACTGGAAGTAGAACTGTCATATGACCCAGCAATCCCACTGCTGGGCATACACACCAAGGAAACCAGAATTGAAAGAGACACGTGTACCCCAATGTTCATCGCAGCACTGTTTACAATAGCCAGGGCATGGAAGCAACCTAGATGTGCATCAGCAGATGAATGGATAAGAAAGCTGTGGTACATATAAACAATGGAGTATTACTCAGCCATTAAAAAGAATACATTTGAATCAGCTCTAATGAGGTGGATGAAACTGGAGCCTATTATACAGAGTGAAGTAAGTCAGAAAGAAAAACACGAATACAGTATACTAACGCATATATATGGAATTTAGAAAGATGGTAATGATAACCTTATATGAGAGATAGTAAAAGAGACACAGATGTATAGAACAGTCTTTTGGACTCTGTGGGAGAAGGTGAGGGTGGCATGCTTTGAGAGAATGGCATTGAAACATGTATATTATCATATGTGAAACGAATCGCCAGTCCAGGTTCCATGCGTGAGATTGGATGCTCAGGGCCGGTGCACTGGGATGACCCTGAGGAGTAGGATGGGGAGGGATGGGGGAACGCATGTGCTCCCAGGGCTGATTCATGTCAATGTATGGCAAAAACAACTACAATATGGTAAAGTAATTAGCCTCCAGTTAAAATAAAAACAAACAAAAAAGAATGTTTTTTTGTGTGTGTTTTTTTCTACAGTGCTAATTTCTACTGTACAGCAAAGTGACTCAGTTATATAAATGTATGTGTATTCTTTTTCATATTCTTTTCCATTATGGTTTATCCCAGTTTATCACTTGTTGAAATTTTTCCTCTCTTGAAATGAGAACTGAAGCATCTAAACCAGCAGATTTCAAAGCTGTGAGAATAGAAAGCAAGAACTCTTCTGTGGGTTATTAGGTCCCACCCTGTGGTTCCCAGACAGAGGGCCAAAGAGCATCATCAAACCATCTACTGGCTTAAGACATCCTCCATGTCCTGTGGGATGGTTCCCAGCTTCCCAAGGGGCTGCCTGCCAGGCTGCTCTGCTCTTTCAGGGCCGCTGATGGGGTGCGTGATCGTCGGCTGGAGGGTGAGAAGAGAGGAGCCCAGGGCTATATGTCTTCACCAGGAAGGAGGATGGTCCCCATGCAGGGCTCTAGGACCTTGGGCAAGGGGTATCTGAAGTTCACACAAGCATTTCATTCAGGGAGGACAAATCCACACCCAGAAAGGATGCCTTTCCATTCATGAAGAGCCAGTCATGTTGAGAGGAGCGCAGCATCAGTACCTCACCACCAGGTTTCCAGCAATGCCTCTCATCCCTGCCCCCCACAGTTACCAGGCAATAGCATCCATTCATGGCTGTCCTGTTGGCAGACTAGGCCCTTGGTGGCGGTGGTACCCAGGTTGCCTTGAGAAAGAGGATGTCTGTGCTGAGCAGTCGAAAACCTCCATCCCTGTTCCCATGGTGCATTGAGCCTCCACGGAGCTGGAGGAAGATTCTGGTCCACAGCACAGACCATCTCGTCCACTGACTACTGAGTCTTCTCTGCAGTAGAGACCCTTTGACAAGCATTTACAGGGAACAAAAATCCTGGGACCCACCAGGGTTATAGGTCTGGGGGCAAAGGCAGGTGGCGAGAACAGACCTCAGCACACAGTCCTTATGCAGGAAAGCCTACTTTCCTCAGACAGGCAGAAATCTAGGGAAACTGGCTGGAGGAATCGGAGTAGGGGTTGTCCAGGTTCTTAGTTGAGTCCACTCAGCTATCTCCCTCCCAAATCCCCGGGTCCCTCCTCTTCCCCGCTAATGCCATAAATTTAACATAAGGGATTTACTGTGGTCATTTGGTTTTCTCTTTAAAATATATTATTATTCACTTATTTTTGACTGAGCTGGGTCTTCGTTGCTGCTCACGGGCTTTCTCTGCTTGTAGCGAGTGGGGGCTGCTCACTAGCTGAGGCTGGAGGGCTTCTCATCGCAGGGCCTTCTCCTGTTGTTGGGCGTGGGCTCTGGAATTCAGGCTCAGTAAGTTATGGCTCACTGTCTTAGCTGACTCCTGGCATGTGGAATCTTCCCAGACCAGGGATCTGACTCGTGTTCCCTGTGTTGGCAGGCAGATTCTTAACCACTAACCAACCCCCCCACCCAGGGAAGTCCTGGTTGTCATTTCTGCTGGCCACACAATTAGATACTGGGCCTGATCTGCAGCCAGGCCCACCTTGTGGCTACAAGAAATGAACCATTGTTTTGACGCTGACCTCTGAGTGACCTCTTGGATTTGTGCCTAACCCAAGACTTCCAGCTCAGAACTGGACGGCCATTTCAGAAGCTTTCCAGCACCATCTGCGTGATCATTATTACTGCACAACAGTGGAATGCAGCCTCTAGTTTGTATCCCAAACCCTTGAAACCCAAATCCAAACCCCTGAGCATCCCAACTCAAACAACAGGTGATGGTTCAGCCCAGAGAGGTGGGAGCCATGGCAGGCCTGTCCAACAGAAAGCCAGCGCCAGAAAGAAAGTGCAGCCACTGCCTGAGACACAAGGAAATGTGGGGAGAAAAGCCCCTGTGGCTTGTCCCTTCCTCCTGCTCGGTCCTCTGACCCTGGTCCCCATTGACTGGATCACCTTTCTGCTGTTTTTGTTCCATTGCATACTTGTGTCCGACCCTTTGAGACCCCATGGACTGCAGCACGCCAGGTTTCCCTGTTCTTCACCATCTCCCGGAGCTTGTTCACACTCATGTCCATTGCATTGGTGATGCCATCCAACCATCTCGTCCTCTGTTATCCCCTTCTCTTCCTGCCTTCAATCTTTCCCAGCATCAGGGTCTTTTCAAATGAGTTGGCTCTTCGCATCAGGTGGCCATAGTCTTGGAGCTTCAGCTTCAGCATCAGTCCTTCCAATGAATATTTAGTGCTGATTTCCCTTGGGATTGACTGACTAGTTTGAGAGTCTGGGAAACAGAGTCAGGGTCAGCCCCAAGTGACACAGAGCTGAGCAGGGGACATATGAGGAAGAAACTTGAGAGCACAAACTGCCAAGGACCAGTACCCTGCACGGCAGGCTTAGGGTGAGTAGAACCCAGGTACATAAAGCAGGTCATGCTCACAAAACGGGCTCTGATGGGCAACAACCCCAAGGACTCGCCATGATGCATCTGAATGAACTCTTGTGACTTGTAAATAGAACAACTGAATGTGAATAAATGTCAAGGGCAAAGAAAACACAGCAAAGGTAAAATCGAATAAGCAAATACCCATGTCAGATAAGGAGGTCACTACTCCCGATGTGAGGTTCTGGGTCCGGCGGATACCTGTAGTCCACCTGGGAGGGGAGGATGGACTTGCTCCAGGCAGAGCTGGAACGAGCTGGCCCCCTCGCCCACACACCTTCCAGTTCACAGGTGCATCCAGAACTCTGCCCTGGCAAGCAGATTTCAAGTGCCTCTTTTGCAACCCTCTACATATCTTTTCAAGACATACCAAGTATCTCAGAGAAGTCAAAACCATCGCTACTTCCAGAGGTTAGACCGGGGGCTGGGGGTGGGGGAAATCAAACTTTTCAAGCTGCAAGAGGTCTTAGGGTGACCTCGTCTAATAAGGAGCCACCTACAAGTGACATACTGTCTATCTTCAGGAGAAAGAAGTCTCGAATGTTACATTCAAAGGCTGACGCAGAGTTGCGATTCCTGATTTTAAGTTGCCGTTTCTTCCCTTTTGCAGAGGAGACCTGTCAACCACGTATTCCCTACACAGCCCTTTCTGCAACAAATCACCACCCAGGGCTCTGCCACTGAAGAAATCTGCACCCAAAGAGGGGCGTGGCTTGCGGCCCAAGGTCACACAGTCAAGGGCAAAGCCCACATTGAAAATCCACCTCTCCTTGCTCCTTAGCCCAGTGCTACTTCCTGTTTCAACCAGTGCCAGTTGCCAAGAAAAAGATGTGAGCTCTCAGTTGAAGCCCAGGAGATTACGATGAGGCAACAGACCTCTAGCCCAGCTGGATGACCCCCGAGGCCAGGCCGCCCAGCAAATGATCAATTGCGCCAGCCCCAAGCTGTGTCGCAAGACGGCTTGAAATATCAATCCCAACTGTGACATATGAGACTTCAAATGAAAAATTTGAGAAGAAGCCAGACTTGGGACAACCCAGGCTCTCATTTGGGAAGAAAGCACACAGTACTTCGAACCCTACGTGTCACACACATTTATTTATCTCTTGTCTGGCTCTCATCCTGGGCTCTCTCGGAACACGGGGCAAACATCTGTGATGGCAGGGGTCCCACGCCCTCCCCGCCTGCACCCGCCCACCACCTGTGCTAGGTGCTCACAGCTCCGGGTCTCTAGAAACGAGTGGTTCTAACAGGTAGCAGCACTTGAAAAATACATGCTCAATAGGCGAAAGCACCAATGAGGAGAAGGTGCTGGTCGGTCATCACGCTTTCTAGACACTGACGATTCCTATAGTTCCCAAGGTGATGTGCCACCTGCTCAAACTCTGCTGGCATCTTCCATCCACCAGGCAATATATGTGAAGCAGTCACAAATTAATAGTCCTTGAAATCGATTTCTAAATAACCCAACAGCTGAGAAGTATAACTCCTAAAATATTAATTGGAAGAATATTTACAGATGGCTTGTCGTTGGCATAAAATAATATTACATGGCATTATGCCTTAGCTCTGTATAAAGGGCTAATATGAACATTCTGGCTTTATTTATTTCTTTTTGGCTGTTCTGGGTCTTGGTTGTTCTGCGGGCTTTTCTCTAGTTGCAGCGAGTTGGGGCTGCTCTCTAGGTGCAGTGAGTGGGCTTCTCACTGAGCTGGCTTCCCCTGTTGCTGGGCGTGGGCTCGAGGGCACACTTGTGGCACATGGGCTCAGTGGTGGTGTGTCCCGGGCTGTAGAGCTCAGGCTCAGTGGTGGTGGCTCCCGGGTGCCCTGAGGCATGTGACATCTTTCCAGACTAGGGATCGAACTCATGTCTCCTGCATTGGCAGGTGAATTCTTCACTCCTGAGCCACCAGGGAAGCTCCCATCCTTGCTTTTAACTTCAGAAATGTTTCTTAAGTAGGTTAATATGCCCTATGATATCTTTTTAAATATGAATTAAGATTTTATTGAGTGGTTTCCTTAGAAGACTATTTCTGAAAAGGAAAATGAAAGATCAACTCAGTGAATACTGGCACAGACACAGATTGGATGGAACTTGAGTTCATGAGCTTGGGTTTTTGCCTTCGAAGTCTGTGATCTGAAACTGGGCTAGGAGGTCCCTGGAGGTCAATCCTGGGACAAGCCCACGAAAACAAGCAGTGCATGTGGGGGGTGAGCTAGGGAAGGGAAGACAGGCAGCCGAGGTTGTGACAGCGGAGCAGGGATGGGGCGCAGGCATCAGGGCTCAGCGAGGGCATGGGGCACACTTCAGCTCGTCCCCTGCCGAGAGGAGGAAGGGGAGGCGCTGGCCCCCCACGCCAGCCCTCATTGATGGAGCCGCTCCTAGGAGATCGCCTCCCAGGTGCTTTAAGCCTGCCCACCAGCTGGCCAGCTGCAGTCCAAGGCAGAGCCAGAGAACATTCCAGAGGCAGAGAATGCAGGGAGCTGACAGCTCCAAGGAGAAGCGGCCAGGGAGGCTAGGAGGATATGGCCAGCTACTTGCCCTCTGCCCTCTGCTCTTCCTAGGCTTGGGAGCCCCAGGCCTCTACAAAGACTTGGTATCATGGAGGCCTCCTCACCAGTGAATATCTCCTGTGATGCCCAGTCATTCTCCAGAAAGTACAGGCCCCAGCTTCCCTGGACGGGTGTGGACACCCTAAGTGAGGGGTGCTGTAGCCTGGTCCAGTGATGACAATGTTGCTGAAAGACAACCCTTTTATTAATGAAAACCACATGCTCCGATTATATACACTTTTTGCATCAGAAATGCCATTTCAGAAACAAGTATGTTGAGAACCCAGAACACTGAAAGAAGAGACTCACTCATAAAAAACAAAGCCAGGGAAGCAAGTCATTACTCACCAAAGAAATGTCAAATGTGCTAGAAGAAAATATCCTTTAGCTCACCAACCGGCGGCCGATCTGCTAGGTAAGAGTGAGCAGTTTGCACCTTTTGGTGGCTCGGGGAGTCCTGGAGAAGAAGAGTGGCCTGGTTGGGGCTTGGCTGGGAAGGACAGAGACACGAGGAGGGGGTCAGAGGAGGGGAGTGTGGGGTGCAGACCCACGCTGGGCAGGGCTGTCCTGGCTCCTGGCGGCAGCTCCGGCAAGCACAGGAGACCCAGTGCAACCGGCAGACCCAGGCCCACCGTGACATCCCGCAGCCACCGGGAGACACTGCATTCTCTGCCGCCACCTCACCTGCCAGGGCGCCATCCGGGTTCTGATTTTGCCAACAGACCCCCGACACCCTTTATGGCACTTTTCCCTCCAGCACAGTGAGTGCCCAGGATCTGGTACTTCATTCATCTCCTATGTCTCATTAGTCACCTTTACCGTGGAACATTCCAGCAGCTTAAAAAAAAATTTTTTTTTATGGTATTTGGTTTCTGAAGAATAATTTCCTCCTCCCTTTTGAATAGAATTGCTCTCATTTAGGGCTGGACACCTTTCTTACCGGTGAGCCACATAAGCAATGCTGTGTTCACTGCAGATGTGCAGTGGCCTCTGGACCCTCTCTGACTATGCCCATCAGGCGTCACCCAGTTCCTATAGCGTGGTTCCTCTGTGGGCTTCCCAGGTGGTGCTAGTAGTAAAGAACTTGCCTGCCAGTGCAGGAGACACAGGAGATCCAGGTTTGATCCCTGGGTCAGGAAGATCCCCTGAAGAAGAGAATGACAACTCACTCTTGCCTGGAGAATCCCACAGAGGAGCCTGGGGGCTTTGGTCCATGGGATCACAGAGTTGGACACGACTGAGTGATTTAGCACATACACATGGTCCCGCTGGTTCCCCTGCAAAGGGTGCACGTGTGCTGATCTTCACAAACCTCCCCTTAGACTCAGCATCCAGCAGGAATTCTTGCCTGAGTCCATCTTTACCGTGACAGCTGCACACGATGGCCCATGGCTGACACTCCTCACACGTCACCAGCCAGCACTGGGCATTCCTGTAACCCTCCTTTCTCTCCCATTTATCTATCGTTTAATTATCATTATGGCCTGAAGGTTGCTATTTTTTAAATAGTCAATAAGTCTCTACTGTGCTTAATTGGCTGCTGAAATTGAGCTAGATTTGGCCAATGAAATCTCATTAAGTCAGCTCCCGTGTCCTTTCAACATGCCCCATCTTAACTTTTAATTGCTCCTTATTTTGTAGCATATGCTATCCCACACTCATCCAATCCACGCCATTCCAGCTCTGACATCAGCCGTCTCTGCGAGGAGTCCGGCTGGCTCCTTTTGGTGGGAAATAGTACTTGACACCAAGGTCTGGGTGCAGGCATGCTCACTGCTCCGAGGCGTACTTGCTTCTAGGTCCTTTGATGGACACAGGGCTCAGTGATGTCTTGAATGACTGGACAAATTTGTGCATCCCTGTCTTAGGGATGTCCTTTCCAAGGGTCAGCTTTTATCAGAACCAGCATCATAAAACACAGTTCTCTCCCAGGAACAAAGAGTCCTAGAGTTCAGATGAAGAGGAGAAAATCGATACAGACACTGTGATAAAGGACTGGGTTTCCCGTGCAAAGGGTGCGGCTCTGCGCAGGTATCGCCAGGATCAAACGTCCCTCCAGGATGGAGCTGTCAACATCTGAACCCTCATACAGGTCACTAGGGTTTGAATCTTTCCCGTGACCTTGGACAGCAAGCCACCAGCATACTTTAACTAAAAAACAGAGCAGTGAACTTTCTGGGACCTTCATGGAAACCACAGGGAGCGCTCTGCTGTCATGTCAATGAGATGAATTCAAGGATGCCCACGCACGCTCTGCGGCAGCCTGGTACCAAAGAGCACGTGGCTCTTGTCTGCAATAAACATAGATACTTTACAAAAAGGCACACACAGGCCTATGGTTGCAGCCTTAAACTGTCTTCTAGATGTGGGGATATTAGCCAAGAGCCCTTCCCCTCGCCTTCCTCTTACCCCTCCTCCAGCGTTTCAGAGAGTAAGGACTGGACTACATCTAGGTCCAAGACTACTCTTGGTTATCAGGATACTCATAGCTTTGGGGCTTTGAGATGGTAAATATTCATGATATGTGAAGCAGCATGATCCATAACTGTATGGTCTTAATTACATAAAAGTGGATGCTTAGCTGTGAAAATACACAAGTGAGCCCTAGAGGGACACACCAAACGGTAAACCGCTTGTGCTTATGAATGAGTTTGTTTTTTGCTTCTTGTGTTGTTTGGTTTCCTATTGTGCACGTGTTAACGTCTAAGAAATAAATGTTATTTTGAAAACCTTAAAAAAAAATCACATGGTTCGTGTGTGCTTTTTAAACCACTGTCTTTTGAAAACTTTCAAGCGCACACAACCACGCAAGAACCCGTGTGGCCTCACCCACCGTTCTTGGTTTGTCCACACCCCTTGCTCCCCCATACTTTCTGGCAAGAGAATTTTAAAGCAAACTTTAGACATATTTTCATATGCATCTCCAAAATTGAGGACACCACCATTATCATCTCCAACAAAATAAAAAGCAATAATCTAATTATCTAATAGTACCCAGCTGATGGGAAGCTCCCTTGGAGGAGGGCATGGCAACCCTCTCTAATGGACATAGGAGCCTGGCGGGCTACGGTCCATAGAGGTTGGACGTGACTGAAGTGACTGAACATAGCACACACGCCCAGTCTATGCTTAATCTTCTCCAGTTATCTCAAAAGTGTCTTTTCATACTTGATCTAAATTAAAATCTAAGCGAACATGACGGGTTTATCGCTTACGAGTATTTTAACCCATAATAGTTCTCCTTCCTTTTTAATCCCATTTACTTGTTGAAGAAACTGGGTTCTTATAGAAATTCCCGTGTCTTGGATATGGCCGATTGCCAAATTAACTCTTAATATATGAGAAACATTTAGTCCAGGAGAAATTACCCAGCAACCCGGTGCATGGTTAACCCAGTGGGTGACATGGTGATAAGAAGTATGATCAAAAGGGCCCGTGGGGGCCATTCAGCAGGTGAGAAAAGCTCAGACAAAGGGGCAGGAAGAAGGAGGCATTCCTAACTCAGGAAAACGCCTCTAGGAATTCGACGCGGGTTCAGCTGAGAGAAGGTGGTCCCCGCGGGTCGTTGACAGGCGGGCACCAAGGAGCTGGTGCGTGTTGGTCACAGGAAAGCCCAAGTCCTCTTTTCCAAAGCTATGGAGGGAGGGCCTTTCCATGGGCGTCCACCATGTGGCTGCCAGCCCACATTTCTTATCCTCTGCCCTCTCTGCGCTGGTTCATATTACAGAAAGCATCACATTACCACCATTCTTATCGCCAACAAATGAAAACACACCTCAGTTCGTTTTACAACCTTTCAAACAAACCTGAATGCTCTTTCGATCGCCTTTCAATGTGCATTCTTACTTGCTTAGCAGGCTTACTTGAATCTTTCCTACTGTTTAAATATCTGGGTATGCTCTGAGGCCAAGGTCCATGGCACACAGACATGCATGACCGGTTACCCTGTGGGAGAACCTCAGGGCGGGTCGGCCTCTCTTAACCCGGCCTCTCACATGGGGCACCGCCCCATTTCTCCCCTGATCTAGTTTCCTGGAGATGCTCGTCACAAGAGGCCACACACCAAAGGGGCTGAAAACAACAGACACGGACTGCCTGGCAGCGCTGGGGCCTGAAAGTCCAAAACTGGGGTGTGGGCAGGGCTGTGCCCTGTCTGAGACCAGCGGGGCAGGAGCCCGCCTCCCAGCCCGGGAGACTGCAGCAGCCTTTGTCTTCCCTGGCTTACGGTTGCATCGCTTTCTCTCTCCCTTCACCAGCACAAGGCGTTCCCCCTAGGTCTGTCTCCCTGAGAGCATCTTATGGGGACACTGATCATACTGGATTAGGGCCTACCCTGCTCCAGCAGACCACATCTTAACAATGGCATCTGCAACCACCCTATTTCTGAATAAAGTCACATCCTCAGGTGCTGGGGCTTTGAACTCCAACATGTCTTTTCTGGAGGACATAGCTTTTAACCCATCACATTCTTCTCGCACATATAATTTCAATATAAATAAGCACTACAACAAAGTACAGATTATCAAGCCAAAATTCTCCAGGCCACCAGCGTCTGGAGACCTTTGTTGTGGTTGTTCAGTCGCTAAGTCATGTCCGACTCTTTCGCGTCTCCTTGGACTGTAGCTTTGGAGGTCTTTACGATGCCACTATTTTAGAAAGCACTTCACCACGGTTCCTTTACCAGTAAAGAATAAATGTACGAGCTCCTATGAGCCAGGCCAGGGTGGAAGGAGCACAGAGATGCTGGGAACCAGAGGGGGCAGGATGCCAAGAGCAGAACCGGGTCCAGAAGCCTGCACGCAGCCAGAGCAGTGACTTAAGACACACACACGTGGATTCTCCGAGCTGAGTGACCTTCTGCAAGTCCCTGAGCTTTGCTGAATCTCCTTGTCCTCCTCTGTGAGAGGCTAAGTGGGCTTGCAGGGTTGCTGTGAGGCTGGAGTGAAAGGATGGAGGCGTGATGCTCAGCAGGCAGCGATCAGGAAACGGCAGGTATGGCCGCCTGCTTCCGCCAGGCACAGATGGCAGGGAGGAAATGCTGGAACCCACCCCAAGGACATGCACACCGGGGGACTGTCTGGGCTCCTGCCTCCTCACAGGCTTGTCAGGGTGACTCGTGCACTTCAGAGGCAGGCTCTAGGGCAGCAAAGGGGCCACCCCACAGGGCTGCCCCATCAGGGATCCCTGGGGCTGAGAGAACCGTCGTGGGTGGTTTGAACCTCAGACCAACAGGAAGGAAGCTTGTGGTTCACAGAAGGAGCACCTCGACCTGGTGTGCCCAGGCTAAACTTTGACACAAACTTTGCTCTGTGGAGAGATGTGGAGAAAGGAAAGGTGACCCAAGGGTGCGCCTGTGGCATTCCCAGGGAGGCGAGATGATCGGCAGTGATATTCCTGCCAGCCGAGAGTCTCATCTCCGGGGCAATGAGGTGAGGAAGCAAGCACGGTCCTCGAGCGGCTGAGAACCGGGGGTGCGGGTGTCCTCTGGGGCACACGGACGGGGGTCATCACAAAGGGGTGGGGGTGCTCAGTTTAGGGACTGACGCATGTTGCTCCATAGAATCAATGCCCCAAACATGCAGAAATGGGCGAGAAGGCTCTGGGAATGCAAATGTGAGAATGCCATGTAGCAGAGGGACGGAATTCAGCACCAGATGAGTCCGCAGCTCTTCCCCAGTCCAGCAAATCACACCCACTCTGAACCAGAGGTCATGATAATGCGTGACCAAGGGTTCTATCCAAGGTCTAGATGACGGAGCAGAAATCCAGAGCAAATAAACACCTGGCTGATAAGATAAAATCAAACGGGCATGCAGTCTCTGCCAAAGGCTCTTGGCTCACCTGGCTCCCCGGGTGCACTCTTCCCCACTTGAGCTCAGCAGAGTGGCTGCAAGGAGCTCGTCTCACATCCCACACCTGCACCTTTCATCTGCACCCACTGTGCAGGAACACGGGTTCACTACTTCTGTGTCGATTCTGGTGAAAGAGTCTCCCCAAAACCTGACAGGCGTCTCAAAGTTAGGGTCAACATCAGAAATATCAGGAAAGATGCAATCGTTCTTTGGAATGAAATGATTTATATTTATGTTAGGAGACATGGGAGTTACAGGTTCTCAATGCTATCAGACCCCACATTGTTGTTTTCGTTGCTACATCATGTCCCACTCTTTGCAACTCCACAGACTGTAGCTGCCAGGCTCCTCTGTCCATGGGATTTTCCAGGCAAGGCTACTGGAGTGGGTCACTATTTCCTTCTCAAATCAGACCCCACATGCACCCTTTTAAAACTAAGATTTTGTAATGCTATCTTAGTCTGAAGTAATTCCTAGATGATAGCACTTACACACTCTCGGAAAGAATCATCATAACAAACTCAATCTAATATGAAGGGAAAATAAAATGGAAGCAGTTCATAATTAAACAGTAACATTTATTTCAATACATTAAATGCTTGAGGACAGTTTTGCCAGAAGACAAAAAGGGTCCACGCACATGTCCAAAGTACTCGCAAGGCGGCCAAGAAGCACTAGGGCTGCGCTCTGCGACCAGGGCCACGGTTTGGACACAGAGATCCCCCGACCCAGGAGGGCTCATCCATGAGCTGTAGAGTCGGTAGCCAACAGTTAGCAGACGCACACAGGTCCTCCCGGCATCTGTACTGGAGAACGCAAAGCAGACCGTCCAGAAGTCAAGACAAGGCCTGGGGACAAGCTCACTGGGCAAATAATGGCACAAAAGGAGACAACGGTCAGAAATAAACAGGGAGCCATGGTGCCCTAGAGACGTCTCTGATCCTGCCCCAGGCTCTCAGCCCCTGTTCCATTGCACGCGCTCACTCCTCGGCCTTCTCTTTGACAGGCCCTGACTCAGCTCCTGCCCCACAGAGTCAGCCTGGAGTGGAAAGGAAGTTTTGCTGAGGCCTGTTTGTTTGAGTCTGCTCCAGTGCTGGCCTGAGAAGCCACAGTGCCAGGGGAGCTCCAGCTGTGAGGAGGTGTGACTTCTAAATCTTTGTTCATCACAGACTCAACAGAGAGCTTGAGGTTCTATTTATATAGTGTCGCAACCATTGCAAACGCCCCTTCTTCCCAGGTAAAGACTGAAAATTAGATCACTTGACTAGTGACCTTGGGATTGGAGCTGACACAAACCTGTACCACACTTGCACAGAGCAGGTGTGCCCACAGGCCTGCCTGACTCTGCCCACAAGCCTTGCAGCACCTTTGGCCAAGCTCTCCTTCCAGAAAGTGCTGAGTCATGTACACTGGGAAGGCAGGGAAGGGCACTGCCAAGCAGGGAAGAGATTTTCAACTGAGAAGGAACAGCAGACCCTGACAAAACCACCCGAGTCCCAAACTATCTATGACGGTCACAGGGTTTCATTCTGGGCTCCCATCTACTGTTAACCAACATTTTAGAAACTGAGACCTGATTGAAATAAAAAGGTGTTTGCTTTTGGAGTTTGTGCAGTCCATGGCAGCCATGGACAGACAAGTTCAAGAAGTACCTGGATCACCTTCTGCCAGACTAAAAAAAGTGGGGGAAGTCTATAAAGGCAAAACCCACAAGATTTCAGTTACAAGAGTTATTTATCAAGAACGATCATTGGAGGTGATAGAATTCCAGTTGAGCTATTCCAAATCCTGAAAGATGATGCTGTGAAAGTGCTGCACTCAATATGCCAGCAAATTTGGAAAACTCAGCAGTGGCCACAGGACTAGAAAAGGTCAGTTTTCATTCCAATCCCAAAGAAAGGCAATGCCAAAGAATGCTCAAACTACCGCATAATTGCACTCATCTCACACACTAGTAAAGTAATGCTCAAAATTCTCCAAGCCAGGCTTCAGCAATATTTGAGCCATGAACTTCCTGATGTTCAAGCTGGTTTTAGAAAAGGCAGAGGAACCAGAGATCAAATTGCCAACATCTTCTGGATCATGGAAAAAGCAAGAGAGTTCCAGAAAAGCATCTATTTCTGCTTTATTGACTATGCCAAAGCCTTTGACTGTGTGGATCACAATAAACTGTGGGAAATTCTGAAAGAGATGGGAATACCAGACCACTTGATCTGCCTCTTGAGAACTCTGTATGCAAGTCAGGAAGCAACAGTTAGAACTGGTCATGGAACAACAGACTGGTTCCAAATAGGAAAAGGAGTACGTCAAGGCTGTATATTGTCACCCTGTTTATTTAACTTCTATGCAGAGTACATCATGAGAAACGCTGGACTGGAAGAAACACAAGCTGGAATCAAGATTGCTGGGAGAAATATCAATAACCTCAGATATGCAGATGACACCACCCTTATGGCAGAAAGTGAAGAGGAACTCAAAAGCCTCTTGATGAAAGTGAAAGTGGAGAGTGAAAAGGTTGGCTTAAAGCTCAAATTCAAAAAACGAAGATCATGGCATGTGGTCCCATCACTTCATGGGAAATAGATGGGGAAACAGTGGAAACAGTGTCAGACTTTCTTTTTCTGGGCTCCAAAATCACTGCAGATGGTGACTGCAGCCATGAAATTAAAAGACGCTTACTCCTTGGAAGGAAAGTTATGACCAACCTAGATAGCATATTCAAAAGCAGAGACATTACTTTGTCAACAAAGGTCCGTCTAATCAAGGCTATGGTTTTTCCAGTGGTCATGTATGGATGTGAGAGCTGGACTGTGAAGAAGGCTGAGCGCCGAAGAATTGATGCTTTTGAACTGTGGTGTTGGAGAAGACTCTTGAGAGTCCCTTGGACTGCGAGGAGATCCAACCAGTCCATTCTGAAGGAGATCAGCCCTGGGATTTCTTTGGAAGGAATGATGCTAAAGCTGAAACTCCAGTACTTTGGCCACCTCATGCAAAGAGTTGACTCATTGGAAAAGACTCTGATGCTGGGAGGGATTGGGGGCAAGAGGAGAAGGGGACGACAGAGGATGAGATGGCTGGATGGCATCACTGACTTGATGGATGTGAGTCTGAGTGAACTCTGGGAGTTGGTAATGGACAGGGAGGCCTGGTGTGCTGCAATTCATGGAGTCGCAAAGAGTCAGACACGACTGAGCGACTGATCTGATCTGATCTGATCTTATCATTGGATCTGACAAGAAGTGAGGGTGCTCGTTAAGTCAGGGTTGGTGGGGGGCTGCAATTGTTGCAGAGTTACAAGAGGGGACTTTGAGACTGTCAGGTTGCAGCCGGCAGGTGTGACTGGTGGTGTCCTTGGTACAGTTCATATAAGATGGCTGAGGCTCTCAGTGGTGCAGAGATGTGTCTGAGTCCAGATCCTCAGGGGCGGTCCGACTCCATTTTTGCACGCCTGAGCTGTGATAACTCTGGCATAACTTTACTTTGTCATCACTGCCAGGTCCTTGCACTTCACCACATGCAAAACACAGTGCCCCTACTCGTCTGGGAGCCATTTCTCCATTGTAGCTCACGTCAGGGTCCTGTGCTTCTGGCCTTGCTATTGGCTCACCTGGCTTTCGTGAGGACATACATATAGGAGCAGACAGAGCCCAGGGAGTTGGATGACCTCCGAACTGCCCACATTAAAGAGCTTTATAAAGCCCCCTCCCCAGACGACATCCGGACGGGCTGCCTCCGGCCGTGTCCCTGCACGAGCTGTTTCTGGACGCTGCCCCGGTGCTGCTTTCCCAGGACAGATGAGCCTGTCTGGATCTAGTAGCTATTTCATTTTAATTGCTTTTCTTCCCCCAGTGAGAAGTAAAATTTCTGGCACATTACTTTTCTGCTCTAAAAAGTTAAAAACGTGGGTCCTGGGTCACAATTTCCCTGAAATTCTGGCCCAGTGTTAACTTTACCATTGGCTCGGGATGCAGTGATTTCTCCCCAACTTCATATATTGAAGTCCTAACCCCCAGTGTGAACTTGTTTGGAAATGAAGCAACTAGCCAAGGCAAGGTCAAGCTGGAGCAGCCTGGCCCCGCATCCGGTACGGCTGATGTCCTCACCAGATGGCCTGGGAGGACACACCCATGGTAAACACTGTGAAGACGAGGGCGGAGTCGGGGTGATGATTCTGCGGACCAAGGCCATTGGAGGCAGTGAGCCCCCGGAAGCTGGGAGAAAGACACACACATGTATATACATCACATTAATATACGCTTATTTAAATATATATATATATATATATATGGAATCTTTCCTGGTGGCTTAGTTGGTAAATAATCTGCCTGCAATGCAAGAGACCTGGGTTTGATCCCTGGATCGGGAAGATCTCATGGAGAAGGAAATGGCAACCCACTCAAGTACTCTTGCCTAGAGAATTCCATGGATAGAGGATCCTGGCAGGCTACGGTTTGCAGAAACCAAATTTTCTCATTTGGTTATACTTAAGTACAGCTGTTACATCAGGCACACTGGGTATTAAATACATCATTTTCTTCTCTTCTGCCCACACAAGAATCAAAGGCAGCTTAAGCAGTGCAAGGGAAGGAGTTGGTTCCACCTTTAAGGAGAAAAGGTTACAATGAAAAGATTTATCTCATGTGACTATCAAACACTGCTGAATTCTGGGAACCTGTCTCCACTTTGGAAAGGGGAACACTGACAGATGCTTGGAATCTGACTCTCACTTTAATAGTATGCTGCTGCTGCTGCTAAGTCACTTTAGTCGTGTCCGACTCTGTGCGACCCCATAGACGGCAGCCCACCAGGCTCCCCCATCCTTGGGATTCTCCAGGCAAGAACACTGGAGTGGGTTGCCATTTCCTTCTCCAATGCATGAAAGTGAAAGGTGAAAGAAAGTGAAGTCGCTCAGTCGAGTCTGACTCTTAGCGACCCCATGGACTGCAGCCTACCAGACTCCTCCACCCATGGGATTTTCTAGGCAAGAGTACTGGAGTGGGGTGCCATTGCCTTTAATAGTATAATTCTGTGCAATTCTTTGTTTTGACTCTAGGAATAAACTGGGCTTCCCAGGTAGCGCTAGTGGTAAAAAAAAAAAAAAAACAAACTTGCTTGCCGATGCAGGAGACATAGGAGACACAGGTTCAGTCCTTGGGTTGTGAAGATCCCCTGGAGAAGGAAATGGCAACCCATTCAAGTACTCTTGCCTGGAGAATCCCATGGACAGAGGAGCCTGGCGGGCTACAGTCCATGGGGTCACAAAGAGTCAGACAAGACTGAGCGACTTAGTACGACGCACAGGAATAAGGTGGTTAAAGACTTTTTAATAGTCCCCTGGTCGTCAGCCTTGGCAATGCAAGAGATTGCCTAGTGGGAAGTACACCAACAAGCTGAGCTGTCTCCTGTGTGCTTTGTCTCAGTAAGGAGGATAGGCAAATTTTTTTTGAGACAGTGTAGAAACAGACAACCTGATGTCATCGAAAGCAAGGGGACCATCTTCGACTAATAAACGAGTTTAATTCAATCTCCCAAGGCAATGGCAACCCACTCCAGTACTCTCGCCTGGAGAATCCCATGGACGGAGGAGCCTGGTGGGCTGCAGTCCATGGGGTCGCTAAGAGTCGGACATGACTGAGTGACTTCACTTTCACTTTTCACTTTCATGCATTGGAGAAAGAAATGGCAACCCACTCCAGTGTTCTTGCGTGGAGAATCCCAGGGACAGGGGAGCCTGGTGGGCTGCTGTCTATGGGGTCGCACAGAGTCGGACACGACTGAAGCGACTTAGCAGCGGCAGCAGCAGCCTTGAGGGAAAGAACCATGAAATCGCAAATCCAAAGAATTCTTGATTTGAAATGTTTGGGCTCAGAGGCTTTGTCAACAACGCGTTTCACCCTGTGGTTGGGTTCAAGCCACCCTTTGATGACTGGAAGAGCAAGAAGTGCTAGAGCCTCCACAGACCTTGGCTGGACCAAGAAAAGCCCAGGACTTGCCTTCTTTGGCTTTTGGAGCAGGCATCGTCCCTCCTGGACATCAGCTCCTACCTCAGCAAGGGGTAGGAGTGAAGAGGCCAGGGTGCAGCGCCCCGCAGGGTACCCCACTTGCCCGGGGCCCCGTCAGCTCAGCCAGGAATGGAGGAGGTGCTGTCAGGAGAAATCAGTGAAACAGACACACGTGACGGAGGAGCAGGAGGTGTGTAGACTCTGACTGACCGATTCCTCTTCCCCCAGTTAAGCAAATGCTTGTTCCCTGAGGAAACACCATGGGTTAATAATACTAATTAACTACGGTCTCAAGTTATTGAGCAATATGAGGAGGAACAATCAACTGTCTGACGTATGCACGGTCTAACCCACAAAACCTTCCTTCAGCCAGCAAGTCTGGCGTTGGTCCGACTTAACCTCACTGCACCCAAATCCCTTCTGTGAAGTTGCTTCAGTTGTGTGCAACTCTGTGCGACCCCAGAGACGGCAGCCCACCAGGCTCTGCCGTCCCTGGGATTCTCCAGGCAAGAACACTGGAGTGGGTTGCCATTTCCTTCTCCAATGCCTGAAAGTGAAAAGTGAAAAGAAAGTCACTCAGTTGTGTCCGACTCATAGCAACACCATGGACTGCAGCCCTCCAGACTTCTCCATCCATGGGATTTTCCAGGCAAAAGTACTGAAGTGGGGTGCCATTGCCTTCTCCGCAAATCCCTTCTGGCTTTTCCCATTTTCCCAAATAATAACTTAGAGTTGATAAAGCTGCGGGCACCCAGAGGCCCTGCCATCCATCCTAATACTTTTCCAGAAGACACTTGTTTTCAACTGGGCTTCCCAGGCGGTGTTAATGGTAAAGAACCAGCCTGCCAACACAGGAGATGCAAGTTCAATCCCTGGGTCAGGAAGATCCCCTGGAGGAGGTCATGGCTCCCCACTCCAGTATTCTTGCCTAGAGAATCTCATGGACAGAGGAGCCTGGTGGGCTACACAGTCCATGGGGTCATAGAGTTGGACACGACTGAAGTGACTTAGCACACATGCATGCTTGTTTTCAGCCACGTAGATGCTTAAGAGGAGGCAACATTCATGGCAGACACGACTCTCCTCAGATAGCTGTCGTCCCCCTCGCCCTCTGAGTCTGAGGACGTTCCCCAAATGGAGGAGGACTCCTGCCAGTGAATTCACTCCAAGTCGCTGAGCTGGGCTGAGATCTGCTCTGAATCAAATTCTCCCGGGCAGGGACTCTCAGAAACCTGGAGTCGGTTAGTCCGAGCCTGCCCCTCATCTGCCCACCTTGGGCATCCGCCAAGCAGCCTGTGGCCATCGCTGCTACAGAGCAAACCGGTGCATCTCTGTGTCACCTGGGTGTCAGCAGTAGGGGGCCCAGTAGCAGCAACAGCGCCGCAGAGGTGTCCTGGAGATGTCAGCGCCTGGCTTCTCCTCGGTGTGAGGCTCTGAGTTCCATTCTCTTAGCTACAGCTCACTTCAGACTGACTTAGACATTCAAAGGGATTTACGAATGTCAACTCTCAGGATGAACCAAAAGAAACTGCCATTCTTATAGGTCAACATCTGTCAGTTTATCAGCAGTATCATAGGCTTCCGACCTCAAGAAAAGCCCCATGATAGATCTGAAAGAGAGGCATGATCCAGCAGCTCAGCCAGTGTCTGTAAGAATGCAGATTTTCTCAGTCTTTTCAATCTCTCTTCCATGGGGACAGGCTCAACTCCAGACCTCATGAGTCTCCACCCCAGTAGGACCCAAGATACCTCAGGATGCCAAAATGGCTACAGCAGCCCATGACATCTACTTTTACATCCATCATTCAGGAGAAGAGAAAGTCTCTTCTGACAGCACACACAGAGGAGGGAAGGAGTTTCACTTCCCCATTATCACTGGCAAACAGCTCTTCTGCCTCTTTGGTTCTGATAGTGCAAAATATTTCCCCACTGTGGCCAAGAGATGGGATTTTTTTTTTTTTTTTTTTAGCTCAAGAAAATTAATCATCCTGGATTTAGGAGTTGAGTCAATCCTACCCACATCACATTGCGGAGAAGGATGAGGCTGGTCTCCTAAGAGACAGATCTGGGTTGTGTTACTGGAAGCACTTGAATTGTGTTTCCCAGGGCTATAGTTAAAAGCATATTAAAAGATGTTTGCTTCTTGGAAGAAAAGCTATCACAAACCTAGGCAGTGTATTAAAAAGCAGAGATGTCACTTTGCGACAAAGGTCTGAATAGTCAAAGCTATGGTTTTTCCAGCCGTCATGTACAAATGTGAGAGTTGGACCATCAAGAAGGCTGAATGCCCAAGAAATTATGCTTTCTAACTGTGGTGCTGGAGAAGACTCTTGAGAGTCCCCTGGACAGCAAGGAGATCAAACCACTCAATTCTAAAGGAAATCAGTCCTGAATATTCATTGGAAGCATTGATGCTGAAGCTCAAACTCCAGTACTTTGGCCACCTGATGCGAAGAACCAACTCACTGGAAAAGACCCTAATGCTGAGAAAGACTGAGGGCAGGAGGAAAAGGGGATGACAGAGGATAAGATGGTTGGATAGCATCACCAACTCAACGGACATGGGTCTGAGCAAACTCTGGGAGACGGTGCCACAGTCCATGGGGTCACAGAGAGTTGGACATGACTCAGCTTTAAACAGAAGAGGGACATAAGTGAAGAGGGCTACACACTGACTGGCGGGAGCAGGTTCATGAAGAGAGAGATGAAAGTGTTATGGAATCCAGTTTGAACTTGAAAAGTAAAGAACCAATCAAGAATGGGCATAATGAGCAGAAGAGATGATTCTGAAACATAATAAGCAGTCACGGCATTGGAGATAAAGGCAATGATTTCCCTTAAAGCATTTTGTTCTAATTTATGAAAAGTGAAAGTGTTAGTTGTGTCCAACTGTTTGTGACCTCATGGACCGTAACCCACCAGGCTCCTCTGTCTATGGGATTCTCCAGGCAAGAATACTGGAGTAGATAGCCATTCCCTTCTCCCTTTCTCCAGGGGATCTTCCTGACCCAGGGATCAAACCTGGGTCTCCTGCATTGCAGGCAGATTCTTTACTGTTTGAACCACCAGGGACTTTAGCCAAAAACATTGAGCTGTTCCCAGTTGTATCTGTTGGGAATTCTCCTATGAGATATCCAGTGTTTCACTGTCTAGGGGTAAGTCAGTGACCAATCTCACACCAAGAGGAAAGACAAATATGCTTTCTCTAGTTATCATTGGCCTCATAAGTCTTGAATACTCAAATAATCACAATTTTCCCAGAAGGAGAGTGTCACTCGGGGCCCTTAAAACCTACAGCTTTTTGTTAAAATGAAGGATTTTAGGGAGGGCTTACTGCAAGTAAACTTTACCAGCTTGGAAGAGTCTACAGGCTTAG
This sequence comes from Tragelaphus eurycerus, assembly GCA_935064755.1. NCBI lineage: Eukaryota > Metazoa > Chordata > Mammalia > Artiodactyla > Bovidae > Tragelaphus > Tragelaphus eurycerus. The sequence continues at coordinate 8,045,744 of CAKXYN010000074.1, forward strand.
GTCTGGGGTGGCTTTGCTGAAGTCATGAGATACTGCAGCTCAGCATAGATAAACAGTAACTAGCAGAAGTTAATCAAACTCAGCTCTAAGAGCACAGAACTTCCCTGACCTCTGGGTGTGTAAGCAGCCTTGCCCTCCTGTTTGCACCTGATAACCTTCCAGCCTCCCTCACCCTCCATCTTTTGGACAGGCTCCAGGGCTAGGTACTAACCTAGCCTCACTGGCCAACTGGTTCTGACATTGTAAGAATATCAGTGCTTTGTCAGATAACACCTTTCTCCACCTCTTGTCATTGCTGAGAAACTGCTAGAGCCTAAACATACCTGGGCTTCCCTGGTGGCTTAGTGGTAAAGAATCTGCCTACTGACGCAGGAGATGCGGGTTCGATCCCTGGGTCAGGAAGATGCCCTAGAGGAGGAAATGGCAACCCACGCCAGTATTCTTTCCTGGGAAATCCCTTGGACAGAGGAGCCTGGAGGGCTACAAGTCTCTGGAGTCACAAAGAGTCGGACATGACTGCACACCTGAGCAAAAACGCACCTGGGCTCCAATATACAAAACTGGGAGCCTTCTGGCTGCAGCTCTTAAAGTTAATATCCTTACAGGCTGAAGAGCAGCCCTAACAGGTGCCTTCAGCACTGCCTTAGACTTAGCGCCATCACTAAAGCCTTAGTGCAAGAGTGACATCAAAGTGGTATTTTAGAACAATATAATAAAGCAAACAAAAGATTAGAAACAGAGATGTGAGGTGGGAGACCAGCTAAGGGACCTCAGTTATTTATTAGTTTAGTTAATCAGTCAACAGACAAACACCTCCTCTGTCCAATGAATTGGACAAGGCTTAAAGGATACACCATGGAACAGAGCTAGTAGCGGGAAAAGACAGGGAGCATTTGCAGCAGACATTCAGAAGAGAAGAGCTGAAGGCCTGCACTAAGGCGGGGACACTGGAGGTAGAGAAGGGAGGTGGCTTTGAGTAGAGAACGGACAGACCAATAGAGCTGTTTCTTATTTTTAACTGCACAAGTTATACATTTTCATTCAAAAAACATAAGAGAACAAAATATTAAGTAAAAAGAAAGAGTCCTTTCTCTGTCTTCACACCCCACATCTTTCAAGAAGCCACTTCTACCAGAGTGCTGATTTCAGGAAGTGATGCAGTGTGTGAGTGCGATTCGAGTGACTCCCAAAGCTGGCATGACCGGACGGATGCTTCCAAGAGGACAGACACGTGAAAGGACCAATGTCTTGGAGGCAGAAGGTGTTTGAGCTCCCCTGGTGGCCCAGCAGTAATGAATCCGCCTGCCACTGCAGGAGAGGCAGGTAGACGTGTGTTCGATCCCTGGGTGGGGAAGATTCTCTGGAGGAGGAAATGGCACCCCACTCCAGTGTTCTTGCCTAGAGAATCCCATGGACAGAGGAGCCTGGTGGACTACAGTTCCTGAATTAGTAAAGAGTTGGACAGGACTTAGCGACTGAACAACAGGGGCTGTTTGTGCTGAATTTTTTTTTTATAATTGTATTTATGTTTGGCTGTACTGGGTCTTCGCTGCTGTGCGGCCTTCTCTAGTTGCGGCACACCGACTTCTCATTGCAGTGGCTTTTCTTGTGCAGCATGGGCCCAACAGGGGTGGCTCACGGTCTTCGTTACTCCACGGCATGAGGGATCTTCCCGAATCAGGGATCAAATCCACGTCTCCTGCATTCCTGCATTCCCCACGTCCACAGGATTCCTTCCCACGGATCCACCAGCGAAGCCCCGTGCTGAATTTTTTATAACAGCTTTATTGACCTATATTATAATCCCACACCATACAATTCACCCATTTTAAACCGCATAATTCAACGTTTTTTAGTACTGATACATTCACAGATATATGTAGCCATCACCCTAATCAATTTTAGAACATTTTCATCACCCCCAAAAGAAACCCCATATGCATTATCAGTCACTCTCCACTTCTCCACAGCCCTAGGCAACCCCCTTCTGTCTCTACAGATGTGTCTCTTCTGAGCACTTCATATAAATGGAGTCGTACACAGTAGGGCCTTTTGTGACCACTTTCACTCGGCGTACTGTTTCCAGGATTCAGCCATGTTGCAACACACATAGCACTTTTTATCATCCAATAATCCTCCATTGCATGGATATAAAACATCTTTTATCCATTCATCTGTTGATGAACAAATACTTGAGTTATTTCAACTTTTTGGCTATTATGAATAACGCTGCTGTGAACATTTATGTACAAGTTTTTGTATGAGTTTTCTGTTGTTTTAGTTGCTAAGCTGTGTCCAACTCTCTTGTGACCCCATGGACTGTAGCCCACCAGGCTCCTCTGTCCATGGGATTTTCCAGGCAAGAGTACTGGAGTGGGTTGCCATTTCCTTCTCCAGGGGATCTTTCTGACCTAGAGATCAAACTCATGTCTCCTGTTTAGTAGGTGGATTCCTTACCACTGGGCCACTTGGAAAGTCCCTTTGTATGAGTACCTGTTTTCAATTTTATTGAACATATTGAATTTTGGGGTCACAGGTAATTCTATGTTTAATTTCTTTTAAACTGAAGTATAGGGTGGTACAGTGGTAAAGAGTCTGCCTGCCAGTGTAGGAGATGCAGGAGATGTATGTTCAGTCCCTCAGTCAGAAAGATCCTCTGGAGTAGGAAATGGCAACCCAAACCAGTATTCTTGCCTGGAAAATTCCATGGACAGAGGAGCCTGGCAGGCTACAATCCATGGAGTCCCAAAGAGTCAGGCATGACTGAGTACACACGTACATAATTGATTTACGATGTGTTAATTCCTATCATACAGCAAAGTGACTCAGTTACATATACATTCCCTTTTTAATATTCTTTTCCAATATGATTTATCATAGGAATGTTTTAACTTTTTAAGGAACTGCCGTCTGGTTTTCATCAGTGGCAGCACCATTTTACATTCCCACCAGCAGTGCACAAGGGTTCCGATCTCTCCATATCTATGTCAACACTTGCCACCATCCGATTTTTTTATTATGGCCTTCCCAGTGGGTGTGAAGTGGTATCTCACTGTGGCTCTGACTTCCATTTCCTAATGACTAGTGCTGGTTGAAATCAACTCATGTATGTGCTCATTGGCTTTGTACATCATCTTTGGAGAAATGTACAGTCAGATCCTTTGCTTATTTTTCAATTGAGTTATTATCTTTTATTGCATTGTAAGAATTCTTTCAGTTCAGTTTAGTTCAGTGACTCAGTTGTGTCCGACTTTGCGACCCCATGAATCGCAGCACACCAGGCCTCCCTGTCCATCACCAACACCCAGAGTTCACTCAGACTCACGTCCATTGAGTCAGTGATGCCATCCAACCATCTCATCCTCTGTCATCTCCTTTTCCTCTTGCCCCCAATCCCTCCCAGCATCAGAGTCTTTTCCAATGAGTCAACTCTTCACATGAGGTGGCCAAAGTACTGGAGTTACAGCTTTATCATCATTCCTTCCAAAGAAAGCCCAGGGCTGATCTCCTTCAGAATGCACTGGTTGGATCTCCTTGCAGTCCAAGGGACTCTCAAGGGTCTTCTCCAACACCACAGTTCAAAAGCATCAATTCTTCGGCACTCAGCCTTCTTCACAGTCCAACTCTCACATCCATACATGACCACTGGAAAAACCATAGCCTTGACTAGACGGACCTTTGTTGGCAAAGTAATGTCTCTGCTTTTGAATATGCTATCTACGTTGGTCATAACGCTCCTTCCAAGGAGTAAGCGTCTTTTAATTTCATGGCTGCAGTCACCATCTGCAGTGATTTTGGAGCCCAGAAAAAGAAAGTCTGACACTGTTTCCACTGTTTCTCCATCTATTTCCCATGAAGTGATTGATGGGACCAGATGCCATGATCTTCGTTTTCTGAATGTTGAGCTTTAAGCCAACCTTTTCACTCTCCACTTTCACTTTCATCAAGAGGCTTTTTAGTTCCTCTTCACTTTCTGCCATAAGGGTGGTGTCATCTGCATATCTGAGGTTATTGATGTTTCTCCCATCAATCTTGATTCCAGCTTGTGTTTCTTCCAGGCCAGCGTTTCTCATGATGTACTCTGCATAGAAGTTAAATAAGCAGGGTGACAATATACAGACTTGGCATACTCCTTAGAAGTCCCTTATTAAATACATGATATGTAAATATTCTCCCCAATTCTGTGTGTAGTCTTTTCACTTGCTTGATGGGGTCCGTTAAAACAGAGTTGTTAGTTCTGAAGAAATTCAGTTTATTTCTTCTTTTGTAGTTTGTGGTTTTGGTATCACTATCTAAGAAATGATCACCTACTCCAAAATCATCAAGAACTATGCCTACGTTTTCTTCCAAGATAATTATGAACCTTATACTATGTTCTTGAACTGGTCAACTGAGAAGGTGAATGTGAGAGCAATGCTATGACTTGTATTCAATATGTCCATCTGACAATTCTCAGATGACTTCTTCCTGAAGAGCTATCACGTGACAAGCATAATCATAATGGTGAAATAAATTCAGTTAGGCATAAAATATAAGGACAATGAAACAAGAGTTTTCAAAGTGATTGAATGTTCGCCACAGGATCAATGTTACTTAGACATATCATGTGAATGTTAAATTCTTTCTACCAGAACTTTTCTAATTGTTCAGTGATTACCACAATTCCTCCATGGCTCTATTAAAAAAAAAAAAAAAAGAATCTTCTTATCTAAAATGTCATTTTAATGGTTTCTTAAATTATTGGATTGAAGGTAAATAATTTTTGCAGTTGTATCTTTTGTATCCTTTTTTGGAGGATGTCAGCTGCAGATATGAGCAAGCTTGTTTCACGTGGGGACTCCTCTGGTGGTCCAATGTCTAGGACTCTGAGCTCCCAATACAGGGGGCCTGGGTTCAATCCCTGGTCAGGGAACTATATCCCACAAACTCCAACGAAGATTTGTTGCAGCCACATAAATGAATATAAATAAGTGTTTTAAAATTTTGTCTCCAAGCATCCTTGGGGTTGGTGCACTGGAATGACCCAGAGGGATGGTATGGGGAGGGAGGTGGGAGGTGGGTTCAGGATGGGGAACACATGTACACCCATGGCAGATTCATGTTGATGTATGACAAAACCAATACAATATTGTAAAGTTAAAAAAAAATTTAATTGTACTTCCCCTTGGCTAAATATTTTTACTGTCTATGTTTTGAGCCTATAGATAAATGTATAGCATGCATTCACCATTAATTTTAGCATTTTTGCAGTAAGAAATAAAAACCAAATGAAACTGTCAAAAAAAAATTTGTCTCACTTGTCTCTTTCTTCTTTAAGGGAATGGTGCAGTCCACTCACAGCCCTACCTCAGAAGTGTAACTGTTTAACTGCCAACCTGAAACCTTTAGCCAACTTTAGTTGGAAAAGTCAAATACCACCAGGTGCAGAGACTGACCATGGGATCAGAAAGACCTGCTGCCCATTCACCCTCCTTAACAGCTAACCTTTATTTACGAAATTCTGCCTCCAAAGTTCACAGGGGTGATTATCACGACTCAGGGGTTGTTTGCATCATCAACCTCACTAGCAAAGTGGAATAACTAGGAAGATACTTAGGCATGAGGCAACAGCGGACAGAAGCAAAATGCAAGGTTATCTATTTCTCCATTTTTTTAGGACTTTCCTTGAGAGATGCATCATTCCCACCCACAACTCGGGATTCGTTTTCTATCTTGATGGAAAGGTTCATGTTTGACTTTCAAAAAAACAAATTAAGACTGTGATTTATGTTTTAGAATTTAGAGAATGACTGCGAGACCTTTCAGGTTCTCAAACAACTGTTGATTACAAAACATGCCTCGAGGTGAGCCCCCCTGACCCTCCTCCAGTCACCATGGGAATCCCTTGAACCGCTTTCTACCGTGTCTAGAGATTGAGACCAGGCTTCCTGCATAAAACAGCTTCCTCTCCGGTTGCCTCCCCCAAGTCTGTCCACCATTCTGGCAGATGGACACAGCAGATGGGAAGTCCAGCCCAATGCCCACCATCACGTCTTCTCTTCCGTGTCCACTACTCCCAGGGCCAGGATCAGGCTCGCAGAGGGCAGAGGTGATATGAAAGCTTGTCTTTGCTAATGCTGATGGCACAGGAGTGGACCCTGATCTCTAAGGGTGACTGTGGACTACCCCCAGTCCCAGAGCTCCCCACCCTGATATGGAGCCAAACCAAACTGGGCTTCCAGATAAGGTGACAGTGAAGACACAGCAGCCAGGGCAGAGCATAATGAGGCATCTGGAGGCTGGGGCGATCCAGCTTCACAGATTCTGCACACGGACAGGAAACGGCTTTTAACTGTAAATACTGCAATCACAGTCACTCTGCCCAAATTTCCCATGCCAAGTATCTCATCCTCATCCTAATTTAAAGCAAGCTTCTAAGAGATCCAGATGAGGGACATACAAATAATTCACTGGAGTGTGAGTTTGGTGGTCATTTCAAGCTTTACAGAAACCAGCTATGGGGCCGGGGGTGGGGGTGAGGGTCCTGCCTCAATCACTTTGGTTATACTGTTTATTTCCAGACACACTGTTCATGATGATGCTGAAAACCACATCCGGAGCCGTGAACCAACTGCTCCGCTATCCCAGAGGAAGAACTGGGGGACTCGACATGGAAACCCTTGATAGGTAGCATCAAAAGCAGGGTGACAGTCCACGGTTATTTTTCTTTAGCTGACCTATTCGTGACTATACAGTCATGATGGTACATTACAGCAGCGCCTGCTGACTTGTCTGTGGATGCACCAACATGCAGAGGAAGGGCGGGCACTTTGAGTCCATCACGAGAGGCACGAGTTTTGTTCCAGGAATATGTTTATTAAAATCTGAACAAAGGAGTCCTCTGCCAGGCATTTTCCCATGTGATACAGACACCTCCCCCACCGCCTTCCAACATTCACTCTAACCTCCAGTCACAAAAGAGGCAGAGGGCCGTACATGTCATTGATTATAAAAATCTATGTATGCTCTGAAATTTAAACAACTTCTTTAATGTGCTTTAGATATTTCTGATGAATGCCATGGCTCGTCAGTCAGCTAGCACGCCAATGGACAATCATCGTTAACTATGATGTATTTCGAGTCTATAAATTCATCTCTCAAGTTGAGAGGTGAAAAAAAAAGCACAGGGTAGAGAATAAACAAGAATGGGATGGTTGAATCAGAGTCACACCAGAGTTCCCCAGGGCCTGTCACCAGAGCTAAATTTCTTCAAAAATCAAGACTCTAAATGTCCCATAATCTCAAGTGTGTGTTTGTACAAATTAGTGAATCACTAGTTCAAGATACTTTAAAAATTATCTGGGACCTCTTTGACCCACATGTTATTTGTCAGTGTGTTCCACCTGCAAATATTTTGACATTTCCAGCTTTTTTTTCTTTTTTTCCATTACTGCCTAGCTTCATTGATTTGCAGTCTGAGAAAATGCTTGGTAGAATTTCTTCTCTTTGAATTGTGACCCACAATGTTGTCTACCTCAATCAAACTTTCGTCTGAGCTTAAAAATGTGTATTTTGATGTAGTAGAAGAATATATTCTATAAATGCTGATTAGATTCACACTCCCCACCCCCTAAAAAAACCCCCAGATTATGGAATCAAGATTTCCTTATGGGGGCAGAAAAGCAGTTTTCACTTCTTAAGGAGAGTCTGTAAAACCTGAGAAAATGTTAGCTGAGAACCTCTGTGCAATCAAAACCTTTGTGCAACTGTTTAAGCTCGGAGACGGGACAGAGGCAATGTTCTCTCATGGTTCTTCGGCTCCTTGTTGACATTGCTGGTGTTTTTAATCAAAGACGAGATAGAGTATCTTCTCTAGGTCTTGTAGGCCACTTTCTCTTTTTATCATCTACTCGATTGTTTTTTTGTAGAACAATTATTAGAAATCTTTAAGCTATTATTTCTGGGCCTTCCTAAAGAAAAAAAAAACCTACACTAGAAACATGCAAAATCTGATCATTCAATTAGATGAAGCAGCACAAGAAACGACCCAAGGACACCCCTCCTTACCTCGGACAACTTGGGTCTGAAAGATGAGCGCATTAAACGACCGCCAAGTAATCACATTCTAAACATTAAAGACAATTATATACCCAACAGACAGCTCAGCATGGTGGTATGTTTTAAAAGATCTTGTCCACAATAAGCAAATGATGTAGTGATGGAACAGCAAAACAAAGTTGGTGAATAAGAAGGCACACTCTAAAAGTTCAGTAGTCAATAGAATGGAACACTTTTGGTTTGTTTTGTGTCTAATGTAGGAGGAAAGGAAAATAGGTGTATTCTGATTATTTTCAGGTGAAGGGTTTGTCAGTCGAAGTTAAGAGTGGTGGCTTCTTTCTCCCTGGACCAAAGCAGTCTTTTCTTCCACTGGCTTCTGAGAATGTGTTTAGTTTTCCGAAGTGTAGAGGTGATACATCAGGGCTACAACCAGCGCTGAGATAGCTGGGATCAGCCAGTTGGTCCACCAGCTGGAAAGAAAGAGCAATGACGCTTACATGATGTTCCACGCAGGAGACTCAAAACTCTGCTCCATCTCCTTACCATGACAGTCACCACGGAGTGTTCTGTTACCCCTCTAACCTTGCTGGGTGAAAGCTCACTCTAAATTGCTAAAAGGGAAGTGAGTACAACATATGTCCTGGTATAACACATGTCCTGGTATACCAGGACAGGTGCTCCACCCTTCCAGCCTTATAAGAAACTGAAACCTTCCAGTGCCACTTAGATCTATTTCTATGAATTTATACAAACAGCTATGAATCACTCCCTCAACAGATGCCACCAAGGACTAGTGACTTATCCAAAGGACATTAATTCTGGGTTTCATATCACAAGTTCAGAAAAGTAAACAGGTATTGATCTAGGTACGTCTGTAAGTTAACAATGGCACCGAACTGCGATGCAGAAGAGCAGGTTTCTCATTTAAAGAAAGCCATCAGCAGGCTCCACAGCCAAGGGCAAATCACGTGCCCCGAGCTGCAAAGCTGAGGGATGTGAAGCACACGGTTACTAAGGTTGCTACCAGCACCACAGCTCAACACTCTGTGATCCTGGTTAGAAAATCTAATCGCTACTTGTGTGCAGTAGGTTTAACGTGTTAAGAAACAGCATGCCCAAATGACTGAATCTGCAGTCCATAGATGTGAATTCACAAAAATCCTAATTTATATACTGTTCAGTCCCAATACATTGATCTACTATAAATGACATTAATCAGAGGCAGGGCTGGAAAGATCATTAATACAGATATGAACTTATAATTTCTTAGAAAACAGAAATCAATGTATGGGTTTTAGAATCTGGAGAAAGAGCAGGTAACAGCTGACACACACGTGACGGTTTCTTGTCATAAACCTCCTGTCCTTTAATACTCTTCACAAACAGCAAGTTCGAAATCAAGATCTAAATTACAAAAGGATTACAAGTGTAATTTGGTAGGTTTTCAGTTTCCATTTAGGAGGAGACGGACATTTCAGGGTAAAGCAAGAGGAAATACTGTGGGGAATGTACCAGAATATGAGCAGCCTGGGGGCAGCAAACTTAGGGCGGAATATAACAGGCAGGAGTGTGTGGCTTCGAGCTTGGGTCCAAAAAATTGTATTTGATGGCAGTCAATAAGTCAGGATGGTAGAACAGCCAAAAATGTCAGGATGATCTTGTGCGAACTAGGTCGCATCTGACTCTGCAACCCCATGGACTGCAGCCCACCAGACTCCTCTGTCCATGGCATTTCCCAGGCAAGAATACTGCAGTGGGTTACCATTTCCCCTCCAGGGGATCTTACTGACCCAGGGATCGAACCTGAATCTCCTGCTTTGGGAGGCAGATTCTTTACCACTGAGCCACCTGGGAGCTATCAATATGATCTTAAACTATATGAAGAAATCAAGTGCCTAGAGCAAGTGACTCAAGCGATTCCTTGGCTCACTGGGTTCAATTTCAGGACAGACTAGAAAAGGGACAAGAGGAAAACCGAACCATACTTAGGGAGATATAATCATGACAATTTAAGAAACTGGCCACATATCAAATGAGGAAGGATATGGAATGTTCACCTCAAGATAGAAAGGTTGTCCAGCCCACAGAGGAGAGAAGGAGCCTCCGTTTGCTCTGCTCCTCCAGGGAGGTGTGGCAGCTGGGTAAGATGTGGGGTTGTCTGAAATGTCTGAGCCATCTGACAGTTTAGGAAGAAAGGCCCTGGGTAGTCTGGGTGCTGAGTGGAGAGGACCCTGACCTGTCCACAGAGAGGAGCATGGCGGGAGCTCAAGCAACAGAGATGCCTCGGGTGTGGGGAGAGACCCTCCAGCCCAACTCTGATTCTAGGAGCCTTCTGATTGGTCATACTTTTAAAGAAAACTACCACATACCTGGGATTTGAATCAATGGTAGTAATAATACTTTCCTGAAACACAAGAAAAGGTAAGTTAAAGGGAATATCTGAACGTTCATTCAATTGACTATAACCTGCTTTAAAATAAGATCACAACAGTTTACTCAATTCATTAGTCTTATTCAATGCATTCTTCAAAAAAAAAAAGTCTGAAGGGAAAATGACATCATAATCTTCACTAATATACCCAAACTCACCATTTTTTCAGAAGAAAAAAAATTTAAGAAGGGTCTCTATTTAAATTACTTACGAACATAACCTCGAAAATTTGCAAGAAAAATGTTAAAAATTAATAGGCTACCTAATTCTGTACATGACAGACATTTAAATGCTTAATGTAGAAACTGAACACAGGTATCACTTATACAAAAAACGTATCATTATCTTTAAGGAGACCAGTTTCATTCTTCAAAAGCCGTAATAAATGTTCCATAACACATCAGTTATTTCATCAAATCTCACAGAAGTAAAAGTGCACCCAGATTACATTAAAAAAAAAAAAGTGTCAACCAAAAAAAAACAAAAGTGGCATTTAAATTGTAATAGTCTGGACCACCTTTCCTGGTCTTCTTTAACTCTGGCAGGTTTTTTTTAAAAACAAAAACCAAAACAAAAACTGGCGGCGTCGCAGGCTGACATCACACCGTCACCCACCAAGAAATCCTCAGATGCCAGGGGCATTCACAGCTGCCTCCTGGTTTACCTTCCAACACCTTCTGAGAGAGGTCCTTCTTATCAGTACCATGAAAATGAGCTGCAGATGGCTCTGGGAAGACACAGTCTGCCCCAACCAATGGGGTAACCAAGGCCAAGTAGGATGTAAGCTTTTTCAGGCTTGAAAAATTGTTAAGAAGCACTCTTGAAGCTCCACACCAGCAAAGCATTAGTGCCTCACAGGAGGGTAGATGGAAATAATGTAGCTGTAGTTTCCCAAAGCACAAGATAAAAAAGCATTAGCAAACGTTCAGTGATCTGCAGCAAGGCAATGCTACACACAGCAAAGCGCATTAAAGACATTCCCGTAAAAAGGCAGAAACCTTCCAGGGGAAAATCAGGCAAAGCAGTTATGACACCCACCAACCTGGAGATATGGCCTTTAAGATTCCTGACACAGGAGGAGGGAAAAACACAGTCATTCAAATAGAAAACTTCACAGTCATTATCTTTTGAAGCAACATTAAATCTCAAGAGACTACAAAAGTATTCATAACTATTGCAAGATTAGTTTTCACATTTTGTATAGGCAAATAAAATGAACAAGGATTACAAGAGGTAACTGGACAATGTGAAAATATTATTTAGCTATTAGAGACATACAAAGACATAATCAGTTCTGAAACAAATGCAATAGTTAATTTAAGGTGAAGTGTTATTGGCACACCAGAAAGCTAAGCCTGAAACAGTGAACAGAGGTTATTTTGTCACGCCCAGCACATGCACTGCACCAAACGTGCTAACAACTCTGCATGGAAACTTGCTGGCCTGCCTTCCTCCACCTTCATTGTTAACATGAGTGGAATGTGACCACCACATTCCAGCAACAACAAAGATCCTCCAAAGAGCTGCACTGTAAAAGACAATACCCACTTTTTGATTGCTTATTATCTGTTAGATAATAATCCAGGGATGCTTCAGCGTTAAGACAATTTTGAATCACCACTTAGCATTGGGCCCCAGCTGGGTTTTAGTATGGAACTGACAAATCTGTCAAGGAAGATGAGGGAAAGACTGCGGTCTTTATTACAGGCTGTGCTTCCTGTTCACAATGTGAACTTGAGGGGTTCAGCTTCAGGTAGGAAAAGGGGAGCGATGAAATCAACACGTGATAAGCTCTCATGCAAAGCTCATTCAAATCATTTATAAGTTCATCTGACTAAGCCCATTCCTTCACTGGAAGGCTTCCCTAGAAATATTACTGATGGAGTGATGCCTTTTATGCAAAGGTCAGAGCCTACAGAGGCTTGAGAGACTCACAAGCACTAAGCCTTAAACGGAGCTACCAATGGTTCTACAGTGTGTGACCTTGAACAAAGTCCAAGCTTGGAACAAGGTGGAGTTTCATTCTTTACACTTTCTCTGGTAGGTCTAGGAGCTCCCCTATGATACCTTGAGAATCAAATCAACTCACTTAGATAGCAAAGCTTTTAAGACGGCAACCACAGAAACCTATCAATAGGTACTGCCATTACTGATATCCTCCATGTCAAATTGATAGATCTGGATTTGCTCACTTAAAACTGCACTGTCTCTGTATTTATTAACACAAATAGCTTAACTTGGTAACTCAATCTGTTTCCCTCTGGTGGGTTCAAGCTAATACTCGTTGGTACATCTTATTTCACAATTCAGTTCAAGCAGGCAGCATTTCAAAAATTCAGACCACAGTGTATGTTTATCAGCCTGGAAACAGACAGATAGTTGTTTACAGACAGGACAAAGAACTCTCTTCTTCTAGTAAGTTACAAGCACAAGAAAGATAAACCTAGAAAAGTATCCAAGTGTTTGCTTCTGGCCTTGAAAACCAGCAAGTTCCAGCCCCACACTCCCCCAGTTCTGCTCTGCAGTAAGCAAAGCCATGTGTGTTCTAGAGGAGCAAAGAGTGTGTCTCTCGGGAGTAAAGCGATTGTGTGGGAGACCTTAGCTCTGACTGGCGCTTTCTGCTGGCAGGAATCGTGGTTCAGGACACGGTTGGATCTATATCAGTTCTAAGTTCAGGTGATGAGCCTTATCAAATCCTCATTTTACTATAGCTGAACGATAGGTGCCAAGATAACACACTGAACACCTAACAGGAGAAATTAAACTTCTTCCCTGACAGACTTTGAAGAAAAAGCAAAAGACTTCAAGCACCACAGAATTTCAGCAGTCCAAAAGGGAGCCTCAAAGAAGGTACTAGGTCATACAAATGAGCTGGTGAGTTCAGAGAGAAGGGCGGGTGAGCCTGGGCATAAAATGAACATTATTGGGATTATTTTCCTTTCCTAAGGAAAAATGCATCAGAAAGTCATTTAATTAGCATTAAATTCAACCAGTAAATATTTATTGAACACCTACTATATCCCAGAGATGTAGAGATGAAGAAGACATTGACAGACACCTTAAAGGCTTAAGTATGAAGACTCTACTGAGATTTTAAGTTCTCTGAAAAGAAGACTTTGGTCAAATGTTTCAGTTCAGAAGCACAATGCTACTTATGTAAATAAAAAGTAGAAGTAGCCCCCTTCAAAAGTTATCGGCTGATAATGATGATGGAAATTTTAAGTATTGACAATCTTATGAGGAGAACATAAAGCTATCCTAATAAAATATACTGATGGATCTAAACAGACAAAACATTTTGCTCAGCCAACAGGGTACATATTCATCTAACCTAGAAAGACCTGTGCTGGTCTCAGGTAAGAAAATGACCTTTGCCCTCCAGTTTGACAGGTATGAAATACAGCGAAGATAATGTAGCCACCGAGATACCAGAGATGGTCACACGTACCGAAGGCTTGGTTATCTTTGATCTGTCATCCTGCAATAAAAAAAACAAAGCCCATTAAGAAAGGAAAAACATCTACAAAACTACCATTTCTGAAGTGTTCGCTTTTACTGACATTTAAAAAACTGCTATTCAATAATTGGCATTTTAGGTTCTACCCTAATTAATAAATACCCAGTTTGATCCATCTGACTGCAACAATTTAAAGTGCTGAGACGTATTGTGATCCAGAGTTCCAAAATTTAAAATAGCGTTTGTGATAGTCATATTTATATGCTGATCTGTATATACATTTATTAGACTCAGATTCTGACCTGTAATTCAGGGAGCAGCTGAGATCTAATTAGATTTTTCCTTTCTGTCCTCTCAAACTCCCTTTCAGGTGTGTGTATATACGTGTATGGGTATGCAATCTGTGTGGTATATTCAGTGAATTCCTGCAGTCTCTCGATTGTAGGGTCATAAACTACTCAAACTTCCATCTAAAATAAAGTGCATTAAAAGGGTGATTGGCTCAGTGGTAAAGAACCCACCTGCCAATGCAGGAGATGAAGATTTGATCCCTGGGTCAGGAAGACCCTGGGAAGGAAATTGCAGCCCGCTCCAGTATTCCTGCCTGGAAATCCCATGGACAGAGGAGCCTGGCGGGCTGCAAGTCCACAGGATCACAAAGGGTTGGACATCACTTAGCAACTCAACAACAAAGGCTGATTACAGGTGAGGCAAACACGCAACAGCCACAGCCTGAAAACTCACCTGCTCCAACCCCAGAAGCTTTGGAAGGGAAAGAATAAGGACAGGAGGGAACATTTAAAGGGCAGGCCTCTCCGATTACCATAAAACGACATCACTTTGGTAAAATATGAAGATAAAGATGAAAACATGTGGGTAAATAAACTTTCCTGGGAAATGAAGCTGCCTTTCTCAAAGTACCATCTCCTACCACCCAAAACCCCACCTCCCCACTCAATGGAAACCACTCCAAAACAGCTCCATGTCCTTCCCAGAGAGCCTGCTTCAACACTCCTTCAACAGCGGCCACTATGAGAAGCAGCAACCAGACACAACACACATTCTCACGGGGTGTTTTTTATAGGGTTTCTCGGTGTGCTCACTGGGGTCAAGGCTTTTTGCTATGTTATTTCCTCATTGGGGCCCACTCCTAGCAGCACCTCCACCCCTTCAGGTGGGTCACTGGTACCGTGTCCAGAGAAGGGGGTGGGAAGACAGGCCGGCACAGGCTCAGAGGGGAGATCCATGCCCTCGTGGAGGTGAGGGGTCCCTGCCTGCTTGCTCCACATTCCAGGTCTGCACATCTCCAAAGTTCCTGGCAACGCTGGCTGACGGATGAGCGTAGTCACATGTGCACATTTCAAAATGCTACACAAGGGCCTCAACTCCTGTTACACCCCTGGGGTTATAGAAAAGCTGAAATAAGCCTCTGTTTTCCCAAAATCAGTCCATGGACTAGCACCAAGGGAGATGTTCTCAAGGGTCTCGGGTAGAGTGAGAAGGATGAGGATTGCGTGTGGGTTTTACAGGAGGCAGGGTTTATTCATTTAACAGCTGATCTTTTAAAAAATTTCTAAATCACATTTTAGAATTAAAATATCCTCAAACTAACAAGAGTAGAAAGGAGTTTCTTTTTATATATTTATTTTTCAAAATTTAATTTTAATTTTTCATTATTTTATTTTTAAAACTTTTATTAATTTTTTTTAAATAAGAAAGAAAAAAAGAAGCGAGCTACTTAAGAAAGATATTTTGGTCAAAAAAGAAAAAATTAAAAATAACACTGCTCTGGGCCAACACCCCACCTTCTAAAATCCGCTGCTCAGGGGACTTCAGAGTCTGGGATGCACCGTCACCAGGACATGACCCTGGATGAGAGGGTTCTGAGTGCTCATGAAAAATGCAACCAGGAAGTGCAAAGTTTCTGGTCAGTTTACTTTTTGATGAAATGGTGTTCTGAAGTCAGGAGGAATTGCTTTTTGCTTTATTCCTTGTTACACTTTGTAATATGCAAGTCTAAAGCTTTGAGTAAGGTCAAGCCATAGCCTTAAAGAGAAACAAGCCCCCTCCCCGCCAAAAGGTACTTACCGGGTGCAGCTCCCCAATGATGAACGTTTTGGACAATTCTCGAGCATCTGTAGAGTGTCCAATATCCTCAAAGTTTTCAGTAGCATCACCTCCAGCTTGTTCCCTTAAGACTTCTTCCCCACCAGGATGCTGTTTGAAGAAGAGAGAGAAAAATGAATATTTTCCTCCAGGCAAATGAGTTAAAAGGATGTGGCTGGTTTACTTAACCAAAAAGGCTATTCTGGCAGTCACAGTGTGGGAGTGTAACTTGTTCCTAAATGAAGCTATTCCTTTGTATTCAATTTCTTACTTGAAAGTACAGAAAAACTTTCTCCAACAGTAAGATATTCATTTCTCAGTTATTCACATGGCAACCAAAGCACTATGCACACATTTGTATCCTTCGAGAATGTCCTCTTTGCTTTGCCACAAAACTCTTCTCAATCTTCAAAAGTGAAAGTGTTAGTTGCTCAGATGTGTCTGACTCTTTGTGACCCCGTGGACTATAGCGCGCCGGGTTCTTCTGTCCATGGCTTTCTACAGGCAAGAATACTGGCGTGGGTTGCCATTTCCTACTCCTGGGTATCTTTCCAACCCAGGAATCGAACCCAGGTCTCCTGTACTGCAGGCAGACTCTCAATATTTAGCCTATTTTCAACTTATTCATATACCTTCAACTTTGACTTCTTTAGTCTAATCATGGACTTACTACATCCAAGACAATTCATCTCTGAAAAGTGCTCTGTATGCCTGGCAAGTACAGCAATGTCCAGTCAAGCAGATCCCCTGCCTCTGGACAAACTCACTTTCTAGAAGGAAGAAAACGCAATGCAAACATGTGTAGGAGAGACCTGCTCAAGATGGTGCCATGGGGACATATGACTGACAGGGAAGAACAGAGGCAAAGAAGAAAGAGCCCCGTTCTACAGGGGCAGGGCGGAAAGAGCCTCCTGTGGAATCTCAGCAGCGCAGATACTTTAACTGCTGCAACCCAGGACAGCTACCACGCAGGGCAGGAGGACTGGCGGGGGCAGCTGGTCACGGACACGGACTCTCGGGTTGGGGAAGAGGGCTCCCAGACAAAGAAGAAGAGGTGCTTGCTCACGTCATCCTAAACACTTCTGCAGGGGGAAAAACCTTCTTGGATCAAATCCACCCTGCCCTGAGCCAATCACCCACAAGTGCCCAGTTACAGAACAAGAGGGTTCTCCCTTACCTGACTGACTACAGGCTGTTCTTCATCTCTCCCAGTAACGGAAGGCACAGAGGCACAAAGGCTGTAAGAGGAGAACTCCTACCATTCAGACATATCTAGTGCTAAAGAAATTTACTTAATTTTTTCTCTACTACTTGTAAAACCTATCCATCTACAGTATAGAAATACTGGAAAGCACAAGAAAGAAAATAAAAATCACCTAAATCACCCATAATCTCAGCATCTAGAGAAGACTGGATATACACATACATGTGCATGCATGCATGCTAAGCCAATTCAGTCGTGTCCAACTCTGTGTAACGCCATGGACTGTAGCCCACCAGGCTCCTCTGTCCATGGGATTCTCCAGGCAAGAATACTAGAGTGGGTTGCCATGCCCTCCTCCAGACCTATACATATATGTATGAATAATTTTTAAAAGAAGATCATGATCATTACCTAAGGCATACAGTTTTGTTAGATTAAAGAAGGAGACTATAATATAGACAGAGACAGTACTGCCTAGAGCTGCTATGTGAACTTGGGGAAATAATGTACTTATCTCATATAATTTTTGAAAAGTAAGTGTGTTAATATATGTGTTAATATAACCAATAAATATTATCCAGCATTTTTATTAAATATTTTGCAATGTCATTGACTATCTTTCCTTAATATGACTGTTTAAAAGACTAATAACATTACATCTTGTATGCATTTCCACACTTATTTAAGTCTTCCACTGGGACACGGGATACTAGAATCCACTCAGATGTGGGAAGCTGCCCTGGAGGTACAAGCTAGCTCAGTCTGAAAGCCAACCTGAAGCTTCCTCATGCAACTCCAAGGTTGTGACAGTAACAAACTTGGTCTTGGGCACAGCCTGAGAGGTACAGAAGCAACAATGTTGGAGACACAAAATGACTATACCCAGAAATTATGCAAATTCACAGACTGTTTCTTCCGTGTGGGTGGCTTCACTCATGAGTTCCTTAACTTTTGGGCCCTGTTAAGGATATGGGAAGAATTGATGCTTTCAAACTGTGGTGCTGGAGAAGACTCTTGAGAGTCCCTTGGACAGCAAGAAAATCAAACCAGTCCATCCTAAAGAAAATAAACCCTAAATATTCTCTGGAAGGACTGATGTTGAAGCTGAAGCTCTAATCCTTTGGCCATATGATGCAAAGAGCTGACTCTTGGAAAAGATCCTGATGCTGGGAAAGATTGAAGGCAGGAGGAGAAGGGGACGAGAGAGGATGAGATGGCTGGATGGCATCACCGACTCGATGGACATGAGTTTGAGCAAGTCCTGGGAGATAGTGAAGGACAGGGAAGCCTGGCATGCTGCAGTCCATGGGGTTGCAAAGAGCTGGACACGACTTAATGACTGAACAAACAAAAGTTAATTCAGGTGGTGCAGTGGTAAAGAATCTATCTGCCAATGTAAGAGACATGGGTTTAATCCCTGGGTTGGGACGATCCCCTGGAGAAGGAAATGACAGCCCACTTCAGTTTTCTTGCCTTGGAAATCCCAAGAGGAGCCTGGCAGGCTACAGTCCATGGGGTAACAAAGAGTTAGACATGACAGAGCACACACGCACAAAGTTAACTGACTCCACACACACATCCCGAGTGTCCCCATGTGCCAGACACCAAGGTATGCCAGACACCACAGTGAGCAAAGGAGACCAGGTTTAGGGGGTGGACTGTTTCCTGAAGCACCTCCCCCTGGCCCCGCATTCACTGTGTCCACACATCTGGGGGAGCCAGTAACTCCGTATCTCCTTCTGTGAAATCACTACTTATTATCAGGTCACCAGGTACCACCGTGTACCAATAACATAGGAGAATCTCCAGATACAAAGCAGGGAATATCAATAAAATAACCAGAACAGCTTTCGTTTTTTTGCACCCTTTTTGTCTTTAAGAGTTATTTGCAGGGAAATAAATACAAAATAGACTTTAAAAGATGACAGACGGGCATAGTCCATAATTCAGAAGACATCAATCATCACAACCTTTACCCATTCCTAAGGACACTTTCACAGAGACGTGGTGAATTCTTGTGAGATAAACAGGATGGTGGCTACCAGCACTGAAATCGGCACCAGCGGCTTCCTACCGCTCACAGCATCAATGCTTCTGGGGATGCCAGCAGTGGCTCTCTGCTCCTTGAAATGCTTTGTTAATGTGGCTTCCAGTACAACAGGCTCTGCCAGTTCCCCTTGAACTCTACTGGCCACTCCTGACCTTCTCAGAGTCTCAGCCCCAGCACTCAGTCCTTGGCACTCTCCCAGACTACCTGGACGTGCTCCCCTGGTGATCATACCTGGTCTTCCAGCCAGAACATCACCTGTTCTCCAGTACGTGCAGTTCATCAGGCTGCTCTGGAGCCCAGACTCCTTCCACCTGCAACAGCCTACTTGCCCATGCATGCAACATCTAGGGAGCACCCTGAACATAACATAACCCAAGCTTAATGTTGTCCTTTCCCCCCAGACACACTCCTTCTCAGTCTTTATTCTCAGTGAACGCGGCCACCATGCATCCAGTTGTGTGTATGAGCTCAGTTTCTCAGTCGTGTCTGACTCTTTGTGACCCCATGGATTGTAGTCTGCCAGGCTCCTTTGTCCATGGGATTTCCCAGATGAGAATATTGGAGTGGGTTGCCATTTCCTCCTCCAGGGGATCTTCCTGACTCAGGGATCAAACCCAGGTCTCCTGCATTGGCAGGCGGGTTCTTTATCATTGAGCCACTTGGGAAGCCTATGTATTTGATTGCTGCAGCCAAAAACTAGAAATCAAACTCCATTCCTCTTTCCTTCTCATTCCCATCATCAGCAAATTCGGTTGGCTACCTTCAAAACATACTGAGAATCTAACCTCCCCTCCCTACTTCCACCGCTACCATCGCAGATGAAAGCACAAGCACCTCCTGAACAGATGAACACAACTGTCCCCTGCCTGGTCTGCTGCTGCGTCTTGATTCTTCCCACAGTCCACTCTCCTGATGCCCTCACACCATGAGGATGCTCAGATGTTAGCTAAGTGCAGGGGAGCTGGTCAGAGTGGAAGCGGGAGAGGTAACAGGTAAAGTAGAAAAGCCAGACACCTTAGTGACGACCTGAGGATGACACCCCCACCAATGCACAGAGCCACGTCTTCCCACAGCCTCCAAGGGACGCACCTAAGTCCTAGCCACACGGCCTGAGGACCGGCTCTCAGCCTTGCTAAGATGGTTCCCCATCTCAGAAACTCAAAGCCGCCTCCTGTGGAATGCTCATCTCCCAGACCTTGATGAGATTCCTTTATCTCTGCTCACGTCAGCCTTCCACAGACCTTCACCAAGCTGCCCGTCCAGAGAGTCCGCCCTGTCCCCCCAACATCGTGGCCCCAGCCCCTCTCTGACCCCCAACACCATGGCCCCAGCCCCTCCCTGTCTCCCCACACCGCGGCCCCCAGCCTCTCCCTGTCCCCCCAAGACCATGGCCCCAGCCCCTTCCTGTCCCCCCACACCGCGGCCCCCAGCCCCTCCCTGTCCCCCCAACACTGTGGGCCCAGCCCCTTTCTCCCCCACACCGTGGGCCCAGCCCCTTTCTCCCCCACACCGTGGGCCCAGCCCCTTTCTCCCCCACACCGTGGGCCCAGCCCCCTTTCTCCCCCCACACCGTGGCCCCAGCCCCCTTTCTCCCCCACACCGTGGGCCCAGCCCCTTTCTCCCCCACACCGTGGGCCCAGCCCCTTTCTCCCCCACACCGTGGGCCCCAGCCCCTTTCTCCCCCACACCGTGGGCCCAGCCCCTCCCTGTCCCCCAACACTGTGGCCCCAGCCCCTGCCTGCGTTTTCCTGCACAGCACTTTGTAATCCTCATGCTCTATTTTATCAATCACTTGCAGGATCTAGGAGGATGGAGGCTTTTGTCTGGCTCACTCATCACTGTTGCCCATACCTAGTTCAGTGCCTGACACCTGGCAGATACACAGAAATACCTGTAATTTTGAAGGAAGGCAATATGCACAGCTGATTACACATTGGTCTTAGAACTAGTATATACAACTGGTTAAGTGACCACAACTTTCCCATTGCTGCTATTGTCGTTCACATAGCTTTCCTTTTTCTGAACTATACGATAGTTCATACCATTCAGAAAACATATAATTTCATATTCAGTTGCTGTTTAATTCACTTTTAAAATTTTTATTTGGAGGATAATTGCTTTACAATTGCTGTGCTGGTCTCGGCCATAAAACAACGTCGTCCCCTCCCTCTAGAAGCTCCGCTCCATGCCCCACCCCATCCCACCCCTCCAGATCATCCCAGAGCAGTGGCTGAGCCCCTGTGTTACACAGCAGCTTCCCACCAGCTGTCTAGTTCACACACGGCCCCGTGTGTCTCACGCGACCCTCTCCTTCCCCCGGTGTGTCCACAGGTCTGCTCTCTTTATTTGTGTCTCTATTCTTGCCCTGCCTATAGGTTCATCCATTTAATCAAAATATTTATGACTACCATGTGCAAAGCATTGTGTGGGACACCCAAAAGTACATGAAAAATCAACATGACTGGATTCTGAAAAAGCATACAATGAATTTGAGGCTGAAGGAGAAAACATAGGAAAGACCTCGGCCTTCACTGATAAAGCCTCAGAGTTTTGACTGTTTCTGAGTGACCCGAGTGACCCGACGGGGCCTAAGCACGCAGAAGCAAGCATCACTGCTGGAGCAGGAGTCTAACCGCTTTGCCCAAGAGGTGGGAGTGAACGGGCACCTCACTACCGCCAGTGCTCCCCCCAGCTCCCCTCATTCACGTCACAGAGCAGCATGCTAATTCTCAACTGACTTCTGATGCCGTGTCTTTTCTTACAACTGTGATGAAAGCTCTGTTTTCTTGGGTGTGACAGATGGTTTTTTAAAGTCACATTTGGTGAAGAAAAATCTAGAAGTACAGTACAGCAGGGCTTCCCTGGTGGGGCTCAATGGTAAAGAATCTGCCTGCAGTACAGGAGACCTGGGTTCGATCCCTGGTCGGGAAGATCCTCAGGAGAAGGGAACTGCTACCTACTCCAGTATTCTTGCCTGGAGAATCCCATGGACAGAGGAGCCTGGCGAGCTTCAGTCCATGGGGTTGTAAAGAATTAGACATGACTGAGCGACTAAACAACATAACAGAGCATGGTTTCGTTACTAGACATTAGAAATTTGGTTTCCAGTCAGATGTGAATTCAGAAGTGGCTTGGAGTTACCAGGTAAAAAATCCCACCCGATGTCATAGCTGTATGGACACAAGCCAACAAAAGTGCAGCTGTTCACAAAGGCTGCTTCAGCGGGTGCTCGAGTCTATGCTGTCCGCAACGGAGATATTCTAGGTCTAAACGGTCCATGTTGGAGAAGGCAATGGCACCCCACTCTAGTACTCTTGCCTGGCAAATCCCATGGATGGAGGAGCCTGGTGGGCTGTAGTCCATGGGGTCGCTGAGAGTCAGACAAGACTGAGCGCTTTCCCTTTCACTTTTCACTTTCATGCATTGGAGAAGGAAATGGCAACCCACTCCAGTTTTCTTGCCTGGAGAATCCCAGGGACAGAGGAGCCTGGCGGGCTACAGTCCATGGGGTCACAAGAGTCAGACATGACTTAGCGACTAAACCAACCAGGGCTTCTCTGGTGACTCAGACAGTAAACAATCTGCCTGCAATGCGGGAGACCGGGGTTCGATCCCTGGGTTAGGAAGAGTCCCTGGAGGGGGGCACGGCAACCCACTCCAGTACTCTTGCCTGGAGAACCCCATGGACAGAGGTGCCTGGTGGGCTACAGTTCATGGGGTCGCAAAGAGTCGGACATGACTGAGTGACTGAGCGCAAACTTAAGTAGCCACTTTTTGTCTATTAGCTATCATATCAGAAAGTGTAGCTGCGGACAATGCAAATATTTTTCAAGAGACAGGGACAGCCTAGGTGGAAACTGAAAGGGATTTCATTTGCAGTGAAAGACATGCGCACTTACTTATCGTGCCTGTGTGTGTGTATGAGAGACAGAGAGAGGAAAGATGAGCTCTGTACGTCAAGAAGGGTGCTCCTCTGCATGGTGATGACAGAAGAAGCGATGGCATGAGGGGTGCCCACAGCCATGGAAGCGCCTGGTTTCAAGGTGGGGAGGCCCATAGTGAAGGGTCACTGGATAGAGGAGGAGCTCAACACAAACCAAACTGTCTTGGAAGAAAAAGCTTCTGTCAACAGACTCGTTCGAGGAGAGGCCACCGCAAAAGCTGAAGATGACCACGGACCAAACCACTCTTCTTCTCCGTGGCAGGTTTCAGGATCCAGAATGACCTGTTTGACCATTGTACCAACCTTGGGCATTACAGGGTCAGAGTAGGAAGTTCTTATCTGCATGATGACGGTGCAATAAAAACTGCCATCTCATACAGAACTTTGGTTTGTATTCATTTAACAAAAGTTTTATGGCTTTAGCCTTCCATTTATAATCAGTAAAGGTCGGACGTGGTCTCTCAGGCTTTTCAGTTACACTTTACTTAACAATATAGTTGTAACTGTACTTTTGAATTTGAGGATGTATCAAAGTCAAGGGTTTGCCAGATGTACAAAAATGAGAGGAATGTAAATAAGGCAGAAAACAAAAAGTGTTAAATGAATACCAAGGAAACGACAGCTCATTCCAGTTGGAGGACAGGTGACCAGGGAACCCTCAACATGTTAATATGACAGACGGCCAACGGAAAGGAGAGGGCACCCTTCCCCGTTACCTGGTCACCTGGCAGAGTCTGTATGGTACTCAGCGATCTAAAAGGGGCATTCCTTGATTTCTAAAGAATGAACTCCAAAAGGAAGAAAATACTATGAACCTGGTAAACTTTTCTTTACTGGGCTCCAAATATCCATGATGAATTAAGCCTTATTTATAGTCTTTTGCACAATGCTAACAGAAATAAGCTCAGATTCTCACTTCATTTTTTAAAAAAATTGAAATATAGTTGATTTACAATGTTGCGCTACTTTAGAGTCTCACTTCACCTTTAATTAACAGTGCCACACCAGTGTTTTCAGGTAAACACTACTGAGTTACCCGCTGTGAAAAACCCACACACTTAAACCAGATGACCAGCATGTCACCCTTCACTTACAAAGCCAGACTAGCCACGATCCCATGCACCCTACCTCTTTCCAAATACTTCCACTGGTAAGAATTTGTTTTGATCTGAAAAAAGTGCTCAGTGCAGGTGGAGCTCAAATGTTTGTGGGACTACTTCTCTTAGGAGAGATAGCAAGGCTATCAGGGTTACCTCCACATTGACAGAAACTACGCGACCAGCTTCATTCACAACCAAAGTTCCAAGAATCTCACCAAGAAGACATGTGGCCTGGTTAAAGCTGTGGAACTCCATGGCTTATCCCGAGTATGTGATCAGTCGTGTGTGCTTTTCCCACAGGCTGTAGTACCCTGTAGCCCATCAGGCTCCTCTCTCCATGGGACTTCCCAGGCAAGAATACTGGAGTGGGTAACCATTTCCTTCCTTCTTTACCCAGGCATTGAACCCATATCTCCTGTGCCTCCTGCATTGGCAGGTGGGTTCTTTGCCCACTGAGCCATCAGGGAACCCACCTTCCTCAGCCTCACCAACTAAGGAAGGTTACAAAGACAGACCTGCTTCTATCTCAGGGCTCCATGTGGCTGCAAGGTTTTCCCAGTTAAAAAAAACCCCACAGGGTTTGTAGACTCACACTGCAGTACTGGCTGGGTCAAAGTCATTCCCTTTGAGGACTTGCTTAACTGAGCACAAACAAACACAACAGCAGCAAGACCCTTTGCATGTAAATGTAACGTTATGTGGATCCAAAGTCCACCAGTTCTGGAGTTTTAAACAAGACCTTTCAATCCAAACACTTAACACCGCCAGAAAAGGTGGCACAAACAGACCATCTATAAACAATGACTAGGCAAAAAAAAAAAAAAAATTATTTAAAGAGATTATTCTTTATCTTCAATAGTTAAGCCAAAAATGAAAACAATCATTTGGAGTGCAATCAATTTATATAAGATCTAGAAAAAAAAATAACAAGATACCTGAATGTTCCCTATCAGTTTTAGATGTTGTTTTTCTGAGAAGGCAGAGGGTGATGGCCTTCAAGCCGGTGGGATCCTCAGACCTCTGTGCGGCTCTGCTCCCCAGGGACTGGGGAGGGAGCCGGCCCTCAGGTCCACACTGCCCTGTGCCTCTGTGCAGCTTCTCACTGCAAAGCCTCAGGCCAGAGGCTCACAGGTATCATTTAAATTCAATCAGTTCAGTTCAGTCACTCAGTCATGTCTGACTCTTTGCAACCCCATGAACTGCAGCATGCCAGGCCTCTCTGTCCATCACCAATTCCCAGAGTTTACCCAAACCCATGTCCATTGAGTCAGTGATACCATCCAACCATTTCAACCTCTGTCGTCCCCTTCTCCTGCCCTCAATGTTTCCCAGCATCAGGGTCTTTTCCAATGTGTCCAGCTCTTCACATCAGGTGGCCAAAGGACTGGAGTTTCAGCTTCAATGTCAGTCCCTCCAATGAACACCCAGGACTGATCTCCTTTAGGGATGGACTGGTTGGATCTCCTTGCAGTCCAAGGGACTCTCAAGAGTCTTCTCCAACACCACAGTTCAAAAGCATCAATTCTTCGGTGCTCAGCTTTCTTCACAGTCCAGCTCTCACATCCACATGACCACAGGAAAGACCATAGCCTTGACTAGACGAACCTTTGTTGGCAAAGTAATGTCTCTGCTTTAGAATATGCTATTTAGGTTGGTCATAACTTTCCTTCCAAGGAGTAAGCATCTTTTAATTTCATGGCTTTCTTTACGGTCCAACTGTCACATCCATACATGACTACTGGAAAAATCATAGCCTTGACTAGACGAACCTTTGTTGGCAAAGTAATGTCTCTGCTTTTTAATATGCTGTCTATGTTGGTCATAGCTTTTCTTCCAAGGAGTAATTCTCATTTCACTCTGAAGATGAGAGATGAAATGTAATACAAACCCATCTTTGCATTCACCTGGCTGGCTTATGAGATGTGCCTGCTCACTCAAACATCTGCCAAGCGCCATGCCAGGCTCTGTCGTTTCCAAGGCAGGTAAGTCACAGCCCCTGCCCTCAGGGAGTCACACTGCAGTGACGTGCAGACAAGGGAGAGCTAACACCGTAAGCGCCAGGTGCCGAGCCAGGACACAGGGAGGGAGGGCTGAGCGCTCCTAGACCTGAGCTGAGAAGCAGGCCCCTGGGGGCCGCCTGCACTCTGGAGTGGAAGGTTCTCTGGTGGCTTGCGAGGGGAAATGGGTGGGGGATGGTCCATGCAAAGAAAATGGAGAACACAAAGGCCCGGAGAGAAACACAGCAGCACTTGGAGGAACTGCAGGTACTGTAAGTAACTGGATTCTGAATAGACACCCTGTGTGACAACCTTCTCATTTGTTTTTGTTATTGGATGAGGGGGTGCAGGCAATTAGAAAGGAACTCAAGCACGTCACCTCCCAATCACTTTATAAGTAACACTTTCCCAAGTCCCTTGTCAAAACGTTAAGTCAGACCCTCCCACGAGCCCCTGTTCGTCCACAAGCCCCAGCACTGTGGCTGTGGTTTGGTCTTCAGCTGTCTCAGCCCCTAAGCCCAGGCAGGTAGTACGTGCTATGGAAGGACGCCTAGGCTGGAAGCAGAGGAAGCCGGATTCAAGGTCCAGCCCCGCCACGTCTTGGTAGAGTGACCCAGGAAAGTACCAGCTCTTTCTGAGCTGCCTTTTCTCCACTGCGAAATGCCTCTCCCAATTAAACTTCAGAGATTAAACGTAACCAGCACAACGCCTGGCATGTAACAGGCATTCACCACGCTATTCAATGTTGCCAGAAAGAGCCTTGCACAGACCTCACACAGCACCCAGACCCTGCAAACTCAAGTCCAGCAACAAACCCCAAACCCCAAAAGACCCCTTCTTTCCATCCTGTCCTTCAAGAGATTTCCGTGGAATAATTAACTGACCTGATCCAACTGAGCCACAGAACCAATGACAAGAGTTCACAGAAACAACATATCATAAGGACAAAGAACACTTTCTGCCTGAAACAATTCTTAAAGGTCAACAGGATGAGGAGAGATAAGCAATGCAGCTGTGAGCTGCGAATATAATGCTATTAGTTTCTCTCCTCGAAAAAATGAAAAGAAAACAAAATCATTCATAGTTACTTTTAGCGTTGAGACAGTAAATGTGTGGCTCCAAATTCACCATGAATCAGAGGTAACTTGGCATTTAGTCAGTGTGCTTGGACTGATATTTTTAATTCTACCATCACTAAACATGTCTCAGTAGGTAATACAAGTGAGTTCACTGGAGACACAGCAATTCCTTTGGCCCCTGAAGGGAACGCTAAGTCCCTGATGGAGAGGTCATGATCTGGGAGTAGAGGATGGGGCAGGGGCACATCTGCCTCCGAGGGACAAGAGCAGGGGACACTGAGACTCGGAGAGGAGCTGGAACACACACCACATGCCGCGTGAGCTGACTCAACCCAGCGTTCCCCGTAAGAACAAGCAGAGCCACTGAGGCTGAGAGCCCAGCGGCAGGTGGGTCACGATCTAGAAGGGGCTGTTCCTCTGTCTCCTCTGGGATCCACCTGGACTTGGAACGGCCAGAAGATGAGAGGAGGGCACAGGCGACAGCTGAGACCCAAGGCGGACAGAGAGGGGGCCAGAGGGCGGAACCAGTCCTCCTCAACACCAGATCCTCAGGCCGGTCTTTCCTTTTACAGCTAGCATAAAAAAGTTTTTTTAAAAATGGCTACAGCAGGCAACTAGAGATAAGAGAGAAATAAAACAAGCTGTCAGGAAATTATCCAAACTAGAACAACAGCCATTCCGCATTGATTTTCTAATATTTTGCACTTATAAACTTCTACTTATTCACTCAATAAATATTTATTGTGCCAGCATTGTTCCAGTTGCTAGGATATAACCAGGGAATAAAGCGAAAGAAACTCCTGTACTCACGAGTATACATTCCGGAGGAGGGCGACAGATAAGCCACAAACACAATAGGTAAATTAAACAACATGTTAGAAGGTGATAGGGAAAAAGAGAAATCAGAGCAGGGTGGTGGGGTCAGGAACGCAGGGGGCTGGGGAAATGGCCAGTGGGAACTGGGGGTCAGGAGAGGCCTCGCGGAGCAGGTGAAGGAGGAAGCCTGCTGGGATCTGGGGGATAACCTTCCATATGGGGGGAGGGATCCCGACAAGTTCACAGAAGAGCAAGGGCATCAGCGTGTGTGATGCAGGATGCGCCGGCAGCCAGAGAGGAGACACCAGAGACAGAACCAGGTGCAACTGGGTGCCAAGCGATGCAGGGCCTTGGAGATGCCTTGGTGGTGGTGATGTATTCACTCAGTCGTGTCTGATTCTTCACGACTCCATGGACTGTAGCCCACCAGGCTTCTCTGTGCATGGGATTTCCCAGGCAAGAATCCTGGAGTGGGTTGCCATTTCCTTCTCCAGGGGACCCTCCCAACCCAGGGATCGAACCCACATCTCTTGCGTCTCCTGCAGCAGCAGGTGGATTCTATAGCACTGAGCCACTGGTTGCTTTGTTCCCTTTTTATTGCTGAGTGGTATTCCCTCCACGCATCAACCAGTCTAACCAGGAACCCACCGAGGAACATGTGAGCTATTTCCAGTTTGGGGTATTCCCTCCACAATCTACCAGTCTAATCAGGAACCCATCGAGGAACATGTGAGCTATTTCCAGTTTGGGGTATTCCCTCCACAATCTACCAGTCTAATCAGGAACCCACCGAGGAACATGTGAGCTATTTCCAGTTTGGGGTACTCCCTCTACAATCTACCAGTCTAATCAGGAACCCAAAGAGGAACATGTGAGCTGTTTCCAGTTTGGGGCTTTATAAGTAAAGCCCCCAGCCCAACAGCCATTCTGTATCTATTGTCTGACATTGTTTATACTTATTGACTTTTAATTATTCATTCAATTAATCAGTGTCGAGTCCTCTTTCTGTGCCAGCATTGTTCTAGTTGCTGGGATCTGCATACAGGCTTTTACGTGATGTAAGTTTTCCTTTCTCTAGGACTAACGTCAAGGAGGGCTACTGCTGGGTCACATAGTAAGTCTACATTTAGCATAGATTTTAAAATGCGTACACTGATTCCAATGTGTCTGTACCACTCTGTATTCTCCCTAGCAGTGCAAGACCAGTTTAGGATTTCCATGTCCTCACCAGCATCTGGGTTACCTGGAGACTTTTTTGTTTACTGTAGCCAATCTAACAGGTATGTTGTAGTAGCTGTGGTTTTAATTTGCATGTCCCTAACAGCCACTGATGGAGAAGGCAATGGCACCCCACTCCAGTACTCTTGCCTGGAAAATCCCATGGACGGAGGAGCCTGGTAGGCTGCGGTCCATGGGGTCACTAAGAGTGGGACACGACTGAGCGACTTCACTTTCACTTTTCACTTTCATGCATTGGAGAAGGAAATGGCAACCCACTCCAGTGTTCTTGCCTGGAGAATCCCAGGGATGGCAGAGCCTCGTGGGCAGCTGTCTATGGGGTCGCACAGAGTCGGACATGACTGAAGCGACTTAGCAGCAGCAGCAACAGCTAGTAATGCTGAACATTTTTTCACGTTCACATTTGCCATTCATATGTCTTCTTGGAGGAAATGTCTGTTCAAGTCTTTTTCGCCATTCTTCTATTTGGATTATTTGTTTCCTTATTGTTGAGGTTAGAAAATTCTTTATATATTCTAAATATATCTTCTGTCA
The DNA here is from genome assembly GCA_935064755.1 of Tragelaphus eurycerus. Taxonomy (NCBI): domain Eukaryota; kingdom Metazoa; phylum Chordata; class Mammalia; order Artiodactyla; family Bovidae; genus Tragelaphus; species Tragelaphus eurycerus. The sequence continues at coordinate 8,075,737 of CAKXYN010000074.1, forward strand.
GATATGAGATTAGAAAGAGTTCTCCTGGTCAATGCCTCTGTCATTTCATTCTCTTAACAGTGTCTTTTAAAGAACAGAAGTTTTTCATTTTTATGAAGTCAAATTTATCCACTTTTTATTTTATGGATCATGCTTTCCCTGTTATGTCTAAGAACTCTTTGCCTAATCGTAAGTCTCTTGAAAAGTTTTAAAAATTTTATATTTAGATCTATGATCTACCTGGGGTTAACTTTTGTACAAAGTGTGATGTTTGGGTCAAGATTTATATTCTTGACTACTGATGTCCAATTGTTTCAGCACCGTTTGTTAAAAAGGCTGTCCTTCCTGCATCAGATTGCTTTTGCATTTCTGTCAAAAGTCAGAAGCATCATGCACATCTATTTCTGGTTTCTCTACTCTGTTCCACTGATCTGTGTACATGTCTCTCTGGCCAGCACCACACTTTTTTGATTATTGCAGCTATATCCAAAGTTGTAAACTAAGTGGTATATAATTAGCCCCTGAAGATGTTTAAACAGGAAAGGGACATGATCTGACATCTTTAAATAGCACTTGACTATGGAGAAGGCAATGGCATCCCACTCCAGTACTCCTGCCTGGAAAATCCCATGGACGGAGGAGCCTGGAAGGCTTCAGTCCATGGGGTCGCTGAGGGTTGGACATGACTGAGCGACTTCACTTTCACTTTTCGCTTTCATGCATTGGAGAAGGAAATGGCAACCCACTCCAGTGTTCTTGCCTGGAGAATCCCAGGGACGGGGGAGCCTGGTGGGCTGCCGTCTATGGGGTCACACAGAGTCAGACACGACTGAAGTGACTTAGCAGCAGCATAAGACAGTTAAAGTCAGGGGCGAAGGCCGCCAAGCGGGAGGTGATGGTGCTCAGAGCAGGGAGACAGCACAGGGGAGACAGAGCAGTCAGATCTGGCTTCATTATAAAAGCTGAGCCCACAAAATGTTCTGGGGAAAGTGTGGGTGTGAGAGAGACAAAAGGATCAGATGGACACAAACAGATGGGCCTGTCATCACTGAGACGGGGAAGGTGTCAGTGGGGCACACCGTGAGAGGGAAGCTCAGCTCAGTCCTTAACACGCTGGGTCTGAGAAGCGTGTCAGAGATCTGAGAGCAGACGTGAAGTGGGTTTTGGATGCAAGAATCCAGAGTGTAGGAGGGAGGGAGGTCTCTGTAACCTGGAGGTAGCAATCCAGGAGCTGTCAGCACAGCTGAAGTCGTGACCCTGGCTGAGTCAGCCAAGCGAAAGTGGAAAACACAGAGTTCGGGACTCTGACACTGCAGGCTGAGGCAGGAAATCCCTGTGCCGGGAAGAGACACTGGGCGGTGACCTGCAGTGCGTGATGAAGGAGGGCGCACCAGGCCGAGGGAAGTTGCACGAAGTCTCTGGGCAGAAACAAGCCCCGCTTGTTAGGGACACAGAAAGGCGTGGAGGGCGAGGCAGTGGTAACGCAACAGCTGAGGTTCCTGCACCAGGAGAGGGGCGGCACCTTCTTCTACATGCACCGGGAAGAGAAACGACAGTCTGTTTCCAGAAAATGAAGCTCTTTACGTCCTTCCAGAAATTATATCCTTTCATATAATAACAACCTAATAATTACCTGAACTGAAAACTCATAAAGCAACAACCAATGTGATGAAAGTGAAAGTGTGAAAGTGTTAGGCACCCAGTTATGTCTGACTCTTTGCGACCGTATGGACTGTATGTAGCTCGCCAGGCTCCTCTGTCCACGGAATTCTGCAGGCAAGAATACTGGAGTAGGGGGCCAGTCCCTTCTCCAGGGGATCTTCCTGACCCAGGGATTGAACCTGGGTGTCCCGCATTGCAGGCAGATTCTTTACCGACTGCGCCACGAGGGTTGCAGGACATGTGCTCTGAAGGGGAAGACAGTCTAAGAACTAGAGTCATAAGAAAGGAGGATGAAGACAGGAAATGGCCTGAAGGAAGGAGGGAGAGGCCTGCCCGAGGTGCCCAGGAGCCACGTGTGGTGGTGGTGGGGTGGGGGGGCGCTGGCGGTCAAGGAAACACGGCGCCACCCAGAGCGCAGTTGATCAGCAACGGGGTGGGAGGGGCGGGCAGGACGTCCACTGAACCCACAGAAGGGCTTTATCAGAGCAGAAGCCGCATCCAATTTCCATGCAGGACAAGCCCTTCCAGGCCAGTTATTTAAGAGGGCCTCCAGAGAACAACAATAACCCTCTGCACCTGTGCCCAGCAATCTCCTTCCTGACTGAATACGGCTTCTTAAGATCATCCTGAAGTCATCTGTGTTAGGAACAAATCCTAACACAAGGAGTCACTCTTGAAGACTCCCCCAGAATCTACTAAAAAACTCCCCCGAGGAAACCTGGAATGGCTGGTTTCGCCACCTTCTAGAAGGTGACACGGTAAAATGACAGCAGGGGTGGAGAGAAAAGCACACTTTTGCCTTTTGACTTACAAAGGTTTTCTTTTTATTCTTTCACAACTTTCCTTCACTTTCTCCCTGCTTCCTACGGAGAATGCCGGGATGGCGGTTGCTGCGGAGGAAATCTCAAAGCAAATAATAGCAAATAATAGCGACTGTGTACCACCTGGCGGGGAAGGCAATGGCACCCCACCCCAGTACTTTTGCCTGGAAAATCCCATGGATGGAGGAGCCTGGTAGGCTCCAGTCCGTGGGGTTGCTAAGAGTCAGACACGACTGAGCGACTTCACTTTCACTTTTCACTTTCATGCATTGGAGAAGGAAATGGCAACCCACTCCAGTGTTCTTGCCTGGAGAATCCCAAGGATGGGGGAGCTTGGTGAGCTTCCGTCTATGGGGTCGCACAGAGTCGGACACGACTGAAGCGACTTAGCAGCAGCAGTACCACCTGGATGTCTCTTTTCCTTTAAAGCTGTACTAGTTACCTTAGTCCTCACACCCTAATCACAGAATTACCAAAATCCCTGGATTCCTAGTCCCAGATTTAAACCTTGGCTGGATCGTCACTGGTGGAATGTCTTGAGCAGGTTACTGAACGTTCCAAGCCACCTTTTTCTATCCTTTAAAAAGGTGAATACCATGACCACCGCCACCACCAACCTGCTCTAAAAAGGTGAATACCACGACCTGAAAGGATGGTTTCGAGGAGTAAAAGTATCAGTGTGAAGGAGGATTGTACACACAAAGAGCATTTAGAGTTCTATCAAGCACACAGTGAGGGTCAGCCAACGTTCGGAAGGTGTCCACTCTGTCACTGTTAACCCACCGAGGACTTCCACCAGGGGAAGGCGTGTGACAAGCACGACTTAACACTTTCTGAGAGCAGGCTGGATCTGTTTGGTGTCCTGGCCAGTTTGTGACAGAGTTGCATGAAGCTCAGTGAACAGCCTGCCCATGGTTAGCAAGAGCAGACCCTCAAAGAAGCAAGTAGACGCTGGACAGGCCAGGGCCTTCACCACAGAAGGGCCACCGGCTGCCGGCCTGCATGCCAGGCACAGGGACGCCTGATGCCTTAGGTGGTTAGGCCACCCACTCCCTGACCACGCAGCTTCCTGATCCTCCCAGCGTCAGAACAGGCCACCTGCTCTCTGCCCAGCACGGACTGAGCCCCACCTCTCCAACTCACCCTCCTGGCCCCCGCTCACGACTCCGTGCAAGAAGCAAGCAGCCCGTGAATAAACACAGGGAAGCAAATGTTTCCAAGAAAACTGACTTCAAAACTGTGGCTTTGAGCCGCTGCTGCTTAAATCCTGAGCTAGTCTGCTCTTACCTCAGGCCAATACTTTGCTCCAATACTTTGGCCAACTAATGTGAAGAGCTGACTCACTGGAAAAGACCCTGGTGCTAGGAAAGACTGAAGGCACGAGGAAAAGGAGGTGACAGAGGATGAGATGGTTAGATGGCATCACTCATTCAATGGACATGAGTTTGAGCAAGCTCTGGGAGATGGTGAATAACAGGGAAGGTTGGTGCGCTGCAGTCCATGGCATTCCTAAGAGGCAGACACGACTGAGTGGCTGAACGACATACTTCTAGAGAATATTTGTATTTTGAACCATTTCTATTTACTGGCTAACACTGCAATTTCTGTATATGTGCTGCTGAAGCAAGCACATCATTGTAAGTTCTGAGATGTATTCCTACTTAGTAAATATTGGTCCTACCGCAGAACAAAAAGTAATTATGACACTTATTTCATAAGAAAACTTTAAGTGAAATATTAACATACTTTTCCAAGTGTTTTCACACACATTCTTCTTCCAGTGTTCACAAATCTGAAGTACAGGCAGGTGCAGGATATTCCCCATGGAGGAATGAAGAAAATGATTTAAAGTATTTACCTGCCTTGCCTGAGGTCACCTCAAAAATAATACTAGGACTAGATCTGGCTTTCCTCACCCGCAACCCCCTGCAAAACTTCCCATGAATGTCTAATGCAACGGGGGCTGTTCTGACTCCGTGATAATAACTGGTACTTCCTGGCTGTCTTCTGTGGCTCTCGAGGACTTTTAATAGATACCTGTACTAAGTAGAAATGACCATGATTTATTCTTTGACTTATCTAAACTGGCTGAATAATCTGTTCTCCCTTAGTCAGAACTATCCATCTTAAAGATAAACAAAAACCAGAAGCCAACAATGTGAAGTGTTTGATTTTTTTCTTTTTACTGTTTCAAAACAAAGTAGCCTCACAAGCACTCTTGGGCCCTCTTCTCAAAAGCACCAGAAAGTTCCACAGACACAAGCAGAAGCTATACAGGAGGCCCTGCCCTCAGGCCCACAACACCATGTGAGCCGAGGCTCTGATGCCCATTTACCAAGAAGCCTACACTACCTTTACCACCAGGGCTCCCTTTATATTTTCCTCCTAAGGATTTCACATTTTCTGAGTTCTACTTACTAAACTACATATGTTGAATAATAATAACCTTTCTGTTTCATACTCAAAGACATATTTGCAACTGTAGCTTTTTAATAGTATAAGATTCAGAGTATTATCAAACTTCCTTGAAGAAAGGCAAAGGCATTTCAGATTTTAGTACTAAATATGACAGTCCTACCAAGGGTAAAGATGTAGGGTCTTTTGTGTTTTTCAAAATTAAAGACACTGAGTTGTAAGCACCCACACCCACACTCTGTTCCTGGACCCCCCAGGCTTGGAACCATTTGTCTCTGCAAAGTGGGTAGCCCTATTCGAGGAAAACCACAGAAAGTAAGTCCCTAAAACAAAAACTGCTATAAAGTACACTGCCTAAGACTCCAAAAGCACAAGTGAGTCAGAGGCCGATAGCTCCATGAGGCAGAAAGCTGTTAAAAGAACATCTAAGGTGCAGGAACAGAGCACCAGAGCCCCAAGCTCACCAGAGAACATTCTGTAGAAACGTTTCCATTTTGATCATGTAAAGGAAGGGAGGCAACTTGACACTAAGTATTATGCTTCTTAATATTTTTCAAGATGTCTGCTTTACAAATGAAATATGTAATGACTTGAACTGAAAGCAATATTCAGATCAGATCAGATCAGATCAGTCGCTCAGTCGTGTCTGACTCTTTGCGACCCCATGAATCACAGCATGCCAGGCCTCCCTGTCCATCACCAACTCCCGGAGGTCACTCAGACTCACATCCATCGAGTCAGTGATGCCATCTGCCACCTATTAAGTCATACTTTCTTCTCCTACAGTACTGGTAAAACCTGGATAAATGCTATTGCCTCAGCTGCAAAAAGGGAAAAGCAAATCATTTCTCTCCCTGGCCCCAAAGTTCTATAATCATTAACCTTGCTAACAACACAATCAGAAATGACAAGACTCAACTTCACAAATATGAATTCAAAAACTAGAAATCAGAATTGAAAAAACACAAACCACCTTTTTCAAAATACATGGGCAACGAGGCTCACAATGTGGTAGCCAGTGTCAGATAGTAACTGAACACCTACTGCTATTCAGATTGCCAGCAAACGCGAGCCAGTCTTCCCTCTCAGGTGTCTCCTCTTCTCTGGAAAACAAAACAGCTTTATAAGACTATTATTCCAGGAGATGGAGCTCTATGCACAACTTAGAAGCTTCACTGGTATTCTTGACCAGAGGGTATAACTTTCGTAACACTCTCTTGTTTCAATTCAGCATCACATGCCAAATTTACACCTTCACCTACAATCTCATATTCTCACTCAGCTACATACGATGCTACAGAACCCATGCGCATCTGTGACTTGCACAGGTACAGGGGTTTGCATTTACTGTGCAGACCACACGCTTGCCGTCGTGCTGTTTGTTTAATCAGCATTATTTTAATTCTTATCTTAACCCTTAGAAATTGGTACCATTGTCATCCTGCTGTTTTACATTAAATAAGGCACATGAAGGACAGAGAGCACAGGCACAGACTAGGACTCGCTTCCACGGATCACAGTACATACTTTCTCAACTGGAATGCACACGTGCCTATAAAGCTATGGTAAGTTAGGGAGAGCAAAATATTCTTTGATGGAGCTAAGTGGTAAAGAATCCGCCTGCCCGCACAGGAGACACGAGATACAGTTTTAATCCCTGGATTGAGAAGATCCCCTGGAGGAGGAAATGGCAACCCACTCCAGTATTCTTGGCTGGACAATTCCATGGACAGAGGAGCCTGGCAGGCTACGGTCCATGGGGTCACAAAAGAGTTGGACTGAGAGACTTAGCAACTGAACACACACACACACAGAATATTCTTTAGTTAGCATGCAAAACTTTGATGAATTTCTGGAGTTTTAAATGACAAAGAAAGGGAGCAGGGCAAGCAGGGAGAAACACATCTTCCGGGCTCTTTGTTTATCAGAAGAAGGGATGGAATTAAACAGCACTAGAATAATAAAGTGATGGAACAGGAATCTAGGAAGAAGTGAAACTCCAGCAGGGCACCCTGCAGGTCTCTGAATGAAATGTGTGTTTAAGATGCAGGAAGTCACGGGGAATCTTAGGATGGCTAGGCTAGGGAGCAGGAAGCCAGAGACTATGACACGGCATTAATCAGAGATGGATACAGAAGGGAAACCAGTGGTAACAGCAAATAGAACGGCTGGCCCCTCCAAGGTTCTGGGAAGGCCGGCCTGCCGATGACCAGCTCGAGCGGGCTGGCGAGCCTCTCTCCTCGCCGCACGCCTTCACCCTTCTGAGAGCTCCCACTGCACAGCCACTGTCCTGGTTCTTACCTTAACCCAGACCAGCTCTGGGAGCCCATCTGTTACTGCTGACATTAGGCCCTACTCACCAGAGCCCAAGCCTGACACCTCACACAGCCACTCTGGGTCCACTCCCCATCATTGAACTAGACTCTGGCTGATAGAGCACAGCTTTCTGTGCTTAAATCCCTGCCCATTGCATTGTTCACTGTGTTATTGCTGCTTCCTCAAACGGAAGCTTTTGAGAATAGAAATCGTATCTCTTTCCTCTCAGGTTCCACAGTCTCCACAATAAGAACTCAGCAGATTGTGGACCACTGAGCAAAAGGAATGGTGTTAGTACCAGAGGGCTGTGGTATTCCAAACTCAAGTCAAGGTAGGCTAATTTTTTTTTTTTAATTGGAGGATAACTGCTTTTTGATGTTGTGCTGGTTTCTGCCATACAGTGACGTGGATCAGTCATAGTATACATATGTCCCCTCCTTGTTGAACCTCCCTACCACCTCCCACCTCATCCTCTAGGTTATCACAGAGCACAGGTTTGAGCTTCCTGTGTCAAAGAGCAAATGCCCACTGGCCATCTACTTTACATATGGTGATGTGCATGTTTCAAAGCGGCTCTCTCAGCCTGTCCCGCTCTTTCCCATTCCCGAGTGTCCACAAGTCTGCTGTCTGTCTGTGTCTCCATTCCTTCCCTGCAAACAGGTTCACCAATACCACTTTTCAAGATTCCATATATACATATATATATGCATTAATATATAGTGTTTGTTTTTCTGACTTACTTTGCTCTGTGTAACAGGCTCTAGGTTCATCCACCTCACTAGAACTGACTAAAATGCGTTACAAGAAGGTAATACGCTCTGAAGGAGCATTTTACCAAGTAGCAATTAAGAAAAGTTTGGTATACATGAAACACTAAAAATTTGTTTTTATTTATCTCACTACAAACAGTAGTTTTGAGTTACCTAGCTACAAGTATTAGTTATCAAATATTAGTGATAAATGCCATTCATCACATTTTTTTTCTTGAGAGATGTTCTCCCCAAGCTCCTTTTAAAGACAGTCTTAAAAACTGAGAGACAGAATCTGCTGTCAGCTGATTCACCCACTGAACAGCTGGTCTGCATCTCTTCCGGTTTTGTTTAGAAACTTTGTGCAATTCCTTTTCTGCCTCATAAGAATGAAATATAAGAGTAAATGGTTTACAGTACAGTTTAATAATCTCTTATCTTCTGAGAAATGTATCCATAAAAAAAGTCATGCAAGATATACCTTAGGGCAGTGATTCTCGACTGGGAGTGACTTTGTTATCCCCAAGGGGACATTTGACAAGAGTTGGAGACATTTTTGGTTGTCTTGGGGAAGGGGGTGAGAGGGTGGAGATAAATGAACACGACAGATCCCACAAAAAAGAAAAAATGGCAAATGCTTTATTAAATAAAATATCCTGGTGGCTCAGACGGTAAAGAGTCTGCCTGCTATTCGGGAGACCGGGGTTCAGTCCCTGTGTCGGGAAGATTCCCTGGAGAAGGAAATGGCAACCCACTCCAGTACTCTTGCCTGGAAAATTCCATAGATGGAGGAGCCTGGCGGGCTACGGTCCATGGAGTCGCAAAGAGTTGGACACGACTGAGCAACTTCACTTTCACTTTTTCACTTGATAGATACTATTTTTTTTATAGACAGCAATACAGTACGTACACAGTGGATTTTAAAATCCCACAATTATACATACCCTGGGAATGGGGATGGAACAGTTGTAAGTAGACATCTGGCATCAATTAGGCCTGACGTTATGATACAAGATTGTTCAAGAAATTCTAATAGCAAATAAGCTCTGTCGCTCAGCAGAAGGGATAGGACAGATCTGACCCTCTGCTATAAACCACTCTTAACCACATCAAGACACTATTCTATCTTCTGGTACATCACCTGGTAACAATTTAACAGTAAAATATGTTACTAATAAACAACTTCAACCTTTAAAAAAATTAAGCATTCTCTGCAAAACAAATGTCTTTTAAAACAAATTGTGATCCAGCTCAGATCAGGCCTCTATCTTCATTTTTCTCACAAACTATGTAAAGAATTCCCATCACTAAACATTCCCATTTATTGTCTGGGGGAATGAAGGAGAGTGTTACATGTTGACAGAAAACAACAAAATTCTGTAAAGTAATTATCCTTCAATTAAAAATAAATTTAAAAAAGAGGGAGGGGATGTATGTATACATACAGCTGATTCACTTGGTTGTACAGCAGAGACTAACACAACATTGTAAAGCAATTATACTCCAATAAAAAATTGTTTAAAAAAATTTTATGACTGAACCCCGCCCTCTCTCTCTCTCTCTCTCTCTCTCTCACACACACACACACACACAGTGACAAAAGAGTCAGAGGTAGCAGACAAAAACTCCTTAGAATTTATTGCAAAAAAGTATAATCAATGCAAAGAATCAAGGCAAAGGATTGCTTTCCTCTACGTTACCCAGCTACTTTACAATTTCCAAAGCTGCCTAAGGGTGAAGCCGCACTGGCTCTTTGTCTGTCCCCCACCCCGCTTCCTCACTGCCACTCGCCCCCTCACCCCCGACCCCCACCCCAGGTGCTCCCCACCCCAGGCGCTCGCATAAGTCCATTACTGCGCCTCACTGAAGTCACCACTGGATACCTTAAATATCACTGGGCGCCTTCTAGGTGAACAGCAGGTGACTGGACGTGGATGGTGGAGTGGCACGGGCTCCAATTAGGAATCCACTCCAGGAATAAGTGGCACGACTCTGATCCTAGATGAACACCTGGCCTATGCAAACTCCAGATAAAAAGGACCTTCAAAAGTCCTCCCTGGTTGCGCCCTCAATTCCACGTGCGACTTTGCTCCCCACTAAGTGCGAAACGGGGCTCTCCCACCTGCCCGCGCAGGGTCCGGGGAAGCGGCTCCTGCCCCACGAGGGCGCGCCGCGGACTGCGAAACTGGCTCACCTGGCCGCAGCACCTACGCACCTCCGTTCGCCCCCAGGTGTTCGCACACGGAGGTGCAGCCTCCGGGGACAAACACGCGGGCGCACAGACTCAGGGGTACAAACTCGGGGTCCGCTCCCAGGTGTGCACTCAGGCAGCGCGCACACAGAGGGAGGCAGAGACACAGGCGTGTGGATGAGGGGAGTGCTCCCAGGTGTGCAGAGCCCGGTGCTCCCGCGCGCGTGAGCACACTCAGGTGTGCACGAGGAGTCGTGCGCACATCAATCCTGCCCCCCAAGGTAAGTCTCGGCAGGGAGCCCTCCCAAGCCCCGATCAGCATCCTACCTCCATCAACTCACCTCCTCCAAAAATTTGGTCAAATCGTACACTTTGTAGTGCAGGATCAGCCAGGTGCTCTTGCTGTGGTTGTGCTTCTTGATCTCTTCCAGGGTGTAGTACTTAACGGCTTTGCTGGACTCCTCGGCCATTTCTTAACGCAGAGAGCCTAAGGCCCTAAAGGCAGCAGGAGAGCGGGACGGAGAAGTGCGAACGTCTCTGCGAACTCGCCCCGGGACATTCCCGGCTGCTGGGCTCGGCTCCTGAGGAGGGCTGCCCGCACGGAGGAGGGAAGTGGCCAAAGTACGGCCTCCGACGACTGGCCAGAATTCCTGTCGCTCAAAGGCCCCGCCCCCCGCCCGACACTCTCCACCAACCCGGCGGGCCTCGCCCAGTGAGCGGGTGTTGATTGGCTGCAGAAGATGCCCTTCACAATCACAGCTTAGGAGAGCGCGGAGGGGCGGGGTTTACTCGCGTATGCGCGGAAGGCAGTGGCCCCGGGTCAGAGTGTCCGGGACCGCGTGGACCAGGCCGGGTGACCAGCCCAGAGTCCACCTTGTGCAGGGCAGCGACCCCACATCAAAATCGCCGCGGTTTCCTAATCCGGTCAGACCTGGGCGTTCGTTAATTTGTAACAGAGTCCCTCCGCAGCGAGTGTAGGGGTTCACTGCGAGGCTGAGAGATGCAGAGCAACCTGGTGGACGTGGCCGGACTAATGTGCTGCCCGGAGCAGGGCTCTGTGACTGCTTGACCCATCCCCTCCCGCCCCAGAACTGCCCCATTCTTTCAAGAGAAAAAAAAAAAAAAACCGGAAACTGTTCCAAAAAAGCAAAAGCGGCCTCAAGTGTAGGTTCTGAGGACGTCGGTGGCTCTGAAGTTATTCTCTCTTCACCCCTGACTAGGCGAGTACTTGTATTAGTGTCTTCTGTCTTTTCTCACCAGCATATTGTTTAAGGTAAATTCTAAATGATTGATAGCTCTTGGAATGGAGTCTGGAGCAGTGCCTCCCCAGCCGAGCATCCATAGGAAGATTTACAAATGTTCCATTTTTAAAAGGCGGAGTAGAGAATTCCAGCACCTCAAAAAAAAAAAAAAAAAAAGTAGTCTGATTTTTGTTAAGGCCTTTTCCAGCAATGGTATTTACTTCCAAAAAGAACAACACAGTGGATTACACACGTAGGTCATCCTCCAGGAAACAGCAGTTGTTTCCACTTGCTGCTGCTAGTGTCAGTTTCCTACCTGCTTGCTTACCTCCTCCGTAGGAATGCAAGGCCAAGAAGACAAGTTCTCAAACATTCCAAATACTCTTTATCCATTTCACATGATGAAATGCTTTGTTTCAAATACTGCACCAGCCTTGCATCTCTGGAATAAGCCCTACTTGCTTATGATATGAAATTTTTTTTTTTTTCCCCAATGTGCTTTTTAAAAAAATTACAAAGGAGGCAAAAATATAAATGGAGAAAAGACAGTCTGTTTACAAGTGGTGCTGGGAAAACTGGTCAACCACCTGTAAAAGAATGAAACTAGAACGCTTCGTAACACCATAACAAAAATAAACTCAAAATGGATTAAAGATCTAAATGTAAGACCAGAAACTATAAAAACAGAAGAAAACATAGGCAGAACACTCTCTGACATAAATCACAGCAAGATCCTCTGTGATCCACTTCCCATTTTATAATGGAAATAAAAACAAAAATAAATGGGATAAATGGGACCTAATTAAACTTAAAAGCTTTTGCACAACAAAGGAAACTACAAGCAAGGTGAAAAGGCAGCCTTCAGAATGGGAGAAAATAATAGCAAACAAAGTAACTGACAAAGAGTTAATCTCCAAAATATACAAGCAACTCATGCTGCTCAATACCAGAAAAATAAACGACCCAATCAAAAAATGGGCCAAAGAACTAAACAGACATTTCTCCAAAGAAGACATACAGATGGCTAACAAACACATGAAAAGATGCTCAACATCACTCATTATCAGAGCAATGAAAATCAAAACCACAATGAGGTACCATCTCACGCTGGTCAGAATGACTGCCATCAAAGAGCCTACAAACAATAAATGCTGGAGAGGGTGTGGAGAAAAGGGAACACTCTTACACTGTTGGTGGGAATGCAAACTAGTACAGCCACAATGAAGAACAGTGTGGAGATTCCTTAATAAAAAGCAAAATAGAACTGCCATATGACCCAGCAATACCACTGCTGGGCATACACATCAAGGAAACCAGAATTGAAAGAGACATGTGTACCCCAATGTTCACTGCAGCACTTTACAATAGCCAGGACACAGAAGCAACCTAGGTGTCCATTGGCAGACAAATGGATAAGGAAGTTGTGGTACATATACATAATGGAATATTACTCATCTATAAAAAAGAATGCATTTGAGTCAGTTCTAATGAGGTGGATGAAACTGGAGCCTTATTATACAGAGTGAAGTAAGTCAGAAAGAGAAACAGCAATACAGTATATTAATGCATATATATGGAATTTAGAAAGGCAGTAACAATGACCCTATATGCGAGACAGCAAGAGAGACACAGATGTAAAGAACAGACTTGGACTATGTGGGAGAGGGCAAAGGTGGGACGATAAGAGAGAATGGTATTGAAACATGTGTATTACCATATGTAAAATAGATAACCAGTACAAATTCGATGCATGGTGCAGGGCACCCAAATCTGGTGCTCTGGGACAATCCAGATGGATGGGGTGGGGAGGGATGTGGAGGGGGGTTCAGGATGATGGGACACAGGTATACCCAGGGTTGATTCATGTCGATGTATGGCAAAACCCACCATATATTGTAAGTAATTAGCCTCCAATTAAATAAAATAATAAAGTTTTAAAAAGTATAATTTACAATGTTGTTGGTTTACTGATTTATTTCGAAGAGCTCACTTCTGGCCTCTGATTTTCTCCACTGTTTTTCTTTTTTGGTCACTGATTTTTGCTCCTTACTGAGTCTTTCCTTCTGCTTGCTTTGGGTTTCTTTTTTTCCTAGTTTCTTGAGGTGAGAGTTTAGATTATTGAATTGGGATTTTCCCTCTTTTCAAATACATGTATTTAGTGTTATAACTGTCCTAAATGCTTTAAAAACAGTAAATCAGGTTATGTATACCATTACCCTAACAGTTCCAGGTCTGCTGAATCTCCGCATGTCTCCAGCAGAGCAGTGTGTCAGTGACGACTGCCTCTATAATCCAATGTCAAGACTGTTTCAGATTTCAGTGCCAGTTCCGAATAACTCCAGAAGTGGTTAAAACAAAATTCTGGTGCCAGTGACCTGGATCTTATTCCTGGTTTAGTAACTTATCAGATGCATGACTATGACCTAATCAGTTAACTCTCTAAGGCATTGCTTATAAAGTAGTTAGCCAGGGTCTGGCACAAAGAAAGCAATCAACAGATTTTAGCAAATGCTATTATCAAACATGAATACCTTACTTCAAAACACTGGTATAAGGAAACATCCTACATGGCAAGCGCTCCAAGGTGAAGTGTGTACACTTCAGTCGTGTCCAACTCCGTGCGACCCCATAGACTGCAGTTCCCCTAGCTCCTCTGTTCATGGGATTCTCCAGGCAAGAATATTGGGGTGGGATGCCATTTCCATCTACACCAAGGTGAAGTAAATTTAGGCAAACTTAGAAACAAATCTAAGAAATTAAAAAGAATACAGATATTTATAAACGTCCTGATGTTCCCTCCAGCAAAGAAATTTTAATAAACATTTAGAAAACCAACTCTAGTCCTGAAGTTCCTCAGGTGAAATATACTGTAGAAAGCACTCGCTCTTCTCCTAAAAAGCAAAAATAAGCAAACATCATTACGGTTTTTATTCCTTTTCTAATTCCTCCTGCCATTCATGGACAAGACACACTTCAGCAGCTCTTTACTTCCCATTGACAAATCATTATATTTGCTATAACCATAGAAAGCAGGTTCCCTTGACAAATGGGCACTCTACAAAGATGGACTCCAATCAAATTATCTACATGGATAATTTGCATTAAACCTGTGTCTTTTAAATACATTAGCATAGGTTAACAGTTCCCTTCTAAAAATATCTATTTCTCTAGTATACATATCCTATGTAGTTGATTTCCAAACAATTCCCTATCTATTAGCAATAATTTCCAAAGCTTACTAAATTTTTAAAATTTTCATTCATTTTAAAATGGACTTGAAGTTGTTTTTACCCATGTATATTTATAACACACCAGAATGTCAGCTGATAATCTGTAATCAATTGAATATCAGAGGCAGAAATGAGGAGGAGAGAGCAATAGATATCATCTGATCACAAAGAATACAAATGTCATATGTTCACTGCCGAGGTAGAACAACTTTCCTCAGTAACTTCAGATAAGGCAAACTAATTATATGTAGGAAATCTTATTATAAATACATTCTTAGGTGTATTTCCTTGTATGTATTCCTACATATTTCCTTGTATTTAATATGTCCATCTTTAAGTAGGAGCAGGTAAATAAAAAGATTAAATGTTTGATTGTATGTGATTGCAATATTAAATTTATTTTTAAAAATCTTTTTGTCTCCAGCACAAGTAAATAGAACAGAGTAAAATGGTATAGATAAGGAAAATTCCAGATATGCTATTTAACTTTGTAGAAATTCAGGGTTCTAGACAGTTTTATGAAATATAGCTGATGGTCCATTAGGTCCGCCAAGTCAGAAGACTGGGAATCATACAGGTCAGTCTCCTCTTTATCCCTACTACCACTGCCCCAGATTTGCCTTTCATGATTAGCTGCCTATCTGTTTACAGTAACTCCCTTACATGTTCTTCTAGCCTTTAGTCCTGAACTTCTCAGACCCATCTTCCATCAATAATGAACTCCAAATTAAAATCTGATCACATCACTACTTGCCTGTATTAGTATCAGTTGCTCAGTTGTTTCTGACTTTTTGCAATCCCAAGGACTGTTGCTTGCCAGGCTTCTCTGCCCATGTGATTTTCCAGGCAAGAATACTGGGGCGGGTTGCCATTCCCATCTCCAGGGGGATCTTTCCAACCTAGGGATCAAACCTGGGTCTCCTGCATTGCAGGCAGATTCTTTACCATCTGAGACTACTTGTCTAATACCTTCCAATGTCTCCCAATAACTAAAGTTCAAATTCCTTGCCAAGAATCTGAAGATCATCCAAGATCATTCAAAATCTGCTTCCTCTCTCTAGCTTCATCCTTTGTCATTTCCCCCTCAAGCCTCATGGCCTAGCAACAGTGAGCTATTTTAGATCTCCCACATGTAGCATTCTTTCTTCTCTTTTACATCCTTGCTCAAGCCCTGTCCTCTGCTGCTTACCGTAAGTTTACCTCTTACCCGTTATTCTCCTTACCTCCTTTATCCTGGCCAAAGACTCAGGACCCTTTTTGACTTGGCTTAGAAGGCAATGGCACCCCACTCCAGTACTCTTGCCTGGAAAATCCCATGGACAGAGGAGCCTGGTAGGCTGCAGTAAATGGGGTCGCTAAGAGTTGGACACAACTGAGCGACTTCACTTTGACTTTTCACTTTCATGCACTGGAGGAGGAAATGGCAACCTACTCCAGTGTTCTTGCCTGGAGAATCCCAAGGACAGAGGAGCCTGGTGGGCTGCCCTCTATGGGGTCGCACACAGTCGGACACGACTGAAGCAACTTAGCAATAGCAGTAGCAGGAGTCAACTGTGGTTAAGGCATGTGCTGACCACACCCTTCCCCTCCAAGTAATGCTCTCTGCTCCTTTATTCTCCGGTCATGGCTATCATGCACTCACTACATCACCGGTCTATGTGTCTGCCTTTCTCACTGGACCAAAAATTCCTCAAGGACAGGAATGGTTAGTCACATCTGTATCTTCAGAGCCTAGCACAGTGCCTGGCACTCAGCACATGCTCAGTAAATGTTTTTGAATGAATAAGGGTATAAAAGTGATACAGAAGAGAGCAAGTAAGTACTTGGAAAAATCATAATTATACAATAATCATACTGAGAGATGTGGATTAATTTATCTGTCAGTAGCAAGAACATCAGCCAAGTTTTTAATGTTTCCAAGGACATCTACTGAAACTGGGGGTAATCATCAGTTAGTTCTATTACCCTGTAACCTGCTATCACTGATCAAGTTTGCTTTGTTTTTACAAAATCTTGTGTGTCTCTAAGTGTCACATGGCCTAAATAATAAGAGATGTTTGCCCAAGTTGTTTATTAGGAACCTGGAGTCAGCTGTGTCCAGTTCAAGCTCCAGCCAGTTAAGACTGGTTAAGATGGTAAAAGTGTCCACTTGGTGACCTTTGATATCTGAAGGCCAAAACCTCCACCCTAAAAACATACTAATGCCACCATTTTCTGAGCACGTGTCCCAAGAAGAAGTCTGGGGCTTAGCTGCACAATGATGATTACCTCACTTTTCTTGCCTCCAATTTCCCCATGCTCCTGCCACCTCAGATTTATCCCATAACTATCCCAAGTGCCTTGCCTTTGGGGAAGTGGATATGAGATTTGTTCTCCCATCTCCTCACTTGGTGGCATCGAGAATAAACCCTTTCTCTGCCCAACCTCATTTGGCTTGCTGCATGTCAGATAAACCTGGTTCAGTAACACTATTAAAAGTAAAACTGTTTTATTTCTTTCTAGGCCTAGGAAGAGCCTATGGCATCCCACTCCAGTACTCTTGCCTGGAAAATCCCATGGATGGAGGAGCCTGGAAGGCTGCAGTCCATAGGGTCACTGAGGGTTGGACACGACTGAGCGACTTCTCTTTTACTTTTCACTTTCATGCATTGGAGAAGGAAATGACAACCCACTCCAGTGTTCTTGTCTGGAGAATCCCAGGGACGGGGGAGCCTGGTGGGCTGCTGTCTATGGGGTCGCACAGAGTCGGACACGACTGAAGTGACTTAGCAGCAGTAGCAGGCCTAGGAAATTAGGGGGGAAGCTAAAAGCAAACAGCAGCATATAAAAAATTTAAAATGAATGAGTGGATCTAACACTAGTCCAAGGTGCTCAATGCAGCCACCTAAGCATACAAGTAACATGGATGACGGAGAGGGCAGTAGAGTTCTCAAAAGTTGGGAGCCCCATGTCAGAAACACAGCTTCCTACCAGAATAAAAGTGCCATATAGGACCTCTAGGGCTTCCCAGGTGGCGCTAGTGGTGAAGAACCCGCCTGCCAATGCAGGAGATGTATTGAGACACGAGTTTGATCCCGGAGTTGGGAAGATCCCCTGGAAGAGGGCATGGCAAGCCACATCAGTATCCTTACCTGGAGAATTCCTTGGATAGAGGAGCCTGGAGGGCCCAGTTCATAGGGTCAAAAAGAGTCAGACATGACTGAAGCCACTTAGCATGCATGCATGCGCAGGACCTCTAAGGCTGATGCTAGAAGGAAATAAACATTCATTTCCAGGTACGCAACTGCATCCCTCCATATCCTTCTCTCCCTGATTCTCTCTCCGATTACTGATACCACTCTCCACCACTTACTATGAATGAATACGTTATCTCCTTGACTCTCTGGCATCCGTGTGGATAGAACCCTTTCTTTGCTTTTTACAGCAGGGCCAGAATATTGAAATGAACTTCACTAAAGGATAGCATAAAAGAATTTTCCACTATGAGAACCTGACATAGTTCCTTCACCTTTAATATATGAAGCAGTGATGCCAATTCAAAAAGTCTGTCTGATTGTCAAACCTCTCAAGTGATTGTGAGGTGCACATCTAGTGAGGACCCTTTTTAGGGACCCACCCTACCGAGTCCACCTCTCCCTCTGTGTGTTTGAGGGCAGCGGACTATGTTGCTATTGCTAAGTCACTTCAGTCGTGTCCAACTCTGTGCGACCCCATAGACAGAAGCTCACCAGGCTCCCCCATCCCTGGGATTCTCCAGGCAAGAACACTGGAGTGGGTTGCCATTTCCTTCTCCAATGCATGAAAGTGAAAAGTGAAAGCGAAGCCGCTCAGTCGTGTCCAACTCCCAGCGACCCCATGGACTGGAGTCCACCAGGATCCTCCGTCCATGGGATTCTCCAGGCAAAAGTACTGGGGTGGGGGTGCCATTTGGGCAGCAGACTATATTCTACCCATAAATACAATCTTAGACATCCAAATTCTTCAAATTCCAGACAAAGGTACATGCTGAAAACTCAGCCCTATCATCATCAAGGTCTTGTCATCTTAGTTCCAGTTTCCTGTCTAAACAGCTGACTCTTCCCCAGGTAATTTTTCTAGAAATGACCTTCATCTTCATGTGGTACTTGGCTACTCACAAAATATGGTCTTATCTTGCATGTCCTGACAATTTAAACATTATCTAAACCAATACAATGATCTTTATCCTCATAAAAGAGATATATACAGTCAAACTATCTGGCAGAATTCTTAGGATTCTTTCCCATTTATGCCTGTGAGTGAGACAAAGAGAAACTTAAGTAACTCATATCTGGAAAACTGAATAGGCTTGCCAACAAGCTTGTCATTAAAATGTATCCTGTGAGGAAAATTTTTCCCTAAACCAAAATTCTTGCCATGCTAAGTCACTTCAGTTTTGTCTGACTCTTTGCAACCCTATGGGCTGTAGCCCACCAGGCTCCTCTGTCCATGGGATTCTCCAGGTAAGAATATTAGAGTGGGTTACCATGCTTCCCTCCAGAGGATATTTGGATATTCCTGACCTAGGGATCCTAGAATGTCGACATTCACTCTTGCCATCTCTTGTTTGACCACTTCCAATTTGCCTTGATTCATGGACCTGACATTCCAGGTTCCTATGCAATATTGCTCTTTACAGCATCGGACTTTGCTTCTATCACCAGACACATCCACAGCTGGGTATTCTTTTTGCTTTGGCTCCATCCCTTCATTCTTTCTGGAGTTATTTCTCCACTGATCTCCAGTAACATATTGGGCCCCTACTGACCTGGGGAGTTTCTCTTTCAGTATCCTATCATTTTGCCTTTTCATACTGTTCATGGGGTTCTGAAGGCAAGAATACTGAGGTGGTTTGCCATTCCCTTCTCCAGCGGTCAAACAAGAGATGGCAAGAGTGAATGTCGACATTCTAGGAATTAGCGAACTAAAATGGACTGGGATGGGTGAATTTAACTCAGATGACCATTATATCTACTACTGCAGGCAGGAATCCCTCAGAAGAAATGGAGTGGCCATCATGGTCAACAAAAGAGTCCGAAATGCAGTACTTGGATGCAATCTCAAAAACGATAGAATGATCTCTGTTCGTTTCCAAGGCAAACCATTCAATGTCACAGTAATCCAAGTCTATGCCCCAACCAGTAACGCTGAAGAAGCTGAAGTTGAACGGTTCTATGAAGACCTACAAGACCTTTTAGAACTAACACCCAAAAAAGATGTCCTTTTCATTATAGGGGACTGGAATGCAAAAGTAGGAAGTCAAGAAACACCTGGAGTAACAGGCAAATTTGGCCTTGGAATACGGAATGAAGCAGGGCAAAGACTAATAGAGTTTTGCCAAGAAAATGCACTGGTCATAGCAAATACCCTCTTCCAACAACACAAGAGAAGACTCTATACATGGACATCACCAGATAGTCAACACCGAAATCAGATTGATTATATTCTTTGCAGCCAAAGATGGAGAAGCTCTATACAATCAGCAAAAACAAGACCAGGAGCTGACTGTGGCTCAGACCATGAACTCCTTATTGCCAAATTCAGACTGAAATTGAAGAAAGTAGGGAAAACCACTAGACCATTCAGGTATGACCTAAATCAAATCCCTTATGATTATACAGTGGAAGTGAGAAATAGATTTAAGGGCCTAGATCTGATAGATAGAGTGCCTGATGAACTATGGAATGAGGTTCATGACATTGTACAGGAGACAGGGACCAAGACCATCCTCATGGAAAAGAAATGCAAAAAAGCAAAATGGCTGTCTGGGGAGGCCTTACAAATAGCTGTGAGAAGAAGAGAAGCGAAAAGCAAAGGAGAAAAAGAAAGATATAAACATCTGAATGCAGAGTTCCAAAGAATAGCAAGAAGAGATAAGAAAGCCTTCTTCAGCGATCAATGCAAAGAAATAGCGGAAAACAACAGAATGGGAAAGACTAGGGATCTCTTCAAGAAAATCAGAGATACCAAAGGAACATTTCATGCAAAGATGGGCTCGATAAAGGACAGAAATGGTATGGACCTAACAGAAGCAGAAGATATTAAGAAGAGGTGGCAAGAATACACGGAAGAACTGTACAAAAAAGAGCTTAACGACCCAGATAATCATGATGGTGTGATCATTGACCTAGAGCCAGACATCCTGGAATGTGAAGTCAAGTGGGCCTTAGAAAGCATCACTACGAACAAAGCTAGTGGAGGTGATGGAATTCCAGTGGAGCTATTCCAAATCCTGAAAGATGATGCTGTGAAAGTGCTGCACTCAATATGCCAGCAAATTTGGAAAACTCAGCAGTGGCCACAAGATTGGAAAAGGTGAGTTTTCATCCCAATCCCAAAGAAAGGCAATGCCAAAGAGTGCTCAAACTACCGCACAATTGCACTCATCTCACACGCTAGTAAAGTAATGCTCAAAATTCTCCAAGTCAGGCTTCAGCAATATGTGAACCGTGAACTTCCTGATCTTCAAGCTGGATTTCTAAAAGGCAGAGGAACCAGAGATCAAATTGCCAACATCCGCTGGATCATGGAAAAAGCAAGAGAGTTCCAGAAAAACATCTATTTCTGCTTTATTGACTATGCCAAAGCCTTTGACTGTGTAGATCACAATAAACTGTGGAAAATTCTGAAAGAGATGGGAATACCAGACCATCTGATGTGCCTCTTGAGAAATCTGTATGCAGGTCAGGAAGCAACAGTTAGAACTGGTCATGGAACAACAGACTGGTTCCAAATAGGAAAAGGAGTACGTCAAGGCTGTATATTGTCACCATGTTTGTTTAACTTGTATGCAGAGTACATCATGAGAAACTGGACTGGACTGGAAGAAACACAAGTTGGAATCAAGATTGCTGGGAGAAATATCAATAACCTCAGATATGCAGATGACACCACCCTTATGGCAGAAAGTGAAGAGGGGCTAAAAAGCCTCTTGATGAAAGTGAAAGTGGAGAGTGAAAAGGTTGGCTTAAAGCTCAACATTCAGAAAACGAAGATCATGGCATCTGGTCCCATCACTACATGGGAAATAGATGGGGAAACAGTGGAAACAGTGTCAGAATTTATTTTTCTGGGCTCCAAAATCACTGCAGATGGTGACTGCAGCCATGAAATTAAAAGACGCTTACTCCTTGGAAGGAAAGTTATGACCAACCTAGATAGCATATTCAAAAGCAGAGACATTACTTTGCCAACAAAGGTTCGCCTAATCAAGGCTATGGTCTTTCCTGTGGTCATGTATGGATGCGAGAGCTGGACTGTGAAGAAGGCTGAGCGCCAAAGAATTGATGCTTTTGAACTGCGGTGTTGGAGAAGACTCTTGAGAGTCCCTTGGACTGCAAGGAGATCTAACCAGTCCATTCTGAAGGAGATCAGCCCTGGGATTTCTTTGGAAGGAATGATGCTAAAGCTGAAACTCCAGTATTTTGGCCACCTCATGCAAAGAGTTGACTCACTGGAGAAGACTCTGATGCTGGGAGGGATTGGGGGCAGGAGAAGGGGACGACAGAGGATGAGATGGCTGGATGGCATCACTGACTCGATGGATGTGAGTCTGAGTGACCTCCGGGAGTTGGTGATGGACAGGGAGGCCTGGTGTGCTGTGATTCATGGGGTTGCAAAGAGTCGGACACGACTGAGCGACTGATCTGATCTGATCTGATCTGACCCAGGGATCTAACCTGTGTCTCATGTCTCCTGCACTGTCCGGTGGATTCTTTACCACTAGTGCCACCTGGGAGCCCAGGTGGCCACTATTATGTGTGAAACATTACTTCATTATGTATACAACATTGTACCATTACTTATGGATGGAAGTGGATGTGCATATATATTTTGAAGCATATCTTAAAAACGATGGAATGTGCATATATATATATATATATATATATAGAAGCCATCTCAAAAGCTACAGAATGAACTCAGTTCATTTCCAAGGCAAACCATTCAATGTCACAGTAATCAAAGTCTATGCTCCAACCACTAATTCTGAAGAAGATGAAGTTCAAAGGTTCTGTGAATACCTACAAGACCTTCTGGAACTAACACCAAAAAAAGATGTCCTCTTCATCATAAGGGACTGGAATGCAAAAGTAGGAAGTCAAGATATACCTGGAGTAACAGGCAAGTTTGGCCTTGGAGTACAAAATGAAGCAGGGCAAGGGGTAAGAGAGTTCTGCCAAGTACTATAAATAAATACCAATGAACACTTCACTTGACTTGGCGACTGTAGGCTCTTCCCATATCCCATTCTTCTGCCTCCCCCAAATCATTGTTATCCTGAATTCTGTTCATCATGTCCTTGCTTAGTAAAAGAAAAAAAAAACCATATGGATATATCAACAAACAATTTATTCAGCTTTCTTGGAGAATGATTGAGCTTTATAAAAATGGGATTATACTGTATGTAGTCTTCTGGAAACTTCCTCCCCATTCAAAATCATGTTTTTAAAAATTCATCCATATTGAATAGAAGGTGAACATAACAAGTGAACAAGAATGGTCTTAGCAGCATTCTTCATAATAATTCTAAACTGGAAGCAATCTAATTGTCCTTCAACCTCAGGAAGGATAAATATATACACACAATGGAATCCTATCCAGTAATGAAAATGAATAAAATACTGCTACCCTCAACAATATGGATGAATCTGATTAACATAATATTTCCAAAGAAGCTAGACACAGGAGAGTTTGTGTTGTATGATTCCATTAATATAAGGTTTCAAAACAAGAAAAATTAATGTATGGTGTTAGCAGCTGGGACACTAGTTACTTTGAATGAAGTGGGTAAGTGGCTAGGAGAGGGCACCAGGAGAGCTTCCTAGATACAGATAATGTTCTACTGTTAGATCTGGGTGGTTGGTATATAAGGATGGTCATTTTTGAAAAACCATTCCATCTAAGTGTGTACTTATGATATGTCTACATTTTAATTTTGAAAGGTTTACCCATGTTGTTGCACATAACTGTAGTTCATCATTTTTTGTTTGCCATATAATATACAATTATGTAAATATAATTCAGTTTATCTATCAATTCCCTTGTCCCTGAACATTTGGGATTTTGTTTGTTGTACCTACTTACTTTATTCAACAAACAATGCTGCTACAAACATATTTCTTGCACATATGCAAGAATCTCTTTAGGGGAAGTATATAGAAGGCACTTCTAAGTCTAAGGGTATGTTACAGTGTTCTACTTCAGAAGATTACATCACATTATTTTCAAATTTTCATTCCTGCATTCCAACAGTGTATGGGAGATCTAATCCTGCATCCTTACTATTTTTTCAATACTATGGTATCTCGTTGTGGTCTTATTTAGATTTGATAATTAACGATGTTGAGTATCTTTCCACAGGCTTATAAGCCATCCGTCTTCTTCTTTCTGCAAAATACCTGTTCATGACTTCACTGCTTTTTTCTATGATACACTGTCTTACCCTAACTGATCTATGAGAGTTCTTTATATAATCTAGAAACTAACCACTGGTGGATTACTTTCATGAAAATATCTTCTCCCAATTTGTGACCTGTATCTTCAATCTATTTTACTTCTGAAAAACATAATTTTCCAAAGCTTTTTATTATGGACAAGTTCAAAGAAACACAATTAAAGTGGGAAGGAGGCCAGACAGCCCATCTTGTAGTCAGCGCAGGGCTCAGCCACTGGCCCTCCCCAGCGGCCATACCCTAAGGATGCATCCTACCTCTGTTTGGGAGACAGCAACGGCCTCGCGCCGGCCACAGCAACGCCAAAGCCAGCTCTCTCTCTCAGAGAACCGTGGGTGCAGGATGAATGGCTCATGCCAACAAAAGCTATGGCCGGAAAAACGTGTACACAGCAGCATGCTGGGAACGTTCAGAGCATGCTGGGAGCACGCAGAGTATGCTGGGAGCCCTCGGGGTAAGCTGAGAGAGCTGGGATACGCTGGGATACGTTGGGGTAAGTTGGGGGCGCTAGGGTGGTGAGGGGAGGTCTGGGATGGCCAGGCATGCTGGACACAGTACCCCTGAGCCACGGGGAGGGCGCTGAGGAGCGAGAACACGCAGGCCAGGGGACTGAGGAGACTGAGGCCGGAAGACAACTGCTTGACGAGCCCGAGAGGGAGAGAGGGAACTGCGGAGGTTGCTCCAGGCCGGCCTCCCAGCCTGCCGCTGCCTCACCGCGAGGCTCGAGCGTCGCCTCCTGAGCGGTTCTGATGGCCTTGCTTTGCCAGGAGGCGCCTGCTGAAGAGATAGTTGTAGCTTTTGAAAAGGAAAGGAACCAAGATTCGTTCTTTCACGAAGGCCCACGGGTTCCAACATCAGGGCATCTAATTTAATCAGTAATGTATAGAATCGCCTTTTAAATAAGGCACTTACGGTAGTTAAAGCTTGGAGATCTTTCCACCAATTCCATGCGGTGCGTAAGAAAATGAGGCCCCAGGGGAGGAAACTTGCCTGTTGACCTTGGAAGCGGGGGTGGGGCCGGTGGGAATCCGACCCCCAGTCAGGCCTCTAACCACCAAGGCCCCACAGAGGGAGGCCCAGTGGCGCTCCGGCGGGGCGGACGCTGCTTACACGGCAGAGCGCCTGGGCGCTCACGATGACCTTGGTTCTCTTGGGGTTTTGAGTCATCAAATGGACAATTGTGTAGGTACTTGTTCCTTACTGTAATATTTATCACCAGGGCAGAAATGTGGTCAAAATGTTATTTTGTAGTCAGCAAGTTTTCCATTAATCAGCTTGGATGTGAAAGGTGCTACTCTCTAAACAATCTGTTAACAGATCATCCGAATTTTGACCCTTCCAATGCAGTCCTTACACAATCTGGGCAAGAAATTTGTACGTTTTAATTTGTAAGTTTTGCCAATTATGAATTGAAAAAAAAATTGTTTTTCATGTAATGCTAAGTAATAAAATTAAATAAATTCCTGCCTATTCCCGAACAGGTCGGAGTTGTTTACACACAGTTTTCTGATCAGTCTTTGAAGTTGACAAGAGAAGGGGAGGACCACTCACAGGAATTTTTTGGTGAATTTGCTGTAAGATATTTAAAGGAAGAATGAGGCAGAAAGTTATCTTAGTGGGAAAAGTGTTTCAGAAATGAAAGCAATAAATCTCTAAATTTCAACTGTCTAACCTATTTTCACTAACGTGCACTTTTGTACCTCTGGGCCCAAGCTGTAATCAGTTCCTTGTTTTTTCTTTTACTTCATTCATTATTGATGCTCTTTACTTTGGTGAAGTAGATTGAGTTGGCCTTGGAACTTTGTACTTCATTAAAAAAATTTTTTTTCCACAACAGTAAGCATTTAGCATAGAGAGAGAGTAGAAAAACAGAGAAGGAAGGAATGTTTCTATTTTTACTATCAGCAATCATCTTAATTAGGTACACCAAATAAATTAACACCTTGTGTCACTTTGTGTTAATCTTTCTAAGAGTACTCTCAGTTTTAAAAGAATTCCATGATCTTTAATAAAGAAAATTTCAAGCACTGTGGTACTTGAGTGAGAAAGACATGTGGGAGCCAGAAGGGCAATGCCACCATTGGTCAAATGGCACCACAAGGGTATTTGGTTACTGCGATCAGACCTAAGGCTGGTCACACTCCAGATTCCAGGACTGTGTTACTATTCTTAAAGAGAAAAAATATGTGGATGCTTAAAAGATTGAAGTACCAGAATACCAGTTACCTTCCCTGGATATGTTTATGTATCCTAGAGAAACTGAGCTTAAGTCTTTTCACATTGCAGTTTTCTTTTCTGTTATATGTAAGATAGATCCCAAAGGTATGCCCTGTGAATTATCCACTGTAAAATGTGTCCCACAGAGAAGTTGCAAAGCCAGAGACTTAGTGGAAAAGGAAACTAGATAATAATTTAAATATCTCAGTGAACAATTTTCTTTATTTTAAAATGGTGAAAAATATATTCTTCAGCTTTGAAATGCTTTATAGAGATAACTTAAAATAACAGAAGGCTTTGCTATACATTTTGATTTTTTTTAAAGTATTGTTGTCATAGGAAAGACTTTGTTTTCCTGAAAACAGAGAGAAACTTAATAGCCAAAAATTTTAGAAAGAATATCCAGAGTATGCATTTAATACACATTCCTGGTGGTTCTTTGTAATATTTGTACTCAAATTATTCTGTTTGTTATATAGAACTGCAGGTTTAAAATTCTAGATTTTATTTTTGGGGTGGCAGAGTGTTCTAAAGTGTATTGTGATGGTTGCAACTCTGTGAATGTAGTAAAAGCCATTTAATTATACATGGTAAATAGGCAAATTGTATGTGATATGAATTATATCCTAATAAAGCTTGTACCTCCCAAATTCTGGATTATCATTAGAAAACCTCAAAGGTAAAATGTAAGTGGTATTTAACTGCTAATATTTGCTAAATTTGTTTTTGCCATCGTATACCAATGCAATATCAAATATTCTGTGATGGATTGAAATGCTTTACCCTATTGGTAAACTGAATAAAAGTTTACTATGTTTTTATTGTTGTTTGTTTTTAAAGGCCTGATTACTGAGGCATTCAGTCAGCAGGAAAATATGAATGATTCTAAGCAGCAGTCACTGTTCTTCATCACACTTCCTGATTTACACAACCTCTGCGCTGTCAAGATAATATTGAGTAACGGAGTGGCAGACACTGAGAATAGGAGTAGACAAATGAAGATATGCAGGTAAAAAAACACAATCGTGTAACTAATACTTTCTAAACTTTTTACATCTGTAAGAGCTGTTTTAATAATATCTCCTTTAAAGCAAGATACACATTTGCTAAATCTGTTTATACAATTTTAGAATAAAGGAATTCAGTATTGTTCTGACCAAGTATATTGAATTACATTTAAGGGAGGACTTAAAGTACTTCAGATAGAATATATCACTGTTGAGTCTTTATATTTGTGGCTACTTATGTGTTATTTTAATTTAAAAATTGTATAGACATTGATGAATTAAATCAATGGATTAAGTCAAAATTTAGTCATAAGTTTTGGGAGATAGTCATTAATAACTGTTTATGAAGTACCTACTGTTTATGAAGCACTTCAGGAGATACTGTAAACGTTTTAGAATAATATAATTTTTAGATTTTCATATTGATGTAGGAGTATTTCTCCAAGAATTATCTTGAAATAGCTAACCTAAAATAGTCTTTGGAAAACACTTCTAGAAGTTGATGCCTAAAGTGTAACACTGAAGACCCACCATGTATTAGTCCCTTAAATTGTTTGAGACACTCAAAGAAGAACTCTTAGAATACATAACAGATTATATCTCTAATTGAATTTCTTAGAGAGGGGCAAACACTTATAGGATGGCTAGGAGTCAGAAGTAAAATACTCTTGGGTGTCCTCCATTTTGCTCATATTTATAAAACTTGTCTTCTGACCACTGTGTATTTTCCCATTCAAGTACATCCAGAAATCTGTACCCTTCCTGCTAAGGCATAATTTGATACCCACTGAGCATTTACTTGTGACCCTTTAGGGAAGCAAATAAGTAGAAAACTTTAAGAGAGATTTTCTGCCATTCACTCTCATATTGAAGGTGGTCTTGCCCATAGACAGGGGTGCTTTGACTCATCGTCCCAGTAACTGACAAAGAGGCTGGAACAGGACAAAGACATGGTTGTGTCAGACAAAGGCACATCTCGTACAAGCACATACTGGGGATGTCCCTGGTGATCCAGTAGCTAAGACTCTGTGCTCCCTGGGCAGGGGGCCCAGTTTGGTCCCCCGCTGGGGAACTAGATCTTGCATGCTACAACTAAGTTCACACACTACAACTAAAAGATCCTATGTGCCTCAATTAAGACCCAGCACGACCAAATACATAAACATTAAAAAATAATAATAATCCTGCTGTACCACAGTTCCAACGAAGATGAGCCTAGCATAAACACATTGACCCATCTCACGTTTTGACATAACCCCACACACACATGCACTCCTAACCTTTAAAATTTGTTTCCTTGATGATTAATAATTTTGAAAATTTTTGTATTTCTACCTCTATTCCCTTTTGTGTTTTTCCCATCTTTTCTAATAAAATTATTGATGGTCATTTGAATTGTAATGATTGTTGCTGTAAGTTTATTTGTCTTTTGCATACCAAACTAAAACCACTACCCACTTCATTTTCCTTCAAAAATTTTCCTTTTTGAAGGAAAAGAATATAGTCAATAGTTCTGACACTGAAGTAGTTGATAACTACACTGTTCCTTAGACTGTTTTCTCCAGTACTTCTGACCACCACTTAAAAAAAAAAAAAAAGGAAAATGGAAGAAATAAGAGTTAGAAGAGCTGAAGTCTTCATAGTGCTTAGACTTTTTCAAGTCTATACTTAAAATAGAAATGAAGTTTTAAAAGAGAAATTTTAGTTCACAGATGAAAAGGTTAGGAAACAGATATGCAGACAAGTTTTTATATTAATATCATATCTAAAACTATAGTTCTCTCAATTCAAATCTTGGCTGATTGCTTACAATATTCAAGGTACCATGCTAAGTGTGGAAATATTACACACTTACACATGCTAAGTGTGGAAAATTACAGACATACAGAAATCTGTAATACAATCCCTGCCTAGAAGAAGCTTAAACTTTTCATTCGAACTAGCAATTTCTAAACGTTCTGATAAAATGAAAACAGAAGATGGCCAGTCCGCTTTAAAATGAATACATTTCATCTCCACAGGCAGTTGCTGTTTTTGCACCAAGATATCCTTACATCACCTGTACCTGGAATATTTACCCAAATCTGGGTGGTGATGGCGGTTAGTATTGTAACATTTTATACAGTATCATTTATAATTATTTAGATCAATATTGATAAGCATTAATTAGGGTATTAATTATAGCTCAACCGAACACAGTTTATGAAGACTAGTTACATTGTGTTGTAGGTTGATCAAAACATTAACAGACTTTAACTTTGATATACCTCATATTTAAGATCCATTTTTGTGGCTCTGAGTTCATATTTAGTTTTCTCTGTTATTGATGTTAAAATAAAGATTATCAATGAATAAAATATGTTAACAGCATAGTTTTTAAGATAGCACAGACTTAATCCTTTTTTATATTTTATTCTTTAGAATTACATTTAATATATAAGAAGTTCCTTGTTCCAACAGATCTCCAGTTGTGTTTAAAGAACTTGGGCCAACATGTTTTTTGATTTTGGAAATTTCATTAAAATGTTTTTCTTACTTAGCAAAATTAGAACAAGAAATATATTTTCTGGTGCTGTATATAGCTCTTATTCTGAGATTTTAATTTCCCAGAAATTAATATTTATTAACAATACTAATAGTTCAAAATCTTTAGTTTTTTTATTTTTCTCTAGGTTTTAGGTTTATATCTATTTTTTATCTTCTCATTATTAATACAGTTTTTAAGAAAGACAAGATGTTAATGAACAAGTAGACAGTAATGTCTCTATATTCTTTTCTACCTGAAAAACTTAGGAAATGAGTATCCTAATCTTAGCAAGAAGAAGAAGAAGAAAGTCACCATATAAAAATATGTTTTGAACTTTCTCTTGATCTTCCACTTGTGTCCATTTTCCTTATTCATGTCTAAGAAATTATTGTTTAGTAAGAAAGGTATTAAATATTTATTACATGAAATTTACTGGCCTTTTCCTTTATATGGTTTCTGGATTCAGGTCATTTCCAGAAAGGCTTTCCTCACTTAGAAATGTACCCATAGATTTTATTGGGTTTCCCAGAAAGTTCATTTGGTTTTTTCTGTAAGACGACACTTGTAGCACTTCATTGTCTTTAACTTCATTTGAAACAGTTGTTAGACTGTATTGTGACAGCTGTCATATCAGTATGCATTTTTTTAAAAATCAAAATTGATACATTTTTGTGTAGCCATTTTAATATTGAAGATGGAAGGAAAAAGCAACACTTTCAGTAAATTATACTTTATTATATGAGAAAGGTGGGCTTCCCTGGTGGCTCATATGGTAAAGAATCTTCCTGCAATGCAGGAGATACAGGTTCAATCCCTGGGTCAGGAAGATCCCAAGGAGAAGGAAGGCAACCCACTCCAGTGTTCTTGCCTGGAGAATCCCATGGACAGAGGAGCCTGGCGGGCCACAGTTCACAGGGTCATAAAGAGATGGATGTGACTGAGCGACTAACACTATACCAGAAAGGTAAAAAGCAGCTGAAACAGCAAAAAGATCTGTGCAGTGTATGGAGAAGGTGCTATGATTGACCAAACATATCAAAAGTGGTTTATAAAGTTTCATGCTGGAGATTTTTCGCTGGACAATGCTCCATGGCCAGATAAACCAGTTGAAGTTGATAGTGATAAAATCGAGACATTAATTGAGAACAATCAACGTTATACCACGTAGGAGATAGCTGACATACTCAAAATATCCAAATCAAGCATTGAAAATCAGTTGCCCCAGCCTGGTTATGTTAATCACTTTGGTGTTTATGTTCCACATAAGCAAGAAAGACCTTGACCGTATTTCTACATGCAATCCTCTACTTAAACATAATGAAAAGCTTCTGTTTTTAAAACAAATTGTTATGAGTGATGAAAAATGGATACTGTACAATAAGGTGAGACTGAAGAGACTGTGGAACAAATGAACCACCACCAACCACAACTAAGCCTGGTCTTTATTCAAAGAAGGTGATGTTGTGTATATGGGCGGGGATTGGAAAGGAGTTCTTTATGAGCTCCTTCCAGAAAACCAAATGATTCATTCCAACAAGCTGCTCCCAATTAGACTAACTAAAAGCAGCACTTGACAAAGTGTCTGAAATTAACCAACAGAAAAGGTATAATCTTCATCAGGATAATACAAGACCGCATGTTTCTTTGCTGTCCAGGCAAAAGCTGCTACAGCTTGGCTGAGAAATTCTAATTCGTCTGCCATACACACCAGAAACTGAACTTTTAAGATTTCCTTTTGTTTACAAAATTCTCTTAATGGAAAAAAATATCAATTTCCTGGAAGACTGTAAAAGGTACCTGGAATAGTTCTTTGCTCAAAAAGATAAAAAGTTTTGGGAAGATGGAATTATGAAGTTGCCTGGAAAATGGCAGAAGGTAGCAGAACAAAATGATGAATACAAATACATTGTTCAATAAAGTTCTTGGTGAAAATGAAAATGAATAATCTTTTATTTTTGATTAAAAACCAAAGGAGCTTTTTGGTCAACACAATATTTCAGGAAGAGAATGATTATCACTTGCTTCTTTCTCTGCTGCTGCTGCTAAGTCACTTCAGTCACGTTCGACTCTCTGCGACCCCATAGACGGCAGCCCACCAGGCTCCCCCGTCCCTGGGATTCTCCAGGCAAGAACACTGGAGTGGGTTGCCATTTCCTTCTCCAAGGCAGGAAAGTGAAAAGTGAAAGTGAAGACGCTCAGTCGTGTCAGACTGTTTGCAACCCCATGGATTGCAGCCTACCAGGCTCCTCCATCCATGGGATTTTCCAGGCAAGAGTACTGGAGTGGGGTGCCATTGCCTTCTCCAATGCACGAAAGTGAAAAATGAAAGAGCATAGAAACTGTTAGGATGATGGTCCTCTGCTGTGTTCTGCTGTATAAATGTTTAAATTCTTTATGTAGTGCATTATTTAATAATATATTTAAGTCATTTTTATAAATATGGATTTTTTTTTAATAGATAACATCTTATAAAGCTGGAAAACTTAATGCCTATGTGGAAAAATACAGAGCTAAGGTAGGTTTTTAAAGGATCATAATTCCAGATGTTGTTTTATTGATTTTGTATATTCAACTTATTTTGTCAGTAAACAAAAATTGGAATATCTTTCTCATAAGTTGTTTCTATGCATGTGAAAAAACTAATATTTTCTCTCAGGAAAATTTTTTTGTGCGCATTTAATAGAAAAAGGGAGAAGAGGCTTAATTTTGTTGGGTACTTTATTGCAGGCATTTTATGTGACATAATTTCATTTGTCATCTCTATTTTCCAAGAAGTGAATACCTCATGTTTACAGATAAAGAAACTGAAACCCAGAGAGGTAAAAAAAATTGTCCACAATCATATAGCTAATAAGTAAGGGAACAAAAAAATATAGATTGTATTCCCCATGGTGATGAGTGTCTGGATCTTAGCAAAGAAAAAAAGAAATGAATACTTGAAGTAGGGCCCCTCTCGTGTCTCAATACTCAGGCTGCTGAGACTTTGCTAGAGCTCCCATCATGTCTCTGCATGGGTGTCTGAGGCACTGTATCCTTGGTTATTCTAGCAGCCTGTCCAGGTATCGCTGCTGGCCTCTGTTCCTAGATCTAGTGGAGTTTGGAATGATGAGGTTTTTGGTCATCTTCAAGATGAAATGCCTTAAGTTCTAGGAGAATGATGAGGTCTCAGTAATACCCAGAGATGCTTTGCAGTTCCCTGAGAAATACTTGAATAACCTGAAAGCTGATTTTGGTCATCATTTACCATCTGTGGGAAAGCAGGATTCTTCTCACCCGTGTTGAGCCTTCACAATTATGCTCAATTTGTCTTTATCTGGATACTTTGTATATGAGTAATAATCACGGCAGATAGTTATTGAACATCTATGATATACTGAGCACTTTGCTTGTTTCTGGAGATAAAGCTGGGGGCCTGATATATTTCTTGCCCTTGGGAATCTTAACATAGAAAAATATTTTCCTCCTTTTTGTTTATTGAGTGATAGTTCTTGGCTCGGAGAAGGCAGTGGCACCCCACTCCAGTACTCTTGCCTGGAGAATCCCATGGATGGAGGAGCCTGCTGGGCTGCAGTCCATGGGGTCGCTAAGAGTCGGACAAGACTGAGCGACTTCACTTTCACTTTCCTGCATTGGAGAAGGAAATGGCAACCCACTCCAGTGTTCTTGCCTGGAGAATCCCAGGGGCAGGGGAGCCTGGTGGGCTGCCGTCTATGGGGTCACACAGAGTCAGACACAACTGAAGCGACTTAGCAGCAGCAGCAGCAGTTCTTAGCTCTCTCACTTTTGTCTTGCTAACAAAGGCCCTTGCAGTGTTTTCCTCTGAGCTGCATTTGCAAGAATGTTTGTATAGCAAACAGCCCCAAGTGTTTGCTCATATGAATATGCTATTCCATATGCAACTGAATACTCAAGGAGGGACTCTGATGATCTCAGTTTTTTCTCTGTGCAGCTCTCTTCTTTCAATACTCTGCCCTCCAAACTCTAGCTCCCGTGGCCTCCATGGACTCTCAGTTCTGTCCATTCAACCCAGGGAGCCTGCTGCCTCTTCCAGGATTCCCCCTCCTTGCACTGCAGCCTGGAAAGCCTCTTTAATCAATATGCTGGGGTCTCATGAGTTTCCCAACTCCTAGGGGTTTGTCTTTTTTTTGTTGCTTGATGGCCTGTGTGTTGTGAAACATTGTTTCATTTAACTCACCCAGTGTTTTAGTTATTTCAAGAGGGACAATGTGTCTGGATCCCATTGGTCCTAAGTGAATATTTTGACCTTTGAAAATTGTGTGCAAGTAGAGATACTTGTTGCACTGTATCTGGTACAAACATACAAACTGCTGGTTCCATGTTCAGTTCAGTTCAGTCCAACTCTTTGCAACCCCATGAATCGCAGCATACCAGGCCTCCCTGTCCATCACCAACTCCCAGAGTTCACTGAGACTCACGTCCATCGAGTCAGTGATGCCATCCAGCCATCTCATCCTCTGTCATCCCCTTCTCCTCCTGCCCCCAATCCCTCCCAGCATCAGAGTCTTCTCCAATGAGTCAACTCTTTGCATGAGGTGGCCAAAGTACTGGAGTTCAGCTTTAGCATCATTCCTCCCAAAGAAATCCCAGGGCTGATCTCCTTCAGAATGGACTGGTTGGATCTCCTTGCAGTCCAAGGGACTCTCAAGAGTCTTCTCCAACACCACAATTCAAAAGCATCCATTCTTCGGCGCTCAGCCTTCTTCACAGTCCAACTCTCGCATCCATACATGACCACTGGAAAAACCATAGCCTTGACTAGACGAACCTTTGTTGGCAAAGTAATGTCTCTGCTTTTGAGTATGCTATTTAGGTTGGTCATAACGTTCCTTCCAAGGAGTAAGTGTCTCTTAATTTCATGGCTGCAGTCACCATCTGCAGTGATTTTGGAGCCCAGAAAAATAAAGTCTGACACTGTTTCCACTATTTCCCCATCTATTTCCCATGAAGTGATGGGACCGGATGCCATGATCTTCGTTTTCTGAATGTTGAGCTTTAAGCCAACCTTTTCACTCTCCACTTTGACTTTCATCAAGAGGCTTTTGAGTTCCTCTTCACTTTCTGCCATAAGGGTGGTGTTATCTGCATATATGAGGTTATTGATATTTCTCCGGGCAATCTTGATTCCAGCTTGTGTTTCTTCCAGTCCAGAGTTTCTCATGATGTACTTTGCATAGAAGTTAAATAAGCAGGGTGACAATATACAGCCTTGATGTACTCCTTTTCCTATTTGGAACCAGTCTGTTGTTCCATGTCCAGTTCTAACTGTTGCTTCCTGACCTGCATACAGATTTCTCAAGAGGCACATCAGATGGTCTGCTATTCCCATCTCTTTCCAAATTTTCCACAGTTGATTGTGATCCACACAGTCAAAGGCTTTGGCATAGTCAAGAAAGCAGAAATAGATGTTTTTCTGGAACTCTCTTGCTTTTTTCATGATCCAGCGGATGTTGGCAATTTGATCTCTGGTTCCTCTGCCTTTTCTAAAACCAGCTTGAACATCAGGAAGTTCACGGTTCACATATTGCTGAAGCCTGACTTGGAGAGTTTTGAGCATTACTTTACTAGCATGTGAGATGAGTGCAATTGTGTGGTAGTTTGAGCATTCTTTGGCATTGCCTTTCTTTGGGATTGGGATGAAAACTGACCTTTTCCAGTCCTGTGGCCACTGCTGAGTTTTCCAAATTTGCTGGCATATTGAGTGCAGCACTTTCACAGCATCATCTTTCAGGATTTGAAATAGCTTAACTGGAATTCCATCACCTCCACTGGCTTTGTTCGTAGCGATGCTTTCTAAGGCCCACTTGACTTCACATTCCAGGATGTCTGGTTCTAGGTCAGTGATCACACCATCGTGATTATCTGGGTCATGAAGATCTTTTTTGTACAGTTCTTCTGTGTATTCTTGCCATCTCTTAATATCTTCTGCTTTTGTTAGGTCCATACCATTTCTGTCCTTTATCGAGCCCATCTTTACATGAAATGTTCCCTTGGTATCTCTAATTTTCTTGATGAGATCTCTAGTTTTACCCATTCTGTTGTTTTCCTCTATTTCTTTGCATTGATGGCTAAAGAAGGCTTTATCTCTTCTTGCTATTCTTTGGAACTCTGCATTCAGATGCTTGTATCTTTCCTTTTCTCCTTTGCTTTTTGCTTCTCTTCTTTTCAGAGCTATTTGTAAGGCCTCCCCAGATAGCTATTTTGCTTTTTTGCATTTCTTTTCCATGGGGATGGTCTTGATCCTTTATGCTCATGTAAACATTTAACTTTTCTGATATTGGAGTAGAGTGAACAATAATGGAACATGTTACAACATAGTTCTGGCCAGCTTCCTTTGTGCAGAGCAGAGTACAAAGTAAAGTATAAGGTTCTAGCACATGAGCTCCAAAGATTTAGGCTTATTGAGGCAGGATAAACTGGTAGAATTTGGTCATTACAGTCATAGTGTCAACGTGAATATATTTTAACACTTCTTTAACTTGAGAACCAGATAGAATTAGCTGGAGTGATAGCTGTAACTTCTACCCAGGATAGCCCAGTTTTGTTGGGAGGTGATCTAAGCACACAGACATTTTCTCTTGAGTTTCTAGGATAGCATAACAATTACTGTGAACTTACCCATATTTTGTGCTTTAATATTTTTAGGTGGAGGCTCCACAACAAGTAATTCCTATAATTCTTCAAAACTGTCTTTCATATTCACTCACGGCTAGACTTGCTCCAGCCTGGAATAAAGCTGGCCATCTCTTGATACAAGGTGACTTGATCTCTTTCAATCATTAGGGCTTTCTGAACCAGATTACTTCTATTATGTTTTTCAAAAAAAAAACTTTTTATTTTGTATTAGGGCGTAGCTGATTAACAATGTTGTGGTAGTTCAAGGTGAACAGCAGAAACATTCAGCCACACTTAGATTATACATGTATCCACAGGGAATGGTTTTTAAAGCATAGCCCCAACCAAACATTCTTAAGCAAGGCCACATCAACAAAAGTGTCCTCTCCTTCCTTTGCAATTATATCCAGAGGAGGTCTCCTAGTGTTTCTATGGAAAAAAGTGGTTTTATTATAGAATACTAGATGTTTAAA
Source organism: Tragelaphus eurycerus (assembly GCA_935064755.1). Lineage (NCBI taxonomy): Eukaryota > Metazoa > Chordata > Mammalia > Artiodactyla > Bovidae > Tragelaphus > Tragelaphus eurycerus. The sequence goes on from CAKXYN010000074.1 coordinate 8,112,668, forward strand.
AAGGAACAAATATAAATTATGGCGCACTATAATAAAATGAACACAAATTATTAGTGTTACTGCAACAAAAAATCTATTCTGAATTTTGTGTTGTGATCTGTTTTATAAATATTGTATACCAAGAAAAAATATTTGCGGGAAGAATAGAGTATTTCTGTCTTTTTAATATGAGATATTTTTGAGTGTTATATTTTTTCTCTGAACTGTCATCATATATTCATTTGTATAAAACTGCATTGTAAAGCATTTTCTGCAGCTTTGATAACTTTGCATAAGGAAGTTATATTAAACATGATTTATGAGTTTTAATAATATGGTATATCCTATGAATTTTTTTAAGGAAGAGAATTTCTTTCTCAGATGGGAAAGCAAAGTGCTGTTGGTAAGTAAAAATATAAAAGTTAATAGATAAAACATTAATAAAATGGATGTTTAAAAAGTGTTATAAAAAAAATAATAAAAAGTGTTATAGATTGTTGGGTTGTTAAAATCTTGATGATTAGCTTGTATCAAAAGTTAATCAGATACTGTTAAATCACACTTTCACTCAGGAAATCACTTCTGATTCAAAAATATATATTCTGAGACCTCAGCTCTTTTCAGTTACTTGCAGGAGGAAGATGTCTTAGGTGCGGCGCAAAATCCGAATGCGCCTGGCCTCCAACTGTGTTGACTGCGGGAATAATAAGAGCAGCCACATGTGGCCTGTCCCTGGCCTGCAGGCCTAATTTAGCAATCCCTTCGGTAAAGAAGTTTAAAAATATATATATATATATATATATATTCTTCATGAGAAAAAAATTCACTTTTCTTAATTGAAATAAAAGCTGCATTTTAAATTTCAGTAGTTAAAGAAAATTATAACTAAAAAAGAGTTTAATTTTGCAGGTATTTATAATATATAGTCTCTAGAACCATATTGGAGAAGGCAATGGCAAGCCACTCCAGTACTCTTGCCTGGAAAATCCCATGGATGGAGGAGCCTGGTGGGCTGCAGTCCATGGGGTCACTACCAGTCTGTCGCGACTGAGCGACTTCACTTTCACTTTTCACTTTCACACAATGGAGAAGGAAATGGCAACCCACTCCAGTGTTTTTGCCTCGAGAATACCAGGGACGGGGAAGCCTGGTGGGCTACCATCTGTGGGGTCACACAGAGTCAGATATGACTGAAGCAACTTAGCAGCAGCCGCAGCAGAACCATATTATAAGAATTCTTTAGTACTGTTGTAAGTAAAAGCTTTGATTTTTTTTTTTTTTATGACTACATGATTCTTGTTTTTTAAAAAAGATTAAAACTCAACATTCAGAAAACTAAGATCATGGCATCTGGTCCCATCACTTCATGGGAAATAGATGGGGAAACAGTGAAAACAGCATCGACTTTAATTTTGGGGGCTCCAAAATCACTGCAGATGGTGATTGCAGCCATGAAATTAAAAGACGCTTACTCCTTGGAAGGAAAGTTATGACCAACCTAGATAGCATACTCAAAAGCAGAGACATTACTTTGCCAACAAAGGTCCGTCTTAGTCAAGGCTATGGTTTTTCCAGTAGTCATGTATGGATGTGAGAGTTGGACTGTGAAGAAAGCTGAGCGCCGAAGAATGGATGCTTTTGAACTGTGGTGTTGGAGAAGACTCTTGAGAGTCCCTTGGACTGCAGGGAGATCCAACCAGTCCATTCTAAAGGAGATCAGTCCTGGGTGTTCTTTGGAAGGAATGATGCTAAAGCTGAAACTCCAGTACTTTGGCCACCTCATGTGAAGAGTTGACTCATTGGAAAAGACTCTGATGCTGGGAGAGATTGGGTGCAGGAGGAGAAGGGGACGACAGAGGATGAGATGGCTGGATGGCATCACCGACTCAATGTACACGAGTTTGAGTGAACTCTGGGAGTTGGTAATAGACAGGGAGGCCTGGCATACTGCAATTCATGGGGTCGCAAAGAGTCGGACACAACTGAGCGACTGAACTGAACTGAAAGAGACGCAGATTGGTCTAATCTAACTCTTTCATTGACGTGCGTGGCTCTATTGCAGGTAGACACATTCCTATCAGTAGTCCAGAAATGGCAGATAGAGGGAAATCCTGAACCAAATAGACATTGTCAATCATGGTGGTTTATACCAGCATTTGACCATAGCCTTAAATCTACATGTAATCCACAGACTGTTCCATCTGAGTTGACTTTAAAGCTGAAGCCTGTTTGCCCCTCTTGCTCTGGGTTTGTGTGTAAGTTGGGCAGTGGCATTCGCTGTGCTTCAGCTCTGGATGAATGAGTTCTTTACCTGTCCCCAAACACTATCAGGAGCCTAAGCTGTCACAGAGTAAAGAGAACAGTTTAGGACAGCAAAACGCCTCACTCATGTTAGAACTTTTCTTTTAGTTTTATTGAATGTAATATTCTATAGCAAAACTTATAAGCTGTAGATATATAGCTCATTGGATTTTCACAAACTAATAATATCCTTATAACCAGTTCTCAGATCAAGAAATGAACATTACCAGTACACTAGAAGCCCCCACATGTTTTTTTTTTAATTAAATTTTATTTTGCTTAACTTTACAATATTGTATTGCTTTTGCCATACATCAAGATGGATCCGCCACAAGTATACATGTGTTCCCCATCCTGAACCCTCCTCCCTCCTCCCTCCCCATACCATGCCCCTGGGTCATCCCAGTGCACCAGCCCCAGGCATCCGTTATCAGGCATCGTACCTGGACTGGCGACTCGTTTCAGATATGATATTATACATATTTCAATGTTTCCCTGCATGTTTTATTTCAGGTAGCACTATCTGACTTAGATGTTGTTGTGAAGTCACTAAATCAGGTCTGATTCTTTGCAACCCCGTGGACTGCAGCACACCAGCCTTCCCTGTCCTTCACTATCTCCTGGAGTTTGCTCAGATTCATGTCCATTAGTCGATGATGCTATCTAACCATCTCATGCTCTGCAGCCCTCTTCTCCTTTTGCCTTCAATATTTTAATTATGAGAAAGCAAGATAGATGCCTTGGGGCTCTGAAAGATTTGAAATATATCTGCCAGTATATTTGAGGACATTTGTTAGTAAGTCAAAAACATGGGATGGTACCTATTCTAATTTAAGAAGAGTCTTCATTTTTCACATATAATAAATGTCAGGCTTCTAAGAGGTGTCTGCTGAGTTTTCCTCTCAATTGTGGGATGTCTCATTTTTCTCATTGTAACCGTGCCCTACACATTATACCCACATATGTACTGTTCTGTGTGTTTGTCTTCTTTTAGATGTCTCATCTGTAGACCATCAAATAATATATTCGCCATATAAGATGATTATTTGAATTTTATCATGTGTGAAAAAAATCAATTCTTAACTGAATTTCTAGCTTGAATAAATTGAGTTGATTTCTTATGTTACTAAAATACTTAATTTGTTAGGTTGGAATAATAATTCCAGAAAGTTCATGGTTAATAATTTTATTTTCAGTGTTAGATATCAATGTAACATCAACTCAAGTTTGTCTAAGCATAGAAGCTCACACAATCAGACTGCCACCACCTCAGGTACCACATATTTTCATTTCTTAATATATAATTAATGTATTTTTATTACTATATAGTTAATATATTTACTATCATTACTGATATGCGAGGTTTTAATTTTTAATATGAATGATGATAAATTTTTTATTATCAAAATCCATATTATTAAATACTTGACATACTGATATTGTCTTAAATCTGTTTACCAAAGAAAACATCATTCTGTCAGTTTAACACAGATCTACTTATGTTACTCCTTTGCTCAAATCTTTTTAGGTAGCATTCAAGACTCCACAATACTGCCTTGCCCCAGCACCTGGGTTCTCTTTGCCTTTTCTTTCATCTCCAAATGTTAAAAGTGCTATTTCAGCTCATACTAAATATATTAATAATAAACCCACATTGGCATTATTATAGTTTTTTTCATCTTTTTTTTTTTTTTTTTTACACCTAACACTTTTTGCCTTCTTAGTAGAAGGATATATCTTCTATTTTGCTATTCTCATAGCACCCAGTATAGAAATTTTCACATTAATGGTAACTCAGTGAATGTTATTTTTCTTCTTCTGTGACAGTGGTTCTCAACAGAGATGGGTGGAGGGTGAAATGAGTGATCTGTTCCCTGTGAGACGTCTGTAATGTCTGCAGAAAACTTGACTATCACTAGGTGGGAGGGTGTGTTGCTACTGGCGTTAAGTGGATAGAGGCCAAGATGCCGCTGAATCTTCTAGAGCACACTGGAGCACCTCCACTCCCATCCCCACCAAGGGTTTTCCAGCCCAAATGATCAACAGTGGCCACACTAAGAAAGCCCAGGCACAGGACAGAAGACTCTTCTTTGCTTAGAGTTTCCCTTGATGTGCTATACACTCTGCTTGTTCTTCAGGGACCAGCTCAAACGCTGCTCCATTCATCTCTCTATAATTTTTTGATTAGTTGTTATGTTAAGGCAACAGACAAATCAAAAGTGAATAGGATCTCTGTTCTGGCCCTTAAGAGTTATGTAAGCCAGTAGGAAAGCTGACCTGAATATACATAGTTGGAGTTGCTGCTGAGTCCATGCTCTTACTGCTCGCTGCATGGCAGGCCAGTAGATTGGAGCACGAGGTGTTTGGGCAGAGACCTGTCAGCAGATGGAGAGCATGGTGGACTAGTGTTCCAAAGAACCGTCTTACCAAGTTCCAGCTCAGGTTGCTTTTATACTAAAGAGGGAGCGGGTGTGGCTAGTTGTTACAAACTCCTTGGTGCCCGAATCCTTTGTTCTTGCAGCTGTTGTCCATGTCCGTCAAGTCACGATCTTCCTATAAACCTCCAGCAAGACAGTTTCTACAACTTTCTATCTCTATCTGAATGAAAAGTGTTACACCTTTCAAGGTCAGGCCTGGGAGACAGGGCTTGAGAATGGGCTATCATATTTCAGGTTGATTCTTCTCTGTCACAGAGACAGTGGCATAATGTGAATATCTTGTACTGACAAGGAACCTCCCTAAAGCTCCAAACCCACTGTGATCCTCCACCCACTAAAACCTCCACACTATCCGTCACCACATATATTTCTAGTATCTCCATTAATCTCAGAAACTCAATGGAAATTCAGAGCACAATTAGTCATTGAATGTGGAGGGAAAGGGTCTAGATCTAGGCCTGTAAGGTTTGTATTGGCAAAATGCAGATAAATCAGTGTGGGCCAGTGCTTTAAGCCAGAGCCTTGTTACAATGCTGATGGCTTGTCCAGGAACTGGAAAATTGGCTGGGTCAACGGAGTTCATTGAGAAGCAGCAGGCAGTAGAGTTAGAACGTTGTTTCCCCGAAGATGAATGAATAAGAGCGAGAGATGTGAAACGTTCTCTATGAACACAGTGTCCTCCACCCTTTAATATTTTATTTTGCACCTCACTTGAGGTCTCTCCAACCTCTGCCTTGCTATAAGAAAATGGCCCAAACTACCCAGAGTGAGGGAACTCTAAGTAGCGAGTAGTTGCCAGACAGGGCACCTGAGGACACAGGAAACAGCACTAGATCTTGGAGAAGAGACATGAAAAGAGCATGTAGGGGCTGCTTCTGCCCTCTTGCCTCCAGAAGACCAGAGGAAGGTATAACTTCGTAACACATCCTCGTCCTCCACTTAAAAAAATGTGTTTAAAATTTAATTAAGAAGCTATTCTGACAGAATGTAAATATCTTCCTTTGGACAGAGATTCAACTCCCACTTAACATAATTAAAGAAACTGAAAGCCAATTCAAATAAGTACAAAATAGGAGTTTGGCTTTGGACAATAAGAGGGAAAGTATGAAATACTTGATAAACTGTGTAGAGGAGAAACGGGCACGCTGAAACACTGATTACCTTGTGTAAAGTGATCATACGTGATTCAATGTAATAGGCTTTGAAACTGTTTCTTAACTGACCGTGTATGTGTGATAAATCTTTATTTCTTTTTTTAATGAAATCTGTGTTTTTAAATGTTTCCTTTTGTTTGCCAAATTCTTTGGAGGACTTACTTATGCATTAAATTCTTATTTCTATCAAAAGCTAAGAGAATTTGGTATTTCTCAGAGTATTATAAAGAGTTTTGAGACTAACCAGAATGCTGTTATTGAGGAACAGTCCATTTTAAGCAACTGGTGTTACGTTTTGCCAAGGTGAGATTTCAGTTTGTCATATCTGGGGTGGGTTTGGGATATAGTAGTTTTCTCTTATTTTGCTTCAACATTGATATGTGCAAAGTATAAACCATTTTTGTGAATTTTGGAAACTGAATTATAACTCTAAAAAGATATTGAAACAATATTGTCATACTTGCAGAAGCCATCAAGTTACTAAAATAATTTTATTACACATTTGTATCTTTATTAGACCTCATTTTAAAACAGTAAAATTTCTAGATATACAACTATATATAACATCAATAGAACCTTATGAACATGTACATATAGTTAATGATTCATTATCATTTGATCTGAGCTAAGTTATAAGTTTAAACTATTTTCAAGGGAAAAAATGACTTGTTGTTAATATAAATATGACTATTAGCATGAAATTTTAACCAGATTAGAACTTTAAGTAGTGGCATCTGCATTATGACTTGGTCACTGAAGCAGAGAAGAGGTAGATAGGGAACATAGATTTGCTTCGGATTCATTCAACTCTTAACAAACTTTTCCCTAAAGTCTAAAATTACCAGGCATACGTCTTTGTGGCAACACTGTATTTATTAGTCATTGTTTTGTGTTTGTAACTGGCATATTGTTTGCATCAGTTCAACTTTGTTTTTCCTAACATTTCTTTGTTAAGAATTTAATACAATGTCAATTTAGAACTGGGAGCAAATGAGTAGCTTATTACTTATATGTTGATAGTTGCTAAAATTTTTGAATGCTTTCCAAATCACATAGTTGCCTTAAACCAACCCAGGGATCGAGACCAGTTCTCTTAGATCTCTTGGCAGGTGGTTTCTTTACACTAGTGCCACCTGGGAAGCTCCCTGTCTAAGCACTGGCTCATAATATTTTACCAACTGTATTTTTTGTAGTATGAAAATGGGACGAATGATAGGTATTCTTCACACCATACCCCCTGACTGTCCTTTTCACTCATATGAAGATTTCCAGATGCACTGGGATGGTCTGGTAAGGAATAGAAATATATATTACATTCAGTTCAGTTCAGTCGCTCAGTCGTGTCCAACTCTTTGCGAGTCCATGAATCGCAGCACGCAGTAGCTATTTAATTTTGCTTCTTGTAATTTAACCTTAAGTTTAGCTTTCACTCAAGAGAATTTCAACTTTGTTCTTAATTTTTAGTATGGCTATAAGCTTCCAGAAGACCTTGGAACTATTAAAATATACTGCTGCATCTACTTCAAAATGATAGGAGAAACGCTCTTCACATATCCTTTACAGATGCTCTCTGCCCTCCCTAGGATCCAGGCATGACTCCCAGTAGAAAGGAACAAAGACGTTGTATAGGGTTCTCCTTAGCCAAGGGCTCCCTGCGGTGGCATATTGGACACTATTGAAAGGGTGGAATTGAAAGAATGTCACTTAATGAAAATTTCTTTTTTGGAGAATAATTTCACAGGCAAAGTTTAAAGGATTTAAATTGCACTTAATGCGCCTCATTGATTTGAGAAAATATTTTTCTTGGTGTTATTTTTAAAAATCTACACACAGAGCGCAAGTGCTCAGGTGAAACTCTCCCATCTTAATTAATACTGGTTTCATCATTTTTGTTTCTTTGTATTCTGACCAGCTGGTCCCTAAAAGGAAGAGAGAGGAGCCTAGTGTTCTCTTTCTGTATTCTATGTTTCCTAACCCAAATCTTAATATAAAGTTGAAGTTAACAGCTATCAATTATTCCCCTTCTTTAGATGCCAAGACATTATTCCAAGTCTTCAGAATGTTTTATATCAGAAAAAGTTAACTGCTTTGCTCAAAGAACCACGTTCGGAGCTTGAATGCAATTCATATGATATTTCTCTGTGCTGAATGTTTACTGTTCTTGGAGATGCAACCTGTTTATTGTTTACTGTGAATATTTACGTTTATAATCTATGAAGATCATGTCTTTTTTATAAATCTTTTTTTGGATAGCTTAGTTTGCCAGTCTGTGGTGAGAGCCATATAGTAATAAGGGTACTACTGTGAGTTGTTTTTATTGTGAAAGTTAAAATTTCAAGTAGTTAGGATTTAGTTATTTGTACCTTTTTAGCAGTTACAATTTTCAGACCTTTTTACATCAGTCAAAAAAATGCTGTCTCCTATCTGCAAAAAAAGTCCCATTGTTCTTTAACAATGCTCAGGTACCCTCTCAGTTGTATCAGAAGTCAACCCATACAGTTCTTTCCAAGGGTAGATATGGAAGGTGTGTTGAAAAGTTTTCTTTCAGATTTAAAATCTAAACTGCCCCATATATGTGGATTTCCCATAAAGATGACAACTAAACCGTGCTACTACACACAAGAACTGACCACACTGCATTTGCGGGTGAGTAGTGTTTCATGTCCCACCAAGTTCTCTAAGACATGCTCTGCACGTGTATTACTCGGATCTTGGCCATCAGTGACGGACAGCCTAACCCACTGTGCTAGGTCCTTGCCCTCAGTTTGCTGTTTCCCTGCTGCTATTTGTTTTTGTTGTACTGTCGTTCCTATTATTATTGTATTTACCTTGGTATTATGGTAATTGTTGGTCTATTTCTTCTAATTAATGTAGCGTGACTTCCTAGAAGGCAGAGAACATATCCTAAGTTCCTGGGACTTAATATATGTTCACTACATGTTTTTTCAGAAATCAAAGAATAAATGATAAATGATAATTACAGGATAATTTGCAAACGTCTGCCTCATACAAATCCAAGTTTTCTTTGAAGTTCTGTCATTTTGAGTCCAATTGATTGAGAAAGCCTTTGAATAATTGATAGAAATTGAATTAACTTGAGAACATTTTTATTGTAAGATGATATGCTAAGTGAAATCTTATTTATTAAAAAAATAATCAGCAGTTTAAGCAGTACTGATGAAGAAAGTAAGATGGCCTGTCTTCACTCAATAGGATACAATTTCTTTGTCAAAAGGCAAAATCAAAAGGGAAGCTTTGGAAGAACAAATGGAAATTTAAATTTTTCAACAAGAATCTTTCTTTTAAATGACATAATATGTTTTCATCAGAAGGAAAGACAAAGGTTTGAATAATTTGAGCAGTTTGAAATATAATATGGATTACTGGAATATTGCTGAGTCTCCTTTCTTGACTTACTAGCACCTTGTTTTATTGCAGCCTCCACTGCTCAAATGACTTAGGCCTTCATGCATGCTGACTTGCTATGGCTCCAACAGTATGCCTCATGACATTTTTCGCTTTATGTTTTCAAGCCAGATCACATCATCTGTCACTAGCCAGCATGGGGGTCTGGTGTCCTTGGGTTAAGGGTCAACACCTCATATAAATGCTATAGTAACATGACAGGCAAGATATCAGGTACTATAGGCAAGGCCATTAAGCTGGAAGGGAGTGTGGGTGCATGAGTATCAATTGACTTCTTTTTGAACTTTATGAATCTTAAAATTTTGGCCAGACATAACATTTTAAAGAGTTTAGTTGTTGGCCAGGTCTAAATCTGAGGAATTTAGAAGACGTGTCATTACATCATGCACTTTTATCAAATATGTTTATATATTTATTGACTACCTAATATTTCCAGCCCATGTCTCTTTTGGAAATGGTGAATGCAGACAATGTATTTGTGAAAATTTGATTCTTAAATGTGAAATAACACTTAAATGGAATTTCTGATCTTTATATTGCCTCTGACAATTGGAACATTGACAATAAGAATTTCTCCTACTCAGTTTTATTGAGCGCCTTCTGTATGCCTTCTCATTTAATTACCAAAATAGACTCTTGGGGTAAAAAATTGTTTTCTCAATTTTGCAGAAAGGGAAACTGAAGCTCACAGCATTCAAGTAATTCAACCAAAGCCACACAGTTAAATACATTGCAAAATTAAAACTGAAACCTGAAGAATCAGATTCATAGTTCTAAAACTGGAAAGTTTAGATTTGTAGTTAAGAGCTCAGGCTCTGGAGATAGGCTACCTGGGTTTGAACCCCTTATTACTTATATAATCTTGAAAGTGAAAGTTGCTCGGTCGTGTCCAACTCTTTGCGACCCCATGACCTATACAGTCCATGGAATTCTCTAGGCCAAAATACTTGAGTGGGTAGCCTTTCCCTTCTCCAAAGGATCCTCCCAGCCCAGGGGTCGAATCCAGGTCTCCCGCATTGCAGGTGGATTCTTTATCAGCTGAGCCACAAGAGAAGCCCATGTATAATCTTGGACAAGTTATTTGATCTCTCTGTGCCTCTGTTCCTCCAGCTGTAAAATGGGGCACCATAGTAGTGGTAATGCTAGTGCTCATCACAAACTGGGCTCTCCAGGAAGCCTGCTCTGAGACAGAGTCCAGTGTGTGTGATGATTGTTGAGAACTACCCTTGGAATCAACACCTGTGGAAGGCAGGGAAGGAAGACTGGGTGAAGGGAGAAGTCAAAACCAAAGCAGATACTAAAATGGCCAATCACAGTGGTTTTGCATTGGCCAAAATAGCAGGCCTTTATACCCGCTTCCAATCTGTTGCTAGATTTGGGCCACCTCGAGACAGGCAAATTCTAGGGTGAGATGGGCGTCCGTAACCGAGGCCGTCTCTGCAGGGGCTGACTGCCAAAGGAGGCTCGCTGGTAGCACCCAGCAGCGGGGATCCCCCTTCTGGAAGGAGCTCTGTGCAGCACATCACCGTTTCCTTCCCAGCACCAGACTACACAGGGTTTTAGATTAGATAATCCTCCTTGAAACAGTTGCTTGTATTTAAGCCTTCAGTAAATGTTAGTTTATGTTATTGCTACCACCTTGTTAGCTCTAAGAGTCATGCAGTACTGAAAAAGAATAAATTTAAAAAATGAAAAATCAATGGATCAAACTGCTTGAAAAAACTCAACTGACTTAAAAAAGGGTTTCATAAATTAGCAGGAGTACCTAGCCCAATTAGCTTTAAAAAAAAAATTATGAGAATTCTCCCAGATACATAAAAGTAATTACTATAGTATAATTCTTGTATACCTACCATCTGGTTACTCCTTGGCATATTTTTGGAGCGTGGGATAAACTGTAATATTTTACAACAAATCCAGGATATACTATTATTTATAGAGATTTTAGCATTAATATATGTCTTTTTCTGATAAGAGCTTTTTAAAAAAATTATTTAACAGTAATTCCCGTGTGTGTACTTAGTTGCTCAGTCATGTCCGACTCTTTGCAATCCCATGGACTCCTCTGTCATGGGATTCTCCAGGCAAGAATACTGGAGTGGGTAGCCATTCCTTTCTCCAGGGGATCTTCCCCACCCAGGGATTGAAGCCAGGTCTCCTGCATTGCAGGCAGATTTATTACCATCTGAGCCTAGTTCATACTCTAATTCCCTATTTATCTCAAAGATTTATTTTAGAGGTTTTGTTTTAAGTCAGAATCCAGGCAAGGTCCACTTAATTTGGTTGTTATATCTTTTAGATCTCTTTTATTATATAACATTCCAAACTCCTTTCCCTTTTATTTATGCCACTTATTTGCTGGGGAAAATGGATCATTTACCCTGGAAAATGTTCCATATTTTGCATTTGAATGATGCTTTCCTTGTTGTCATGTCTTTTAAACTTAACACTTTCTTCCAAGACCCATATTTCCTACAAACCTCTAGCTAAATCTGAGCTTAACTGAATCCTGGTTCAACTTTAATTAAAGAAACACTCAGGTGGTGCAAGGCCCAGAACCAAATTTTAATAGATAAAGCACATTTGATCCATCATTTTGGTTAGTCTTCAAGCTTTATTTAAAGATTTCCTTAATTCTAGGCCTCTATTAGCTGTCTAGTTAAATATAGATTAAAGCTTTTGGTTTCCATCTGTAATTTTACATTAATGTACAAAGATATATAAATTGTATACAGTTCTAGAAGTTAAAAGTCACCTAAGCCACAGTGACACCTGGCAGAATAGTGGTCATAATGTGGTAAAATTATGTTTTCTCTTAGGTTATTATTTCACAAAACTTTGGTTTTTTGACAATTTATGTATTTTAAGTTCTGTGAATTATTTATGATTTCATATGCTGTTTACATAAGCCCTTTTTGTAGCCTTTAAATTTTTTTTTAATATAAACTAGAGGTTTCCCCCTTTGAGCTGTTTACTATATTTTAGAAATTGAAAGAATGCATAAATAATTTATTGAAGGGCTAGGGGGCAAAAAAAAAAGCCCTTGGAAATTATTTGCATCAGAGGTATATATTCCTGGAAAATATTCAGGTATATTTAGGTATATTCCTGAAGACAAAACTGGACGTGAATGTAAATGTTTCAGATACATATTCTAGATGAGTTTTATATCAGAATACAAGTAACCTATTCTTATATAAATCTGCTTAGATAGAGTTTTCCTTTTTGTATCTCAAGTAGTATGTATGCTGTTTAACAGTCATTACAGTTTATAAAAACCAAGAGTCTAAAAGTGTTCTTGGATTTTCTGTAATTGATTTCAACTTAATTCTTGAACCATATTTTCGTCAAACAAAATATTCACTCCAGGCAGTTGAAGATGATTTAGCCACTTTTGACAGAGCATCTTTTTGAGATAGTTTTATGCAGACTTAGAAAGCATTCTCCCTGTGGTAGCATCGGTGTACAGAGGGAAGCCCTGTAGGGTGAGGTTGGTGGTGTGTGGTGAAGTGCATGTGGTGTGTTTACCTAATATGGTCCACACCTGGAAAGTACTGTCCTAAGCTCTGTTTCCAGACATCTGCAAAGCTGGTGAATGGACACTTGGACTTCTGCTAACTCTGCCACCAAAATTCCAAAGTCATTCATAAGTAAACCTTTCAACAGAAACTACAGAAGTATGACTTTACCTCACTTCTTTCTTCCAAATATTGTATGAGTGCATCTGATTGGTTGATCTTAAGTCACATCCTGAACCCTAGATGCAAAGGAGAAAATATTCATTTTAGATTTCTAGGCTCTAGAATGGAGAAGGCAATGGCACCCCACTCCAGTACTCTTGGCCTGGAAAATCCCATGGGCGGAGGAGCCTGGAGGGCTGCAGTCCATGGGGTCGCTGAGGGTCGGACACGACTGAGCGACTTAACTTTCACTTTTCACTTTCATGCATTGGAGAAGGAAATGGCAACCCACCCCAGTGTTCTTGCCTGGAGAATCCCAGGGACGGGGGGAGCCTGCAGGGCTGCTGTCTATGGGGTCGCACAGAGTCGGACACGACTGAAGTGACTTAGCAGCAGCAGCAGGCTCTAGAAGGAGTGCTAAGAGAAGGAAACGGAGTTATTGTTTAAAGCCTCCAAAGTTCCTGTTTGGCATAAAGTTTTATATATAGTAGTGATGATTACATAGCAGAAGTACAGTGGGGGGTATACTTCATGCCACTGAATTGTGTGCTTAAAAATGGTTAACATGGTATATTTGATGTTTTATATATATATATTTTTTTACCACAATTTGTTTAAGAAGACTATGAACACTTGTTTCTCCTTGATATATCTGACAAGTCAGTTTGACAAATATTTCCAAAACGCTTCCAGGTACCACGCACTCTAGTAGGCAATGAGAAGACAAAATGATTAAGACAGTCACTGCCCTATAGTCAATATCGTACTTACTCTGAAAGGCCCAGTGTAAATGCCTCTTCCATTACTTTAATTTCTTTGAATAAAGTGTTTGTTAGTAACTGTGTGGAGGATTTAAGAATGTGAAGGATGTAAGAAGAAACGCATGGTTTCCCTACCCTCAAAGAGTCTACTATTTACTCAGGGAGAGTGAACATGCACACTAACAGGCAAGAGCGCTACGCGGTCCTCTTTTGTGTGTGTGTGTGTGTGTGTGTGTGTGTGTGTGTGACAAATACTGATAAATGATCTTTGGGAAGCTGAAAGGGAAAAAAATGGAGAGAAGAGAGACATTCTGAGGGAGAAGGACGCATGAGCACGTTTGAAACACAAAGGTAGTAGCTAAGTGTATAGTTTTTACAGTTTAGAGCACAACTTCATCTTAAAACATTATCTTGAGTGGATAGTATCGAAAGTAGGATACAAATCCTAAGAAACACACACATGTCCTCAATAAGGCCCATTTGCTTTTTGTTTTTCTTTAGCTGTTCTATACATTGTAGTGTTACTTTTTATTCTTATCTTGAGGATATTTTATAAATTATTTATTTTCCTTTAAGGACAGTTTTACATTTTCTAATGTTTATCCTTTCAGGAAAACAAAGTCAAGCCGCCCAATCTAACTGCTCAAGCCAAGTCCTCTCCAGCTCACGCCCCTTCCACAAGAGCCCCCCGGGCCCCGAGCTTCCCGCCATGCTCAGCAGCTGCGGGCCACAAGGGGGCGCGCTCTGTCAGCCCGCCGAAGCCCTCGGGGTCCTCGGCTCTGCGCCTCCAGCCAGAGTCTGTTCTGAGCAACAAGAAACCGCTGTCTGACCAGGCCGCACAAGTACTGGAAGTACCCAAGCCCACCAGAGGAAATACTCAAGTTCAAGACACAAACTTTAGCTCCCAACATAATATTGCCCCTAGATTCATACCAGTTTTCAAAAGTCGACCGTTACAGATGACCAAAAGTATCCTAGCACCTGAGAACCTGAGAAGAAAACAACGTGTTGATACAGAATCTAAGTTGTTTTCACTGAAATCTAGTGAGATCCAGGAGGATAAACCGAATTTAGATCCAACTACTAAAAAAAGACCTAATCATAGCATTCAGATGAAGGCTAAAAATCTGAATCTCAAGACTTGTAGATCTCTGCAAGAAAAAAACACTGAATCCTATGGAAATATGACAAAAAATCCCCTTTCTAGTGGAAAATCATTGATCATGAGTTTAAGTGAAAGTAAACAACTGTCTAATAGTTCAGTATTTCAGATGCCAACTAGCAATTTAGGTGTAATAAAAAGTGCTGTTGGTTCCCAAGTGAATGGAAAAGAGAATTTGACAAGCAAATATATAACACAAATTTTAGGGGAAAGCCATGAGTCACTAAAAGTGAAAAGACAACCACATATTTTTGAGTCAGACACAGATCCAGAAGATTCCCAACCTCTACAGCCGCAATCAGTTAACCGAACTAAAGAAGCTGATGTAACTGACTACCAATTAACAGTAAGCAGAACAGCCCCCAAGTCTAAAAAGAAGTTATGTCAGGACTCTCCAAAAACGTCAAAGAAGCCTCACTCCAATACTGTCCTTTGTGGACAATCCCGTGCTAGGAAACAGGTAAAAAACCAAAACACAGTTTTAATCTATGGCCACTCGTCATGTGATACACTTTTAAACCCCCTAAATAAAGATTTAAATGATTTGCCAAAGATCTCCTAGAAACACACTGAGAATCAGAGTATCTAACACACCTGCAAGTATATACAATTACTTTATAATAAAATGTGATTCTTCAATCTGGTTACAGATACATCACTTGGACAAATCAAAACCCAAGAAGTCTCTCATTCCTAAACCTTAGGACATGGATGTGAAAGAAGGAAATATCCACCAGGTAACTTCGGTGATATCTTCTGAGTCGTTTTTTATGACATTACCCAAATTGGAATCATCAAGATTAGGGGTCCCCAATCTTATGTACCAAAGGAGCTACCTTTAATTCCTTGAAGCCTTAAAATCTAGGAAATAGTAATTGGTGGGGACAGTACAGCCCTTGACGAAGGACTGTGCGCAGCAGCTGTGGTGTGTTGTAAGAGGGCCCTAAAGAGGGGAGAGGTAGAGGGGTCCCATGGCTGGCTCCCACCCACTGTGGAGTCTCAGCAAACTAAGAGGAGGGTGCTGCAGCAACAGACTGCCTAAAGATGTAGGATTTCACAGCCGCTAGAGTACCTACCTTTTGGACTCTCACCCAAGATAACTAACTTCAAATGATGTTTCCAAAGGTAATCATTAAGTTCAAGTTTACTCCAAAGAATTTTACAGTGCTGGCTAGAGTTAAATGTGAGATTTAGCTGAAAATGCTGAGTCCACAGCTCTGAAATCACAAAACCATGCATCTGTAAAAAGCATTTTATTTTGTCCTGCCATCTGGTTAATCTAAGAACAAACATATTACTAAAATATACACAAATATTTTTCTGCATAGAACTGCTGGAATATTTTCAATTCAAACTTATTATGAACAAACTAGAAAGCATTTTCTTATTTTCTCTTCCAAATGCTATTTCTCTCCATAATTAAGAGAATTTTAGCCTGATTTGAATTAACCAAAAGATAATTAAGTCTATTTTCATTTATTTTATAATTTTATGTTTCATGTAGTTTTTGGTGTCTTTCTTTAAACAACCAGTAGGTGGTTGAGGAAAAATTTTTATTTCCATTGTTTAAGATAATGAAATCTACTCTAGGTTTCATATTGTTTTAGAAGTATAGCACTTTGCCACTTTGAATTTTGTTGTTGTTTAATCTCTAAGTCCTATCCAACTCTTGCGACTCCATGGTCTATAGCCCTCCATGCTCTGTCCATGGGATTTCCCAGACAGGAATACAGGAGTAGGTTGGCATTTCTTTCTCAAGGGGATCTTCCCAACCCAGAGATCAAACCCATGTCTCTCGAGTTTCCTACATTGGCAGGCAGGTTCCTTATCACTAGAGTCATCTGGAAAGCCCTCTTTGAATTACATAAGACCTAACACAATTTTTAACAGTTAAATAATCATTCCATCAGCTAGGAAGAATAACATGATGAGAAAAATCATAGGATATTATTATAGAAAACAATATCCCCCAAATATAAAATTAATATATATGCCTATAAATTTTTTAAATAATACAAAACGGGTTCAAGAAAAGGTAAAAAATAAAAATAAAAAACCACCTGCAATTCCTCTTTGCAGAGATAACCACTCTGAAAATGGATGGACATGCACACACTCCTATGAACATGGAATCAGGCTCCATATGCTGCTGTGGAAACTCTTTTTTCACTCAACAGGCTTTTACGTCATTGGATAGGATTCCATTGCATGTGGATATACTATATTTGACTGTTCCTAATGATTGAAGTTTAAAGTGTTCCCAACCTTTCACTATAACAACAAGCGTTACATAAGTAGTCTAGTACAGATCTTTGCAAAATGTTCAGTTGTACAGTAATTTTTTTATTATTGAAACTTGCTTGGATTCATTATTTTTACTGTTAAAATTTTCAACCACAGAACATACACATAATAGTAGTACCTATCACCCTACTTCAAGAATTATTGATATTTTGCCACTCTGTTTCATCTATTTCTCACTGATACACTTTCTTACTATACTAATTTAAAGCAAATTCAGCACATCATTTGGTTTTACCCTAAATGTTTTCTCTTAGATAAAGCATAGAATTTTTTAAAGAAAAAGAATGTGTTTAAATACATTACATTTTGAAGGTCTACCATATCTTTGTTGAGTTGCTAAATTTCATTTTAGTTTAATAGGCAAACTAACAGGAAACCCTCAATAAAAATAAAGTCAATTTCACAGAAGAACTAGAGCCTTCAGTCATATAATCAGGATACTGGAGGGAGATTTTATTCCTTCAGTCTTGAAATGATAAGACTGCAGTTAACCGTGTGGCCTAGTGTCCAGCAGTCCCATTCCATTCTGGGTTCCTGGCCAAGATGCAGAAGTGTAAATATATTGAAGCAAATGTCAACAACGGCATTTGGTCTAATATTTAAAAAGAGGGAAATTGAAATGAAGCTTCTGTTCTAACAAGTATTATTCTGGCTTTCAAACATTTTAGATACTTAATTTACAAAATGTGATATAATTGTTGTTTTAAGATATTTAAAGAAACCAAAAATCCTTAAAGACGTTCCACTGAAATAATCCTTCATTAAAAAAGAGCCAGCAGAGTCAAATATAAGTTGAGCTTAGATTTTATAGTGTGACTTAACTGCTTTTACTACTTTCCTAAACCATTGCAATAAAAGGTAAAAGTGAACACAAATTTTATTTCAAAACTGTAAATATAATTATTACTCTTAAAATTGTACCTTGTTAGTTTACTGTATACCTTTGCTGTAAACATTTCTGTTGTCCAGAGTTATCTGTATTTTATAATTATTTTACCATTTTCATAGGGAAGCACATCTAGTTTAAACCCTATTTTGAACATGCCTCTCTCATTCTAAAACTAGTGTGATGGACAACTAGTGCTCCTGCTGGGTCACATCAGTCATGTCCGACTCCAGGCGACCCCAGAGATTATAATTTTGAAAGCCAGAATAATTCCAAATCGAATTGAGGAAAACTTAATTATTTTCTTGTTTAAATTTTTGGTAATCTATATGCATTGTGGGATACCTCTACCTAACTCTGCCCTCAAATCATTTTTCACATTCCAATTGTATGTTAGCTTTAGTACCATTACAATTTTAAAACCATAAATAAATGGTTTTGTTTGCCTAAATACAGAATCTGAAAAGATCAGCCATTGCATTTAAAAACCAAGTATGCCGAAATTAATGATAAAAATCACCTTCATAGACATTTAAAATTTTTTTCCTACCTTTTATATTTTAAATTTCACAATATTGCTTACTATATCACTATTTATTTTATTTGTATTTTATTATATATTACTATAGTTTTTATATCTCATTTTATTTATATTTTATTGATTGATTACATAGCAAGTAAGAAATATAAGTTAGTCAATGATTAGCTTTTATCTGACTAGCCAGTTGACTACCCAGTTTTTGCTCTTTTTCAAATTTCACATCATCTGCTGCTGTGCTGAAACTGACAATATATTGAGTATTTGCCGATACTTAAGAATAGTCAGTATTGATAAGTGCTTAAAGATCTCATGGTCTTTATTTATTGATCCTTAAAATACTCATGTTGTATCCTACATGGTGTCATAGTGTCTTATTTTTAAGGAAATAATGTATTTCAAATAGATGTATTTCCTTATGTCAGAGTGACTGTAAGTAGGACTGGAAAGGCTTGGATAAATAATAAATTCTTTTACCTCTGTGGTTCCATTTCTTCGCATGCATTTACTGCTGGACCCATGTAAACAATTTTAGGTTCTCACCCCTTAACAAAACCTTTATTCTCAAAGTTGCACATCCCTCTTTTTAATATAGTTTTATTTCTTTCAGCTGTGCTGGGTCTTGGCTGGCGTGTGGGCTTTTCTCTCATCGCAGGGAGTGGGAGCTCCTCTCCGGCTGCGGTGTGCGGGCTCCTCGTTGTAGTGGCTTCTCTTGGTGTGGAGCAGCAGCTCTGGGGCCCGTGGGTGCAGTGTGGCAGCTCCAGGGCTTGCGAGCACAGGCTCAACAGTTGTGGCCCACAGGCTTAGTTGCTCTGTAGTATGTGGGGTCTTCCCAGACCAGGGGTCAAACTCATGTCTCCCGCGTTGGCAGGTGGATTCTTCACCACTGAGCCACTAGGGAAGCCCCAAGTCTCACATCCTTTCGTTCAGCAAACATTTATTTAGTATTTGCTGTGTTCCAAGAGCTATTGCAGATGCTTGGGATATACCAGTGAACACTGGCAGAAAGAGACAAACAATAAACACAACAAATAAATTATGTTTTAGAAGGTGACAAATGTAGGAAAAAGAAATATATATTCCTATATAAAAATAGAAGCCTGCAATCATATTCAAGGAGAAATCTGGCAAAATTATTGGCTTTGTGGTTTATTATATATCTACTTATCTCACCATTAAAATAGTTTGGGAATAAAATATTTAAATATCTGAGTTAAGCAGCTTTTAAAATAAAGTCCTGGGTCTGCAAGTAGAGGGAACATATGTCAGTATAATCATTTAGCTAAGATGAATAACATAATGGAATTTTAAAAACATGCTATTTAAATCATTATAAGGTTTTATTTCTAAGAGTAAGGATTTTATATAAATTGCCTTTTCCAAATCCAGTTCTAGCTCTGCCCCTTACCATTACTACCAAAAAGAAAGAAATATGGGACTTTTATGAAGAAAATGCAGCCTCACTGCCCTCATCTCCCTTTGGTTCTCAGCTTGGTGAATGCTTGTTTTGGTCTGGATCAGAATTTGAAAACTATCTACCTTTTTGGAGTTCCTGTTTTTGATAATGGCACGCTAGGTTATTCAAGCTAACCCTCTCATGGAAAGCAACTAAAAATGCTGGATGAATTTTCTTAGAGTTCGTAGAAACATCCAAGAACCAAAATGACATATGGAATTACAGTCAAAAAACACTAAGAAAAAAGCCAGAAAGGTAAACAGAGAATTCAAAATCACTTTTTCTCCTAAGATATGTGATAATCCATACTTGACATGGAGCTGTGTTTCCACGACACTGAACAGTGAAGGGAGACAAACGTCAAATTTCAGAGCCCGCAGAGACAGAGAGCCCAAGGGAGGTGCCGGCACGCCCTGCAGCACCGGCGCGTTCCTGGACCCTGGAGGCTGTGCCCACTGTGAAGGGACGCCCTTGTAACTAGCTCCATGCTCTCTTCCCCCAGGGACCTGTAAAGGGCCCCCCAGTGGATTTCTGCCCAAATATATATCACCAAGGTGATCTAAGAAACCTCAAACCAAGAATTAGCTTTAAATAATACCAGACATATAAAACTATTGGAAATACCAAAACCTTTGGGAAGAAATGGAACTTTATTGAATTATATTAAAGAATACTATCCAAGTAAATGGAGAACTATGTCACGTTCATAGATTGGAACTCAATGATGGAAAAATTGAAAGAGATTTCCATCCAAATTTCAACATATTTGTTTTAGAACTTGATAAGCTTCGTATAAAATTGATACGGAATGTAAAAGTCAAGAATAAGCAAAGACTCTTAGAGGAAAAAAGATAAGAAGGGAGAACTTGCTCTCCAGATAGCAAGATTTATACAAAGCTGTAACAATGAAGACAATACGGTACTGGTATGCAGATTAACAAACCACTGGAACAGAGTCAGAAAGGGACCGATACATATAAGATTTCATACTGTCCCAGTTCATAATAACTCAAACACAATCTAAAGGACCGGTATGAATTTTACAAACATAAAGAAGCAAGGTAACAAAAGAGTTTCCATTCGTGTGTAGTCCAAAGAGAGGACAAACTCAACCATGTTGTTTAAGGATGAATACTTAACCTGTGTGCTAAGTTGGTCGTGTCTGACTCTGCAACCCCATGGACTGCAGCCTGCCAGCCTTCTCTGTCCATTGGATTGCCCAGGCAAGAACATGGAGTGGGTTACCATGCCCTCCTCCAGGGGATATTCCTGACTCAGAGGTTGAACCCAAGTCTCCTGCATCTCCTGAGCCACTGGGGAACCCCTCAAGGACGAATATACAAGTATAAACATTATAAAGGAAAACAAAGAAATTGTTGTTTAAAAATCCAGTACAGTGGTGCCTCCCAAGGGAGGGGAGGGACTGTAACCTGGGCAGATAGATGGTAGGAAGTCCTTTTGGAACAGTGGTAATTTCCATTTCATTTCTTGTCCTGGGTGATATTGTACAAGCATTGGCTTTATAATTGTCCATTAAACTCTATCTATATGCTTATGCTATGCTAAGTCACTTCAGTCGTGTCCGACTCTGTGTGACCCCATAGACGGCAGCCCACCAGGCTCCCCCATCCCTGGGATTCTCCAGGCAAGAACACTGGAGTGGGTTGCCATTTCCTTCTCCAATGCATGAAAGTGAAAAGTGAAAGTGAAGTCGCTCAGTCGTGTCCTCTTAGTGACCCCATGGATTGCAGCCTAACAGGCTCCTCCGTCCATGAGATTTTCCAAGCAAGAGTACTGGAGTGGGGTGCCATTGCCTTCTCCAGTGGGATCTATATGCTTATGCACTTTTTAATGTGTAGGTTATATTTCATGGGGTGTATGTGTGTGTTATTTTGAGAAAAATAATAACAACAACAACAAAAAAAAACCTTCATACAGCGTAGAAGCCGGAAAGGTCTTACCTTTGGGCCTTAAGGTAGTAAAATGGAGCTGTAGTTCATAACGATTGCATTCTGACTGTTCTCTGAAGGATGGTGGGTGCCCAGGGCTCCCAGAATGTAACAGCAGCTTGAAAGCAGAGTGAGCTGCCTTCGGGGGCATGGGGGTGAGCGGCGAGGGCAAAGAGCAGCAGCAACACCACCTGGGGTGGTATGGGGTTCACGAGGCAGTCCTGTGAGGCTCGCCTCTTCCTGCCCAGAGGGATGCGCTGCTTCATCTCCTCCACCCAGCACTTCAGTTTCTAGAGGTTCATCCTGACAAAGTTACTGGATAAGAAACCAACTTCATGTACACACACTTGCTAACATTGTTAGCACTACAGACGCTAAACACTTTAGACACTCATCAAAGCAGCATCTCGTCCTTCTAATGGGCCCCTACACACTATTACGGAGAAGGAAGCGGCAACCCACTCCAGCATTGTTGCCCGGAAAATCCCATGGACAGAGGGGCCTGGCGAGCTACAGTCAGATATGACTGAGCAGCTGAGCGTGCACACGTGCACGCGCACACACACACACACACACACACACACACACACACACAAAGCAGTTAATGATTATGACCTAGACTTCTACGGCACATCTATAAAACAAAGAACTTTTATATATTATAACATTAAGCAAGCTATGTTTCCCAGAGCAATAAATCCAGCCTGCCTTTTCTCTCCTAAGAACTAGTTTTCGTACTTCATAAACTAAAGAAAGCCACACTATACATGCGGCTGCTGAGATGAAACAAAGGAAAGTATTTTTAGTCATATTTCTCTTTAACCAGATTTACCACATTTCATTACTCTGCTGCCTACTATTGCTCTGCAGTCCCTGAGGAAATAACTAGATGAAACTGAGAATAAAAACAACATGAAGTAGGACATTCAATACCCCAGGTTGTATACACCCAATCCGGTTGCACAATGATTAAATTTAGCTCTAGTTAACCTGATTTCAAGTGCAGTTCAAATCTGGGGGCTATGAGAACCAGAATGCTTGCTCTACGTGATCAGAAAATATTTATATTGAAACATATGGTTTTGAGTTTCCCTCACATATAGGAACATTAACACACGCCAGGCGGGTTCTCCTTTGAGAGATCACTGAGTTGTATTTGTATTGCCAACGTGACAGAGATTTTATTTGGCCAAGAAGAGCATCAGCCCAGCAGTCCTTGCTGCTCCTCTCTGTACACCTCCGTCTCCCTCTGCGGCGTCTCCACCCTGCGGTGCTCGAGGAGTGGGTAGACGGCTCCCTCTGGATTTGGGGACCGTGACGTTTCCAACAGGCAGCCCTCGTTAGACTCAGTCTCCCAAAGCTTTCCAACTTTGAACGCGTCATCTCACTGTTTGAAAAGAGACCGCAAAGCATAGAGCCTCTGGGTAACTCAGAAGGAAGAATTTTCAGACATTTAAAGTTGATTACATAACAAGGCTGTGTAATCTCTTCCTGGAGAAGGGGAGAGTGGAATTTCCAAGTCAAACTGGGTCACTTTTGTCTGGACTGGCTTTAATTAACTGGCATATCTTCTGGGAAGTGTGGAAATAGACCAAATGTCCCCTCAAGTTTCCTTCAAACCTGCCTGCTCTTTGCTGAATGACAGAACATAAGACCAGAAAGAGATCATGACCGAGAGGGTCCAAGTCCTCCACAGAGCAGTGAGGGAACTGAGGTACAGAGTAAATGCTGTTCACGTTATTATTATAATGATGAGGAAAAAATAATTGTTGCTTTCTAGTCCCATCTTGCTCTTTAAAAAATCTTCTCATTGTGAAAGATATCATGGATTCAAAAGAGTTTATAAAATATATATGCGAGGTTCAGTACCTCAGAAACTTCTCTTCTTTTTTAAAAAAATTAATTAATTTGTTTTAATTGGAGGCTAATTACTTTGCAATATTGTAGTGGTTTTTGCCATGCATTGACATGGATCAGCCATGGGTGCACATGTGGCTTCTCTTCTTTAATATTCATTCACTTATTTGGCTGCGCTGGGTCTTAGTTGCCACATGTGGAGTCTTCCGTCTTTGTTGTGGCACGCAGGTCCTAGTTTTGAGCTGCAGCATGGAGAATCTTTAGCTGTGGCACGCAAACTCTGAGTTGCGGCATGTGGGGTCTAGTTCCCCAACCAGGGACTGAGCCCAGGCCCCCCCACATTGGCAGTGCGGTGTCTCAGACACCGGACCACTGGGGAAGTCCCCCTCACAGCATCTTCAGTGTCTCTGCCTGACCTCATTCCTTTCCTGCCCCCAGAGAAGCAGCACAGGGAACTCTCCTCGGCAGTCTGTAACAGCCTGTGTGGATGGGAAATCCGAAAAGGAGGGGATACGTGTGGCTTCCCTTGTGGCTCAGCCGGTAAAGAATCCACCTGCAATGCGGGAGACCTGGGTTCAATCCCTGAGTTGGGAAGATCCCCTGGAGAAAGGAAAGGCTACCCACTCCAGCATTCTGGCCTGGAGAATCCCATGGACTAGACAGCTGCAAAGAGTCGGATATGACTGAGCAACTTCCACTTCCATAGCTGATTCACTTTACTGTACACCTGAAACTAACAATGTTGTGCATCAGCTATACTCTAATACAAGTTTTTTAAACAATTAGAGAAAGACACAGGATTTTTCTCTCTTAGCCAGACAGCCTTTTCCTTTTGCTCTATATATACAAAAATATCACGGGACTGACGCTGTTTAGGTTAATTCCACTTGGTTTTCCTCTTTTATTCTTATCTGTTTCATCTTCTTCACGGCATCAGGCATGCTTCCCTCAGATGTGTGCCAAGTTTCTGCTTTTGCTCTTTTGAGGGTACTAGGTGACCCCCCAGGCCCTCCCAAACCCTCCTCCCAGGAAGCATGAGAGGGGCGCTGCCGGACAACGTCACACACACCAGCTCTCAGCGTGGGAAGACGAGGAGATGGGAGAGCGCTGGGGCCTCAGAGGGAGTCCCAGTAACTCAGAATTGAGAAACTGCAGATTCAAGCAGTTGAAACTGCAAGAGCTGATGAGCTTTCTCAAAGGTGAGTATTTATGTAATTACTGGAGCAACGGTAAATATATGCTTCCTGGGAACCACATGGATCCCCAAACAGAATTCAGGGCCCTTGTTAAGCGGCAGCAGCAAGTGGATGCTGGGAAATAACCAATGTTGGCTGCAAGCTGTAACCCCAGAACCCTGACCTCATCGACCTGTATTTAGTCGTCATATTTAGTGGTCATGTTTCCACTAAAAATGGGCTTTCACTCATTCATTTGTCAAATATTTAGAAAGCACCTACTATGTGCCAGGACCTTGGAGAAGGAAGTGGCAACCCACTCCAGTATTATTGCCTGGAGAATCCCGTGGACAGAGGAGCCTGGCAGGCTACAGTCCATGGAGTGGCAAGAGTCAGACACAGCTTAGTGACTAAAGACACTACACAAACGTGCCAGGAACTGTGCGATGGGTCAGGTGTGTGTCAGGTGTAAAAGACCCAGTCAATCCTCCCCGAATCCAGCAGGGAAGAGAGGCAATCAGGCCGTGAAGAGATGTTAAATGCTACCAGAAAGGAAGTGTTGGGTTGGCCTAAGAGTTCTTTCTGCAACCGTGTACAGAAAAAGCTGAACGAACTTTTGGCCGACCCTAAATGATGAGCTATTATGGAAGCTATCCAGAGCAGCAGCAAAGCTTCCAGAAAGAGACTTTTAAGGATATTTGTGTGGGTGAGAATTTGTAGTGTGCCCTGGAGGTAAAAGAGTGGTCTGCAGGAATGCTAAGTTGCTTCACTCATGTCTGACTCTGTGACCCCATGGACCATAGCCCACCAGGCTCCTCTGTGCACGGGCTTCTCCAGGCAAGAATACTGGAGTCAGCTGCCATGCCCTCCTCCAGGGGATCTTCCCGACCCAGGGATCAAACCCTCGTCTCTTACGTTTCCTGCATTGGCAGATGGGTTCTTTACTGCTAGCTCCACCTGGGAAGCCCAGAAAGAGTGATCTAGACAGAGGAAAACCTGTGTGTGAGAAGACCAGAGAAAGGCATGGTAAGTCTAAGGAACTAAATCAGGTCTGTGAGGCTAGCAGGAGGCAAGGAGGAAGGAGCACTGAGAGACGCTGCTGGACAGAAGGGATGGGGGATTTGGGATTAGACGAAGAAGACAAGGTTGGATACGAGGGCTGCTGTTAGGAGGCTGTGGTAGCTTGATGCAGAGAGTAAACTGATTCAGGACACTGATATTAGAACTTTATTTTTTCCAACACAAGCATTTTTAGCATTTATAAATGTCCCTCTAGGCAATGCTTTAAACACATCCCATAATTTTAACATGTGCTTTCATCTCAATTCAGTTTAAGAGTTTTTCTAAATTTCTCCTTAGAAGCTTGATTAATTTTCAAATATTTATGACTTTTCCAGATGTTTTTTCTATTTTTGCTTTCTAGGAACTCTACTGTGGTCATTTATTTTAAATTGACTGAGACTTGTTTCACACAAGACTTGTTACACCCCGTGTATGGTATATATATATGGGCCACTTCAAGTCCAATTGATACTTTCCCCTTTTTATCTGGCCTTGCCATCTGGACTTTTCCTTCTTCTTTCTCTTTCTTTTTCAATGATCTCTAGTGCAGAGAAATGAAGGTCAGACCTGCATAGATTTCCTACAATCTGGGGGTTTTTCTCCACACTGCCTTTGAGGAACAATGTAGCAACTTCACAAAAATAAATAATAAAATATTTGCATGGATGTGAGAGTTGGACCGGGCTTACAAATAGCTGTGAAAAGAAGAGAAGCAAAAAGCAAAGGAGAAAAGGAAAGATATAAACATCTGAATGCAGAGTTCCAAAGAATAGCAAGAAGAGATAAGAAAGCCTTCTTCAGTGATCAATGCAAAGAAATAGAGGAAAACAACAGAATGGGAAAGACTAGGGATCTCTTCAAGAAAATCAGAGATACCAAAGGAACATTTCATGCAAAGATGGGCACGATAAAGGACAGAAATGGTATGGACCTAACAGAAGCAGAAGATATTAAGAAGAGGTGGCAAGAATACACAGAAGAACTGTACAAAAAAGAGCTTCATGACCCAGATAATCATGATGGTGTGATCACTGACCTAGAGCCAGACATCTTGGAATGTGAAGTCAAATGGGCCTTAGAAAGCATCACTACGAACAAAGCTAGTGGAGGTGATGGAATTCCAGTGGAGCTATTCCAAATCCTGAAAGATGATGCTGTGAAAGTGCTGCACTCAATATGCCAGCAAATTTGGAAAACTCAGCAGTGGCCACAAGATTGGAAAAGGTCAGTTTTCATCCCAATCCCAAAGAAAGGCAATGCCAAAGAATGCTCAAACTACCGAACAATTGCACTCATCTCACACGCTAGTAAAGTAATGCTCAAAATTCTCCAAGCCAGGCTTCAGCAATATGTGAACTTCCTGATGTTCAAGCTGGTTTTAGAAACGGCAGAGGAACCAGAGATCAAATTGCCAACATCCGCTGGATCATGGAAAAAGCAAGAGAGTTCCAGAAAAACATCTATTTCTGCTTTATTGATTATGCCAAAGCCTTTGACTGTGTAGATCACAATAAACTATGGAAAATTCTGAAAGAGATGGGAATACCAGACCACCTGATCTGCCTCTTGAGAAATCTGTATGCAGGTCAGGAAGCAACAGTTAGAACTGGTCATGGAACAACAGACTGGTTCCAAATAGGAAAAGGAGTACATCAAGGCTGTATATTGTCACCATGTTTATTTAACTTATATGCAGAGTACATCATGAGAAATGCTGGACTGGAAGAAACACAAGTTGGAATCAAGATTGCTGGGAGAAATATCAATAACCTCAGATATGCAGATGACACCACTCTTATGGCAGAAAGTGAAGAGGGGCTAAAAAGCCTCTTGATGAAAGTGAAAGTGGAGAGTGAAAAGGTTGGCTTAAAGCTCAACATTCAGAAAACGAAGATCATGGCATCTGGTCCCATCACTGCATGGGAAATAGATGGGGAAACAGTGGAAACAGTGTCAGACTTTCTTTTTCTGGGCTCCAAAATCACTGCAGATGGTGACTGCACCATGAAATTAAAAGATGCTTACTCCTTGGAAGGAAAGTTATGACCAACCTAGATAGCATATTCAAAAGCAGAGACATTAGTTTACCAACAAAGGTTCGCCTAGTCAAGGCTATGGTCTTTCCTGTGGTCATGTATGGATGTGAGAGCTGGACTGTGAAGAAGGCTGAGCACCGAAGAATTGATGCTTTTGAAGTGTGGTGTTGGAGAAGACTCTTGAGAGTCCCTTGGACTGCAAGAAGATCCAACCAGTCCATTCTGAAGGAGATCAATCCTGGAATTTCTTTGGAAGGAATGATGCTAAAGCTGAAACTCCAGTATTTTGGCCACCTCATGAGAAGAGTTGACTCATTGGAGAAGACTCTGATGCTGGGAGGGATTGGAGACAGGAGGAGAAGGGGATGACAGAGGATGAGATGGCTGGATGGCATCACTGACTTGATGGGTGTGAGTCTGAGTGACCTCCGGGAGCTGGTGATGGACAGGGAGGCCTGGCGTGCTGCGGTTCATGGGGTCGCAAAGAATTGGACACGACTGAGCGACTGATCTGATCTGATCTGATCTGAGAGTTGGACCATAAAGAAATCTGAGCAGGGAAGAATTGATGCTTTTGAACTGTGGTGAAAGTTCAAAGACTCTTGAGCTACAGAAGACTCTTGAGAGTCCTTTGGACAGCAAGGAGATCCAACCAGTCAGTCCTAAAGGAAATCAACCTTGAATATTCACTGGAAGGACTGATGCTGAAGCTGAATGTCCCATACTTTGGCCACCTGATGCAAAGAACTGACTCACTGGGAAAGACCCTGATGTTGGGAAAGATTGAAGGTAGGAGGAGAGGGGACGATAGGATGAGATGGTTGGATGGCATTATTGACACAATGGACATGAGATTGAGCAAACTCTGGGAAACAGGGAAGGACAGGGAAGCCTGGCATGCTGTAGTTCATGGGGTCACAAAGAGTAGGACACGACTTAGCAACTGAACAACATGTTGCAGTATAAATCCATATTTGGGAAAGAAAATTACTCTAAAGGATCACAATCTGCAGAAATGTGACTGGCCACAATAATTACAACCTTCATATTACTATGCAGAGGGGTTGGAGCCAGAGCCACGTGGCTTCAAATATCTCCTTTCCCAGAAGAGGGTCTTTCCCCATTGCAGTGGCTTCCCAGAAGAAAAAAATGTTCAGCCTCAAGGACAAATTCAAACTCTCATCTCTTACGAGGGAGGAAATCGTTGCATTTTTCTGTTCTCTCTCCACTCATCTCTCTTTACAAAGCTGGTCTCACGCACGGTCATTGTGTTTTATTGCTATTTTTCAGTGAGGAAGAGAATCATGTATTGAATTGGGAATAACAGATTCTGCCTTGCTTTCCATAAGTGATTAGAACATAAAAATAACCTCCAAACTCGGGTGGGTACCTACTGATCTCTAATGCCAGCTCCTAACCCCGCTACCTTCTTCCTTTCGTAATTGTAATAGTGTCTGGAAAGTTCAGCTAAGAACTTATTCCACTTAGTTCTCACGACCTTGGAATTCTAGCAAGTTTTAAGGTCAGTTCTCGTTGGAGAAGATGGAGTCCCTTGAGTTCGATCATAGATATTCTTATGCAGGTCTCTGCCTTGTAAATTAACAAAGGAGCAGCTGATAAAAGTAGGTGAAGACACTGTGGCAGAGATTTAAGTCCTTAAAGTCACAAATTCTGAGGAGAAGGCAATGGCAACCCACTCCAGTACTCTTGTCTGGAAAATCCCATGGATGGAGGGGCCTGGTGGGCTGCAGTCCATGGGGTCGCTTGGAGTCAGACACAACTGAGCGACTTCACTTTCACTTTTCACTTTCATGCCTTGGAGAAGGAAATGGCAACCCACTCCAGTGTTTTTGCCTGGAGAATCCCAGGGACAGGAGAGCCTGGTGGCTGCCATCTATGGGATCGCACAGAGTCGGACACGACTGAAGCGACTTAGCAGCAGCAGCAGCAGCAGTGATATTTAAACGGAAGAAAGCAAGGGACATGTATTTTTTCCCATCATTCAGAATTTTGTGCTTTGAAAGAGGAAGTGGGCTACAGAAGGAGCTGTGAAGTGGGTTACGGAGTCATGTGGCAGCCGGCATCAACTTTAAATAGAACAGCTTGAGGGCTCTTTTTAACTCTCTTTTGATGGTTGTTTCTTCTTGGGGTACGTAAAGCCGTATATCTCCGCACAGCTTAACTGGAAATGGTCAGCCGCCTCCACTCCACATCTGAGGTCGTACCGTGCCCCTGCTGGCACACTAAGTTCCACTCTAGCCATCACCCTCACGTTTGACTTGTATTTCTCCTCCAGGCTCCAGTTTGAGTTCCACAAGTCCTGACTTAACCACAGCCTAACGAGAGGACATGTCATGCATTCCTCTAGTCTCTCTAGTGAACACTGGAAACCTCCACATCCTACAGGCTGGGGAGCCAGGGCAACAACTCAGCTTCTCTCCAGATGCGTGTCTGTCTGTTCTTAAGCTGCTGGCCCAGCAGTTACCAGCTGTTCATGGCTTCCCTCGTGGCTCAGGCGGGAAGGAATCCGCCTGCAATGTAGGAGACCCAGGATTGATCCGTGGTTGGGGAAGATCCCCTGGAGAAGGAAAGGGCAACCCACTCTAGTATTCCTGCCTGGAGAATCCCGTGGACAGAAGAGCCTGGTGGGCTACAGTCCAGGAGTCAGTCCAGGCTTCTCAGCCTCCACAATTTCATGATGCAATTCCCCATAATAAATCTCCATACTTGTGTGTGTATGTGTGTGTTTAACAGGAGAAGTACATAGACCCAATGGGTTTTATTTCCCTGGAGAGTGTTGACTAATACAACACCCTTCTTCAAAAGAGTTCTGAGTTCTTCCATGAACATTTTGCATTTATTTATCTCCACCCTATCTTGTAATAGGAATTGTGAATGGATGAACTGTGTGAACCTATCTAAGCTCTCTGGTGGGCGGAGCACCCAGACCTACAGGGAGGTGAGGCAGGACACAGGGGAGCGAGCCCCAGGCTGTGCAGCACTCACAGCCCTCTTGGCCTCACGGTGGCTGCCTCTGCCCCCTTGCAGAAGCGGGCAGAGAACCCATGGGGCTCTCCCTGCCAGCCCCCAAGCAAGGACGTTCCTAATCCAAGCTGAAAACATTGCACTTTCCTCTTTACGTGGAGCTTAAGGTCAGAGGCTGCTGGTTCTCATGATTTCAGAAACTCACATTCCTCGGTGTGAAGCACTCCTGATTGGGCCTCACGAGCACAGGGAGAACAGGGAGGGGACTGACAGGGCCAGGCAGGTGTCAGCGCCCTTCCAGCCACCAGCACCGCTCGGCGCCCACAAAGAACAGCTGTTCTTCTGTTTCGTCTTCCCCCTTGAACTTGGGCATGGCCATCCCACAGACGCCAAGCTAAAACGAGAGGGGAAACGAGGACCGGCTCTGGTGATGAGGGGCTCTCCTGGAGGCTCAGATGGTAAAGAATCCGCCTGCAATGCAGGAGACCCAGGTTCAATCCCTGGGTTGGGAGTATGCCCTGGAGAAGGGAAAGGCCACCCACTCCAGCGTTCTTACCTGGAGACTCCCAGGGACAGAGGAGCCCGGCGGGCTACAGTCCATGGGATTAAAAGAGGTGGACACAACTAAGTGACTATCACTTTCACTTTTCATATTGATGAATTGCCCATATTTTATTTTTTTTATAGGACTTAGTTCTTACTCAATTTGATTTACCTTGAAACTTTACCATTGTGTGTTTTCAAGCATTATTCCTCAAGCATTATTTTTTCAATTTATTGTTTTATTGAAGGAAATAAAAACAAAAGTAAACAAGTGGGACATGACTAAACTTAAAGGCTTTTGCACAGCAAAGGAAACTATAAGCAAGGTGAAAAGACAACCCTCAGAATGGACGAAAATAATAGCAAATGAAACGGCTGACAAAGGATTAATTTCCAAATTATACAAGCAGCTCATACAACTCAATACCAGGAAAACAAACAACCCAATCAAAAAGTGGGGAAAAGACCTAAACAGACATTTCTCCAAAGAAGACATACAGATGGCTAACAAACACATGAAAAGATGCTCATGCGTTAATGAGACCCAGAAACGGCAGACAGCACTGGAGTCTTCTGCGGGCCGACAGCGGGGCAGTGGGAACTCAGCAGTACCGTCCTCCCTCTGACTGTCCGCAGCCCGCGCTCTCAGCCGCTGGCCGTGGGCTTCTCATCCCTCCCTGAGGCTCTGGGCACTTGGATTCTCCACACTGCCTCTTCTCCCACCCCTGCCTCACCGTTCAGCTTGCACTGGGGACTGCTCAAGCACACGGCTCACACAAGCATCATGCCCTTGCTCCTGGACCAGCTGGGGCTCGCCAGGGGCACGCCAGAAAGCACGAGGGACAGAGCCCAACACCACGGAGACACGAGGGGAAGAGACATGCTTCAGGACTGTAACATTGCGACATTGTCTTATTTCTCAGGCTTGCAAACGTTTGCCCAGCCCCAGATCTCTGGGCGTATTCTCAAGAAACGCTGCTACTTCTGTCTCTTATAAATAAGAGCTCCAAAGGGAGAGCGGTGGGCCGTTCGGAGGATTCCGGTTTATGTTTTATGGCCTCAGATTTCCCAACTTGAAATACCACAGTTAATTATCCACATTACAAACACAGCACTCAAGGTATTTACTAAGGTTTCATTTAATCTCACAGGTCTCTGGCACCTGGAGAAATTAGGAGCCTGGGGAAAACAGTGATTAGCAACCATTCAAGATTTAAAGGGCCTTGAAGTTGCAAAAAGCACTTTTAAATGCTTTTCAAATATGTATTTCTCAGCACCTCTCCCCTGAGAGGGAGCTCGGCTCCAGAAAAGGTAACCTGGGCAATTTTTACAGACGAGGGAGATTAGAACTCTCCAGGTTTTCAATCCAGGTTCACCTCCTTGTGTAAAATGTAGGGGACACTTCCTCAGCACAAAGCTGGGGGTACAAACCTGGAATCAAGGGATCTCTCTCTGCAGCTCTCCACCCTGCGAGCAACAGAGGAAGGAAACCCATCACCCAGGTAGATGTTTGTATGCAGAAAATGCAGATTACTTGTGTTAGTTTTCTGACGTGGTCAATCCCAACCTCATACTTTTTCATCTCATTCTGACATTAAAGTCATTCAGAGGGCCAGAGTCTTTGAAACGACACAAATGTCCTTGCAGGAGCTGTGACTCTCTTTAGTTGTACAGTCAAAATAGCCCTGGGTCTGAGGAGGCCCAGCAGCCACAGAGAGAGCACAGTATAAGTGAAAGAGCTTCTCAGCGTCCTTTTTTAAAAAGGGGGCAGTAATGCCTAACCTCAAAGTGCTGCAGTCCATGGGGCCACAAAGAGTCGGACACGACTGGGCAACTGGATAACAAAAGGACTGCACGGCTAATGGTGGAACTGCAGGTACCTGCAGGGGTTATGGAGGCTGGGAGAGGGATCCTGTGCGTGAACGTCTCAACTCAGACAGTGGAAGCTGGACCTAGGGATGACAACGGTTCCTGCAGACTAGACTCCTTGACTGTCCCAGAGGAGGACGATTCTCGAATGTACGACTCGGGGCTGGGAAGCTGCAGGTCCCGCAAGCTCCCAGGTGATGCTACTCTGAGAACCACGGGGCTAGCACACCTTCCTCAGGTAACCTTGTGTGCTTGTAAAAGCATCTAAGCCTGCCTTCACTCTTTACTCACTGTTGTGTTGACAAGCACCAGATTTGAACCATCGTGTGTGCCACAGTGCCCGCTGGCAATATGGTGCTTTATAGAAGAGATACGGGCTTCCCAGGAGGTGTGGTGGTAAACACCTGCAATGCAGGAGACACAAGAAAGGCACGTTCGATCCCTGGAAAAGTGTATTTGGCCATTCAGATGAGAAATAGTGTGAGACATATGTACTTGGTCATTCATCCACAGATCCTGGCTCACAGCTCCCCAAACACTTGGAATTCCCTGAGCAATAAGAGCAAAGAGATAATATATGGCCTCTTGTCTTTAGTTCCTGAAAATACATCAAGGACTCCCATGCAGGGGAGGGGCTGGTTGCCATGAGAACCATGCGATTAGAGAATGGAACCCTCAGTCCCGCCCCCTGCTTTCCAGGAAGGGAAGGGGCTGGCTGTTGAATCGAATCAATCACCAGTGGCCAACGATGTAAGCAATCATGCCTGTGTAGGGTTCGGTTCAGTCACTCAGTCATGTCTGACTCTTTGCAACCCCATGGACTGCAGCACGCCAGGCTTCCCTGTCCATCACCAACTCCCAGAACTTGCTCAAACTCATGTCCATTGATGCCATCCAACCATCTCATCCTCTGTCGTCCCCTTCTCCTCCTGCCTTCAATCTTTCTCAGCATCAGGGTCTTTTCCAATGAGTCAGTTCTATGCTTCAGGTGGCCAAAGTATTAGAGTTTCAGCTTCAGCATCAGTCCTTCCAATGAACACCCAGGACTGATCTCCTTTAGGATGGACTGGTTGGATCTCCTTGCAGTCCAAGGAACTCTCAAGAGTCTTCTCCAACACCACAGTTCAAAAGCATCAGTTCTTCGGTGCTCAGCTTTCTTTATAGTCCAACTCTCACATCCATACGTGATCACTGGAAAAACCATAGCTTTGACTAGATGGACCTTTGTTAGCAAAGTAATGCCTCTGCTTTTTAATATGCTCTCTAAGTTGGTCACAGATTTCTTTCAAGGAGCAAGCATCTTTTAATTTCATGCCTGTGCATTGTTATTTAGCAACTAAACAACGAGTACATTGATGATCTAGTGAGAAAACAGGTGTCCCAAGTCCTGGGAGCCATCCTAGCATATGAACGGAACCTGCAGTGGGGCTGGTGGGAGCCTCTTACTTATAGCCGGTGGGTCAGAAGTGCAGGTAGCAAACTGGCCTTGAGATTGGCATGTGACACAGAGGCCGCCTTCTGGGGCCGAGGCCTTGGCCTGTGGAATCGGAGTCTGTCTCCGGGTAGAGGGCCTCAGATTTGAGTTGAATTTATCACCTGGCGTCTGAGAACGGTATGTTGTCGTGAGGAAGCCTGCACACACATCCTGGAATTGGGTCTGGGGACCCAAAGGCCATCCCCACCCCCATCCCACCCCCATCTTTTCTGTTTACTGTATTGAAAGTGATAGAAGTCAAACAATTCAAGGGAAGAAAAAGAAAAAAGCCTTTAAGGTTAAAAAAGAGAGAGAGAGAGACTATGAACTGGGTTCTGTCTTTAAAGAAAATTCCTAGGCTTTGGCACGGTCACCTTGAAAATGGAAGCATGCCCATCTACTCCTGTTGAGAGTCTCAAGTTTCCTGAGCAACGTGTTCCTTTCCTGCTTCTTAATCTTAAAATTCACACTTCCGAAACAACCAACTGCTGAGCTTATCTTGTCTGTCCAGCCACCAAATTATGTAAAGGCTGTTATTGTTTTAAGGAAAGAGAGAGGGATATTAAAACGCCACATCTAACAGAGGAAAAAGATGCAGAAATGATGTGAAGTTCTAGCACGTTTCTGTGCTTACAAAAACCAAGTTCCAGGCTGCCCCACTTGTTCCAAAATCCCCTCCTGACTGTACTCACAGCTGCGTTTGGAGAATAAAAGAAACATTGCCTTGCCATTAGTCGTCTTTCTCCTCCCTTTCCTCTGCTAAGTCCTGGAGGCTTCTCACGTAATCAAAAAATAAGAAAATGAGGTAGAAGTTGATAATAAAGAAGTAATAAAGAATAAAGAAGATGATAATAAAGATAAAAACCAAAGAAGGTGCAGGTGTGTGTGTATGGGCCCTCTGAAGATGGGGCTGTCATCCTTCTATGGAGCAAAGTCAGTGTCCAAGAGAAGCCTTGTATCAGACCGTCAGTGAACACTTAGCAAGCATCCAGCCGGTGGAGGCAGCGAAAGGTGTGAACGAGAAGGACGGACACCGGCCTTACCTCAGCGTCCCACAGTGCATGGGGCAGGGCCAGAACGGAGACCTGGCCAATGCACCAACCCAGTTCACAGAGACTCTGAGTGTGTCACCCTGTACACGCGCGCGTGTGTGTGTATGTGTGCACAATTGTGTCTGATTCTGCAACTACATAGACTGTAGCCCTCCAGGCTCCTCTGTGCATGGGATTCTCCAGGCAAGAATACTGGAATGGGTTGCCATTCCTCCAGGGGATCTTCCTGACCCAGGGATCAAACCCAGGTCTCTTGTGTCTCCGTGTATCGGCAAATGGAGTCTTTACCCTAAGCCACCTGTATGTCACCGGTGTGTGTGTAAGCTGCTCAGTTATGTCTGACTCTGTGCGACCCCATGGACTGTAGCCCGCCAGGCTCCTCTGTCCATGGAATTCTCCAGGCAAGAATACTGGAATGGTTTGCCATGCCTTTCTCCAGGGGATTTTCCCCACCCAGGGATTGAACCCAGGTCTCCCACATTGCATGCAGATTCTTTACCACCTGACCCACCAGGGAAGGCTTATGTCACCTTATGCGCCATAAAGTGCTTTACAGGCATGATTAAGTTGAAGATCTTGAGTCTGGGGCATCATCTCGGAATATTTAGGTGGATCTAGTGTAATCACAAGGGCTCCTCTAAGGGCAAGAGGGAGACAGGGGAGTCAGAGAAGGAGATATGAGGATGGTTATGTTTCTGGCTTTGAAGATAAAGAAGGAGCCAAGAAATGAGGGGCTGGAAAGAGCAGGGCTCCCAGAGCCTCTAAAAGGAATCTGAGCCTGCTGACACCTTGGTGTAGCCCACAGGACCCATTTCAGACTTATCCACAGCTGTCAGATGGCTAATACGTGTTGCTTCACAGAATAAGTCCATGGCGATTTGCTACAGTGGCAACAAGAAACTGATCAGAGGGAAAGGGAATTAGAAAACCCCAAGCAGCCCAGGTCCCCCACTCCTGGCCCTGATTAGGGCCTGGACACAGGAGTCTGTTCCCAGACGAGGTGAACACGACCTGGGTTTCCATCTGTAGGGTGAGCAGCCCTGCCCAAGGGGTTTCTTCACCCCCAAAACATATAGTTGGCTCCTTTGCCTCCATTCTTGACCAAAATATTTTAGAGACTTAAAAGGGCTTATGCTAATCAGTTCAGTCGCTCAGTTGTGTCCGACTCTTGGTGACCCCATGAATCACAGCACACCAGGCCTCCCTGTCCATCACCAACTCCCAGAGTTTACCCAAACTCATGTCTGTTGGGTCGGTGATGTCAACCAACCATCTCATCCTCTGTCATCCCCTTCTCCTCCTGCCTTCAAACTTTCCTAGCATCAGGGTCTTTTCAAATGAGTCAGCTCTTCTCATCAGGTGGCCAAAGCATTGGAGTTTCAGCTTCAACATCAGTCCTTCCAATGAACACTCAGCGCTTATGTCCTTTAGGATGGACTGGTTGGATCTCCTTGCAGTCCAAGGGCCCTCAAGAGTCTTCTCCAACACCACAGTTCAAAAGCATCAATTCTTCAGCGCACAGCTTTCTTTAAAGTCCAACTCTCACATCCATACCTGACTACTGGAAAAATCATAGCTTTGACTAGATGGACCTTTGTTGACAAAGTAATGCTCTGCTTTTTAACGTGCTGTCTAGGTTGGTCATAATTTTCCTTCCAAGGAGCAAGGGTCCTTTAATTTCATGGCTGCAATCATCATCTGCAGTGATTTTGGAGCCCCAAAAAATAAAGTCTGACACTGTTTCCACTGTTTCCCCATCTATTTGCCATGAAGTGATGGGACTGGATTCCATGATCTTCATTTTCTGAATGTTGAGCTTTAAGCCAACTTTTTCACTCTCCTCTTTCACTTTCATCAAGAGGCTCTTTTGTTCTTCTTCACTTTCTGCCATAAGGGTGGCGTCATCTGCATATCTGAAGTTGTTGACATTTCTCCCAGCAATCTTGGTTCCAGCTTGTGCTTCCTCCAGCCCAGCGTTTCTCATGATGTACTCTGCATAGAAGTTAAATAAGCAGGGTGACAATATACAGCCTTGATGTACTCCTTTTCCTATCTGGAACCAGTCTGTTGTTCCACGTACAGTTCTAACTGTTGCTTCCTGACCTGCATACAGATTTCTCAAGAGGCAGGTCAGGTGATCTGGTATTCCAATCTCTTTCAGAATTTTCCAGTTTATTGTGATCCACACAGTCAAAGGCTTTGGCATAGTCAATAAAGCAGAAATAGATGTTTTTTTGGAACTCTCTTACTTTTTCCATGATCCAGCGGATGTTGGCAATTTGATCTCTGGTTCCTCTGCCTTTTCTAAAACCAGCTTGAACATCTGGACGTTCATGGTTCACGTATTGCTGAAGCCTGGTTTGGAGAATTTTGAGCATTACTTTGCTAGCGTGTGAGATGAGTGTAATTATTCAGTAGTTTGAACATTCCTTGGCATTGCCTTTCTTAGGGATTGAAATGAAAACTGACGTTTTGCAGTCCTGTGGCCACTGCTGAGTTTTCCAAATTTGCTGTACATCATGAGAAACGCTGGACTGGAAGAAACACAAGTTGGAATCAAGATTGCTGGGAGAAATATCAATAACCTCAGATATGCAGATGACACCACCCTTATGGCAGAAAGTGAAGAGGAACTAAAAAGTCTCTTGATGAAAGTGAAAGAGGAGAGTGAAAAAGTTGGCTTAAAGCTCAACATTCAGAAAACGAAGATCATGGCATCCGGTCCCATCACTTCATGGCAAATAGATGGGGAAACAGTGGAAACAGTGTCAGACTTGATTTTTCTGGGCTCCAAAATCACTACAGATGGTGACTGCACCATGAAATTAAAAGACACTTACTCCTTGGAAGGAAAGTTATGACCAACCTAGATAGCATATTCAAAAGCAGAGACATTACTTTACCAACAAAGGTTCGCCTAGTCAAGGCTATGGTTTTTCCTGTGGTCATGTATGGATGTGAGAGCTGGACTGTGAAGAAGGCTGAGCACCGAAGAATTGATGCTTTTGAACTGTGGTGTTGGAGAAGACTCTTGAGAGTCCCTTGGACTGCAAGGAGATCCAACCAGTCCATTCTGAAGGAGATCAGCCCTGGGATTTCTTTGGAAGGAATGATGCTAAAGCTGAAACTCCAGTATTTTGGCCACCTCATGAGAAGAGTTGACTCATTGGAGAAGACTCTGATGCTGGGAGGGATTGA
This sequence comes from Tragelaphus eurycerus, assembly GCA_935064755.1. Lineage (NCBI taxonomy): Eukaryota > Metazoa > Chordata > Mammalia > Artiodactyla > Bovidae > Tragelaphus > Tragelaphus eurycerus. The sequence goes on from CAKXYN010000074.1 coordinate 8,151,953, forward strand.
GGGCAGGAGGAGAAGGGGACGACAGAGGATGAGATGGCTGGATGGTGTCACTGACTCGATGGATGTGAGTCTGAGTGACCTCCAGGAGTTGGTGATGGACAGGGAGGCCTGGTGTGCTGCAATTCATGGGGTCACAAAGAGTCGAACATGACTGAGCGACTGATCTGATCTGATCTGAGTGCAGCCCTTTCACAGCATCATCTTTTAGGATTTGAAATAGTTCAACTGGAATTTCATCGCCTCCACCAGCTTTTGTTCGTAGTGATGCTTCCTAAGGCCCACTTGACTTTGCATTCTAGGATGTCTGGCTTTAGGTGAGTGATCACACTATCGTGATTATCTGGGTCGTGAAGATCTTTTTTGTATAGTTCTGTGTATTCTTGCCACCTCTTCTTAATATCTTCAGCTCCTGTTAGGTCCATACCATTTCTGTCCTTTATTGAGCCCATCTTTGCATGAAATGTTCCCTTGGTATCTCTAATTTTCTAATTAGAAAATTATGCTAATCAGGAGGGATTAAATATTATGGAAATCCGAGTACTGTATTTTTCAGACTGTCCCCACACCACCCCAGGAAATGGAATCTGAGAAACAGTTCCTTCAGGGGAGCACAACTTAGGATTCTCCATCAGCCTAGGTGAACAGGCTGCACAGCACCCAGGAGGAGGGTGCTGGCTGAGCAACAGAAAGATTTATTAACAAGGGACACTTTCCAGTAGTACTCTGAATACTACACGCAGACAAGCCCTAAATTAAGCACTCGGGACAGAAGTTTTGATTTAAAGCCATTCACTGAATGAGCCAAAAATAATTGCCCAAGAGGCTTGGGATAAAGCCAAGGAAAGCAGGGAGCAAAGCCCACAGAAACACATGAAGCCCTGACATACATTTGCTTCAAAATTGGTAGCTTACCAACCATTTGAAGTTGGTCCTCCCTGTCCTGCTTCCTACTAAAAGGAGACCAAAAGGAGGGAATATACGACCCCTGAGTGCAGGTCAAGAGGAATGAGGAACTCCCAGTGGCTTGGAACATAACCTTGGTTTAGCCAGTTTCTTTACATGGCAAAGAGATCAGCAGCGCGATAGGAAATGCGGCCACAGGGAAGAGGACCAGGTGTTACTGAGCTGAGCTCCCCAGGCATCCATGCCACCAGCTGCTTGATGCCTGGGCAGTGGGACCACGGAGGCAGGTGGGGCTCTGTGCTCTCTAGAATCCTGCCAGCGGGGAGGGGTGGGGAGTGGTACGGCTGGAGGTGTAAGCCATTAACTAAGATCTGAAATGTGGAAGAACGATGTGGAGCCCTACAGGGAGGGACTGGGTGAGCAACTGGTGGTTTGTCTTGCTCTGGCCGGGCCAGAGGGTGCAGGTTGACAAAACTTTGAGGCAGAGAGGGAGAAAAGAATGGTTGGCCAAGCTTAAGAGGAGATAAGAGGGAAAAAAGAGGAGATAAGGGGTGGAAGAGAAAGAGCAGGAGTGAAACAGCCGCTACAGGAAAAAGGATCTTGGAGAAAGAATATTTTAAAGAGGATTTTTATGAATTCATGTGATTTGCGAGGGCTTCCCAGGTGGTTCAGTGGTAAAGAATCGCCTGCCAATGCAGGAGACATGGATTTGATCCCTGGGTTGGGAAGATGCCCTGGAGAAGGAAATGGCAACCCACTCCAGTATTCCTGTCTGCAAAATTCTGTGGACAGAGGAGCCTGGTGGGCTACATAAGTTTCCGTCGAGTCGGTGGTGCCATCCAACCATCTCATCCTCTGTTGCTCGCTTCTCCTCTTGCCCTCAATCTTTCCCAGCATCACAGTCTTTTCCAATGAGCTGGCTCTTTGCATCATTTGGCATCTTTGCTCCAAAGTTTTGGAGCTTTAGCATCAGTCCTTCCAATGAATATTCAGGGTTGATCTCCTTTAGGATTGACTGGTTTGATCTCCTTGTTGTCCAGTGGACTCTCAAGAGTCTTTTCCAGCACCACAATTCAAAAGCATCAATTCTTCAGCACTCAGTGTGTTTTTAACTTAACAAGGCAGAGACTGGAACCCAGTGAGATTAAGTCACTTGCCCAAGGTCATTCAGCCAGAAATCAACAAATTCCATCTGAGAATTCTATCTGAGGTTTGTGCGAGCCCCTTGTTCCCCCTACTGCTCTCTGGAAACTTCTCAAATGTTTGCCAAACAAATGAGTGTAGAGGAAGAAGAAACTGTATTCTGCACAGTCTCCATGGTCAAATGAGGTTAATGGGCAGAAGCTAAATGGAAACTGACTTTGACTCATATGAGAAATTTTTATACCAATTAAAATGACCAAATGAGCCTCCTAGGAAGGTAATGAGCTCCCGGGCATTAGAAGAGCTGGGATGTTGACTGGATACCCTGCTGGGATGTTGCCAGATGGAATTCCAGCAGTCGGCTGAGCCAAGTGGTCCAACAGTACTGGAAGGTTTTGTTTTCGGTCCTGTGCGACCCCTGGATTCTGGGACTCTGAGACTCCAGCAAAAGCTGTTTTCACATCTATTCAGAGCCGGCCATTCACTGGACTATAATGCCTCTTTGATCTAACTGATGACCCAAATCGCTCTGAGCAGCTCTCAGCGGGTGGCCCGGCCTGTGTGCAGGGTATCCAGTTCAGGGAGCGGCAGACTGAATCGTGGGCACAGCCTGGCGCCCCCCCAGGGTCAGGATGAAGGAGCCCTGTTGCTGGTAGGGCCCCAGCCTGTCCCCACAACCTCACCAGGGAGCCATGAGGAGTAGAACGAGAAGGAGGAGAAGAAAGAGAAAAGAAAGTGGGGTAGGGATGGGCAGGGTGCGTGTGCCGACTCGGGGGCTCGGGTGACAGCACGGATGCACAATTAGCCCCAGTCCAACAAGACAAGTTAGCTCCCGGCTCCAGGGTCCGCAAGGCAGGACATGCCTGTTGTCCAGGTGGAGGAGCCCCAAGCGTTACTGTCCTGCGGGCTTTGGATGCCCGGGGCCGCTAGGTCCAGTGACGGCACTTCCTCTCAGCCACACACAGAGCTCAGCACCCTGGATCTGAGCCTGGATCAGGGATCATCTTTGTGGGAGCAGATAGAGTCCTCCCCCATGTTCTGTGCCAGCTGAGCCTCCATGCAGCTCCACGTAGTACCTTCACCATCGGCCTCCAGGGCCCTGGCCTCCAGCCCTCCTCTCCCCTCCAGGGTCCTTGACCTTGGCAATGCGAGAGGAAGGTGGTAGATGCTGTCGTGGCTCTTGTCTTAGGAAGCCTCTCCTTCCTGGAAGCTGCATGTGGACAGAGGCTTCCAGGATGGCTGTTTGAAAGAGGATACTGAGGTCTGAGGTCCCCGGAAAATTCACACGTTGACACTTCACCTTCAAGGTGGTAGGGTGAGGAGGTAGGGCCTTTGGGAGGTGAGAGGGTATGAGGGCTTCCCAGGTGGTGGTCGTTGTGAAGAATCCTCCTGCCAGTGCAAGAGATGTGGGTTTGATCCCTGGGTTGGAAGATCCCCTGGGTTGGAGAAGGAAATGGCAGCCCACTCCAGTGTTCTTGCCTGGAGAATCCCATGCACAGAGGAGCCTGGTGGACTACAGTCCATGGGATCGAAAAGAATTGGCCATGACTGAGCACACACACACACACACACACAGGTCATGAGGCTGGAGCTCTGGCAGGTGAGATTAGCTCCTCATCAGAGACTCCAGAGAGCTCCCCGTCCCCCCACCTCACGCGGACAGTCAGAGGATGCCACCCAAGAACCAGCAGGAGGGTGCTCACCAGACACGCCTGGACCGTGGACTTTCAGAACCGTGAGAAATAAATGTCTGCTGTTTATAACCCTTCACACGCACCCTGCCAGTCAGTCAAAGTCTGCTACAGTAGCCGGGATGGATGAAGACGCGTAAAGTGCTGACCGATCTATCCTGAGCATTGCTCATGGGCAGGCCGAGGGCTTACTCTAGAGAACTGTCCACAACCACTGAAATATTGAGCATTTCCTTCCGCTCGTTAAGCCGAAGATCTCTGCACTAGAATCAGCCTTCCACTGTCACCCTGGTCCGAGTGCTGGGACAGATGGGAAGGAAGAACCCTGGAGGGAAGTAGACATCCCAGGTTCCAGAGATGGAGAGCCCATCAACCCTCTGTCTTACAGCCACAGGGGTGCAGCTGCTCTGGGAATGAGGGAGTGGGTGAGAGTCTCTCAGTCGTGTCTGACTCTTTGGGACCCCAGGGACAGTAGCCGGCCAGGCTCCTCTGTCCATGGGATTCTCCAGGCAAGAACACTGGAGTGGGTAGCTGTTCCCTCCTCCAGGAGGTCTTCCCCACCCAGAGATCAATGCAGGTCTCCTGCCTTGCAGGTGGATTCTCTGCCAGCTCAGCTACCAGGCAATCCCTGGGGAGCTCAAAATCTTGACCAAAGTCGCTTCCGGGCCCAGGTTTCCCGTAGAAAGAGGAGAGGTCGCCCGAGGGCACTGGCAGGCCCCCACGGTCAAGGTGAAGGTCCCTGTGGCCTTTGCTGCCCTCGCGCTGGTGGGGCTCCTGGCAGTGGCGCCCGCAGAGCCCCTGGGGCCTCGGAAGCTGCGAGGCCTCGGGGATAGGGGCTGGTTCATCTCTCAGAAGGAGGCCACGTCGATTCTGAACTCAGCGGAGGTTAAGCCCGTGGACGGGGCAGGCCAGGAACCAGGGCCCACTGACAGCATTTCAAATGCTGCAGGGCTCGGGCCCTGGGCACCTGCGGGGTGTGTTCCTGGCAAAATGTCTGTTCCTTTTGCTTCTTCCAAGCAGACGTGGTCTTGTGAACCACTCACAAGCCTTTCGGGTTAGATTCCCCGGTAATCCGACCGGCGCTGCCCGAGCTCCTGACTGTGCGGATGGGGCCCGAGCCCTGGCAGCCTCTCGGCGGCCCCAGCGGCTCCGCGGCTCCGAGTCCGCTTGGCCCCGTCTCGGGCGTTAGGCCTGGACGAGGGCCGCCCCAGGCCTCGCTCCCCTGTTGCTGTTGGTGCCCAGCCACAGGGCCGCTCTCTGGCCGACGGCGGCCTGGGTGCGGGGCTTCGGGGCGCCAGGCACACGCGGGCGCGCTGCCTCTGAGGCGGGAGCGCAGGAGCAGGGAACCTAAGTCCCCGCTGCCCGTCCCAGCCCCCACCCTGAGGACGCAGACTCGAGGCGCCCGGAGGCCGCGCACTGCTGCCCCGGGCCGAGCTGGCGGTACCCTCCCCGGCTTCTCCTCTGCCGGCCCCACAGCCCACCCGCCCTGCGGGAGCCTCTGCGTAGAGCACATTGCCACACGCTTGGGGCGGGGGGCACGGACACCCACGTCTAAGTCGGTTCCAGGCATTAGCAGCTGGAAGGAGTCTTTCATCCTAAAAGACTTTATTTGGTATCCAAGACAAAAACAGTATTATTCACGTACGGCCTTAAGGAAAAGAACGTCTCTTTTTAAAATACAGTTATTTGAGTTCTGTGACGTGCTATTCATAGTCTTGAGGTACTTTTAAAAAATACTCCCCTCACTGCGACCTCCCCAGGAAGACTTGTGGACAGGCTCCCAGTGATTTGTAAGCTGTTGGTCTCTATTTCAATAGTCACAGCTGCAACGCACAGAAACTGCCCCCTCTCCCAGTGTTTGCATGAGTGAATTCCTGCTTCACATATGGAGAAATTTTCTCAGAGCAGTGTGGCTGTAGGTTAAAAGGACAAAATAAACCAAGTGAAAATGGAGTATTTCCTTTCGGGAACCTGATAGCTCAGGCCACAAATGATCTTCAGAGCAGGTTGAAGCAATGATGGTGTGTGTGTGTGTGTGTGAGTGTGTGTGTGTGTGTTTGTGTGTGCTTAGTCGTTCAGGCATGTTCGCTTCTTTTCGACCTCATGGACTATAGCCCTCCAGGCTCCTCTGTCCGTGGGATTTTCCAGGCAAGAATAGTGGAGTGGGTTGCCATGTCCTCTTCCAGGGGATCTTCTCAACCCAGGGATGGAACCCCTGTCTCCTGTGTCCGCCGCATTGCAGGCAGATTCTTTCCTCACTGAGCCTCAGGGAAACCCACTGATAACCATGTGACCCAAAAGGTTCCCAGCCGTGCTGAGTGGAGCAGGCCCCTCAGACACACCCCTGCAGAAGCGAGGACTTTGGTCTGCCCCTCCCCTCCCCGCTGCCTCCCCTGCTCTGGGCCTTCTCAGACCTGGGTCTGGAGTCTACTCAACTCCTGCAGAACCCTGCAGCCCCTGTCTCGGCGTGCCCCGCCCAGGCCTCCTTCAGCTCCTTAACTCTCCTCATCAAACGGTGTGCATCGCTCCCTGCGGCTGACTCTGGCTACATTTAGGGAGGCCGTGAATCTGCTCCGTGCCTGCCTTTGGGCCTTCGCTCAGGCCGGTATTGCAGAGCGCTGACCAGTGACCTCCCCGAAACGTCCACATTCTCTTTCCTGAAACCTGCAAATGCTTCCTTAGGTGACAAAAGGCGCTTCGCAGATGTGACCACATTAAGGACCTTTCGATGGAGAGATTATCTTGGCTTACCTGGTTGCCCTAAATGATACTAAGTGCCTCCTTAAGAGAGACACAGAAGGCTATCAGACTCCAGAAGAGAAGGAGGCAAGGCAATGATCGCAGGGTGTGTGTGTGTGGAGGGTCGTGGTTCGGAGCCCAGGAGCAGTGGCAGGCCCCAGAGCTGGACAAAGCGAGGAAAGGGCTACTGCAGGGGCTCAGGAGAGCCGGGCCGTTCAGACTGTGAGTCTAGCCCGGGGAAACCGGTTCTGCACTTCTGGCCTCCAGAACTGTAAGAGAATCAGCTTTGGTTGCTTTAAGCCACTGGATTTGTGGAGATGTGTTACAGCAGCCACAAGATACAAGCGCAGGTGTGTTATATGATGGTGTCCCAGGTGGGGACACCTGTGGTAAAGAACCTGCCTGCCAGTGCAGGAGACTCAAGAGAGGCGGGCTCAGTCCCTGAGACAGGAAGAGCCCCTGGAGAAGGGAGAGGCTACCCACTCCAGTATTCTTGGGCTTCCCTGGTGGCTCAGACGGTTAAGAATCTGCCGCAGTGTGGGAGACCTGGATTCCATCCCTGGGTTGGGAAGATTCCCTGGAGAAGGAAAAGGCTACTCACTCCAGTATTCTGGCCTGGACAATTCCATGGATAGAGGAGCCTGGTGGGCTCCAGTCCATGGGGTCACAGAGAGTCAGACAAAATGACTGAAGAGTCTTAGCACACACCACGTAATAGTTCAGGTGAAGTGAAAGTCGCTCAGTCGTGTGTCCAACTCTTTATAACCGCATGGACTATACAGTCCATGGAATTTTCCAAGCCAGAATACTGGAGTGGGTAGCCTTTCCCTTCTCCAGGGGAATCTTCCCAACCCGGGGATTGAACCCAGGTCTCCTGCATTGCAGGTGGATTCTTCACCAGCTGAGCCACAAGTCCCTAATAGGCACTTATTTCGGTGCCTCCTGGAGACTCCTTGGTCGAAGCCCTGCACACACCTCCTATTCTCTGTAGTCTCTGGGCCCGTGACAGCAGGCTCCCCAGGGTCTTCTGGTACAAAGTGTTGTCTGTTTCAATGTCACATGACATGCCGTGCGAGCAACAACTGCTGGATGCTTACTCAACTCTCTTGTAAAAGAAGGCTTTCGCAGGACCTGAACCTGTGACACTCTGTACCCAGTTACCTATTTCCTTGGTTATGAAAGCACTACCCAGTAAACTCAGTGTGACAGCAAGGCCTTGATAGTTTCCTCTCCCAGAAATGCAGCTTTTGCTTCTGTAGAGGCGCATCCTTGGCGTGGGGGACTCCTCTGCTGATTGTGGAGCATTCTGCAGAATTAAGGGCAATTTTGTGAGAGGTGTCCTGACCGGGCCAACCCTGCCTCAGCTCCCTGGCATAAGGCTGGCCCTCAGCCTCCACAAGGGACTGCCTGAGACCACTCTGAAAGACCAGCCAGTTTGTAAAGGTATCGTACTGGGTTGCTTTTCTGTACCAACACTTGGCAGACCAACTTAGCTGATCATCAGAATCACACAGGTAAGCTTTTTAAAAAGGCCAGGGGAGGGTTCCAGTGTTGCCCTTATAGTGTCTGACTTGGAAGGTTTGGGATGGAGCCTGAACGTTTGCTGTTTGGGAGAGTCTTGGGCTTGGCCAGCTGGGAAAAGCACTGCTGTGAGCTTGCCAATATTCCTTCTTCTGAGAGCTTTGCCTCACTCTGTTTATAGCTAAGTGTGTCCTTGCAGCTTCCCGGGGTCAGGTAATATTTAAGAAAGCATTTAGTCACTGCTGGACACCCTGCCCTTCCGATACTCAGGAGATGGGTATTGAATCACACCCTCCTCCAAACACAACGGCCTCCAGAGGCAGGATTCCATGATGAGAGCCATAGCTGGTGATGGCCAGGCAGGGAAACCCTTCACGCTCAGTGAAGCTCTCTCTTCTGTAGTCTGTCTAGCTCATTCAGCCAAGACGTTTATTGAGCACTTGTTACATGCCAGGGGGCTTCCCTGGTGGCTCAGATGATAATGCAGGATAATACAATGCAGGAGACCGGCTTCAGTCCCTGGGTCGGGAAGATCCCCTGGAGGAGGGCTTGGCTACCCACTCCAGTATTCTTGCTTGGAGAATCCCATGGACAGAGGGGCCTGGTGGGCTACAGTCTGTGGGGTCACAAAGAGTCAGACACAACTGAGCAACTAACATTTTCACTTAAGTACCAGGAACCAGGAATATAAAAGTGAAGGAAATATACACAAATCCCTGCCCTTTAATCCACATCCGACCATCCCATCCTGTCATCCAGCAGACTGAAAGTTCCCCTAACCGGTGGATCATTGTGTCTGACTTCTCCTTTCAAGGATGAGGAAGCTCAGTCCATCTTTTTATTCTTCGACCATCAGCCCAGCCCTGACCCCAATCCACCCATCAACTTTGTGGCTCTTGCCCACGGCTCCCCCACAAGTTCCCCTTGTTCCTTCGTGAATGAGTGGAGATTTGTTCCTCTGTTCTCCTCAGAGAATTTCTAGGGCAGTGAAACTACCCCGTGTGATGCCGTAATAGTGGATGTGTGTCTTTGTGCATTTGTCAAACCCATAAAGTAGACGCCAGTGTGAACTATGGACTTTGGTTATGAGGATGGTGGGAGGATGTTGATAGTGGCAGAGACTGTGCTTTTGTGGGAACTCTGTGTCCTTTCTGCTCAGTTTTGCTGTCAACCTAAAACAGCTCCAAGAAATTAAGTGGGTTTTTTTTTTTTTTTTTGGATAGCATGACTTAGTGCAGAGCTTGCATGATTCAGTTCAGTGCAGACCAGCTCCAGCAGCTCATGATAACCCGTGTTACCCTAGCTGGCACTGGGACTTTTTCTAGAGGCAATGCAGATTTTAAAGCAGAAAAATGATGAGATCGTTAGTGAGATTTAGGAAGATGGCTGAATGGAAATTAGTTGAGCCGGCAATGAGTCAGGGAATCCATCAGAACCGTGTAGGGAGGTCCTCTTCTGCCTCACTGCTCCCAGGCCATCCACTCTGGAAACCTGTGGGAGCAGAAGAATTCCCTCAAGGCCCAGGGAAAACCCCGGCCTACTTCCTCTCACCCCGGAATTTTGCCATAACAGGTTTAGGCATCCTCTGTTTGAGAGTGGAGGAAGCACCTTGGCAGTGTTGGGTTCCACCTGTCACTTAGGGATCTCCATCCGGAAGCCTTCCGGGTAGACATGCGTGCAAAGCACCGGAGTGTGCCTGGTAGAGACTTGGCTACCCTCCTTAAGAATGAGGGGCAGACTCCGGTCAGGCCACAGTGGGCACCCAAGAAGGGCTTTGGTGTTCATGCTTTCTCTAAGGCACACTCCTCTTCGCCTGCTCAGATGTCCGTCATCACCATTTTTCATTTACTTTTTTTTTAGTTTTTCTAAAAAACTTCTTTTTAGGCCTCACCCAATCTTCCCTCATTGATTCCCGTTTATTTCCTCCAAGGACTCAGAAAACTTAACATCAATTTCAATTTCCAAACCTTGGAGCTATTGAGAAAAGTGCTTCCTCTGGATCAATACTTCCTCCTGACTTGACATGGAGCTATTAACGACTGTTTGGTGTACGACTTGACTAGGAAAAAAAAAAAAAAGACAGGAGCCAATAGAACTGTAATCCATGGATATAAAATGCACTGGTTTCATGGAGACGCCCCAAACGCTCAAAGAAGAAAGATGCTCTAGTTCACTGCCCTTTCTTGGCCCACTAAGCTTGTTACCACGTCCAGAAACTAGGTCCGTTTGGCAGGAGTCCCTTCACGATTGTTCTGCCAACTGTGTGTGGACATTTCTTGCTCTCCCCATAATTCCAGATAGACTACTTTGCCGGCCACGTCAGTGATTTTGCTTAGCAATTATAAGTTATTTACAGTCGCTAATTGACTTACTGGGATCTCTTGTTGAAAAGTGAAAGTGTTAGTCACTCAGTCATGTCCAACTTTTTATGACCCCATGGACTGTAGCCCACCAGGCTCCTCTATCCATAGCATTTTCCAGGCAAGAACACTGGAGTGGGTAGCCATGCCCTCCTCCAGGGGATCTTCCTGTCCCAGGGATGGAACCCAGGTCCCCCACCTTGCAGGTGAGGGACCAGCTGAGCCACCAGGGAAGCCCTGGGGTCCTTTGTTAGTGAACCAGAAAGGACTCGAGTGTTTCCACTGCTGTGAAGTTCAGCTATTCCTCTGGGGGTGCCCCCAGTTATTCCTTCTGCAACACCCCTGCCTGTCTCCCCAGAACTCCCCTTCTGGATTTGGAGGCACCCATGGTCCTGAAGTGACTTAGCATAGCATAGCATAGCATGCTCCCCTCCCAGGCAAAGCAGAAGGAGACCCTTGCCCGCTCTTCTGCCTCTCTGCCCAGTGCCCCTTCTCCGAATCACCACTTGCGATGTCGAGGAAGATTCTCCTGAAGGACTTAGAACAGCTCAAGAGAATGACACGGTCAGAGTAGGAGGTTTTTAACAGCACAAAGAGACATCCCCTCCACAGGTCCAGAGGGAAGAGAAACCAGCCAGGCTGAGAACGTCACAGGCTCCCCCTTCTCTCCTGGCTCGCAAAGCCGGTCCTCAGCTCAGAGGTACCTGTCCCTCTGCTGAGTTTGACTTCACAATGCGCCCTGAGGGTGTTAGATCAGGCAGGCTGCCACGGGCCCCACAGGGGCCCATCTAGTCTCCTCATCCTTCCCTCCCAGACATCAAGCTGGTGCCAGCTGGGACAACACACACACACACACACACACACACCCGCGCGCGCGCACGCGCCCGCCCAAGCTCAGCCTCAGTGAAGAGCCACAGAGTCAAAACCAAGAATCGAAACAGAAGCATTTTCCTAAGGACCCCACAGTTTGCAAGGTCCTGATGCCATCGGGAGGGTGTGATTGCCTCTTGTCCTCACCTGCTTCACTCACCGCCACTCCCCGCCCCACACCTTTCAGGTTTTGCTTCCTTGGGCAGGAGAAAGGAGCCCATTTCTTACAAGGACGGAGGGGCTGGGCCGTCCTCTCCAGCTGGGCAGGAGGGGAGTGAGTTGGGAAACTGAAAGGAAGTGTGATTCGTCCCACACTTCTGCAAGGAGCAGGGTCTGCATTTTAAAAGGAAGCTTCTGAGCCGGGGAGGGTCAGGGAGGACCTCACTCCCGCTCCCTGACCTTCCCTCCTCTCAGGAACACCTAGTGCTCCGCGAACACGTTGACTGAAAGGCTCCGCCAGTGCCTTTATGAGCACTTGGCGCCCGACCCTGGGAGGTTCCATTCCCTTGCTGATCTGTCACTTACACTTTCAGCGCCTCTGTGAATTTTATTTCCCCACAATAGTACCATTCACTTAACACTTTCAACTTCTGTACAAGCTATTAATATTTTTAAGGAATTACTGTTGTAAGTATGATAGATAAATAAATAGATGATAGAGATGATGGATGGTTGGACATGGACCTATGGACCGACAAATAGTTAAGATAATACTTTCTCTCTCCAAACTGAACACATTCCAGCTATTTCCTTGGAGCAGGCGCCTCAGCCTTCTGGCCACTTATTAGTTGAAAAGGAGCCTCCCATGTGAATCTTCAGACTCAGCTGAAGAGGAGCCTTCGTCAAGCTGGGGAGGAGACGGCTGCACTGACCACTTCATCAGGGGGCTCAGGCCTCCGCGTCCCCAGGAAAATGCACGTCAGAATTTGCTTCAAGCCCACATGGAACCTGAGAAGTAGCAGCAGGAACAGCTGTCTTCCGAGGCCCTTGCTGGCCAGCCTGCGTCTTGAAAATTTTAAGGAAAAGCTTCACGACACCGGTGTCCTTGATCAAGTATGTTGTAGCAGCAATCAGAAACTCACACCCTGGCCTCTTCACCCACCACACCATGAACTTTCCAAGTCACCATGGGACGCTTCCTGTCCTCCATGAGTCCCTCCCTGAAGGGTCCCCCTGCGTGAAGTTTCCAGTCCTAGGAAGCTTTGGAAAACAGAGTCACAGAGACAGATCCAAGAAAAAGGCGTGGCCAAGACGCAGATGTCTGGTGCTGTTTCCAGCAGATCCTGCTCACCAGCTAACCCTGGACCCCTGCAGATGCGCTGAGTCATCGCTTCCTAGGTCCAGAGAGCCTTCCAGAGATCGCCGTGGTACAGCCTTTGTGTTCCGAAGTAAATATAGTTTCTCGAGAATCTTTAAGCAGGAAAATCATCACGGAGCCAAAGCAAAATAATATATCAAAGGCCCCAAAGATTCTTTGGTGAATTACCTTCAAAGTTTTACAAACCTGCTTTCTTTGTCTCCCCTGATTTTTTTTCTCCCTGTGTCTTGAAAATTTAAGGAAAGGCTTCACGACACCGGTGTCCTTGATCGATTATGTTGTAGCAGCAATCAGAAACTCGTCCCATCTTTCTAGAGAGAGAGGGGTTTTAAAGGCGTATCACTTACCTCTACTTATATTTAGTTATGGGGCTTCCCTGGTGGCTCAGTGGTAAAGAATCCGCCTACCAATGCTGGCGACATGGGTTCGAGCCCTGGGTCGGGAAGATCACATGGAGAAGGAAATAGCCACCCACTCCAGTATTCTTGCCTGAAGAATCCCATGGACAGAGAGGCTGACGGGCTACAGTCCATGGGGATGCAGTGTCAGACATGAATGAGCAACTAAATACCAAATCAGATCAGATCAGATCAGTCGCTCAGTCGTGTCCGACCCTTTGAGACCCCATGAATTGCAGCACACCAGGCCTCCCTGTCCATCACCAACTCCCGGAGGACACTGGGACTCACATCCATCTAGTCAGTGACACCATCCAGCCATCTCATCCTCTGTCGTCCCCTTCTCCTCTTGCCCCCAGTCCCTCCCAGCATCAGAGTCTTCTCCAATGAGTCAACTCTTCACATGAGGTGGCCAAAGTACTACTGGAGTTTCAGCTTTAGCATCATTCCTTCCAAAGAAATCCCAGGGCTGATCTCCTTCAGAATGGACTGGTTGGATCTCCTTGCAGTCCAAGAGACTCTCAAGAGTCTTCTCCAACACCACAGTTCAAAAGCATCAATTCTTCGGTGCTCAGCCTTCTTCACAGTCCAGCTCTCACATCCATACATGACCACAGGAAAAACCATAGCCTTGACTAGGCGAACCTTTGTTGGCAAAGTGATGTCTCTGCTTTTGAATATGCTATCTAGGTTGGTCATAACTTTCCTTCCAAGGAGTAAGTGTCTTTTAATTTCATGGCTGCAGTCACCATCTGTAGTGATTTTGGAGCCCAGAAAAATAAAGTCTGACACTGACCTATTTAGGTATGTAGTCTACTTGTCCCCACAAAATAACCACAGAACAATTTTTTTAAAAAGGCAATATCAGAAGTAAAGTCAAATTTCATCCAGGCAAAATATTTGAGTATAAACAATGCCTTGAATTTTAAAGCATTTCAAGAATGATCATTTCAAATGATGCAGTTTTCTCTCAAACTACAAACCTAGCCTAGCATAGATGCTGTGTTTATGTGGGATTGTATTCACAAATATAAATGCTAAGTTTCAGAAAGCATGAAATCAAACCTCTTGCATAAAAACACATATCCATTCCCCCCATATTATTCAAAGACAGGGAGCTCATATTTTGAGTGTGAGAACAGAGCTGCTTTGCGTCCTAACTCACAGAACTATTCTGTACTAGGGATAGGAGCAAAAATAACCTTGATTTTTATAGACTTGTATTTTTTTCCAAGGCCTTGGCCCATAATCTTATTAAATGTAACAGTTCAAAATAAGCTTCCCTGGGAAACTTTGAAAACTGACTCTTAGAAAACTTTGAAAACCTTGACATATACGTTATTAATTTTTAACTATCAAAAATGATTATTACCCCACAGTCAGAAATAATGCAGAAGGATATAATTTAAGAACTGAATGCATGCATATTAAGTCGTGTCTGAGTCTTTGTGACCCCGTGGACCCCTTTGTGAGCCCTGGCAGGCTCCTCTGTCCATGGGATTTCCCAGGCAAGGATATTGGAGAGGGTAGCCATTTCCTTCTCCAGGGGATCTTCCGGACTCAGGGATAGAACCCGCATCTCCTATGTCTTCTGCATTGGCAGGTGGATTCTTTACCACTGAGCCATCAGGGAAGCCCAAGAAGTGTATATACATATATACATATGTATATATGTATATACATACATACATATGTATATACAAGTGTATATACATATATACATATGTATATATATAATGTATTTGGTTGCTCCAGGTCTTCATTGCAACATGCAGGATCTTTAGTGGCAGGATGAACGATCTTTTTAGTTGTGGCCTGTAGGATGTAGTTCCCTGACCAGGGATCGAGCCCCAGCCCCCTGCATTGGGAGTTTGGGGGTCTCAGCCACTGGACCACCAGAGAAATTCCAAGAAGTGAATACCTATCCTTCCTACCCTCTGTTGGAGATCATCACAATCTGCAGTTTTGTGTGTATATTTTCAGAGTTTTAGATAGATACATTTATATACACACACACACACATATATATACATACACAAATATACATGTATACCCACATGTACACAGAGGTGCTTTTTTTTTCTTTGGCAGAATTTGTTTGTTAAGAGACTAGATGTTAATTGTTCCCACCACAAAAAAGAAATGGTAACTATGTAATATGATGGAAGTGTTAGCTAGCATTATGGTTGCGATCATAATGCAGTACACACAAGCATCAAATCAACAAGTGGTATACCTTAAACATGCCCACTGTTCTATGCCAGTTACATTTCAATTTTTTTAAGTGAAAAGCAACTGGGGTGTAATATACCAACTGTTCTGCTGCTTGCTGTTGTCAGGTAAGGATCTGTCAAAGCGTCTCTCCCGGTCGGTGGTTGGCAGAAAGGTGATTCATATGGGCTGTGTGCTCTGTCCCGGGCTGTGTGCTCTGATGGGGCTGTGTGCTCTGGCCAGGGCTGTGAGCTCTTTCTGGGGCTGTGTGCTCTGTCCCGGGCTGCGTGCTCTGATGGGGCTGTGTGCTCTGTCCCGGGCTGTGTGCTCTGTCCTGGGCTGTGTGCTCTGGCTGGGGCTGTGTGCACTGTCTGGGGCTGTGTGCTCTGTCTGGGGCTGTGTGCTCTGTCTGGGGCTGTGTGCTCTGATGGGGCTGTGTGCTCTGTCCTGGGCTGTGTGCTCTGTCCCAGGCTGTGTGCTCTGTCCCAGGCTGTGTACTCTGGCTGGGGCTGTGTGCTCTAATGGGGCTGTGTGTGCTGTCTGGGGCTGTGTGCACTGTCTGGGGCTGTGTTCTCTGTCCCAGGCTGTGTGCTCTATCTGGGGCTGCGTGCTCTATCTGGGGCTGTGTGCTCTGATGGGGCTGTGTGCTCTGTCCCGGGCTGTGTGCTCTGTCCCAGGCTGTGTGCTCTGTCTGGGGCTGTGTGCTCTGATGGGGCTGTGTGCGCTGTCTGGGGCTGTGTGCGCTGTCTGGGGCTGTGTGCTCTAATGGGGCTGTGTGTGCTGTCTGGGGCTGTGTACACTGTCTGGGGCTGTGTTCTCTGTCCCAGGCTGTGTGCTCTATCTGGGGCTGCATGCTCTGATGGGGCTGTGTGCTCTATCTCGGGCTGTGTGCTCTGATGGGGCTGTGTGCTCTGTCTGGGGCTGTGTGCTCTGTCCCAGGCTGTGTGCTGGGGCTGTGTGCTCTGTCCCAGGCTGTGTGCTCTGTCTGGCTGTGTGCTCTGTCCCGGGGCTGTGTGCTCTGTGCCGGGCTGTGTGCTCTGTGCCGGGCTGTGTGCTCTGTCCTGGGCTGTGTGCTCTGGCTGGGGCTGTGTGCTCTGATGGGGCTGTGTGCGCTGTCTGGGGCTGTGTGCGCTGTCTGGGGCTGTATGCTCTGTCTGGGGCTGTGTGCTCTGTATGGGGCTGTGTGCTCTGATGGGGCTGTGTGCTCTGTCCCGGGCTGTGTGCTCTATCCCGGGCTGTGTGCTCTGTCCCAGGCTGTGTGCTCTGTCCTGGGCTGTGTGCTCTGATGGGGCTGTGTGCTCTAATGGGGCTGTGTGCTCTGTCTGGGGCTGTGTGCTCTGATGGGGCTGTGTGCTCTGATGGGGCTGTGTGCTCTGTCCTGGGCTGTGTGCTCTGTCCCGGGCTGTGTGCTCTATTCCAGGCTGTGTGCTCTGATGGGGCTGTGTGCTCTGTCCCGGGCTGTGTGCTCTGGCTGGGGCTGTGTGCACTGTCTGGGGCTGTGTGCACTCTCTGGGGCTGTGTGCTCTGTCTGGGGCTGTGTGCTCTGTCCGGGGCTGTGTGCTCTGTCACAGGCTGTGTGCTGTCCCGGGCTGTGTGTTCTCTTTGGGGCTGTGCGCTCTGTATGGGGCTGTGTGCTGTTTGGGGCTATGTGCTCTGTATGGGGCTGTGTGCTGTTTGAAGCTGTGTGCTCTGTATGGGGCTGTGTGTTCTGTTTGGGGCTGTGCACTCTGTATGGGACTGTGTGCTCTGTTTGGGGCTGTGTACTCTCTTTGGGGCTGTGTGCTCTTTCCCGGGCTGTGCGCTCTGTCCCAGGCTGTGTGCTCTGTCCTGCAATCTGAGCTCCCAGGCGGCAGTCCCACTGTCCTGACCTAGCATCCGCATCAGGGCACCCAACTGAGTCCTGTCCTTCCTGATCTCGCTCTGGACCAAGTTATAAGTTCCGAGGCAACTGGTCCACGCTAGTAAGAGAAGCCATGGCGGGCAGCAGCAACACGAGACCCCAGCCTCCAAACAGCTCAGGGAGGCCCAAGAACCCAGCCTTGGCAGGAGAGGACTCGAGCCCAAGTCTCTGGTTCTGTCACTGCAACTCCTCCTGGGTCCCTCCAGCCCCCTAACTCTGGGAGAGCAGGCAGTCCTCCGCAGGGAGTCCCCAGGCCTCACCCTGCCTATCACACTCATGCCTGTGATCCCTCCATTTTCCAATGAGAAGGCTGAACTCTGTCATGAACGATTGCTGCTCAGTCCGAGAGCTTTGGAGCTGAACAGCCCGGGGCCCAGGCACCAACCCCAGCATGTATGAGCCGCGTGAGTCCAGACAAGCAATTGGCCTTTCTCTGCCCTGGGCTGCAGCTCGGCGTTACATGAGCATTAGTCATCCCTCCCTGTTAGAATCGAGAGGATTACATGGCATAGGACCCGTGAGGTGTTCACTTAACGCCCAGACTTGCAATTAGTGCTGAATCAGTGGCAGGCTCTGTCACTCCTATGACGGATCCTTACTAAGAACCTGTGCTGCTGTGACTGAGATGCAGAAAACTTGGTAGACCAAATGGGATGAGAGGGGCGTGATTCAGCGAGGTCATACGTGGCCCTGCCTCCTACAGACACAGACCCCAGCCTCCTACGCACTGGACCGTCCACACAGGCCTGCTTCAAGGTCTTCACTCTTGGCTGGCCCTGCCCTCCTCACCCAAGTCCTCATCGTAGACCTCCCTGGAGTTTGGGTTCATCAGCAGTGCTCCTAGCATCCTGCACCCCAAAGATCCCGGAGCTGCAGAGAGAGGTCCCCCTGAAGGAGAGGCCCCCGGAGAAGCATTGACTCATGGTCCAGCTCAGGGGCACCCGGAGCTCTCTGAAGTCCTGGAATCGTGGCCACCATCAGCCCCACACAGGACGTGTGGGTGGATTCTGACGGAGCATTTTTATCTCAGTCCAGTGGAACTGAAGGTCAAGAGACCCGGGTGTTCTGCTTTGGGCAGCATTCAGATCTGACCACACATATTTTCTCATCTCTAACACGAGCTCATTGCAGCCTCAGCGTTGTAGTGAGAATTAAACAAACCCGTGTTCACAGAGAGCTGGCCCTGTGCGGGAGTCTGCTCTGGGGTGGCTGATCAGGAGGGTCCCAGGACCCCCCCCACCCCAACCCCTGCCAGGGGCCCAGCGGCCCGGCGGCCCCAGAGCCAGCTCCAGTCTCAGTATGCAGACGCGCAGACCGGAAACGGGTAGCGTGATGGTCACACAGCATAAAGCCCCGAACCATACACTGGAAAATGGTCAATTATTCATGTATTATTTACCACAAGTGAAAAATGCCATGGGGTGCACTGACTTGACCCGTCAAGTGCAAGCTACACGTCCCTGCCTGCTCCACGCCTCTCTCTGTCTCGAACGTTGCTGGAGAAATCGGCCCCTTTGTAGGAAAACGTGTGGGTACAAGGCGAGGTCCCAGGTGCACAGAACGCCACAAAACGTGTGTAAAAGAAACGCAATAAATCAGAACCGCTTATAAAAGCTGTGTAGTTTCCCTTCTTAGAACTGAAAGCCCTCAATGTTAACACCCTCGGAGCAGGACACCCAGCAAGAAGGAGGGATCGGAGGCCCCTCCGCTGCTCCTGGCGCCCTGATTCTATGAAACTGTGCTTGGGGGCCGGGGGAGGGGGAGCGGGTGCTGTCCCCCAGGGGACCCGGCCCTCACCGCCCTCAGGGGACCGCTCTTCACTGGGCAGTGCCCAGGTCAACAGCAGAGACACCACAGGGCCTGGAGTCCCAGGTGCGTGCTCAGTCGCTCAGCCATGTCCAACTCTTTGTTACCCACCCCACAGACTGTAACCCGCCAAGCTCCACTGTCCATGGAATTTTTCAGGCAAGAAACTGGAGTGGGTGGCCATTTCCTCCTCCAAGGGACCTTCCCAACCCAGGGTCAAACCTACGTTCCCTGCGTCTCCTGCATTGGCGGGCGGATTCTTTATCACTGAACCACCTGGGAATCCCCCGGTTTGCAGAGGGTTCAGCCAAGTACTTTCAGAGGAAAGAGCAAAATTAAAGATGTGGCTGGAGAAGAGGTTAAGCCGGAAGCTTTTAATAGTAATTCAAAGTGCTGATTAAAAGCACTCATTCATTTTGTGCTTTCTCAGAGGGACACGACTCCTGGTTAGACCTCTCCAGTTTCATCTCCCTGCCTTCAAAGGCCGGTCAGACGCTGGATAGGAGAAAAGAAAAAGTGATTAGGGAGAAGGAACGTAGTGGCAAAGAATGACGGTTTGAAGTGCTGAGAAACTGGAGAAAAAAGGCTTGGGATGATACGCTGCCTCCGGCTCGGGGAAGCGGTATGATGACGTGATAGGAAGCTGTGTGATGACATGATAGGAAGTGGAACGAAATGACAAAGGGTCGCCTGCTCTTTCCTGGCTTGGAAACGGAGCGCAGGGTCTAGAAGACGCGGTGAGAAGGAAGGTGAGGATCCCAGCCAGTCAGGTTTCCCCCTCCCCTCCAACTAGGCAGATAGTTCTAGAACACCCATGGGGGTGCCCTGCTCAGAAGAGAAACAGGTGAGACGGGGTGGGGGCCCGTCTCATCATCGCCACTGGGAAACCAGGTCCAGAGGCCTGCAGCCTTCAGGAATGCGAGGGAGGGAGTGTGCTCCTGCTGAGAAGAGGGGCAGGAGCCTCCAGGGAAGGCCTCCAGAGCCGCTGAAAATGGTCCTGCAGTTTCTTAAGACGTGTTTTCAAATGTGACGCCTGGTAAGTGGACTCTGGACTCTGCACCAGACCTGATATTTCTTTCAAGCTTTCGCAGCAAAGGTGGAGCGAGAGGAGTGAACGAGTTAGAACGGTCCCAGTGGGGTCGGGGGCACCTTTCTCACTAACAGTCACACACCGAGTGGGTGACTGCGTGTCTTCTGTTCTTGCCCTGGGCATTCTTGCTAAGGGCATTCCCTTAGGGCTGTGAAAGGGGGCAGCAAGGAGCCGCTGCTGCTGCTGCTGCTAAGTCGCTTCAGTTGTGTCCAACTCTGTGCGATCCCATAGATGGCAGCCACCAGGCTCCCCCATCCCTGGGATTCTCCAGGCAAGAAACTGGAGTGGCTTGCCATTTCCTTCTCCAATGCATGAAAGTGAAAAGTGAAAAGTGAAAGTGAAGTCACTCAGTCGTGTCAGACTCCTAGCGACCCCATGGACTGCAGCCTACCAGGCTCCTCCGTCCATGGGATTTTCCAGGCAAGAGTAATGGAGTGGGGTGCCATTGCCTTCTCCGCAAGGAGCTGTAGGAGGGGGCAGTTCCCAGCGAAATGGGGACAGAGCGGCACTTTCTCTGCTAAGACGGGACTGAAGGGTCGGAGCAGAGACATCCCTGGACCACCAGTCGAAAGTTTGATAAACGAGCTGATGACGGCTGACTCTGACTACAGGGAATAGAAGTTGGGAGGACAGAAGTCCCTCGGTGTCTACTATGCAGAAGTGCTCCGTCAGCCATTCTTATGTAAAGATGATCCCTGATGGACAAACCGACTCAATGCCCTACAGCTCAGAGGCGCTTACTTGAGGAAAGACCAGCTGGAGGCCTCACACCCCAGCCAAGGCCCCCGGGAGCCACGTGGTAAGGGCCTTCTCTACTACAGACACAGATGCTGACCTCCAGCTCTTGGAGTGCAGTCTCAGTCCCAGAGACTCTGACTCCACACCCGGGAACTTCCCACTTCATAGATGCTTCCAGATGCTTCCGGGACAACCCACGGAGGATCCCTGCTCCACTGTTTTCTGTCAACCAGTCTCTTTCAGAGGGAGCTGTCATGACGGCAACACTTCCAACATCTCTGCCGGCTCTGAGTTTGTGACTGAGACCCCTCTTTGTGCCAGACTGGGTCCAAGTAGCATTCTTCCCTCCAGGATTGTCTGGGTCAATTCTCTATATTAGCTACAGCTTTTTGTTGTTGTTTAGTTGCTTAGTCATCTTCAAATCTTTGGGATCCCATGGACCGTGGCCTTCCAGGCTCCTCTGTCCATGGGGATTCTCCAGGCAAGAATACTGGAGTGCATTGCCGGGCCCTCCTACAGGGGATCTCCCCGACCCAAGGCCTGAATCTGTGTCTCCTGCTTTGCGGGTGGATTCTTTACCTCTGAGCCACCTGGGAAGCCCTGTGAGCTACAGTACGAGTGCCTTTTGTAGAAGTTGTAATAAAGATTGAATCGTACTCAGAACCACTACACTTTTCCGCATGTCTTCTATGAGCCAGGCCTTACTCTTGACACAAGAGAAAGGGTTCTTCAGTTGTAAAATGAAAAGATGAGAGAAAAACCTGACTTTGGGGAGTTTAAAAATTAGTGATAGGTAGAGATGTTTTCTGTGCCGATCATGGACTATTCATGAGCCTTTCCTAGCTCTGCTCCAGCCAGCCCCATCAAGGGCCATTCCAGAGACCCCACTGGCCCCCATCCCCTTCTGCTGCGTCCTTGCTCTTGGGGGAGCCCCTTTCAGTAGCGTAGGCCAGAAGGGGATTGACTTAAATGGCTAAAGTGAATTAAAACACACGTATTTTGGAGGGGAACGTTTGCATCTGTGCATTAATTCTCTGGACTACTCTAGCTCATTAGATTCCCAAGGAATATTTACATCACAGATTGCAGGTGAGAAAACTGAGGCAGAGGTAATTGCCTCATCTAAAGTTACACGATTAATTAGCGTGAGAACCAGACCCTTAGCCCCAGGCTTCTGGCTCCAAGTTCGGGAGCCTTCCAATAAGTGCATACTTACTATCATTCAAACCCCAGGCCAATCTGTATGTCCTGACATACAGCAGTAAAATAAAACTGGGACCAAAGAGAAAATAATTTAAGTGGTTAAGAGAAAATTCACCTTCTTGTGAAACCCTATCCAGATGACAAGCTGCTTCGGAACAACATAAAAATGAAGAGCGGAGTGTTTCTCAAGGTGCTTTTCTCCAGAAAGTTCTCTGAATATGCTGTGTTTCCTTGTTCTCCAGAAATGTGTTGATCAACCACCTGGCAGTCACCAAGGAAGTTGTAATTTCCAGTAAGTATATCCCTTTCCATAAAAGGGGGCTTCACTGATGGCTCAGTTGGTAAAGAATCCGCCTGCAATGCAGGAGACCCTGGTTGGATTCCTGGGTCAGGAAGATCCACTAGAGAAGGGATAGGCTACCCACTCCAGTATTCTTGGGCTTCCCTTGTGGCTCAGCTGGTAAAGAATCTGCATGCAAGGCAGGAGACCTAGGTTCAGTCCCTGAGTTGGGAAGGTCCCCTGGAGAAGGGAAAGGCTACCCACTCTAGTATTCTGGCCTGGAGAAGTCCATGGGGTCACAAAGAGTTGGACATGACTGAGCCACTTTCACTTTTCATAAATAACTTAGTAAATGCTTTACTTGTGTACTGTTTGTGTTAATACATTGTGAAAATTGGAACTGACCATTAGTCCTGACTCTTGCTTGGTAAGTACGGTGCATAACATTCTTCTCCTCTCTAGTCTCTATTGAGGAAAATAAAGGACAAAGAAGTTGTGTGTGCTAAGTTGCTCAGTCATATTGACTCTTGTGACCCATGGACTGCAGCCCACAATCCCTCTATCCATGGGATTCTCCAGGCAAGAATACTGGAGTGGGTTGCCATGCCCTCCTCCAGGGCATCTCCCCGACCCAGGGATCCAACCTGCATCTCTTATGTCTCCTGCATTGGCAGGCAGGTTCTTTACCTCTAGTACCACTGTGAAGCCCACAAAGAAGTCAAGTCAGCCCAAATATTCCAACTTAGTTTCTTTTTCAAAAAAACTTTTATTGGAGTATGGGGCTTCCCTAGTGGCTCAGTGGTAGAGAATCCACCTGCCAATGCAGGAGACCTGGGTTCGATCCCTGGGCCGGGAAGATCCTCTGGCAACCCACTCCAGTATTCTTGCCTGGAGAATCCCATGGACAGAGGATCTTGGCCGGCTACAGTCCATGGGGTCACAGAGTTGACACAACTTAGCTACTAAACAACAGTAATCTTTTAAAACTTCAGATTAATTAGTCTTCTATTTGTAAACCTTCAACAGAATCCCTTGTCCTCTCTTGGCGTCTTTCTGGATTAATCTTGAGGGTGGCCTGTGGTTGTTTGCTGAGCTCTCACAGTCCCCATATGTGGACTAGAACTGTGTTCCCCCAAGATGGACAGACGTTTGGCCTGGCTTCAGCTGCTCGACCAGAGAGAGACCTGGACGTGGTTCCCTCCCCATTTGGTCTCTTGCAACAGAGCATGGTGGTCAGGAGCCCACCAGAAGCAATTCTGCCCACAGATGCTGGACGTTAGGTCTGCAGCCTGGTCTCCACTGGAGCGGGAGAGATGGCTGGCATCCACCACCTGGCCCTCCTGCCCCCAAGCACAGCGAGCCTGCAGGCCCTGCTCTGAGGGTGGACGGACTGAGATAAGAGATGCTCCCATTTTTACAATCCAGGAAAGCCATGCATTCCTCAAAACGAAAAGTACAATAAACTGTGCTTCCACACGCTCAGAGTACAGACTACAGCTCCCAGACTTGTGTATTTTATTGTTTTCAATTCCAAAACAAAGGTGACTCTGCTTGGGCAGCCCAAGGCACCAGGGCCCGCCAGAGACAGCGCCTTCCATGCCCGGAGGAGCACACGCCCCAGACGCTCATCTGTTCACACTCACTTGCTCACACTCAACTGCTCACACACATCCACACACCTGCACAACTCTCACGGCCATGTGCTCACGCACACTTGTGCACATGCATGCACACACTCCTGTACACGCTGTTGCACTGGGGGTCTGCAGGGCGCCGTGGACACTCCTGCTCCCACACAGGGGAGACCCCGGCGCCAGACCCGTCCCTCATGTCACTCAAAGGGGTGATGGCTGAGGCCGGCTGGGGCCTTCCGAGAAGCACTGGGGGTCCCACGGTGAGGGTCCCCGCGTGGACGGCTCCTCGCCCCGGGACGCGGCTCCTCGCTGTCCCGCAGCTCCCGCAGCGCAGCCTGGAGCAGGCTTCGCAACCTCCCAAGCACGCGGGGCGTGCCCTGGGCCCCAGGGGCTGCGCACTCCTGCACTGCCGCCCGCAGCTGCCCCCGCAGCGGGCCTGACACCGCAGAGCTGCTGCGGGGCGAGGAGAACCAATGGCGGAAGATCTTGTCGCAGACCACCTGGGGGAGAGAGGGGGATGGTCACAGCTCAGGGCTTGGGAGGGGGCGGGGGGGCGGGGGAGCGGGGTCCCTCCCCCCACCTGTCCCTCCCGGGGACCTCTCCCGGAACCCCAGCCGTGCAGCGCCACTGGAGACTAGAAGGCTGCCCCGCCAGAAGTGCCAGAGGCGGAGATGTCGCGGGGGAAGCTGCAGGTGATGCTCAGAGACCATCGAGGAGCTTGTAGCAGGAAATCAGAGCCGGGAACCGCTGTTTAAGGAGTAGTCCCTGGGTGGCCCTAGGCTGCCAGCCCTGCGGTCACAGGCCTCACTTTCTCATTCAAGGCTGATGACACTGACAGGCATCACCACCTGGCAGGTGGTCCCCAAGGCCACAGGACACGCTGGTGACAAGGGGTATATGAATGTGATAGTACTTTCCGGCTCCCTGGGAAAAAGGTATATTGGAAGGGAGAGGCTAGTTCTTTAAAGGAGCCTTTGTGTGCTGTGCTTAGTCACTCGGTCATGTCTGAATTCTTTTCCACCCCTTGGGCTGTAGTTTCTCAGGCTCCTCTGTCCATGGGGATTCTCCAGGCAAGAATACTGGAATGGGTTGCTATGCCCTCTTGCAGGGCATCTTCCCAGCCCAGGGATCAAACCCAGATTTCCTGCATTTCAGGTGGATTCTTTACCATCTGAGCCACCAGGGAAGCTCATGAATACCGGAGTGGGTAGCTATCCCTTCTCCAGGGGATCTTCTTGACCTAGGAAGCCCAAGAAGCCTTTAAGATGTTTTATTTTAGGAGAAGTAAAAGTGAAGTCTCTCTCTCATAGTCTTTAATTCTCCTTGGGTATGAAATTTACTGGGGCTGAAAATCTCTTTAAATTCTCAATTTAAACATGCTGTTTTGCTGTTTTACAGCCTTCCTGGTTTTCTCCCTGTTGGATGGAGCAAAATTCATGCATAATTAATATTCTGCTCTATTTTTCTACATCACACTTTATATTAGACTCATTTAACAAATGCCTCAATTTTATAGATCTACTGTTTCATGGGAGACAAATAATTTTGATTTTCATTTACTAATCCCTGCAAGGATGAGGCGGGGGAAGGCCATGGCACCCCACCCCAGTACTTTTGCCTGGAAAATCCCATGGACGGAGGAGCCTGGTAGGTTCCAGTCCGTGGGGTCGCTAAGAGTCGGACATGACTGAGCGACTTCACTGTGACTTTTCACTTTCATGCATTGGAGAAGGAAATGGCAACCCACTCCAGTGTTCTTGCCTGGAGAATCCCAGGGACAGGGGAGCCTGGTGAGCTTCCGTCTATGGGGTCGCACAGAGTCGGACACGACTGAAGCGACTTAGCAGCAGCAGCAGCAGCAAGGATGAGGATTCTATTTAAAAACAAATGTTCTTATTTCTCTTTTGAATTGATAATGCATCTTCAGGTGCAAACATTGAAAATGTCCCACCAATTAGGCTTTAATCTTAAGCTCCATCCAACTCCTAAAAACCAGACACTCAGCTCTGAGAGGCACCCACTCCCTTGAATGTCCTTCTGGTGAGTTAGTGTTTCATGCATTTCCTTTTTCTTTTACTTTACATAGATGGGAGTATATCATACACATTGTTCCATAGCTTCCATTTAACCAAATATCAGAGAGACCTTCCAAATCACTATAAGGGTATTCCATTTGTTTTAATGACTGTACCTCAAATGAATATCATAAATTATTTAGCTTGTTCCCTACTGATAGAAATTTAGGCTGCTCACTAACTTTTGCTATTATTAAAAATGCTGCAATACATATCTTTCAGATGTCATTTTCATTTTGAATATGACTAAACTTCTGGAAATGAAATTTATGGACCAAGGGGTATGCACATTTTTGTTCTGACATATTACCAGATTGACCCCATAAAAATTGCACCAAGTTACACTCTCACAGCAACATACACTAAGAACACCCTCAACAATGTGTGTTGTCTCTTATTTTTGTCAATTGAAAAATTATTTGATTTGTATCACTCTTCTTATCAGTCAGGTTGAAAGTATTTGTTCTTCCTTTCCAGCGACTGGTCAAGTTGATATACTTTGCCCACACTTCTGTTAGGTTGTTGGCCTTTTCATATTGCTTTGTAAATGGTCTTTATATATTAAGGACACTGGCCCTTTGCTTAGGTTGGTTTCCTTCAGAGCAGACTGTAAGATGGAGGTTTGCATACAAGGATTTATTGAGGGGCGTTCTCAGGAACCATCTTTCCATGAAACTGAGGGAGAAGGTGAACTTCTGATGCTGGGGTGTCCTGTAGAGTTGTTCCTTATAGAGGCCAAAGGGGCTGGGTTTTGCATTTCCCTCCTCCCCCTCTGACCAGTCACTAGACTGATCCTGGGATGTGGGGTAACCACAGTGGAGAATGTCTGGTGGGCCAAGGATGATCCTGGGGGACACTGAATCTCTGCAGCTGGGGGTAAAGGCCATCTCTGTCCTCTAGTCTCATCTGTGAGAGCAGTTGCAGACAGTTTGCCAGTTTTCTCATTTAACTTTTAAATTTCTCATATTTTTTGTAATTTTGTTTTGCCGTGGGGATTTTTGTAAGATGGTTAAATGTGTCAGTTGTTCCTCTTAGAGCCTCTGAGCTTTGTTCTGTGCTTAGAAAGGCCTTCCGAACTCTACGGTATCTTCAATTTTCCTAGTTTTTTCTGGAACATTTAGGGTCTCATTTTTTAGGTGTAAGTACTGAGCCATCTGGAGGTTAGTTTGATATAAGAAGTGCTCATTCTGTGTGTGTGTGTGTGTGTGTGTGTGTGTGTGTGTGCGTGCTCGCATAGGTGTAGAAATTAGGCCCAGAGAGAACAGACACCCCCATGGTTGTGGGGGACCCAGTAATGGCCATGCTGGGAACACCATCATTAGCCCCCTGGGGTCACCTGGCCCACAGCCCTTCCCCCAGGTAGACGACAAAGAACAAACGATCCCCATGTCCCCCATCCCTGTCCTCACTGGACGCACTGAGACCCAGGTGGTGGGGAGGGGGCAACGACCTCCAGATACATCAGCAGGACCATGGAGTGGGGGGCAGGGACCCAAGGAGACAGGGGCCCTCCCTGTAGAGAGGCCCCCCAAGAGGGACAGGGGCCACCAGAAAGAACACGGTCCCCCTCCCCCAGAGAGGACAGGATCCCTCAGAGAGGATAGGGTCCCCCCAGAAGACAGGGTCCCCCCAGAGGACAGGGTCCCCCAGAGGACAAGGCCCCCCAGAGAGGAAAAGGCCCCCCTCAAAAGGATACGCCCCCCGAGAGCACAGGCCCCCCCAGAGGGCGGCCCCCCAGAGGATGGCCCCCAGAGAGGACAGGGTCCCCCCGAGAGGATGGGCCCCCTGAGAGGACAGGGCCCCCCGGAGAGGACAGCCCGCTCACCTGCAGGTTGCTGTTGGCTCTCTGGGCCCCGCACCTGTGCACTCGTAGATCACACTTTGAAAAACAATCAAAGAAATTGCAGTCTTCATCCCTCGTGCAGTTCTGCTCAAGAATTTCCCTCATTTTAGGTTCGAAAAAAGCCATGTCCACATCGATAGCCACCACCTGCGAGTGAAACAGCACACAGCTGTCAGGAGGTTGGGGGGGCGCAGGGTTCTGGCCACGGGGAGGAGGGCCAGGCCGTGCTGGGGCTGACACAGGCCGGACTGCAAGGCTTTAACTGCAGAAGGACTGCTGTCGTCACTGAGAGTCAGGAACATGGAACCAGGATCGCTCTGCAGCTTTGAAAGTTTTCTCAGATCTTAATGTTGAATCTCTGAAATTTCTTACAAATGAATTGACTTCCCCCTCCACTGCTTTACCACTTTGGCTTCTGACATTCAAGGCTCAAGAATGTAAAAGCTATGAGACAGAGGCCATTTATTCCTATGAACATAAGCAACAAATGAAAACTACTTTCAAGGGACAGATCGAGGGTGTGATGGGGAGAATGAGGTGGGTGACGCAGACCTCGTCTATTTATGGCCTGTTATTGAGTTGACTGGTTTCCAACTGACAGGGGCAAGTGGCAGGGCCAAAGTGGTCGAATTAGGATCAATACCTATGGACCCAGATGCAACAGCATCAAAAACTAAGTCCCACGATCAGCATGAAAATGTGATGACCCCCTGGAATTTCAGATTTATCTTCCTGGCTTCAACCCAAAAGGCTTCAAAACCAGAAAAAAGAACGTCTAAATTATGCAGATTTTCTTCCACCACCTGAATTAAGAAAAAAACAAAAAGATGAGCTCAAACCTGAGAAAACCTGGACTCTGCCCAAATCAGGCAATGTATAGCTTCAAGGTATTAAAGAGCTATTAGAAGACTGGATGAGTTTGATGGAGTCTGTGGCATTTCACAAGCCTTCACAGGTCAGCCTCAACATACCAGCTTTCTTTCTTTGGTAGCATCTCAAAAAGGGTTCATCGTCTCCTCAAATCTATGCAAAGTCAGGAGGCACATTCCCAGCTTGCTTCTGTTCTTCCTTCAAGATTGATGCCAGAAGGCAGAAAAGTTTCGTGGGGATTATTCAGTAAAACAGAGGAGGGAAAGTAATTTATTTCAAGATATGTGGAGAATAAGGGAAAAAATGAACAGGGAAATTTTCCCTATTTGAGACCTTTGCCTAATTACTAATTCAGGCACTGCAAACAGAAATTATCATTTTAATTGGTTTTCTCTATCTCTTTAGCCAAAAGAATAGCTCATTTCATTATTTATCCTGGTTAATACACTAAAAATATTTAGTGGTTTAGTCACTGTGTCCGACTCTTTGCGACCCCATGGACTGCATCCCTCTAGCTCCTCTGTCCATGGAATTCTCCAGGCAAGAATACTAGAGTGGGATGTCACTTCCTTCTCCAGGGGATCTGCCTGACTCAGGGACCAAACCCAGGTCTCCTGCACTGCAGGCAGATTCTTTACCAATAATGAGTCTACTGTCTTTCATAATTTATTTTTGGAGCTGCAAGACCCTTCTCTTCTTTTGATAATCCCTGGTCATCTCCTCAGCTTCCTCTGGGACCCTGGTGGAATTCCCACTCTCTGATACTTCTCTCTTCCAGCTCTGATTCCATCCCATCTCCCAACAAGAGCTAGATTTATTTTCTAATTTTTAGTGTAGTCGTAGAATGGATTACAGCTATTGAAAGCATAACTCTATGCACTTACAGTAAGAATAGTAACAAAATGAGCAGAAAAACCTGTGTGAGGCTTCTTAGATCACATCAGGATGAATCTTAAAGTTCTTCCTGCACAAAATTACCTAACTGCATCATCATCAGACTCCATCCTAGCATCAGACTGGAAAGGACTGGTGAGAATTATTTCCTTCTCTAGTTAAGACTGTGCCTCTAGAGTAGGAAATCTGTTTGAAAAGCGTGCTTTCTGGCAGCAGTTTGAGAGCAAGAAGTAAAGGGGTTCCTAGTTCATTTGCAACCACTGGAAAATTCTCAAGACCCGCAAGGGAGGACCTGAAAAACGTGAATGACTGCGGGTCATCAGTTCTTACAGGTTACCTGGGAGACACACCCTCCATCCACCTAGGCAACACTGCAACACGGGCCAAAGGGGGACCCATCTGCTGGTCCCCTAGCTCACTAGTTCTCACACTGAGCACATCAGTAATCCCCTGGAGGGCTTGGCTTCCAAACTCAGATGGCTACATCCCACCCCCAGAGTCCGAGTCTTCCTGCTGCTTCCCCACCTTGGTTAATTCTTGGCACACCTGCATTGCCTGGAGTGGGGGCGTCCCTGGTGGCTCAGCCGTAAAGAATCCACATGCCAATGCAGGAGACTCGGGTTCGATTCCTGACTTGGGAAGATGCCCTGGAGAAAAGCATGGCAACCCATTCCAGTATTTTTTGCCTGGGAAATCCCATGGACACAGGAGCCTGGAGGGCTACAGTCCATGAGGTTGCAAAAGAGTCTGACACGACTTAGTGACTAAACTGCACAGCCTGGAGTGGGACATAAAATTCACCTGCCACTTGCAGAGCAGCATGGAGGCTGCCGTGTCCAGCGGGGGATGAATCTTCTCTTGCATAAAGCAGGAAACATTCAGCTGTCCCTCTAGAAGAAGTCTTACCCAGGGAAGGGGAACAGACTAGAACCTCTCCAGAAGAAAGAACTAGAGATCGTGGCCTGTGGCGAAGGAGTGTGCGCGGCTGGAAAGCGGTGTCTCCGCCCCCTGGACCTGTGTACCGAAGCCCCCAAAGGCCGACCTTCCCTCAGCTCCTCAAAGTGCAGTCGCTCAGTCGTGTCCGATTCTTTTGCGACCCCATGGACTCCAGGCTCCTCTGTCCATGGGATTTCCCAGGCGAGAACACTGGACTGGGTTGCCATTTCCTTGTCCCGGGGATTTTCCCACCCAGGGATCGAACCTGGGTCTCCAGCATTGTAAACGGATTCTTCATCTGCCTGAAGCCGCATTAGCCCCAAGAAGGAAGGGGCTAAGCTGCTTGGGAGAAACCAGGGTGACAGTGGAGGAAGACGCACTGAGGCCCTGCTGTGGCGGCTTGCCTTACCATTCCCTTCCCGGGTGCCAGGCGCCTTCCTCGTTTAAATGCGCTCACTCCCGCCCCCAAGGTCCGGCAGGTTAGAGCTGTCCAGGCCAGAAGGTGGCATCACGCCGCAGGGTTTCCTGGGGGCTTCAGATCCCTCTGGTCTAGGATTCCCCCGGACATAAGTCCGCCCCCTGCGGACCCCACAGCCGCCCCCCGCCGCCCCTCACCGTGAAGTCGCTCCGGATGGCGAAGTTCTCGGGCTTGACGTCGCAGAGGTGCAGGCGGTGGGCGAAGTCGTGGTCGAAGTGGTGGACCATGTCCAGGAAGCTGAGCGCCACGCCGCTGACCGCGCGCGCCTGGCCGCGGCGCCCGCTGTCGGGGCCCAGCGGGAAGAGGGCGCGGTGGCCGGGGCTGCCGGCCGCCAGGTGCTCCACGGCGTAGAAGTGGCCACAGGAGCCCAGCACGGGCGGGGCATGCGGGCTGCGGCCGCGGAGCAGGCTGAGTAGCACGAACTCCTCCTGCTGCAGCAGTGCCCACAGGCTGGCCAGCTGGCCCCGCCGCCGGGGCCCCCGCCGCACCAGCCCCAGCCGGCCCAGGCCACCCTCGGCCGGCTCCAGGCCCAGCGCGCTCCGGGCCTCCCCGGCCGCCAGCACCAGCAGCTCAGCCTCCGGCAAGTCCTGGCCGCCAGCCTCGGGCTGCCCGTCCAGGAGGCCGAGTGACGGGAAGCTGGAGAAGGCCTCCTCCTTGGACTTGAGGACCACGGGCCGGCCGCGCCAGTCGGCTTGCAGCACCTTCTTGCCGCGCTCGTAGTACAGGCAGCGCCGGTACCGCAGCTGCCCCGCCTCGCACAGGTCCTCGCACAGGTCTCCGCCCAGCGCGCCACCCCGGTAGTCCTGGCACTGGGAGGAAGGGACACAGGTCACTCCGCGGAGGCTGGGCCCCGCGCCAGGATGCTCCTGACAGTCCCGGAGAGAACCTTCAGGCATGCGGACCACAGGGCTACTCGGGGCAGAGAAGAATTATGAAGTGAAAGGTTTGTGATAGAATCTCATGTTGGTTATTTTCTCCATCAGGCCCGGGACCAGGTCTTAGGAAGCAGGTGCCCCCCACTGACCCGCCCCTGCCCCCATCCTTCCTGCTGAGCTGGGTGATGCTGGCAAAGGCCGTCTGCCTCTCGGCTAAGTGTCCTGGACTGTCAGTGGAAGGACGGAGCCAGGCCAGTGGTTCCCCGTTCTTGGGCTCAGGTAGGGGTCACCTGGCGAGCTTTTAATAGGCCCCTGCCAAGAACACCACAGCCAGCCCTGGAGAGCAGCCCCAGGAACGACCCTTCAGGTGGGACCGCTCAACAGCGCCTGGTGCAGGAAGCAGGACTTAGAACAGGCCTGGAGGCTGGCAGCGTCCGCAGGCCTGCGGGGGAGGCCGCAGCGCCTTCAGAAGATCAGCCCGCGGGGGAGTTCTGCAAGCAGAGGGTGTTGGATTCCTAGTGGTAGTGAGGAAGGCCCTCAGGGGCCCTCAGGAGGGGAGTTTCTCCTAAGCTTTGGGGCTCGCAGGCCCTCCTGCCCCGCGCGGGGAAGTGGTGACTCCCAATCCCACCACACTGCAAACACCTCTCCTAAGAAGATGGTCCGTCCAGGCCCCGCCCTTCAGACTTAGTAGAGGAGCCGGAGACACGCTGTGAGACTGGTTCAAAGGGGAACGTGTGACTCTGCTCTCTTATTTTTTCAGGAAACCTAAACCTCTGGACCCGCTTTTATGAGGGATTGAGCATATTTCCTGAGCCCACCTGTTCCCCACGATGCGTCTTCCTTCCACATGGGCAAAGGCGGGTCAGACTTCCTGGTTGTTCTGTGCTGCTCGGCTTTACTAACCCAATGGATTATAACAGATCCTTCAAGTCAGATAATGCACCTCCAATCCTGCCTGGATATGTGAACAATCCCAAAGTCCCAAAGACCCTGAAAACAAGTTTTTCATGACTCATTCACTCTCATGGAGTGTCAAACCCGACCCAGAAGATGAGGCTATCTGTACTCTGAATGTATTTGACATGTGACTTTGCATGCACTTTGCTACAGAATTATTAATTAGTTGGATCTGTTTGATTCCTGGCATATCCTCATGTTCACCAGAAGGTATAAATATATATTCTGCATATTATCTAACACCCAAAACAGTGTGAATTCCAAAACAGGCCTGGCTGCAGAGTGTTGGTCAAGGGATGGTGGATCTTTATAACTACTCTCAGAGAACTGTTCATATGACCAAAATGTTTATTAAAAAGCTATACTCCTCGTTCTTAAAACAAGTATCTGGATTTTAGGGACCCTTTCAGGCAGGAACTGGACAACAGTCCAAAAGGCCCAAGCCACGCTATCTGACCCGACGCCCAGCTTCCTGCTGAGGGCGCTCCTGCAAGCCGGTGCCCCTTTGTCAGACATTAGATCTCCAAATGCTGTTAGGCGGTGGGGGTGTCACGCTCGCCAAACTCAAAGGTGCAAGTGATGGAGTCCTGATCCTGGAGCTTGGGAACAACGCCACCCTGTCTGCCAGCTTTTTGTCTTTGGAACACCAACAGCCGTAATGCAGCTGTATTCATAAACACCCACGAAACTGCTCTAAATATGCTTAATGCAGTGTTCATCTTGCAATTTAATGTAACACAACTTTGGTCAAACGCCTTCCTTTTACTCTTCATCCTGGTCCCTCTTTCCTGGTTTGGGGTCCTGAGAGGAGCAGCTGAGGATCAGGACCCTGTGACTGGTGGACTCTCTCTGCTTGGAATCGCTTCCATATTGTGGTGCCTTGCAGGAAAGCACCCGCCCATTCCAGCTCCTCTGAGCCCTTTCAGGATAATCTTAGAGGGAAGGTGGGGATGGAGCTGCCCTGGTGCCTCAGCAGTAAAGAATCTGCCTGGGATGCCAAATATCCAGGAGACACGGGTCAATCTCTGGGTCAGGAAGACCCCCTGGAGGAGGCATGGCAACCCACTCCAATATTCTTGCCTGGAAAGGCCCATAGACAGAGGAGCCTTACAGGCTACAGTCCATGGGGTCACAAAGCGTCGGACACGACTGAAGTGACTGAGAGTGTGTGCAAAGTGGGGATGAAAGGTTTAAACGATGGAGAGTCTCAGGAGTAGAAAGACGTGAATGACAGAAATAATACGGGGTGTTCATGTTACTCATTGCAGCTTCTTCCTACTTTATCTGGTGTTTACAGTTTCATACTTCTGTAATAAGCCTGATAAGAAAAGGCAACATTTTTTTTTCTCGATTGCCTTATAAGGCCCCCATTCCCTTTGGGTAGCTCCAAAATGGTTTAATGCAATCCCATAATCATCTTTAGGGTGTCATCAAAGTTGTAGTGTCATCAAAGGTACTTTTCTACAAGGGACAGAGCAGAACTGTGAAAAAGAAAGAAAAGTGGGTGATAGAACCGAGTTGGGCAGGAGGTGGGTCCTAACCGTCAGAATCCTGCAGGGGAGCAGGCCCTGGCGGGGGTGGGTGGGGAGGTGGAGTGAGACACACGTGGCCTGGCCCAGCCACAGCGCCGAGACTGGAAGCCAGGAAAGTCAGGTGTGACCGCTGGCGCCTTCACTCTCTGCATCTGGAACCGCGAACAAAATTGTCACTGCCCGCAAGAGATACCAGTGGTTGGGAGTGGCCGTGGGCAAGCTGCTTCGGCCGCCCCTGGCCACCCTCCAGTTAGCAGTGCTGTGTATGAGCTGGGCCACGATCCGGTGACAGACCCGGGCTCTGGAGTCACAGCGAGGTGACTGCCTCCAGGACTCCCGAATGACAGCAGGGTGAAGCGCAAAAGGAAGGAGGCCAGGCTCGGCTCTGGGGCAGACCGGGTTTGCCTCCAGGCTGTACCTGGGGCTGGCGTGTGGCTCATTTCCAAGTCTGTAATGTTGGGAGGATGACGCTGTGTCAAGGGAGACCTGTGAAGGTCAACCAAGGTCATGGGTGCAGAGGCCCTGGCAGTTCGCGTGAAAGGCTCTCGCCTGCCCTTTCTGGCCCTGGTCATTAGAAGGCAGGAGGCGGGGGATGCATCTTTCTGGGGGAACGCACCTGAGCCCAGTGTTGAAAGGTGAGCTGCAAGTCTGCCTAGCACATGAGGAGGGAGAGCTCAGGGCAGCACCTACGTGGGGGGCCCAGACAGGCGAAGTCGCTTGTGTGTTTGGAGGACCAGACGGTTGGGCAAGGTTAGAGCAAGTGCCAGTGTGTGTCCTGCCAAGAGGCCACAGCTGACAAAATGCATCCCCCTGCAAGGGCCAACTCCACCTTCCCCAGGAGGCCGCCTCACCTGCTGCTGGGAGTCCTTTCCCCCGTCCACCGCGGGTTCCATCCAGTAAGCCCCCCACCCCCTGAATCTCTATGCCACCCCCACCCCCTGGCTCCCCACAGCACTGTGTTTTCTACAAAACTGTACCGCGTCCATGAAACTGAATTCAAATCAAATCTATATGAGATTCACCCCTGTACATTTTGAAGGCAGTTCCACACAAGCGTTGCAGGAAATGTGGCATGTCGTCTACCGGTGATGATGGCATCACTGACTCAAAGGACAAGAGTTTGAGTAAACTCTGGGAGATGGTGAAGGGCAGGGAGGCCTGGCATGCTGCAGTCCAAGGGGTGGCAAAGAGTTGAATGCAACTGAGCGACTGAACAATGATAACAGCTACTGATTTGGGGAGGGGAACATTAATTTTGGCTGATTTTCTGAAGATCAGCACGTTGAGGTATAAGCCTGCCTCCCAGATGCCTGGGGGATGTTCTGAATCAGGAAGGGAAGAGGCTGGGCTGGGTGCCTAGAACCCTGCCAGGTCCACCGGCTACTAGAGGTGATGAACTGGGTTTCCCCCTCACTTGTCATAGAAGAGAGTCTACACTGAAGCAAAGTGTACATGAGGTGGTTAGCACAGAGTGGTTCTGTGTCTTCCTCCTTTATGATGAAGTGCTTTGGGCACATCAGTCCCTGCTGTTCAGAAACAGAATGTAAGATTCATCTCTTCTGTGGCCCATGTGGTTACCAGTGTTCAGTGAGTCTACAGCATCAGGATGCATCCCTGTGCTTACTAAACCCAGAGAAAGACTGTGCTCAGCACTTAAAAAATGGTAAACTTAGAGATTACAAGTTTACAGGCTAACTAAAAGTGGTCATCATGTTAGAGACAAGAGATTATTTTCTTAGGAGCATGCCCTACTGAGATAGCTAATTTTTTAACTCAATAAAAATACTTTATATACTTTGACTCCATTTAAAAAAAAAATCACTTTCCTCTGAATAGATGGAGGCCCTAAGAACCAGCTTGAACAGGCACACTTCTGTACCCAAATGTGTGTGCACACAAAATCTGTAGGTATCAGATTTTAAGATAAGCTGAGGAAAAACCAAGTTAATAAAGTCTCATTGTAGTTAACTGGCATTTTTTTTTTTAATTAATGAAACAATGAATTCGTATTTCTCCTAGTGTTAGTCAGATCAGATCAGTCGCTCAGTTGTGTCCGACTCTTTGCGACCCCATGAATCACAGCACGCCAGGCCTCCCTGTCCATCACCAACTCCCAGAGTTCACTCAGACTCATGTCCATCGAGTCACTGATGCCATCCAGCCATCTCATCCTCTGTCATCCCCTTCTCCTCTTGCCCCCAATCCCTCCCAGCATCAGAGTCTTCTCCAATGAGTCAACTCTTGGCATGACGTGGCCAAAGTACCTGCCAGGCTCCTCTGTTCATGGAATTCTTCAGGTAAGAATACTGGAGAGGATAGCCATTCCCTTCTCCAGAGGATCTTCCTGACCCAGGGATCAAACCTGGGTGTTCTAGGTTGCAGGTAGATTCTTTACTATCTGAACCGCCAGGGAAGCCCATATTTTCTTATAGATTGTTAGGAGTGTGAGAATGCACACTCCTAACAGCCCCGGTTGTTGTAGGAAGTATTGTTTTGGTGGTGGATAGTGTTCTTGCCTGGAGAATCCCAGGGACGGAGGAGCCTGGTGGGCTGCCGTCTCTGGGGTCGCACAGACAGTACTGAAGCGACTTAGCAGCAGCAGCAGCAGTAGAATCTCTAGCTTGTATCACAGTTCTCAGACAAAAAACAAAACCTGTCTTTTCTAGTCTGAGAAACCGGTGACAGGGTATCAGAGGTCATGCCTAAGGGCTGGGTTTTCTTTTGTGTGTTTGCTTTTTTGTTTTCCAGGAGCATTGAGTTCCTATGTGATTAGCAGCATTCATGTCTCACAGTGGATTTCCCTGAAAAGAACAGTTACGCTGTGCAACTAGCCAGACCACTCTGCAACCCCTCTTGACCCCTGGACAGCTTAGAAGACAGACGTTACAAACATGGCCAGAGTGCTCGGGGAAGCAGGCTCAGTCCCTGCGATACAATCTTTCTCGGTGAGTGCCCTGGATGCCTCAGTCCCGCTGGGCCAGGGTTTCTATCAGAGCAAAGACAGATAAGCCAGTCCTGTTGAAAAGAAATCCCACATGCCGGCCACTAAATGAAAGCACATCAAGACCTAACTAGCCGAAAGGGACATAAAACCTTCTGAATAGCAGAGTCTGTGGGAACCTTTTTGAGATGCTTTGAAAGTGACATGCTGCAGGAGGGTTGTTGTTGCTGCTTGGCCGCTATGTAGCATCCATCTCTTCTGCGACCCCATGGACTATAACCCGCCAGGCTCCTCTGCAGTGGGTTGTCATTCCCTTCTCCAGGAGATCATTCCCAACCCAGGGATCAAACCCAGCTCTCTTGCACTGACAGGCAGACTCTTTACCACTGAGCCACTGGGGAAGCCCAGGCCCAACTGCTCCTTAGGGTTTTCGGTGCTGGAGAAGCCAATGGTATCACCGTGTCTCCACTATAAGAGTCACGTGCTGGCTCCACGGCACAGTCACTGTGTGATTCGGGACAAGTTACTTCACCTCTCTGGGGCTCGATTTCACCATCTGTGAAATGGGGGAATAAAAAGCACTTGGCTCCCAGGAGTTGAGATTAGACGAAATACTACGTGTGAAAGGACTGAGCACGGATCCCGGCCCTTGTGAGCATCCTCGGCTCCCACAGCTTACATCCCCACCGCCCCAGGGAGTGCTCCGCCCGCAGAATCGGAAGTCAGGCCTATGCATGGTCAGACCCAACGCTCAGGCACAGCCTCCTGACACAGTTCCCTGGGAAAGCGGGGCTCTAGAAACCTCACAGAGATGTTTTGATTATGCGATGTGCTGAAAAGCCACAGTAAAAAGGAGGGCTGCCCTCTGCCTAGAAAATTCCAAAGCTGGAGGACCCAAGATCAGCTCTGGAAGCACTCCAGTTGGCTCTTCCAAAACTCCCTCTTGAGAGTGTTGTGTGGGGGCCCCCTCCAGAGATGGGGTGCAGCTCAGGGGCACAAGCACCTAGGGGCCTCAGCCCCTGAGCTGTATACACAGCCTCCAGCCTGCCGCAAGCCAGCAGCGTCACCTGCCTGGCTGGAGGGGCCCAGGAACTGCTCAGGGGTTCACAAGGCCCTTGGCTCTGTCCCAGAAAAGGGGGCTCCCACTGGCTCAGCCGAAGCCATTCCTTTGGTGTCCTGGGACTCAGAGTGAAAGCTAATGAGAGTCTGGAGGGTCGTGAGAAAAATAACAGCCAGTTTATTATGAAGGATAAAAGGCAGGCAGGGCTAGTTGAAAGGACTGGGAGAACCGAGAGACAGAGGCTCAATTCAGTCCTGGGAGAGCGCGGTGCCACAATGCCCGCCTCCACATGGCAGCCAGGGCCTGGTGGAGTCCACAACGTGGAGAGCGGGTCCTGTTCAAACCCCAGAATCCTGGGCAACAGGGAGCCCTGGTGCTCCGCTCAGCAAACCTAGGATGGAGGGAGAGAGGGCAAGTCGGACCCTGAGAACAGCAGCCTCAAAGGGGGCCTCCCGGTGGGGCGTCCCTCAAATCAGGCCCCTGATTTGAGAGCAGGGCAGGTGAACTTTAATCAGACAGCCAGACACGCTACTTCAATTTGGGTTTTTTTTGGCAGCTGGAAAGATTGCCAGCCTTCAGAGGCAGAGATGAGAGCTTGCTGCTGCAAGCCCTGTATTCATGACCTCTGGAGGAGAGGATTTCCATCTGGGGTCAGAGGCTTGACCCCTGGCCTTAAAACAATTGACATGAATAATGGTTTGTTGAGCCATTATCAGCCCACAGTTTGAGAAAAGAAAATAAAAGGTTAGTGTTAGGCAGAATGGGTTTCATCCACAGAGGAGGGAAAAAAACTTCTGCCACTTTCAGTTTATTTCCTCCTACCGCTTGGGACCCTCTGGCCTTCCTACCTGTTACCCTCTCCTTACCCATCTCTTGGGAATAAAAAAGACCCATCTGGCTGCCACGGGAGATATACTGGTTCAGCCTCCAAACAGAATTGGTTTTAATTTATGAGCTGAAATGCTGGGAAAGTTATGATTAATGATTACTAAAGTTATAGTAGGCTATTTAATTTCCATTAGGCCTTCTCTCACTTAACCAAACATAAAGAAATGAAAAGAGTGTTTGCTTTTTATTTTAACCTAAAAAGACTGCTATATTGTTTTTGTAAATGAGCGTTCCATCCTGGCTAGACTATTAATTTTTTACTGTAATTAGTCAATCTGTCTCCCCAAAAAGGAGGGGGAAAAAATCTTTACCAGTGAAAGGAATTTTTAGATGAGTTACTGAGAAAACTAATGAGCTCTTGCAACTTAAAGAAAACTTGATAGAATGCCAGTGTATAGGTGAACAGATAATTTGATAGCTGATACATTATTGATGGAGGAGGCAATGGCACCCCACTCCAGTACTCTTGCCTGGAAAATCCCATGGACGGAGGAGCCTGGTGGGCTGCAGTCCATAGGGTCGCTAAGAGTCGGACAGGACTGAGTGACTTCACTTTCACTTTTCACTTTCCTGCATTGGAGAAGAAAATGGCAACCCACTCCAGTGTTCTTGCCTGGAGAATCCCAGGGACGGGGGAGCCTGGTGGGCTGCCATCTGTGGGGTCGCACAGAGTCGGATGTGACTGAAGCGACTTAGCAGCAGCAGCAGATTATTGATAGGTAGGGTGGAAGGAATCAGAGAGTATCTCACCTCTCACCAACGTGAGATGATCCATTCATGATGACACGTCAGACTCAATCAGGGAAAATGATTCGGTTCAGCCTGCCCATTTCACCTCATTTCTTTAGTTTTTACGATTTCACTTTTAAAACGTCATGTACTTCAGGACTTCCCTGGTGGTCCAGTGACTAAGACGCTGCACTCCTGATGCAGGGGACCTGGGTTTGATCCCTGGTCAGGGAACTATATCCCACAAACCTCAATTAGGAGTTCACCTGCCAAGCAACTAAAGATCCTGCATAGCAGGTAATTATTTCCTGAAATAAAGCTGCTGCTGTTTTCTAAAAGAAAGAAAAACAATCCTGCATGCCCCAACTAAGGCCTAGCACAACCATAAATAAAATAAAATTTAAAAATTACTTTAAGCTACCACGTTTTGAAATCCTACAGTCCCCAAAGGCTCACCCATAGGAACACAACTGGGCTGGAAGCTTCCCATGCGTTTCTTGAAAATTTCTTAGAAAATAGATCCCTTTTCCCACCAGATACTTAGATGGTCACTGTTCTGGGAAGTGAATAATCAATACAACAATAGTTGCCCGTTACCCTCACTTTTTTGGCTTTCCTTCTAGGGATTCGTAGTTTTATCCAAGTCTCCTAATGCGCTTAATCTTCCCAACCAAACCGAGAGACCAAGGAGAAGCCAACATTTGAAATCAACCAAGAGCGCAACTGGGGCCCGGTGAGTGCTGCGGCCCGCCAGCGGGGGCGTTTCTTTCTCTCCCTAATTGCGGGTCTCGTCTAAAGGGCGCCCCCGCCCTCACCTCTTGGTAGACGGCAGGCAGGACCCCAGCACCGAGGTCTACGGGGGTCCGAGCCGCCTCCCTCGCGCTCCCGCTCGCCGGACCGCGCTCTGCCTTGGGTCTCGCAGATCGCGCTGGGGAGAGCCTTGGCTCTGGAGCGCGCAGAGGATGGGGCCCCACTGGCCGTCTGCAGGGGGCTCGGCGAGGTGCAGCCCAGGTCGGAATCACAGAACGGCAGCTGAGCGAGAGAACCGGGACCCCAGGGGCCGAGGCGTGGTCCCCGCCCGACCCAAGCGTCGCGGTCCGAGTCGGAAGGCTGGGAACCGACCCGTAAACTTTGCTTAGGAGCGGGGTCTCGGGGCCGGCGGGAGAACAGTCGGGCAGGAAGAGCATCTTTGGACAAAGGACCAGTTGGGCTACAGAGGGGAAGACGTCCCCCCAGGCGCTCAGAGGACTCCCGGACAGAGTCCCGGGCTGGAGACCGGGTGGGGCGCGTCGGGCATTCCACGCTCGGTGTCCGGACCCCCTCCCAGTGGATCCACGGCCGCGCCCGAGTCCCCGGCTCCCGGGACCCTCAGAGGGCGTCCCACCCCGACCCCGGGGCGCGCGGCGCGGGGCAGTGCGGTCGCGGCACCTACCAGCGCGGCCAGGATGCGCCGGCTCTTCTCGTCGGTGCAACGCTCGGAGGGGACGCCCGGGTGCGCGCGGAGTAGCAGCGCGGCCGCCAGCACCCAGCCCGCGGTCCACGCGGCGCAGGCCAGCAGCGCGCGGCGCCCGCACCGCCCGCCCAGCCCGCAGCGCCCGGGCCGGCCCCGCGCGCCTGCCGCCCGCGCCCGCGCCATGGCCTGCCCGCCGCGCCCGCCCCGCGCCGCGTGCGCCCCGCGCTCGCGTCCGGGCTCCGCGGCTCCACCGCCCGGCGGGGGAGAGGCAGTGCGAGGGGAGGGAGAGGAGGCCGCCGGGTGGCCGGGGCCTGGCCCGTCAGGGGGGTGGGTGGGGTGGGGAGTCCCGCCGGCACAAGCCGCGCTGGCCCGAGCACCAGGGGGCCACAGGGTGTCTTCGCGCCCTGAACCACGCTGCACCCCGACACCATTTCCACTTTTTCTTTCTTTGCACCTTTTCCCCAAGAAGACCGGTCCCTTCTTGAGCAGAATTCAGGGTCTCCCAGGTTTAGACTCCCGGCTCCTCTGTCCACACGGGCGACTCTTCTTTTTACGGATTCCCCCACCGCTTAGACCCCTGGGTGCTGTGGCTGCACTCTCTTTTACCTCTCTACTAGACTCCTCCGTCCCCTCTACTTGGGTCTCCTCCGAGCACTCCCCAGGGTGAGGTTCCGAATTGGGAGTCCAGGACAGTCTGCGAACATCGTGGAGACCCCCGCCCACCCTTTCCAGGCAGCTCCTGAATCCCACGGCCGCCCCGCAAGGCTGCCCAGAACTCCAGGACCGCCTTTCCTGGGGTGAAAAAGCACCGCACTCTCTAAACGATTCCCTTACCCAGTGGAGAAGAAAGTGTTCCCCGAATGTGTATCTAAGTCTGCGTGTACGTGTATTTGCGGCGGCCTTTGGGGAGCGAGCTTCGACGTCCAGCGGCAGTGGTTTACATAGAGTGGACAGGAGCCCCGGCCTGCAGAACTGTCCTTGGTTCTTGCCAGCCCGCCCCTACCCCTCCTCAGCTGCTCTGCGCTCCCTGAAAGCGTTTCTCCCCTAAAGAGACAGAGTCCTGGGCGGGTCAGCTGTCACAGCTGAAGGCCCTTGAAAGCCGCCCCGCCCCAGAAGTTCAACAAAAGCTTATTCACCGCCTGTTGTACAGGCAACGCGTCCTGGTAGGTCAGACCCCACCCGACGGCGCTGCGCCTGAATTTGACCAATTCCCCACCCCACCCGCAGCGAGGAGCTAAGAGAATTGCTTTCACCCTTATGAAGCATCCTGTAATTACCCCTGAGAAACTGGCTTCTTAACGTAGTCTGTTCTGCAACTCTCTAGTTTCGCTCTGAGTTTCATGGCTCACTGGTGGAGTCCCCAGGAATTATGAAAAATCCAATTAAATGTTCAGCCCTAAGGAACACTTTGGGTACACAGCAACTATTCCCTAATGCAATAGACACTTGGCATTTGGGTTCACGCCCCTGGTCGCAGTAGTGCCTGTTCGAGTTCCTTCTTGTTTTTGTCCAACTGTTTGTGACCCCATGGACTGCAGCCTGCCAGGCTCCTCTGTCCATGGGATTTCCCAGGCAAAAATACTGGAGTGGGTTTCCATACCCTTCTCAGGGGATCTTCCTGACCCAGGGATCGAACCCATATCCCCTGCACTGGCAGGCAGATTCTTCACCACTGAGCCACCTGGGAAACCCACCCACCAGAAGAACCCCATGGGGATATTTCTCTGGGCCGCTGTGTCACAACTTGGTCTCTTCTTTCAAAACAGTCATGGAGCAAAGGAGGCATCCTTTAAAATCTCTTTGATGATGTAAAGCTGATTCTCTTTCCCAAGAATTTTATGGGATGCAGCAAGGATAGGAAGAAGATTCAGATAAAGAAGTGTTAACACTTATCCTTTAAAATGTAGGAATGAAAACCACGGGGAAAAGCAAAACATGAAATCAAAACTAACATTAGGATTTTCAAGGTAAGTTCTACTTTGGTAAGTTTTTAAGATACATTTTTAATAATACTTCTTTGGGATTTTATAAAGAAAAGTATACCCAAAATAAGAAAAAGATAATCCCACAGTAAAGAGAGCATTTAAACATTCAGCATTCTTTAAATTGAAATATAGTTGATGTACATGAGTGTTGTTTTAATACAGAAGTGA
The DNA here is from genome assembly GCA_935064755.1 of Tragelaphus eurycerus. Taxonomy (NCBI): domain Eukaryota; kingdom Metazoa; phylum Chordata; class Mammalia; order Artiodactyla; family Bovidae; genus Tragelaphus; species Tragelaphus eurycerus. The sequence goes on from CAKXYN010000074.1 coordinate 8,195,442, forward strand.
TGGTTCTCTCTAGAGCTTACAATACAGAACCTAAGCCGGCGGCCTCTCTGTTGTTCAGTCTGCACACTGCACAAAGCCAAGGAGGGCTGGATGGGGCTGGGGTCACCAGAGCTCAGGCCACCAGGCCTGGGGGCTCCATCCGCCCAGAGCGGATGCCTTTTTAAGTGACCTGTGCAAAGAGGGCTTTTCTGGGGATTCACATGATGGTGCCTCACAGGCCAGCTGAACCGTCGGTACTAGATATTCCTCCTAGAGCAGCAGACAACTAAAATAATCACACTAACAATAAAACATGAAGCTTTGGCTTAACCAACAAGGAAAAACGAGCCTGGACTCCTCTCCCCTGAGTCCTGCCTGCTGGGCGCACCAGCGGGAATTCCCAGCGCCCAGCAGCCTGGGTGGAGGGGCGGGGGGGGGGGGGGGGTGTGCCAGCCTGGCGGGAGGGGGCCTACAGGTCAGGATTAGGTTCAGGCAGAGCCCCACTGGGAGTGGCTTGCCCCGGTGCAGGCTTCACTTCCAGTTGATCTGAATAGTGTTTGACTCCTTAAAAACAACAACAACAAAAACAATGAAATCCAAGAGCCGCTTTCCCCAACTCCCTTACCCAAACTATGAAAACTGAAGTCATAACATTAGAACAGGCTTGAGGGCAATGATCCTGCCAGTCACGCTCTGCTCACAGAGAAATGCACAAGGTGGTTTTCCTTTGTCTTGAAGGAGATGGAAGCGTGGCTCTTTATAACCAGACGAGGCAAGGAGTCCTTTGAGCCGAAGAAGGGGACCCAGGTCGCAGGGCCCTGTGCCCACACTCAGGCAGCACAAAAGCAAGCTGGTGGGGTGGCCCGTGTAACCAGGTGTGTCTGTTTTACCTCTGCAGTTAGATGGCACTGTAGGTATTCATTTAACTTCCATTACACCAGAGGCTACTTGAGGGTAAGGACTGTGTCTCCCAGCATCTAATCAGGTACCTTAGTCACAGGAGGTGCTTAAAAACTGCTACAAAGTGAGTGGAATATGCATCCAAGCTTTTCCTCTGAAAGATCAGAAAACTTTGAGCTCCCTGTGGAAGTTTTCTTGAGAAAGTGCTTTTAACACAGAAGTATAACTTTCTAATTTCCCTAGGCTAAATGGAGAGATCCAGACACGTCATGGGGTTAGGAATATGTTTGAACATGTCCTCTGGGTTCTGAACTCATCTACTGACAGTTAGACTTGTCACTGAGAACAGAACATGAATGTTTTGCTTACAGGCCTTTCCTGGAAGAAAGAGTAAAATTCTATAGTTCTGGCTATAATTGTACTAGATATATAGGTTTATTAGTGCTCAATTCTGGAAGTTGGTGATGGACAGGGAAACCTGGCGTCCATGGGGTCCCAGAATCGGACACGACTGAGCAACTGAACGGAGCTGACTGCTCAATTCTACTACATTTGGGGAGCTTCCTTTGTGGCTCAGTAGGTAAAGAATCCTCCTGCAATACAGGAGATCTGGGTTCGATCCCTGAGTTGGGACGATCCACTGGAGAAGGAAAAGGATACCCACTCCAGTATTCTGGCCTGGAGAATTCCATGGGCTGTATAGTCCACGGGGTCGCAAAGAGTCAGACACGACTGAGCGACTTTCACTTTTCATAAATGACTCGACTGAGCGGCGTTCCCTACTACGTTTGTATGAGCTTATTAAAGTATTTTTTTTTCCTAAGAGGACTTTGACAACAACAAATAGACCTCAGTGGGTATAATACTTGATATGTTCCTGCACATTAATTCATACAATTCTCCCAGCAACCTGGAGCATGTGAATGTTGTTATCTAATACTTTACAGAAGAGAGTAATACACTTAAAACAAACAAGAAACTACCATCTGTTAGTGGGCGTACCAGGGTTGGAGGCCAACTTACCTGCTTCTAGGTGTGATATTCTTTTCTTAAACAGTATTTATGGGTTCATATTTGGCTGTTCGCTGCTGCCCGAGGCTTTCTCTAGTTGTGGCGAGCAGGGCCACCCTGCCTTGCAGTGCATGGGCTTCTCGTGGGGGTGGCTTTTCTTATCGTGACCACGGGCTCTAGACACGTGGGCTTCGGTGAGGGCCACATGCAGGCGCAGTATTTGTGGCGCATGGGCTTAGTTGCCCTGTGGCATGTGGGATCTGCCCAGACCAGGGACTGAACTCTGTCCCCTGCATTCGCAGATAGATTCTTATCCGCTATACCTCCAGGGAAGTCCCTAGGTGTGATTTTCTAATTCCTGTTTCCATGTTGGAATTGCCCACTTCGGGAGTAAGCAGGTGGAGTGTTCGAACATCTCACAATCATTTATTGACGTATCCTGCCTCAGGCAAGAGCATTTCAGATATTTATCTGCTTTACCAACCCTTTGCAAAACTATAGGTTTTAGCTCATGCCTAGCTTGGCCTGAAATGCAGTTCTGTCATTAAAAAGACCAAACTGCAGGACAGGAAAGAATTACCACAGAACCCGCGGAGCCAGTTCTGGCCTGCGGAAGTGAAATGACAGCTCTGCACGAGGCAAACACACTCTCAGGGCCCTGAGTGTGGCTCCTTGCCCTGCGGTCTGGGGCACCAGTGACGCTGGTTGGGGTCTGTGAGCTGGAGACCTGCACGCTCGCAGCTCAATTTCCTGTGCAGTCCTGAACAGGAGACTCTACAACCACTCTCTGCAGCCTTCACTGTGCTGTACTCCCGATGCCTTTGCTGTGTGTTGAGTTTGGCCTGAAATCCTTGCACAGGACGTATCACCATGTTCCTTGCAGGATTCGCCTTGGTGTATAAAGCCCCTGGGGTCTCCTGACCACCCACACACTTGCACTGCATTGTTGGAGACAAGCTTGAGGAGCTCTCCAACCATTTTTGGCCTCCTTTCTTGAATTTTCATTTTGGTTGGGGACACAGCTGCTAGTGGGGATTTCCCACCAGTACGAGAGGAGAGATGGGGAGTGATCACAGCTCCTCCCCCTCTGTGGGCGCCCCTGCTCCAGCCCGTGTCCCGGGTGCAGGGCAGTCATCACAGAGCTCACAGGAAAGAGGGAATCCAGCCCATTCCATTCCTGTGAGAGCTCCTCTCGGGGAAAGGATGCATCCTGCAACTTGGCCTTGGACTCCTACCCCAGGGCTCTTAGGAAAGACTGATGTGCCAGAATACTTCTTTTGGCACATGATGAGCTGCTCTGCGTGAAGTGTGCTGAGATAGTAAACTGTGCCTGGCGTCGTCTGCAGCTCCAGCTGCTCAGTGAGCGTGGAGCTGTGTCCTGCTGGTGGGTCTCCGTCACTAGCAGGTGAAAGGAGAAGGCCGTTGGTTCTGGGGGGCCTGGGTCCCTGAAGTCAGGAGAACCTGAAACCTCAGCTGCTGCTGCTTTGCCAAATACAAGTCCTGAAAATACCGATGGTTCTGGAATCAGGGTCTTCTCAGCAGGTTATTGGGTGTCAGCCTATGAGAAACCATAGTGTCATCCATCACCCCGTTCCCCTCCCACACTGTCAATCTTGGCTCTCCAAGAGCTGATGGCAGGCAGGGGTGGTCTCGTGAGAGAGAAGACAGCGCTATTGCATCCAGGCGGATGTACGCCCCGAGCCCGTGACCCAGACAGCGTCTCCCAGCCTTAACACTCTCAGACAGCTTTCAGCTCCTTGGGGCATCGGGCTGGACGCTGAGGAATTCAAGAGGAGGAGACACTGCTCTTCCCATGTTAGAGAGAAGCAGGTCTGTGAGACGTGCACATACTTGGGCACTCAGACATTGGCAGGTGGAGCCAGGGGAGGGGCATCGGCCAAGACTCTGAGGGGGCAATCCTGGAGGGGAGTCTAGACGGCTGGGCAGGCGCCACAAGCAGTGAGGGGGTCTCGGGGCTCCAGGGGGAGGACTTGGAGGTGCAGATGGGGGGAGCAGGGGCCCTGTGTCAGAGGGCACAGGGCGGCCCAGCACAGGGGACCCGGGACCCAGAGCATGGCAGTCTGCTTCCTTGCCCGAAAAGACAGCTCTCAGCTCCATGCGGTGGGGCTGGATGCAGCTGTGGGGCGAGGATGGGCCATCATCCTGGAAGCCTGGCTGAGAGGCCTGAAGGGTCCACTGAGGCCTGTAGTGACCCGAGACTGGAAGCGAGGTGCCCTCCCCCAGCTAAGGGAGCGTAAAGATCACCCTCGGCCCTAAGTTAACTGCATGGAAGCCTAAGAGATTTAGCTTTCCCACTGATGAGTATTCCCCTGCTTCTCACGAACTAGCCAAAAGCAAATTAAATCACATTCGACAAATATCTTGAGTTTTTGTGCCATTCAAGTATGTGCTCACAAACCTCACTAAAAAAAAAATTCACTCAGCATCACATGTCCTCAGGGGACTGCAAGCAAAAACAACAGTGAGATATCACTGCACACCTATAAGAATGGCCGAAATCCGAAACACTGACAAAGCCCAGTGCTGGTGAGATGCAGAGCAACGGGAGCACTCATGCCTTGCTGGCAGGAACGCAAAGCGGCTCCATCCACCCGCATGACAGTTTGGCAGTTTCCTACAAGAGTAAACATATTCTGACCATATGATCCAGCAGTTGCACTTCTTGGTATCTACCCAAAGGATTTGTTTCCACACAGAAATCTGCACGTGGATGTTTACGGCAGCTTTATTCTTGGTGGCCAACACTTAGAAGCAACCAGTATGTGAAAGGGTAAATAAACTGAAATGTATATAATTCCCAACTGGAAACAAAATTTTGTGTGGTAAAATATATGTAACATTAAAATTTGCCATTTTAATGGTTTAAAGGTTTTTGAGTGTTTAGTTCAGTGGCATTAATGACATTCATTTTGTTGCACAAATAATACCACCATCCATCTTCAGAAGTTTTTATTTTCCTGAACTGAAACTCCGTCCCCATTAAACAATAAAACCCCATCCCTCCCTGTCCCCAGCCCCTGGCAACCACTGTTCTACGTTCTGTCTCTAAGAGTTTGACTACTCCAGGCACCCTGTAGATGGGATGCTGCAGCATCTTTCCTTTGGCGCCTGGCGGATCTCGCTGAGTGTGATGTCTGCAAGGATCATCCACGTTGCAGCAGGTGTCACGATTGAGTCATGTTCCATTGGACGGCTAGACCACATTTTGCTTGTCCGTTCATCTCTCCACAGACACCTGGACTGGTTCCACGAATCAGTGGCTGTCTCGAGTAGTCCTGCTGTGAACACAGGTGGACTAGCGTCTGTGTGAGTCCCCGCTAAAATGCATGATTGTTAATAACGGAAAACATCAAACAACGGTGAAAGTGAGCCTGCTGATAAAGCACGGTGGCTTCTGTGGAATCAGAAAACGGATTCTCTCCAAAGCACATTTTAGGGCTGTTCTGATTGCAGCTAACAGATGCCAGCAATGTTTTTTCTTAAGTTACAAAAACTATGTTTCACATGCTTGCCAAGATACAGGATTACTCAGAAAGAAAATCTCATACAACAAATGCCAGTTGATGCAAATACATGAGTGACTCCAGCCAGAGGGGGAGGAAAGGTGTCTTTCATTGCGAAGACCAGTTAACTCACCTCGTTCCCTCACCAGCAGCTTCTGCGGCATCCTGGCTCCCTGTTCAATCTCATGTCAAGGTCCTCTCGTTCTCGCATGTCATTTTCTTCCCTTATTTGCTCGCTCCTTCTGCCAAGGGCACTTCCCTTTTGCTTTTACAGGTCTCGGTTTTAATGGGGAAGATCTAGGCTTTGAGACTCGCCCGCCCCTCACGTCACAGTGGTCTCAGATTGTAAATTCCAAGGAGGAAGGGGAGGCACTGGTCTTATTTACGTGAGCTGGGAAGTTGCGGCGTTTCCTGTCTCTCTCTCTGCCGGTGGAAGGTGGATGTTGTGAAGGCGTCCATGGTGGGGCAGTCTCAAGTCCTGGCCCCAAGCTTTTGTTGCTTCCACATTTCCTCACCATCTCCTCACCGTAATGAATGGGCTTGTCCCGTTCAGAGCAATCAGCAAGCTGATTTCCTGGTCTTTTTTTTTTTTTCCATAACATGGGGTGTTTTCAATGCTTCTGGCTCCTGACGGTTGTCTGGCAGTTCTCACAGCTTAGTCAGTTTCGGTGCTAAAGCAATAACCTGTTTTCTAAGTAGTAAAGAGTCTTTCATCCTGTTCAACATGACAGTCCAGAGGTCATCCACAGATGCCCTCTTTCTTGGCTCAGGTCAGCCTCGGTCCAGAACATCTGCACTGAGGAGGGGGTGCAATCCCTTGATCGTGTGTTTCTTAGCCTCCCTCCCCCCGACTTGCAAATACAATGATTTGCTTTCTTCCCTTCCCGGAGTCCTTCTGTCTCCTATTTTTTGATCTTCCTGTCGATGTTGTTTAGAAGTAATAGTAATAAGCATCCATGTCTTGGGTTCACTCCGTCATGTCCGATTCTTTGTGACCCACGGACTGTAGACCTCCAGGCTCCTCTGTCCACGGGATTCTCCAGGCAACAATTCTGGGGCGTGTTGCCATTTCCTATTCCAATCCATGTCTGACTCCTACATTAATTTTTTCCCTGTGAATAAATCAAATTTGTATAACTGAAGAAAATGGATAACTGGTATCGGGTACTTTAAGGAATTCTGCTATAATGAGGACTTTGAAAATACTTATTATTGAAAGTACATGGGAATAATCATAGGTGCAAGTTCCAACTGATCTTAGCTTCTAGTGTTTGATTTTTAAACCAACATACAGTGGAACTGACTTTTGTGTGGGCGTGTGTACCAGCCTGGGAATTTTCACACGTGTGTGGAGTCATGTAACTGTGTACGTGGAATAGTTCCACCACCCAACAACCCCCTCATGCTGTGCTTCCCCTCCGACCTCCCATGGGAATTGCTGAACTTTATCCTTTTGCTCCAAAATCACTGCAGATGGTGACTGCAGCCATGAAATTAAAAGACCCTTGCTCCTTGGAAGGAAAGTTATGACCAACCTAGACAGCATATTCAAAAGCAGAGACATTGCTTTGCCAACAAAGGTCCGTCTAGTCAAGGCTATGGTTTTTCCAGTGGTCATGTATGAATGTGAGAGTTGGACTATAAAGAAAGCTGAGAGCTGAAGAATTGATGCTTTTGAACTGTGGTGTTGGAGAAGACTCTTGAGAGTCCCTGCAAGGAGATCCAACCAGTCCATCCTAAAGGAGATCAGTCCTGGGTGTTCATTGGAAGGACTGATGCTGAAGCTGAAACTCCAATCCTTTATCCACCTGATGTGAAGAGCTGACTCATTTGAAAAGACCCTGATGCTGGGAAAGATTGAGGGCAGGAGGAGAAGGGGACGACAGAGGACGAAATGGTTGGATGGCATCACCGACTTGATGGACATGGGTTTGGGTGGACTCTGGGAGTTGGTGATGGACAGGGAGGCCTGGCATACTGAGATTCATGGGGTCACAAAGAGTCAGACACAACTGAGCAACTGAACTGAACTGATCCTTTTGAGACAGTTATGGAAGTGGAACCATGGATTTTTGAGACTAGCTTCTCCCATGCAACATAATGCTTTTGAGGTTCATACAAGTAGTTGCTTGTATCAGTAATTTATTCTTTTTGTTATTGTTGTTCAACCTCATGGGGACTGAATGGATGAGCCATCTTGGCTCATATTTCAGGCTGGCATTTATTTTAACTTTTTTATTACTTATTTTTGGCTGTGCTGGGTCTTCATTGCTGCATGGGCTCTTCTCTCGTTTCGGGGATCAGGGGCTACGTCTAGTGGCTGTGTACAGACTTAGTGGCTGTGAAAAGCAATAGCTTCTCTTGCTGTAGAGCACGGGCTCCAGCGCGCTCAGACTTGGGCTCAGCAGTTGCAGTTCCTGGGAATCCCAGGTGGATTCCTCACCACTGAGTCACCAGGAAGCCCAGTCACTTATACCTGCATATTATTGAGTCATATTCCACTGTGTGGATATATCGATGCTTATCTGTCCACCTGTGGAAGAACATCTGAGTTGTTTCCCAGTTTGTGGTGAATATGAATAGACCTGCTGTGAATAGTCGTGTCCAGGATTTTGTGTGCACGTTCATTTCTCTAGGAAAGTCATACCTAGGATTGGGATTGCTTAACTTTATAAAGTGACGTGAAAGTCACTCAGTCGTGTCCAACTCTTTGCGACTCCATGGACTAAATGGTCCATGGGATTCTCCAAGCCAGAGTACTGGAGTGGGTAGCCTTTTCCTTCTCCAGCAACTTTATAAGAAACTGTTCGAATCCTCTCCCAAGGTGGCTGCACCATTTCCCATCTCCTCCAGCACTGCCGAGAGTTCTGGGGGCTCTGCATCCCTGCTCAGACCTGCTGTGGTAAGGATTCCTGTATTCCAGCCATTGTGGAGGGAACAAGTCCCCGTGCCCTCTGGGAGTTTACAGTCTGAGATGACCTTGCTGTGAAGAAGCCTGCAAGGCTTGTAGATAATACACAAGGCCTTAGTTTGCATGTCCCTAATATCTCACGATGTCAAGCATGTTTTTATGTGCTTATTTGCTGTCTGTAGATCCTCTTTAGGGACGTGTCTGCTCAGAGTCTTTTCCTAATTTTTAGAGTTTTCTGACTATTGAAGTTGAGGATTCCTTATGTATTCTGGATAAAAGTTCTTTAACAGATATGTGGCAGGTATTTTCCCACAGTGAGGAGCTAATCTCTCATTCTCCTAACAGCTGATTTCAGTCTTGCAGTTAATTTTTTAATAAAGCCTCGGGATAAGGTCCCTTTTCTGCATGTGGATGTCCGATTGTTCTAACACTGGTTTTTGGAAAATACTATCTTTGTTCCATTGAATTGCAGTTTTGCTATTATCAGACATTAGCCTGGCTGTATTTATGTGGGTCTTTTTCTTTTGGTTTTCGAATTCTAGACTCTGTTCTTCTCCCATTGATTTATGTGCTTATCCCTATGCTGATATGCACTGATGTGATTTATTACTGTTGTCTTTACAGTAAGTCATAAAGTTGAGAAATGTGATTCCTCCAATTTTCTTCTTTTTCAAAACTGACTTTTCTAATTCTTTTGCCTGTCTATATACATTTTAAAATTAGATTGTCTACATCCCCAAAATAATCCTCCTGCAGTCTTGCTTGGAATTGCATTAAATCTGAAGACTGTTCTGGGAAGATTTGACATCTATACTATTTTCAATCTTCCAGTCCATGTACATAGTACATTTCATCATTTATTTGGTATTCTATGATTTCTTTCATTACATTTTTAGTTTGCAGCCTACAGATTCCATATTTTCAGCACACACATCCTGTTGTTTCCGACTTTGTTGTTTCTGCCTTTAAAAGGAATAATTTCATTAGTTTTCCATTTATAATGACTTATGTTGTAAGGGGTTTTTTTAAGATTATTTTTTGTCTGTGGTGGGTGTTCGTTGCTGCACGGGGCGGCTTCTCCAGCTGTGGCGAGCGCGGGCTTCTCGCTGCCGCCGCTCCTTTTGCTGCAGAGCACAGGCTCTAGGCTCGTGGGCTCAGGAGTTGTGAGGCGCCGGTCTAGTTGCTCCAGAGCATGTGGGATCTTCCTGGACCGCGGATCGAACCGGCGTCCCCTGCGTGTGGATCGAACCGGCGTCCCGTGCGCTGCAAGACAGATTCTTAACCACTGGACCACCAGGGAAGCCCCTGTTGTATGTTTTTATACATAATTTTATCAAGTTAAGGTGCCTTTTTATCATGAATGGATGTTGAATTTTATCATGCTCTTTTTCTGCTCCTGTTGATATGATCATATATGGTTTTATATATATGTACGTATAGCTGTATATATCGGAGAAGGCAATGGCATCCCACTCCAGTACTCTTGCCTGGAAAATCCCATGGACGCAGGAGCCTGGTGGGCTGTAGTCCATGGGGTCTCTGAGGGTCGGACTCGACTGAGCAACTTCACTTTCACTTTTCACTTTCATGCATTGGAGAAGGAAATGGCAACCCACTCCAGTGTTCTTGCCTTGAGAATCCCAGGGACGGGGGAGCCTGGTGGGCTGCCGTCTATGGGGTCGCACAGAGTTAGACACGACTGAAGCGACTTAGCAGCAACTTAGCAGCATAGCTATGTATATATATATATATATAAACCACTTCTGATCATTTGATCTCTTAATGTAATAAATCAAATGTATAGATATGAAAATATTAAAGAGCCTTTGAATTCGTTTGACTCCAACTTGATCTGTAGCATGTTATCTATTTTCATGTGCAGTTAGATTCAGTTAATATTTTATTAGAACTCATCCATATTAATGAGTAAAATAAGGCTCTAATTTCTCTTTTGCACACTGCTTTTATCTGGTGTTGGTATCAAAATTATACTGGCCTCCTAGAATGATTTGGAGAGCATCTGTTCTGGGAGAGCTTCTATAAGATTGGAATGATCTGTTTCTTGAAAATTTGGCAGAATTTTTTTGATCTGCCAAAAAATTTTGTGTATTCTCTTGGGGAAATTTTTAAATTTCTCCTACTTTTCTATAATGGCTTTAGGATTATTTGAGCTTTCTATTTTTCTTGCCACATGTAGTAAATTTTTATAGTTTCTAATAGCTACTCTGTTCAGTCTTGTCCACTTCATTTATAATATATTTATTCACTATTACTCTTCTTTTTCTTTAAGGAATTCACCAGAAGCTTTAAATGACCAATGTTTGGCTTGATCAGCCTTCTTATACCCTATAGTGATATATGGTTTTTCTTTTTTTCTCATCCTTTTTAGATTTTTTGAAGTTCTCTTGTTCTTTTCCTGACATCTGTTTTTTTTCAGTTGATCTATAGATAATTTTTCCTAATGTCTTAAGTCTGAAACTTAGTTCACTGATTTTCTACTTTCTTCTTTTTAAAAGATGCAAGTATTTCAGGCAGTAAATATTTGTATAAATGCATATTATAGTATACATATAAAGGCTCTGAAGCATCTTGTTCATTCTACCCACAACCTTCCTTGGATAAATCCCACTCAGCCATGTTATATAATTCTTTTTACATATTGCTAGATTTAGCTGCCTAGCACTTGGAGGGTTCTTGTGCTAATATGCCTTATGGTATCATAAGGTATATTGGTCTGTAGTTTCCTTTTCTTGGGATCTTTGGTTTTGGTGTCGAGGTAATACTGGCTTATGATACTGGAAGTACTTCCTCCTCTTCTGTTTTTTTTGCAAGAAGCTATGAAGTGTTGGTATTCATTTGTGTTTTAACACATGGTTGAAATCACTAGTGAAACCAACTTGGGCTTGTCTTTGTGGGAAGTTTTAAAATCACTAATTCAATCTCTTTACTTTTTATCAGCATATTCAGATCTTCTGTTTCTTCTAGGGTCATTTTCAGCGGCTTCTGCCTACCTAGGAATTTATCCATTTAATTTAGGTTGTCTGATCTGTTTGCATATGGTGGTTCATAGCATCCCCTGCAGCCTTTTTTATTTCTGTAGAGTTTGCAGTGGTGTCCCTATTTTATTCCCAACGTTAATAGTTTATATCATCTCTTTTTATCTCTTTTAACTAAAGGTTGTTGATTATACTTGTCTTTCCAAAGAACCAGCTTTTGGTTTTGTTGATTTTCTCTGTTGTTATTCTATTCTTTATTTCATTTATTATACTCTAATTTCTTCCTTTCTTCTGCTTGATTTGGATTTTGTTTGCTTTTCTTATTCTTATTTCTTAATGTAGAAGATTAGGTTATTCATTAGAGATCTTTTTTTCTTTTTTAATATAGACATTTGCATCTACACATTTCACTCCTTCCGTTGCTTTATTTCAGCGCTTTAGTTGCAGCCTGTAAGTTTTGGCATGTTGTGGTTTTGTTCTAATTCATCTCAGAGTGTTTTGTAACTCTCTTATGACTCATTCTTTGATTAATAAGAAGTGTGTTGTTTAATTTCCACATATTTGTGACTTCCCCAAATTGTCTTCTCTTATTCATTTCACCCCATTTTGAAGAAAGGTGAGAACCGTGGCTCGGGTTGTGCCCTGCACGACTCCTTGGGGTTGCGGTGAGAACCGTGGCTTGGGTTGTGCACTGCACGACTCCTTGGCGTGGCTTTCACACATACATGGCAGCCACAGGAGGAAGAGGGCTCCCTGGATGAGGAAGGCTGTCATCTGACATTGGGGCCATCTCCCAGGGCTGGTCTCTGACCCACGGTTTCCTCCGTAGTCTGAGACTCCATCTGGCACTCACACTCCATCCTCTGCCCTCACCTTCAAGCTCTTCTTTCTCTCCTGCCCGCGGAGAAGCAAGTCCACCTTGCCTGGTCCTTGGCCCGCTCCCCGCTGGTGCTCAGAGCACATCCACACTCAGCACCCTCAGTCCCCTGCCCTGTGCCCCCATCTGCTCCAAATCCTCGCTGGATCCACAGCGTCCAAGGAAGAAGAGCCTTCCCTAGGGACCTCAGCAAGGAGGAGGGGGATGAGACCATCCCCGCTACCTCCCCGCCATCACCCTCTCCAAGAGGACAGAACCCCCATTCCCTCCCAACAGCCTCTCCTGAGGACACAGCCGCAGAGATCCTGTCATTGGCCCTCAAGCTGGGAGCCTGGGGGCTTTGGGAGTCTTGGGGCTCCCATCCCAACCCCCACCCACTGCATGAGGACCACCCCCGCCCGGGAGCCCCTAGGGAGACAGCTGTGTTTTCTAAGGTTTCCCAGGGGATGTTCCATAGGCTGAGATAGTTCTCAAGGATAATCAAGAGGCCAAGCTAAACTCAATAGTGGAACTGTGGGTACATGTGTTCTCTCCTTTTTTATTTTCTGTAAAATTAAGTAGAGTGAGAAGATAAATGAGTTTTTTAAAAACAGACAGGACAATTTGAGTCAGGAGGAGCCAGCAGATGCCTCCGGAATGAAGCCCACGTGTCGTCTGAGTGGGAATTCGAGGCAGCAGCTGGGATCCAGGCTGGGGGCCCGAGCATGTTGGCTGGTGGGTCTGGGCAGCTCTGTTGTCAGTCCTTCGCCCAGCCTGGACCCAGGATTGTATGCCCTGAGGTCTTAGAGTTTAGGGGATCTCTTTATGAAAAGGAACACAAAACTGTGAATAAAAACTCAGCACACAGTGGATACTTACTTATTTAGCAGGGGCCTGTGGGTGAGGAGCCCTGGGCTTTGCATGTCATTAACTCCAAGGGGATTATCTTCTCTGGTTTGGCCTGGACGTCCCATCATGGCTCTGCTGGTGGCAGCCAGCCAGGAGTGGGCACGGGGTCTAGCCCTGGCTGCCTCCTCACAGTGATGCCCTACGGGGTGGCCTTAGCCCTCTGGGGAGGGACTGATGTGTTCCGTGCTCACTTGGTTCTAGAAAGCAGGTGGTGAGAGGCTTATCTTCCAGGAACTCCTGGGGCTGCTCCCAGCACACGTAGAGGGATGTGAGGAGGAGCTGAGGGCCCTGCTGGACAGATGCCCCCATCTGAGTCAAAGCTCCACCCCAGGCATCGTTCATCTTGCACGTCCGGGCTCCAGCAGTGCACACAGGCCCAGGGGGTGGGCGGGCATCCCACCCGGACACCACGGCCACTGCAAGCCCTTCTCTGTGCTCTTCTGCCTCCATGCCTCCTCTCCACTAGACAGTCCCTTTCCCCCTGCTTTTCTTCCTCTTTATATTTCTCTTCTTTCTTCTGGAGGTGCCAGCGGGGGTCAGACACTGCTCAAGACCCGGACTATCAGGGTGTCTGTGGGATGACTCCATACACAGAGGCCTGGCAGGGTGGCACTGGGGGGCCGTGGGCCATAGCGGCTTCCTGGAGAAGGGGACCTGCCAGTGGGGGTGTGCAGCCTGCGCGCAGCCCGTGATGATGAAACACGCTCACTGGCTGGAGTTGTGTCCCCCCAAACTCACATCCGCCTTGACCCTCTGGGCAGGGCCTTCCTTGGGAACATGGCTTTTGCAGGTGTAACTAATGAAGATGAGGTCTTAACTGAACTGGCAGGAGTGGGGGGAGCCTAAATCAGTGACTGGGGTCCGAATGAGGAGAGGAGAGGCCGTGGGGGATGGGGGGGAGGGCAGGCAGAGACAGACCCTGGAAGCTGTGGCTCCAAGCCTGGGCCCCTAGGGGCCACCATAGTGGGAGGGGCAGAAGGGGTCCTCCCCACAGCCTTCAAAGAGATCACATCCCCGCCGAGGCCTTGATGCCTTGGTCCCCAACTTCTCGCCTCCAGAACTGGGAGATGACCCATTTCTGCTGTTTGTTAAGTGCCCCGTTTGCTGCAGCAGCCCCAGAACCTAACAGGCACGTATGTATAAGTCACTCTGAGAAACAGTCTCGGGGCAGTCCGAGTACTCATGCAGCAGTGCAAGAAGAAAAGCCCCACCTGAGTCGATGCCTGAAGCTCAGTGACACGGCGTGTGTCACTGTCAGAGGTGAGACCCGAGAGCCCGTGAGCCCAGGAGAGGTGCGCACGACTCACTCCAGCTAAAACCTTGTTCTGCCCAAGCAGCCGTCTGACATCTGCCTGCTGGCACCAGAGGAGGCAAGTGTCTGAACGTGAGCAGAAATGTCTGCCATGTATCTCAACGTTGCTCTGTACATTTGGTTATTTCGCTTTTCCCAAGGAAGAAACTGAAAATTTCAGTCTGTGTTTGCAGAGTTTGTGCAGTAGATACAGAGAACTATTTAGCGGGCTTCACCTCTCCCGCATCGTCTATTCTTCCAGCTTTGGACAAATTGCAGTTGTCCAAAACATGCAGAATTCTTGGTATTTGCTAGAACATTTGATCAGAGTTCTTGATATTTGCTGGAATGTTCAATTTCCCTTTGCTTGTCTAGGGGCTTTAAAACTGCTTATATTCTGAAACAGGACAGGTTTTGTTGCTTCGTTTCCCTTCTCACTTTAAAAATAAGCTGGGAAAATAGCCTCAAACTGCCAATGAAGTGTAAACAAATCATGAATTTTTACAAATCCCCAAGTACATGTTTTGCTTCTTAAATAAGAAACCGAAAAGTAAATGGAGAATCAGTTAAACAAAACAAAAAATGGAAAATTGAAACCCTTATCACCTAACCGTACTTACTTAGAAACAGGTGAAAATGTAACAGATCATGGACCACAAGATAGGACATGTATTTAGAGAACTGTTTCAGCAGAAATCTACTGTGAATTATTGATAAATGGATATACTTTCTGGTGAGTAAACATGTTTCTATCATGCTTAATACTCTTTATTTTAAATCTGAAGCTACAACAAGTGTTGTATGCTTTTAATTAGACTCAGCATCTGGATCCTTTCTAGGTAATCAGTGCAAGATGGGGAGTGCTGGAGCAGGCTTAAACATTAAACAGTTTTTTCTTGATTAATTAGTCAATGTAATCCTTAAATATTTGGGTACTTTAAAACTATGATTCAGAATTTCATACTAGTTTTCTTTCATCCAAGAGAGATGATATAAACCCAGAAGACTCATCACCAGTTCATAGGTGAGTCCTGACAAT
The DNA here is from genome assembly GCA_935064755.1 of Tragelaphus eurycerus. Taxonomy (NCBI): domain Eukaryota; kingdom Metazoa; phylum Chordata; class Mammalia; order Artiodactyla; family Bovidae; genus Tragelaphus; species Tragelaphus eurycerus. The sequence goes on from CAKXYN010000074.1 coordinate 8,210,858, forward strand.
TTGTCATTGTATCAATGATGACAAATCTCAATTAGCATTATTAGTGACAAATCTCCGAAGTCAGTTTGAAATTACCACAGTGGTGTGGAAATTAACACACCTGGAGTGGGACAGATGCACAAGACTAGAATGAAAAATAGATCGTTTTTATTGAGGTTCAGCTCAGTTCAGTTCAGTCGCTCAGTCGTGTCCGACTCTTTGTGACCCCATGAATCGCAGCACACCAGGCCTCCCTGTCCATCACCAACTCCCAGAGGTCACCCAGACTCACGTCCATCGAGTCAGTGATGCCATCCAGCCACCTCATCCTCTGTCGTCCCCTTCTCCTCCTTCCCCCAATCCCTCCCAGCATCAGAGTCTTTTCCAATGAGTCAACTCTTTGCATGAGGTGGCCGCAGTGCTGGAGTTTCAGGTAGAGGTGTAAATAGAGCCTAGGCAGGTAAACTTGATGGGCAGTCCTCCCCACCCCTTTTCCAGACCTTTACACTCTGACATGCTGTGGCCCGGAGACCCCGAGTCTCTAAGCTCACCCCTGTGCTGGGGTGTGGGGCTGGCGGGTGCTGCTTACGTGTTCGTGTCAGTCGCTCAGTCGTGTCCGACTCTTTGCAACCACAGACTATATCCTGCCAGGCTCCTCTGTCCATGGAATTCTTAAGGCAAGAATACTGGAGTGGGTTACCATTCCCTTTTCCAGGAGATCTTCCTGACCCAGGGATCAAACCCAGGTCTCTTGCGGGCAGACTGTTTATCAATTGAGCCACCAGGGAGGCCTGGTGCTGCTTAGGGTTCCCCTTTCGGACCTCCAAGTGTTTTCAAAACTTTCCCTCCGTGTGATGGACCACAATGACTTCAATTTTCTTTTTTTCTTCTCCAGATATCTACTTACAAATGCTGGGCCATTGTTTCTCTCTACTGGATAAAAAGTTAATGTTTTTCTCTGAAGTATAAAACAGCGAACGACTTTGTGAAGTTTGTTTTTAAAAAGTGCCAAATGGAAATTGAAATGCTTTTTGAATTGTTTCCATGTCTTGGCTGTTGGGATTAATGCCGCAGCAAACATGTGAGTACAAATATCTTTCCAAGATCCTGATTTCAGTTCTTTTGAATAAAATACCCAGAAGTGAGCTTGCTGGATCATATGGCAACTCTACTTTTAATTTTTTGAAACAAGCTAAATGATAGGTGAACAGATAAAGAAAATGTGGTGTGTATATATATATATATATATATATATATATATATATATATATATATGGGAATATTATTTAGTCACTAAGTCATGTCTGACTCTTTGCAACTGCCTGGACTGTAGCCCACCAGTCTCCTCTGTCCATGGAATTCTCCAGGCAAGAATACTGAAGTGGGTTGCCATGCCCTCTTCCAGATCTTCCCAACCGAGGGATCAGACCTACGTCTCCTGCGTTAGCAGGCAGGTTCTTTACCACTGAGCCACCAGGGAAATGCATAAGGGAACATTCAGATCAGATCAGATCAGTCGCTCAGTCGTGTCCGACTCTTTGCAACCCCATGAACCGCAGCACGCCAGGCCTCCCTGTCCATCACCAGCTCCCGGAGGTCACTCAGACTCACACCCATCAAGTCAGTGATGCCATCCAGCCATCTCATCCTCTGTCGTCCCCTTCTCCTCCTGCCCTCAATCCCTCCCAGCATCAGAGTCTTCTCCAATGAGTCAACTCTTCTCATGAGGTGGCCAAAATACTGGAGCTTCAGCTTTAGCATCATTCCTTCCAAAGAAATTCCAGGATTGATCTCCTTCAGAATGGACTGGTTGGATCTTCTTGCAGTCCAAGGGACTCTCAAGAGTCTTCTCCAACACCACAGTTCAAAAGCATCAATTCTTCGGCACTCAGCCTTCTTCACAGTCCAGCTCTCACATCCATACATGACCACAGGAAAGACCATAGCCTTGACTAGGCGAACCTTTGTTGGTAAAGTAATGTCTCTGCTTTTGAATATGCTATCTAGGTTGGTCATAACTTTCCTTCCAAGGAGTAAGCGTCTTTTAATTTCATGGCTGCAGTCACCATCTGCAGTGATTTTGGAGCCCAGAAAAACAAAGTCTGACACTGTTTCCACTGTTTCCCCATCTATTTCCCATGCAGTGATGGGACCAGATGCCATGATCTTCGTTTTCTGAATGTTGAGCTTTAAGCCAACCTTTTCACTCTCCACTTTCACTTTCATCAAGAGGCTTTTTAGCCCCTCTTCACTTTCTGCCATAAGAGTCGTGTCATCTGCATATCTGAGGTTATTGATATTTCTCCCGGCAATCTTGATTCCAACTTGTATTTCTTCCAGTCCAGCATTTCTCATGATGTACTCTGCATATAAGTTAAATAAACATGGTGACAATATACAGCCTTGACGTACTCCTTTTCCTATTTGGAACCAGTCTGTTGTTCCATGACCAGTTCTAACTGTTGCTTCCTGACCTGCATACAGATTTCTTAAGAGGCAGATCAGGTGGTCTGGTATTCCCATCTCTTTCAGAATTTTCCATAGTTTATTGTGATCCACACAGTCAAAGGCTTTGGCATAGTCAATAAAGCAGAAATAGATGTTTTTCTGGAACTCTCTTTCTTTTTCCATGATCCAGCCGATGTTGGCAATTTGATCTCTGGTTCCTCTGCCTTTTCTAAAACCAGCTTGAACATCAGGAAGTTCACGGTTCACATATTGCTGAAGCCTGGCTTGGAGAATTTTGAGCATTACTTTACTAGCGTGTGAGATGAGTGCAATTGTTCGATAGTTTGAGCACTCCTTGGCATTGCCTTTCTTTGGGATTGGGATGAAAACTGACCTTTTCCAATCTTGTGGCCACTGCTGAGTTTTCCAAATTTGCTGGCATATTGCGTGCAGCACTTTCACAGCATCATCTTTCAGGATTTGGAATAGCTCCACTGGAATTCCATCACCTCCACTAGCTTTGTTCGTAGTGATGCTTTCTAAGGCCCATTTGACTTCACATTCCAAGATGTCTGGCTCTAGGTCAGTGATCACATCATCATGATTATCTGGGTCGTGAAGCTCTTTTTTGTACAGTTCTTCTGTGTATTCTTGCCACCTCTTCTTAATATCTTCTGCTTCTGTTAGGTCCACACCATCTCTGTCCTTTATCGTGCCCATCTTTGCATGAAATGTTCCTTTGGTATCTCTGATTTTCTTGAAGAGATCCCTAGTCTTTCCCATTCTGTTGTTTTCCTCTATTTCTTTGCATTGATCGCTGAAGAAGGCTTTCTTATCTCTTCTTGCTATTCTTTGGAACTCTGCATTTAGATGTTTATATCCTTCCTTTTCTCCTTTGCTTTTTGCTTCTCTTCTTTTCACAGCTATTTGTAAGGCCTCCCCAGACAGCCATTTTGCTTTTTTGCATTTCTTTTCCATGGGGATGGTCTTGATCCCTGTCTCCTGTACAATGTCACGAACCTCATTCCATAGTTCATCAGGCACTCTATCTATCAGATCTAGGCCCTTAAATCTATTTCTCACTTCCACTGTATAATCATAAGGGAACATTACTCAGCCATTAAAAAGGAAGGAATCTTTTTTATGTATGCAACAAAGGATGACCCTTGAGGACATTATGCTAAGTGGAAGAAGCCAGACGCAGGACAAATGCTACGTGATTCCACTTACCTGCGGCATCTAAAATAGTCAGACCCGTAGAGAGCAGATGGGTGTCAGGCAGAGGCTGGGGAGGGGGGAGTATGGAGCTATAATTCCGGGGGTGTGAGATTTCAATTGTGCAAGATTAATCAGCCCTACACATCAACGTGGTACCTATTTGTGTTCTTACAAATCTGTCCAGAGATTAGACTTCATGTTAAATGTTCTTACAAGTGAAAAAGGAACTTTTTGGAAATTCTGGCAGTTAACTTTTTTGTATATTAAGAGTCATACTTTAAAAAAAAAAAAAAAAAGGTGAAGTCCTGGATTCCCTTGTCTTTCAGGGTTTTGATAAGAATCAAGGTGATGCTATCATTACTGTAGACAGAGAAATCCCTTCTCTTTGTCAAGCTATCCAGCCCCCCGCCCCCACCAACACACTCATTATAAAGGTTGAATGAAAATAAGCAGAAAGGTAGCAGGACACAGAGGGGAAAAAAAATCGCCTCCATGTCTGCTCTGAGGAGCAGACATCCAATCAAGAATAGAACTGTGCTTTGTGAGCGTGTAAGCATTACATGCTTTGGAAATAGTGCTTCTAAATGAATGTTTATGTACTCTTCCTAGATTTAATTAATGCAAGACCTGAAGGGATATTACTACCATTGAGGTTTAGACTAAACCTGGAGATTTCGTTCAAGGATTCCTGATAATATAAAACCATTTGGAGACTCTTTAAATAGACGTCACATACCAAGCTGGTAACAATTCATAGCATCTGAAAATCTGTAAAAGAGTTGAGGAGGAGGCTTTTTTCCCCTTCTGGCCAAGGACCATGTGTATGGCAGAAATTTTGGTTTGTGTTGAAATTTTGTTGGAGGGTGAAGTGGGGGTGGAGGGAGTTATACTTTTTAATTTTTTTTTACTTTGGATGGAGTTTCCAAGGCATTCGATTGCCTATGGACATTTGTAACTTTTAAAAGTAGGATTTTATACATTTACTCCGAGGCCTAGCCTCAGATGATGAGTAAGACTGAGTATTCAGTGCTCTGCATGTATAATTTAGTGTATGTATAATTTTGCTGCCGATGCAGGGTATCTGGGGGGAGGGATGGCACTGTGAATTTCCTTCTAGGTCACTCCACCTGTAAGATACACCTGTTCAAGAGGACCATCCGAGGCAGGGGAGGACGGAACCAAAGGAAAAATAGCTTTACCTGTCCATCCCTCTGTCCACTCACTCTCCAGGTTTAGTGAGCACCTGCTGTGTGCCAGGCACTAGACTAATTCGGGACTTGTGGCCCACATTGACTGTTCTCAGTTACAGCTTTGTGTGCTTATGACACAACTGTGATTTTCAGAACACTCCTTCCAAAAGTGTTACAACGTGAAGATCTGTGTGGCAATTGAGATCATCAACAAAACCATCTCTCTGAAAAGGCAAGCGTTAAAAAAGAAAATTCAGGGCTTCCCTGGTGGCTCAGTGGTAAAGAATCCGCCTGCCAATGCAAGAGACACAGGTTTGATCTCAGATCTGGGGAGATCCCAGATGCCACGGAGCCACTAAGCCCGAGCAACTACTGAGCCTATGCTCTGAAGCCCATGAGCTGGAACTTCTGAAGCGCGCGTGCCCCAGAGCCTGCGCTCTGCAGCAAGAGAAGCCACCGTGATGAGGAGCCTGCGTGTCTCCACTAGAGAGCAGCCCACACTCACCGCAGCTGGAGGAAAGGCCACGCAGCGAGGAAGACCTGGCACAGCCAGAAAGTAAGTTAGATAATTTAAAAGAAAACAGAAAATTCAGCCCTAAACTGACACACCGACAGCCGAACTTGGTCTCCAGTGAGAACCACGCGGCTCAGAAAACCTTCCAGAAAGCAGAGGAGACTGCCCTGAATATCTGTACACGACAGCACGAGGCAGGAGCCAGAACCATGGCATCTAAATGTAAATGTGGCACATGGGCTCGTATTCCAGTTCCCCACGGTGATTTTCTTGTAGAAAGCTCATAAACACTAGTGGGATCAGCAGAGCCTTACATCTTGAAGCTCTTTCAAGCTCTTTAACCTTGAAAATCTTTGGCATAGTCAACGTAGATTTCATTGGGTTAGAAGAGCAAATGGCAGGGGTTTTTATGAATTCATTAAAATGACATTCTTAAATATACTTGTAGTTACGGTGTCATATCGTTGCAGGCCAGAGAGCCAGAAATGCTGATTTAAAAACTGGAGACCAGGCTTAGCCACTGCTACTGCTGTTCTAGTTGTTCATTTTGGGCTGGAGTCACCAGAGTAATCGGAGTTTTCTTCAAAGCAGTGACTTAAAAGCTCTTGTTTCCACCTCTGCTCACACCTCTCTACCCAGGTTGGCACCTCTAGATTCTTGGATGAAAGTGCCTTCCTGAAAACCATTAAGTCAGGAAGTTGGTGCTAAGTCAGGGGGAGCTTTTGTCTTGAAGAGAAGGGCAGTTCTGTGTCTTCAGATGCAGAGATGGCCTCCCGACCTAACCCCACATGGGATGGAAACTGCTGCCACTTCTGCTGGAATCACCAGAGAGCTGGAGGAAACTGCCCCAGAGTTCCACCGGCTAAAAAGTTCTCCTATTCCGTGCCTTTGCGCTGGGAGCAGGACGGGCTGGCGGGGCCTGTGGTCATGCCCTGTCCATAGTCTGGGGCAGACCGCATCCATCTCAGACCCCTGCAGCACAGAGCGCCCCACTGAGCTGTGACGCCACACCCTCGGCCAGGCTGGGGTTGCACCCAAGGGATGCATGACCCGGAAGCAGCCATCAGGATGCGGGCCGCTGGCCTGGAGAGAACCTGGCCAGGTCTTCTTCCTGGCAGAGGAATTGACTCCTCGTGGTGGCTTGCTAAACCAATCAAATGCTGTCTTTTGAGAAATTTTAACTTGAAACAAAAGAAATGAATTCTCAGAGTCCAAGTAGAAAGTGGAAGCAGAGTCACCTAGAGCAGGAACCAAAGGCATGAGTGCTGTGGCTCTGAGGCAACTGCTGGGCCATCAGGGTGGATACCAGCGTCCAGGGGCCGTGGCTGTGGATGGCACCAGCCGTCTGTGGGCGGCTCCCTCGACAAAGCCCCTTCCGGCTTAGCATCTGCTTGTTCTCCCTCCCCTTCGAGCTAAAAGCCTAACCCAGGGCTCAGAAGACACACCGGGCATGGCCCTTACCCTGGAGTGATGTGTCACTGGTGGGTCAACAGAAAATCGCAGTGATTGGAAGCAGGATCCAATGTTTTATCAATGGATCTATAAACAGTAACTTTCATAATGCTTGTACTCCCTAAGTTCTCAGAGAAGTCACATCATTTCTCTTCATGACTTATCCCTCCACATACCTCATTCTTTGTCTTCTCTTGGTGTCCCTGTTCCCCCAAAAATCCAGCAGAGAACAAAACCTGCTTACTTAGCTCCTTAAAGGAAGATCAGAGTTGTCCGGACCAAGCAGGCCGCAAAGCATCCTTTACCAAGGGCGTGATTGCAGCGCCACCTGCTGGAGATTCCCAGCTGTGTTCCCTTCGATTTAAATACTAGCTCATCGCAGATTAAGTCAGCGGTCTTCAGACTGAGACCCGCATGGGCATAAAAAGACTTTGAAAGGAGGGTTCAGAAAGATTTAAGGGCACGGATTTCCAGCTGCTCTAATTCCACGTGTTGCCTCTCCTAGAGCAGGTAATCCTGGGACCCCGCCGGCAGTGGCGCCCTCTGCTGGCCTTCCTTCACGTCTTCCTGCTCTCCTTTACAAGACACTCAGAGGGACCCAGACCGAAGGTTTGTGTGCCCCCAAAATTCATGAGTTGAGACCTAACACCCCAAGGTCTGCTATTTGGAGGTATTTGGGCCTTTTGTAAAGTGATAAGGTCATCATGAATGGGTTTAGTGTCCTTAATATTTAAAGACCCCAGTGAGCTTTCTGCCATGTGAGGTTATATCGAAAAGATGGCAACAATGAACTGGCATAGGCTTCCCAGGTGGCGCAAGTGGTAAAGAACCTGCCTGCCAACGTGGGAGACATAAGAGACGAGGTCCAGAAGATCCCCTGGAGGAGGGCAAGGCAACCCACTCCAGTATTCTTGTCTGGAGAAGCATGTGAACAGAGGACCCTGGCGGGCTACCCTGGGGTTGCAAAGAATTGGACATGACTGAATGGGAAATAGATGGGGAAACAGTGGAAACAGTGTCAGACTTTATTTTTGGGCTCCAAAATCACTGCAGATGGTGACTGCAGCCATGAAATTAAAAGACGCTTACTCCTTGGAAGGAAAGTTATGACCAACCTAGATAGCACATTCAAAAGCAGAGACATTACTTTGCCAACAAAGGTTCGACTAGTCAAGGCTATGGTCTTTCCTGTGGTCATGTATGGATGTGAGAGCTGGACTGTGAAGAAGGCTGAGTGCCGAAGAATTGATGCTTTTGAACTGTGGTGTTGGAGAAGACTCTTGAGAGTCCCTTGGACTGCAAGGAGATCCAACTGGTCCATTCTGAAGGAGATCAGCCCTGGGATTTCTTTGGAAGGAATGATGCTAAAGCTGAAACTCCAGTATTTTGGCCACCTCATGCGAAGAGTTGACTCATTGGAGAAGACTCTTATGCTGGGAGGGATTGGGGGCAGGAGGAGAAGGGGACGACAGAGGATGAGATGGCTGGATGGCATCACTGACTCGAGGGACGTGAGTCTGAGTGACCTCTGGGAGTTGGTGATGGACACGGAGGCCTGGCGTGCTGCGATTCATGGGGTCGCAAAGAGGCGGACACGACTGAGCGACTGAACTGAACTGATCTGAAGAGACTTAGCAACGCATGAACCAGGAGGTAGGCTGTCACCAGACACAGAACCTGGTGACACCTAGAGCTGGGACCTCAGCCTCCAGAACTATGAGAAATCAATTCCTCTTGTTTATAAGCCACCCAGCCTGTGGCATTCTGTTACAGCAGCCAGAACAGATCCAGACACTCAACACCAGACACTGTTCTACGTGCTGAATTGCTCCAAGCAAATGGACAGTTTGAAAGTATGTTATTAGAGAATGCCTCCTTACTCAAGACCACCAGTCTGTTAAATAGTTTGCTTTATTTCTAGGGGCAAGAGGTAGAAAGTTCCATCTCTGACAATTAACATTGTATTTCCCAATAAAAGAGTTCAATATCAAGAGTAAAATTTGCATTTTCTTAACTTTTATTCAGATTTTCAGGATAAACATTTTCATTAATTCTTGCCACATGATTATTCAGATCAAATCAGATCAGTCGCTCAGTCGTGTCCGGCCCTTTGCGACCCCATGAATCCCAGCACACAAGGCCTCCCTGTCCATCACCAACTCCCGGAGGTCACTCAGACTCACATCCACCGAGTCAGTGATGCCATCCAGCCATCTCATCCTCTGTCGTCCCCTTCTCCTCCTGCCCCCAATCCCTCCCAGCATCAGAGTCTTCTCCAATGAGTCAACTCTTCGCATGAGGTGGCCAAAGTACTGGAGTTTCAGCTTTAACATCATTCCTTCCAAAGAAATCCCAGGGCTGATCTCCTTCAGAATGGACTGGTTGGATCTCCTTGCAGTCCAAGGGACTCTCAAGAGCTTCTCCAATAACACAGTTCAAAAGCATGCATTCTTTGGCGCTCAGCCTTCTTCACAGTCCAGCTCTCACATCCATACATGACCACAGGAAAGACCATAGCCTTGACTAGATGAACCTTTGTTGGCAAAGTGATGTCTCTGCTTTTGAATATGCTATCTAGGTTGGTCATAACTTTCCTTCCAAGGAGTAAGTGTCTTTTAATTTCATGGCTGCAATCACCATCTGTAGTGATTTTGGAGCCCAGAAAAATAAAGTCTGACACTGTTTTCACTGTTTCCCCATCTATTTCCCATGAAGTGATGGGACCGGATGCCATGATCTTCGTTTTCTGAATGTTGAGCTTTAAGCCAACTTTTTCACTCTCCACTTTCACTTTCATCAAGAGGCTTTTAAATTCCTCTTCACTTTCTGCCATAAGGATGGTGTCATCTGCATATCTGAGGTTATTGATATTTCTCCCAGCAATCTTGATTCCAACTTGTGTTTATTCCAGCCCAGCGTTTCTCATGATGTACTCTGCATATAATTTAAATAAACATGGTGACAATATACAGCCTTGACATACTCCTTTTCCTATTTGGAACCAGACTGTTGTTCCATGACCAGTTCTAACTGTTGCTTCCTGACCTGCATACAGATTTATCAAGAAGCAGATCAGGTGGTCTGGTATTCCCATCTCTTTCAGAATTTTCCACAGTTTATTGTGATCCACACAGTCAAAGGCTTTGGCACAGTCAATAAAGCAGAAATAGATGTTTTTCTGGAACTCTCTTGCTTTTTCCATGATCCAGCGGATGTTGGCAATTTGATCTCTGATTCCTCTGCCTTTTCTCAAACCAGCTAGAACATCAGGAAGTTCACGGTTCATGTATTGCTGAAGCTTGGCTTGGAGAATTTTGAGCATTACTTTACTAGTATGTGAGATGAGTGCAATTGTGCGGTAGTTTGAGCATTCTTTGGCATTGCCTTTCTTTGGGATTGGAATGAAAACTGACCTTTTCCAGTTCTGTGGCCATTGCTGAGCTTTCAAAATTTGCTGGCATATTGAGTGAAGCACTTTCACAGGATCATCTTTCAGGATCTGGAATAGCTCAACTGGAATTCCATCACCTCCACTAGCTTTGTTCATAGTGATGCTTTCTAAGGCCTACTTGACTTCACATTCCAGGATGTCTGGCTCTAGGTCAGTGATCACACCATCGTGATTATCTGGGTTGTGAAGCTCTTTTTTGTACAGTTCTTCTGTGTATTCTTGCCACCTCTTCTTAATATCTTCTGCTTCTGTTAGGTCCATACCATTTCTGTCCTTTATCGAGCCCATCTTTGCATGAAATGTTCCTTTGGTATCTCTGATTTTCTTGAAGAGATCCCTAGTCTTTCCCATTCTGTTGTTTTCCTCTATTTTTTGCTTTGATCGCTGAAGAAGGCTTTCTTATCTCTTCTTGCTATTCTTTGGAACTCTGCATTCAGATGTTTATATCTTTCCTTTTCTCCTTTGCTTTTTGCTTCTCTTCTTTTCACAGCTATTTGTAAGGCCTCCCCAGACAGCCATTTTGCTTTTTTGCATTTCTTTTCCATGGGGATGGTCTTGGTCCCTGTCTCCTGTACAATGTCACGAACCCTAGGTACTGTAAATGCATATTCATTTTTTACCTCCTCTTTGACCTTATTAATTTTCACCACATGCCCATAAAATTTTAGTAAACAGGTAATGTGTTATGCATTCTACTCTAAATCACCTCTTTGCTGTATTTTCATCTAATCCTGTCTCATTCTAGCAATGATCTCATTTATAGATACCTGAATTAATGTTTTAAAAACTCAATAGATATGAGTAAAGGATTCATTTCCAATAAATTACTTTAAGTTGCTAAAAATTCTTTACCAAAGCATATATATAGGAATTTTATCAATCGTGTATCACTAATAATTGTAATGAGAATTTGTTGTTGTTGTTGTTGTTCAGTCGCTAAGTCACGTCTGACTCTTTGCGAGCCCATGGACTACAGCACACCAGCAGGCTTCCCTGTGCTCCACTATCTCCTGGAGTTTGCTTAGATTCATGTCCCATGAAGTCGGTGATGCCAACCAACCATCTCATCCTCTGCTGCCCTCTTTTCCTTTTGCCTTCAATCTTTCCCAGCATCATGTCTTTTCCAGTAAGTCAGCTCTTCGCATCAGATGGCCACAGTATTGGAGCTTCAGCTTCAGCATCAGTCCTTCCAGTGAATATTCAGGGTTGATTTCCTCTAGGATTGACTGTTTTGATCTCCTTGCAGTGCAAGAGACTCTTAAGAGTCTTCTCCAGCACCGCAATTCAAAGGCATCAGTTCTTTGGAGCTCAGCCTTCTTTATGGTCCAATTCTCACATCCATACATGACTACTGGAAAAACCATAGCTTTGACTAGACGGACCTTTGTTGACAAAGCATTGTCTTTGCTTTTAAACACACTGCCTAGATTGGTCATAGCTTTCCTTCCAAGGAGCAACCGTCTTTTAATTCATGGCTGTAGTCACTGTTGGAGTGATTTAACCCAGAAGAAAAAGTTTAACACTTAGAACTTTCTAGTTATAGGGAAGTAAATACTAATTTAAATTTTATACATATTCTGTTGCAAAGTATGAGAGGATTATCAATAAAAAACTCTCAAGTAGAAACGTGTTACAACTTGACAAAATTCTGTGAGAGACATGGATGGAAACAGGATTTTGAAGGAAAAACAAATCATGTTAAAATTTAGGTAAAATTTCTAATAAGATTTTATAACATATTTACAGGATGTGGGAAACTACATCTCTTGCAACTATTAAACTTGTTATTACAACAACAATACAGAATGTAGGGGCGGTAAAAGTTTTGCCAAACATGAGGGGTAACTCTAACAGAAGGAAAAGAAGGCGTCAGAGGATAAGATGATTGAATGGCATCACCGATGCAATGGACATGAACTTGGGCAAACTCTGGGAGGTCGTGAAGGACAGGGAGGCCTGGCGTGCTCAGTCTATGGGGTCTCAAAGAGTCAGACACGACTGGACGACTGAACAACACCATCACTCTAACAGATAATCGTACCCCCAAGGATCCTTGAAAGGGTTAAAAAGATGATAGCAGACGCTCAATAAGTAAAAGTGGCTCTACTTCCTTCATTGAAGTGAAGTTGCTCAGTCGTGTCCGACTCTTTGCGGCCCCATGGACTGTAGCCTATTACGCTCCTCCGTCCATGGGATTTTACAGGCAAGAGTACTGAAATGGGTTGCCATTTCCTTCTCCAGAGGATCTCCCTGACCCAGGGATCGAACCGAGGTCTCCCGCACTGCGGGCAGACGGTTTACCGTCTGAGCCACCAGGGAAGTCAGTCCCTGTGGCTACTGGATTTAAATACTTAAAATATTTCCTCTCTCAGTCATGGTGCTGGTGAAGGACTGGCGAACCAAGTGGCAAAGCGTGAAACTGCTGCACATCCCGCACGCCCCGTAGGAGCCGCGCCGCGGGGATGAGACTGTCGGCGGGAGGTCTGGGTTTTTTTTCCTCCTCCAAAGCCTGAGAGTTCGGGGTGTGGACGCCCCAACTTCAGACACCCCCTGCACCAAAGACCACCTCTCAAACCTCATAGAGAGGGAGGTAGAGGGAGGTCACCCCCTGGGCAGGTGCTCTGGAGCCCCGCCTCCCCGGCTTCCGCCCCGCCCCCCCAGTTTCAGCCCCCCAGTTTCAGCCCCGCCTCTCCAGTTTCAGCCGCTCCCCATCCCTGCCCCGCCTCTCCGGTTTCAGCCCCGCCTCCCCGGTTTCAGCCCCGCCCCTCCGCAGTCAAGTACCGCGAGGTGAAGAGCGGGGAGACGGTGGGGCGGGGCGACGCTATCCCCAGAAAGGCCCAGGATTGGTGGACGGCACAGCGGCGGGGGCGGGGCGACTCCAGCTCTTCCGGAAGGGACTCGTGATTGGTGGGTGGGGTGGGGGGGGCGGGGGGGGGGGGGGGGGGGGCGGGGCGGGGGGGGCGGGGTGGGGCGGGCCCGTCCAGGGGGCGTGGCCGGGACACGTGGTGCGGAACTGGCTTTGCAGCTGCGGGCGGGTGAGCGGCCTTCCCCGGGTGGAGAGGTCCTGGGGGCGGCGGGAGCAGGAGGCGAGGCCAGGATTGTGGGGCCGCGGGCCGCCTCCGGAGGAGCAAGGGAGAACAGGCACGGTTGGGGAGCCGCTGATGCCGGCCCGCCCCGTGGCCGTCCCAGATGGCAGGAGAGGGTGTTGGGTCAAAAGGCAGCCCGTTCCGCTCGGAGGTCGGAGCTCTGGAGTTGCGGGGGGCGCGCCTGCCTGCCGACCCTCCCGCGGCGAGGCCCGCGGAGAACGAAAGCCTGGCTCTTCCCGCGGAGCCCTTGGCGGAGGCCGAAGGTTGGTGCTGCGCCCGCGGGGCAGAGGCCCGGGGTCGGGGGTCTCTAGCCCCCCGCCTTCACTCGAGGCCGGCAAGTTGCTCTGAGGCAGCGTCCGCCTTCCCACCGGTCAGGTGCGGTGATGCTTGGTCCCCGGTCGGCCTGCACTGAGTCCTTGAGACCCTGGGCCTCGCGGGCAGGGCCTTCGACCCGCCCCCGCCGCACGCACGGGATCCTGGTGCTGACTCAGCGATCTGGTGGAGGTTTCTTCATGCCTTTGTCGTCCCTGGTGTTGGCAGGGAGGAGTGGCCGAGAGTCATTTTGTAGACCTGTATGTTTGCGATTGGACAAACTAGAGGGTTCCGCCCCTATTTTAGTGGTTTTTACGCAGACTTGAAGCCAGGATTCTGATGTGTGTTTAGTCTCTTCCTGTGTCTTGAGTTAATGAGGGACAGGATGGGGCACTCATAACTGGAGGAACCTTTTGTAGATGTCACTGGATGGTCACTGGGGCTACCCTGTCACTCCTTCCTCTCACACTAATTCACTGCCAAGGCTGTTACTCCCTGGAACCTTAGATTTCAAGAGTGCAGTCTGCCTAGCACTCTTCGATTTGGTAATACTTGCTTTTATTCCCTCCAGCTCAACACTTTTACCCTCGTCAATGGGGTTCACCAGGGCATATAAAAGTAGTCCTATTTAAATGGGTTTGGTGCTGGCAGTAGTGAAACAGGAAAAACCCGACTGTGAGTGGGAGGGAGAAATGGACCCGCCCCACCTCTCTGGGTGAGCAGTTCAGAACAGCAGTAGCTTTTCACTGGCCCTGGTGAAGTGGCAGGCCGTGCTGAACAATCTGGTCTCTGTTTACTCTCCTTTGGTTTAAAAAAAAATGCAGCTTTGATAGTTCCATCTTTGATTTTAGCTGGAAGGCCATTGCTTAATCGGGCCACAAAGAACATGGTATTAATGAGAATTTATCACAATGAGCGTGGGATCTGTGCTATTTAATGACCAGAAACTCAAATGAAAAGTACCTGACTTAGCGTATTTTCCTGCTAAATAGAGTTTCTTTTGTGATTGAAAACTTTGACTTATATGCAGTGCCTCTGCATTTATGACCCTGTCATTGAGATAAAGGAGAAGGAAATGGCACCCCACTCCAGTACTCTTGCCTGGAAAGTCCCATGGATGGAGGAGCCTGGGAGGCTGCAGTCCATGAGGTCGATAGGAGTTGGACAGGACTAATCGACTTCACTTTCACTTTTCACTTTCACGCATTGGAGAAGGAAATGGCAACCCACTCCAGTATTCTTGCCTGGAGAATCCCAGGGACCCTCGAGCCTGGTGAGCTGCCATCTATGGGGTCACACAGAGTCGGACACAACTGAAGCGACTTAGCAGCAGCGGCATTAAGATAAGACCCTCAGCTGAAACAACCTGAGTTGGCTGGGAGGTCTGTGTACTCTGTCGCTGGCGTTGGAAGAGGATTTTCCTTACTGAACTCTCACTGCACATCCACGGTCTGCTGCCAGGCTTCCTGACTCTGAATTATGTCCCTTGTCTGTTTGGAGCTCCTCGTGGCTCTGACGGTAAAGAATCTGCCTGCAGTGCAGTAGACCAGGGTTCAATTTCTGGGCCAGGAAGATCCCCTAGAGAAGGGCCACCTACTCCAGTATTCTTGGCCTGGAGAATCCCATGGACAGAGGAGCCTGGTGGGCTACAGTCCATGGAGTCGAAAAGAGACAGACAGGACTGAGCAGCTAATACTTTCACTTCTTTCTGTTTAGATGTGACTTCAATGTCCTAAACCGAGAAAAAGATACTCTTTAACTGCAGTGTGTCCATACATGGGTGCTTGTCTGGTGTCTCGCTCCAGAGATCAGTTAGCAGGGTCTTGTGACTCTGAGCCGTGATTCTAAAATACTTCCCTTCGCTGCGGTGCTGAGTTTGCTCCCAGTCCCTGAGCTCTTCTCAGTCACCGCTGAGGCTTGAATCTTGCCACGTGATGGAAGCTGAGTTGTCACTTGGAAGAAGCGGTGGGAACCCCTTCTGAAAGTCCCAGTTCTGGGATTTTCTTTATCTCGTGTGAGTTCCAGTTTTTAAAGATGCTGACTCAAATGGCACCTTCTCCCCTGTGTCAGTAAGGTGGAGCAGGATGTGATTGGTCTCCAGCAGGAGAAGCTGGACGTTAGAAAATGCACCTGGGGAGGTGGACGCTTGTGTTCCCTCATCAGGGAACAGGTTTGTGTTCCCTCATCCCAGTGGACTTTCACACGCTGTCCTGGCCGTTTCTGGACCTGGGTTGTCAGTTTCCTTAACCTGAACCCACGTTCCTCTCCTTGGATCTTGGGTGCTGTGCTGTTGGTTTGTGGTGTAGGGACACGTGACATTTTTGCTGAGAGCTTTGGAGTGATTATTTCCTCTGTGGTAATAGTAAGTGGGAAGTTCTCTGTGTGCTTTGAGAGTAAAATTAAATTTTTTTTTAAAAATGTTAAGAACAGTGGTACATCAGTACTCCTGCAAAGTACCTGCTTTTAATTATATCAGATTGTCTTCAACTCGGGCCCTTGCTTCAGTTACCTGCCATTCTGTCACACAATTCCTAGGTACATTTCTTTCTGAAAAAAAGAAAGAAAGAAAGAAAGAATGGCGATCAGTCTGAGCCTCTGATTGCTTTCCCAAGACCTCTACTGAGGTCACTTCCTGGAGTCCTCGTGACGGCCGTGTCCTGTGCTATCAGGGGCGGGGTGCAATTTATGATCCTGAACAAGTGCCTCCCGGGCCTGAGGATCAGTCCGGCCCTGTCTTGAGGCAGCACTGACAGGTTCTTCTTCTTTCCAGGAGTCTCCAGGATCTGTGGTCTGGTTGAAAGATGTCGGCCCTCACCACCCTGTTTAAGTACGTGGACGAAAATCAGGATCGGTATGTTAAGGTAAGGAAACATTTAGTGACTGTTCACATTCAGTTTAATCCCGTAGGACCCAGAGAAACTTCCAAGGAGCTAATATGATTGATGCTATTCTAATCAAGTATTAAAAATGTTGTCTAGGCAGAGAAAGACAGATGCCAGTGTGATCTCACTTATCTGTGGAATCTGAAAAAGGTGAACTCAGAGAAGCGGAGAGTCGAACCCTGGTTGCCAGGGACCGAGGGGTGGGGAGGTGGGGGTTTGGCCTAAGGATACCGACCTGTTACGAGATGAATAAGTTCTGGGGATCCAGTGCACTTCATGGTGAATATATTTACCAGTTCTCTGTTGTGCGTTTGAATAGATGTTAAGTCTTGCCCCCCAAGCAAAAAAAAAGGTAACTTAAATTATGTATTGTCGAGAGGTCTTTTCCTCTGCTTTCTCATTACAGTATGTAAGTTACTCTTTCAGCTTTTGATAGAAACTCTTAATACATGTTTCTAGAAACAGCAAAGCTAATTCAGGATTTTTGTCTGTTCTTGTGGTAGATATAAAGAACTATCTTACATTACATGTTTTAAGTGATTCAGTAATCTTATATGTTAATCTGTTTCTTGATGTTAACGTAAAGAGCCATGCTTTAAAATCACCTTTGGTAGACATATTTCAGGTGAAATCTTTCCAGTTCTCATTTGAAAAATTCTATTTTAGAGAACATGGCCATTCTCAGGATGATAAATAAGACAACTTGGACTGTGAAGATATTGGATATTTTCTGTATCTTTCAGTTTCAATTTTGTCAGAATCAGATATAAACATGTTTATGAAACTTATATTTTCATAAAAAAAAACTTACATGTCTTGCAACCACATCATGCTTGGTGATTAATGAGTCTCCTGTCATTTTGTATAGTTCTTGGTACGGGGTCTGTGCAAAGCGTCCTTATATCTTAAACAGAAAGCAGACGTCACAGATCTCTTTCCCCATGTCTGGGCAGTGGGATCCAGACGGAGCAGACAGCTCTGTGGGCCTGAAAATGGCCCACCCATGAGCGCCTTCATCCCTCCCGGAGCAGCTTTTCCAAATCCCTTTTGCTTGTTCTCCACCCACAGAAGCTTGCGGAATGGGTGGCCATCCAGAGCGTGTCAGCGTGGCCTGAGAAGAGAGGCGAGATCCGCAGGATGATGGAGGTGGCGGCCGCCGACATCAAGCAGCTGGGTGGCTCTGTGGAGCTGGTGGACATCGGGACCCAGAAGGTGGGCGGGATGGGGGCTTTCCTGGGCAGCTCCGTGGAGCTGGTGGGCATCGGGACCCAGAAGGTGGGCGGGATGGGGGCTTTCCTGGGCAGCTCCGTGGAGCTGGTGGGCATCGGGACCCAGAAGGTGGGCGGGATGGGGGCTTTCCTGGGCAGCTCCGTGGAGCTGGTGGGCATCGGGACCCAGAAGGTGGGCGGGATGGGGGCTTTCCTGGGCAGCTCCGTGGAGCTGGTGGGCATCGGGACCCAGAAGGTGGGCCATGGGGCTGGACAGGAGTTTTATTGAGGGGTTTCTGGGAGGGATTGGGGGCAGGAGGAGAAGGGGATGACAGAGGATGAGATGGCTGGATGGCATCACTGACTCCGTGGATGTGAGTCTGAGTGACCTCCAGGAGTTGGTGATGGACAGGGAGGCCTGGCGTGCTGCGATTCATGGGGTCACAAAGAGTCGGACACGACTGAGCGACTGATCTGATCTGATCTGGCAGGACTCGGCAGGTCCTCACAAGTTCTGAAGGCTTTGCTGCAGATAAATCACTGGTCTTTATTGTGTCTTAATAATTTATGTATTTGTTTATTTTCGATTGTGCTGGGCCTTGGTTGCTGCGCGGGCTCTTCTCTCGTTGAGGCGAGCAGGCTTGCTCTCTAGTCGAGGTGCACAGGCTTCTTACTACGGTGGCTTCTCTGGTTGCAGAGCACAGGCTTTAGGGTGCACAGGCTTCAGTGGTTTCGGCTCCCAGAGTCTGGGCACAGGCTCGGTGGTTGTGGCACGTGGTCTTGGTTGCTCCACGGCATGTGGGATCTTGCAGGACCAGGGATCAAGCCCGTGTCTCCCGCATTAGCTGCTGCTGCTGCTGCTAAGTCACTTCAGTCGTGTCCGACTCTGTGCGACCCCATAGACGGCAGCCCACCAGGCTCCCCCGTCCCTGAGATTCTCCAGGCAAGAACACTGGAGTGTGTTGCCATTTCCTTCTCCAATGCATGAAAGTGAAAAGTGAAAGTGAAGTCGCTCAGTCATGTCCCACTCTTAACAACCCCATGGACTGCAGCCCACCAGGCTCCTCTGTCCATGGGATTTTCTAGGCAAGAGTACTGGAGTGGGGTGCCATTGCGTTCTCCGTCCCGCGTTAGCAGGCAGGTTCTTTTACCATTGAGCCACCAGGGAAGCCCAACTCGCTGGTCTTTCAAACAAACACAGGTGGCCTGATTTGGATGCTAAACTGAGTGGCTTCTTGGGTCTGAGTGCACCAAGATTCACAATACCCATCATGTTCCTCCAGGGAGGGGAACTGTTGAGGGTTAGCCAAGAGGAAGCAAACAGAATGGCCCTTCCTACATGAGCTGAGGTTCCTCCCCTGAAGCCAGGTGGCCTTCCAACCAGGAAGGTACACTCTGCCCATTAGATGCAAAGCTAATGAAGACACCCACTCACTCACAGCCACTGTGTCCCCAGTGTCACAATTGATAAAACAGCGCTTTTTTCATGACTCGGTTCCTGGGAAAGAGCGACTTTAGGTGTGGGGCACTGGGCTCAGTTGCATTCTAAGACAGGAATCTGACAGATTCCAACTTGAATGAGTAATCTTGCTGTGCGGTACCTTATTCTGCTGTTTTCGTTTCAGATGATGTCAGCCCTATGTTAATTACACATTTCGTGCCGTGCATTGTCAGCAGTTGTAATACTCCTTTATGTTGCAGGGCTGACTGGGTTTGGTTTATCTTGGTTCTGTTGTCTGATGATTTACGTGTCAGTTGAAATCACAGTCCTGGGATTTTAGGAGTGGGCATTCAGCCCGGTCTGCTCTTCTCATAAATGGAAGGACCTGGAGGCTCGGACAGGCTCTGTCTCCCTAGGAAGCAGTAGTAGGTCCATGGCAAAGGAGGTTACAGTCTGGGCCTTCTGATTCCAGTCCAGTTTGTGTGTGAGACTTCTGCTGACCACAGACTCAATAGTTAATTTAAGGTTACTTAAGATATGTTTCAACTTCCTGGCACTTTCCCCACTCCTCACTGTGAGAGGACAGACCAGTATTCCTGGAGTTGTTTTCTGTTAGGAGCATACTTGTCTTGCTTCCTTTCCCTTTTTCCTAATAAAAAAAAAAAAAAAAAATCTAGGCGGCAAATAATTTTTAAGAGTTGTTACTTTAAAATAGGTGAAACTATTCTGACTGAGCACTCACACCTTAGCAATGTATTTTTCCTGGAGAAGGAAATGGCAGCCCACTCCAATGTCCTTGCCTGGAGAATCCCATGGACAGAGGAGCCTGGTGGGCTATGGTCTGTGGGGTTGCAAAGAGTCAGACACAACTGAGCATTTTTAAAGATCATCTTTTAAAAATTGAGCAAGTTGCCTGCAGTTATTAACATGATTGTCTCCGTGCTCTGGATTATGGGAGCATATATTCTTGTTAATTATTGGCTCAGTGGAACGTTGTGATCCTGAGCTCTGCAATAGAGGGTGATTGATGAGAACAGATAACTTGCCCGGGACGTGCTGATAGCACCTGCTGTAAACACCACTCTCTTCTTTTTTTTTTTTTTAAATTGGTGTAGAGTTGCTTTCCAATGTTGTGTTGGATTCTCCTGTACAGCAAAGTGAATCAGCTATACATACACATATATATCCCTTCCGGTCACCGCAGAGCACTGAGTTCCCTGCACTCTACAGTGGGTTCTCATGTGTTACCTTGTCTGTGTATGGGAGACTGGGGTTAGCACCATGCTCCTTGACCAAGGACCATCCTCCATGGTCTCCCCTCCTCCCCCAGCTCCCTGATGGCTCCGAGATCCCACTTCCGCCCATTTTACTCGGCAAGCTGGGCTCTGACCCACAGAAGAGGACGGTGTGCATCTACGGCCACCTGGACGTGCAGCCGGCAGCCCTGGAGGATGGCTGGGACAGCGAGCCCTTCACCCTGGTGGAGCGAGACGGTAGGCTGCTCCCTGGAGGAGGGAGACCTGTACCACACTGGCTTTAGGAAGTGCGGCCCAGCCTCTCAGTTGCCATCTTTCTAGAACCAGCTGTTTTCACAGAACCTAGAAATTGGGTTCTGGAAGCTTCACGTCTGTCTCCATCCTTGAAACCCCAGGAAGCCTTCCTTTCCCAGCAGAGCCTGGTCTCCGTGGCCTTGGGCACGCTAGGCTTCCCACACCTGCCGCCGCTTTCCTAGGAAGCCTGGCCTGAGCCAGCGTGGCCCCCAACCTGGGACCTGAATCCAGCCCGACTCTAGGGGAAGCGTCAGCATTTCCCCGACCCCCGCCCGTGCCCCACCTTCATCTCTGAACATTGACTTTTCCCCACGGGACGTGGCCTTTGGCCCTGTGGAGCAGCCCCCTCGTGTGTACCTTGTCCCCTTGGGCTGGGTCCAGGCTGTCTTTAATGGAAACCTTTCCTCAGGACATGTTGTGTTCTGTTGAAGCCTCCCCAGAGGCGCAGGGGCAGTCAGGCCATCACGGCTCACGTGGTCCCTGCGGTGCACTTGCCGTCTTGTCCCCAGTTGAGGGCCTGGCCGCCCCCCTCCCCCACCACCATGCTCCACCTACCCCTCCTCTCATCCCCTCCCAGCCACTTCCAGTGGCACCCTGCTCCCCACCCTACCCCGGGCACCCAGAGGTCACTCTCATCTCACCCTGCTCATCTGCCTTCCCCACACCAATTCACCCCCCTCCACCCCCTCTGCCTGTGACCATCACCCAGTGAACGTGCTGATTGCTATTCCAGGCAAACTGTACGGGAGAGGAGCCACTGATGACAAGGGGCCGGTGGCCGGCTGGATCAACGCCCTGGAAGCCTTCCAGAAAACCAAGCAGGTACATGGCCCGCGCCTCGCCACCCCCTTCACCTGTTCCACCTGATGGTGCACAGTGGGGCTTTCTGTTCCCGGAATGGGCGTAAAGATCAAAGATCACACTCCCCCCACCCCCACACACCACCACCCCCCCCCCCCCCAACCGAGTGGGATCAGCACAGCAGGGCCACGTTCCGCTTCATAGCCTGTTTTCTAGTTTTAGGAAACACTGAAGATGCAGTGGTTTATGGTTGTTCTAAGATCACCCTGTTGGTGACTCAGCCGGGACCCAGCCAGCAGGGGAGGCGAGAGCTCCAGGCACAGACCGCGTCTGGGGAAGGGGTGCTCGCCAGCAGGGCACCCAGGCTGTTATGGGACCCAGGCTGTGATAGCGGGCAGACCCTTTACTTCCTGTTATTCTCTTAATCTAGTACTCTTGCCTGGAGAATCCCATGGATGGAGGAGCCTGGTAGGCTACAGTCCATGGGGTCGCTAAGAGTTGAACACAACTGAGCAACTTCATTTTGACCTTTCACTTTCATGCACTGGAGAAGGAAATGGCAACCCACTCCAGTGTTCTTGCCTGGAGAATCCCGGGGATGGGGGAGCCTGCTGGGCTGCCATCTATGGGGTCACACAGAGTCGGACACGACTGAAGCGACTTAGCAGCAGCAGCAGTAGTTGTGATCATAACATATAGACAGTTTCTGCATCTTGCTCTTATCTTGCGATGAGATAAGACAAGCGTTTTTGTTAGGATGTGGACAGGTAGATCTGAAAGGGTCCAAGTGTGCTGTGCTCAGGGGCTCTGGGGTCTGCAGTGGAGGAGGGGAGGGGTGTCCATTCACAGACCCAGGCCCCAGCACACCTCTGTTCCCCTGGAGAGGTGGAGGGGCGGGGCATGTGGTGAGCCACGCTTCCGGGGGCGGCTCTGAACTGGGACCCCACAGACGAGTGCATGTGGGCCAGCCAGCAATGGCCTTTGGCCTCAGGTCACTCAGGTGCAGCTCCATGGTCTCACCTGTGGAAGGGGGCCACCCGCCTCAGGGCACAGCGCTGGGGAGATCTGGAAACCCCCGAGCAGGAGGTAGCTGCCTCTCAAAGTCGCTGTCAGCTCTGGTGGAGGAGGTCCCGAGGTTGGTGGAGGGCCCAGCCCTGCGGGAGGAGGAAGGCGCCCGCTCAGGGGTGCACAATGTAGCCATCACCGTGCGGACAGAGGCTCCAGCCGGGTTTGTGTCCCGGCCTCTGTCTTCAAGCAGCTCGGTTTTGTCAGAGACGCCTGATCTGTGCTGGGTGCTCACAGAAACCCTGCAAGTGGGCCACGCGATTGGGCGGGGGGCCCCTGGGAGCAGTCCTTCCAGGTGACCGGCCGGGGCCAGGCCGCGTCCCGGCGGCCCAGCGCTGGGACTGAGGGTCTCTGCCAGCCCCCACTGCCCGCCCTGCGGGCAGGGCGGGGAAAGTCAGTTGGGTATTTGAAATGCACGATTTCACAAGACTTGGTGGCTTCCTGTCAATTGTTCTAAGAAATAAAATCCGTGCACACTGACTGCCTCCTTCACCACCCCCTCCCAGGAAGTCCCCGTCAACATCCGCTTCTGCCTGGAGGGCATGGAGGAGTCAGGCTCCGAGGGCCTGGATGCGCTGATCTTCGCCCAGAAGGACGCGTTCTTCAAGGACGTGGACTACGTGTGCATCTCCGACAACTACTGGCTGGGCAAGAACAAGCCCTGCATCACCTACGGGCTGCGGGGCATCTGCTACTTCTTCATCGAGGTGCGTAGGGGCCGTGCCTCCCCCAGGAGGGTCTCTGGTTTCGGCCAGAGCCTTGTGATTTAGGGAGTGCCTGGCCGGGCCTGGGGGGCAGCAAACTGATTTCGGAGCATGCCCTGTGAGCGTCCTCTGCCAGCTCTCCCGCCACGGGGTGAGGGCGAGCTCCCGAGAGGAGCCCGCAGGGTGGCCGTGTGTCCGCAGGTGGAATGCAGCGACAAGGACCTGCACTCGGGCGTGTACGGCGGCTCAGTGCACGAGGCCATGACCGACCTCATCATGCTGATGGGTGAGCGTGGGTGGGCCCCTGCAGCGATTCGGGGTTCTTCTCTCCCTCCCTCTCTGGCTGCTCCCTCTAACAGGCCCATTTGGCTCATGTCTGCCTCCCCTTCCCTCCCCACCCCCTTCCCCCAGTCACCAGACCCCACCTCGGGTCCCTAGAATCACGGCTATCCTTGCCCTGGCCGCGGTGGTGTCTCACCTTCCTGCAGGGGGTTACTCTGGTCCAGTTGGCTATCACTGGCCACAGCGGGTCTCCTGTGAGGCTCTCTCACGGCCCCACCTGGCACCCGGCCCACCCACCGTGTGTTGAGTCCCGTTTTCCTCCCGGGTAGGCAGCGTGTGCTGTACTCGAAACCGACTTTCATGGACCTGGAGTCGGCTGTCTCACTGGGTTTTCCCTCCTGGTGTGGGAGTAGGTGGCTTCTTAGGGAACATGCATTAGAAGGGGAAACGGGCCTGACGGTGGGCAGGCCACAGGAGCCAGTTTGCACTGTGTGTCCTGCCTTGTGACTGTGGGTGGTTCCCCTGTCCTCCGTGTGGCCATCTATGTACCTTAAACAGGAGGCGGCCCAGGTGCTTCCGCAGGGCTTGGGGCTGCCGCAGGCTCCCGCTCACCCCTGCTTGCCCACTGCCCAGGCTGCCTGATGGACAAGAAGGGGAAGATCCTCATCCCGGGCATCAGTGAGGCCGTGGCCCCTGTGACCGAGGAGGAGCTGAAACTGTACGACAAGATCGATTTTGACCTGGAGGAGTATGCCCGGGACGTGGGCGCCGGGACCCTCCTACACAGCTGCAAGGTGCCCCCCACCTGCCAGGCTCAGAGTGCGCGTGGCCCTGGGGAGGGGGCTGTAGGCTGGACAGACCCTGGCATACCCCGGGCACATGAGCGCCAGATGCTGCTGACATCAGTGGGCAACATGTGCCAGGCTGGGAGCTCTGTGAGATGTCAGACCGGCTGTGCCACCCTGGGGACCAGGCCGCCTGCAGTGAGGGAGCTTTTCCTGGTTCGCACATGCTGGGAAATGGCCCATCCGCCCAGGGGTGTCTCACTGTTCACCAGAGAGCTGGGTGCCAAGGTGGAGGCTGATTGCACAGAACATTTACTTACCTGTTGGCAGAATCAGGTCTGGATATAAATTGCAGCTTTAAGTACCTGCAGCCGCAGGCCCTGGGGAGGCAAGAGGAGCTCGCCAGGCGCCTCAGGGGCCAGCTCACCCAGCGGCCTTGCTGGGTCAGTGCCGCCTCCCTCTGGGTGTGCAGTCCCCCAGCCGCCTGGTCTCCCCTGCGAGCAGCTGGTGCTGACCCCCGACCCACAGTGCTGACTGCTGTTGGCAGTGCACCCTGACAAGCTGGTGCTGACCCCTGAGCCGCAGTGGGGAATCCCCCAACCCGTAGTGGGGACCCCTGACCTGCAGTGGGGACCCCTGACCAGCCAGTGGGGATGCCTAACCAGCCAGTGCTGACCCCTGACCGCTGGCTGTCTCTTTGCAGAAGGACATCCTGATGCACAGATGGCGTTACCCATCCCTGTCTCTCCACGGCATTGAAGGTGCCTTCTCTGGGTCAGGGGCCAAGACCGTGATTCCACGCAAGGTGGTCGGCAAGTTCTCCATCAGACTTGTCCCAAACATGACTCCAGAAGTCGTCAGCGAGCAGGCACGTGGACACCGGGGTGCAAGAAGCACTGCTGTGCCAGAGGAGATGGTCACTGAGGGCCCCAGGGGCCCCCCTGACAGGGAAGGGTGCTCACCTCCCCCACACAGCCCCACCCTTGGCACTCCCCAGCTCAGCCATCACTAGAATAAGCAGATCAGATCCTAATCAGAGATAAAGGCCAAATAAAACGGCATCCCCTGTGCACGACCTTTGTCCCTGCTGAGGTGTGCTAAAATCTGACCTCTGACCTCATTCTAAGGCTTTGAAGCAAAGGCTGACTTTGGATTGAGTGGGTTGTGGTGAGAGTCCAAGGTCTGGTCTGTGATGAGCAACAGAGTGGGCTGGGGGTTTCAGAAGGGAGAGGACTAGGGGAGAAGATGAGACCCAGTGTTCACCCATAGACTCACTGTAGACCCCGTGTAGACCCTCATAGACCCAAAGTGGACCCCTCATAGACGTAGTGTAGATCCCTCATAGACCCCATGTAGACCAGACCCTTCATAGACCCAGTGTGGACACCCTCATAGACCCCATAGAGACCCTCATAGACCCCATGGAGACCCTCATAGACCCTGTGAAGACCCTCATAGACCCAGTGGAGACCCTCATGGACCCCGTGGAGACCCCTCATAGACCCCATGGAGACCCGCCCCCTGGAGACTTGTCTCGGAGTGAACCCCCAGCCCTGGACCAGAGGCCAGGCTTCCGAGACGTTGTCCTTCCTGTCTGTGGTTCAGGTTACAAGCTACTTGACCAAGAAGTTTGCTGAGCTTCACAGTCCCAACAAGTTCAAGGTGTACATGGGCCACGGCGGGAAGCCCTGGGTGTCCGACTTCAACCACCCTCACTACCTGGCTGGGAGGAGGGCCCTGAAGACAGGTGGGACGCGCCCCGGGGGCGGGCGGGCGCTGCGGGTCCCTGTGCTGCCTGGGCCGTGCCGCCTCCCGCCGTGGGAGCGGAGCTGCTCTCAGAGGGCCTGGGTCAGGGTTGCCAGTCAGTGGATGTGTGGTGGGCCCCTAAAGCTCGGTTTCTTTTGTTCTGTCCTCCTCAGTGTTTGGTGTCGAGCCGGACTTGACCAGGGAAGGTGGCAGCATCCCGGTGACACTGACGTTCCAGGAGGCCACGGGCAAGAACGTCATGCTGCTGCCCGTGGGCTCAGCGGACGACGGAGCGCACTCGCAGAACGAGAAGCTCAACCGGTGAGCCAGGAAGAGGGGCTGACTGCAGGGCAGGGGCTGCTGAGAGCAGAGACAGACCCTGCCGGAGGGCTGGGGGCAAGGCCAGAGCCCTGGGTGTTAGGACGCAAGGTGGAGACCTCAGCCCAGACACGGGGGGCCTATGGTCACGGAGAGGCGCTGCACTGAGTCCTGTTGGGAGCCCGCACGTCCAGAAGGCCAGGAGCAGGGCTGGTCCCTATGGGGCACTGGGCTGGGCTTAGGAACCAACCGGGCCAGAGCATTTGGGGCCAGCAAGCCAGGGCGCCAGGCATCTGCTCCTGGAAGGAATGCACGCGTGAGCCCAGAGCTTGGGTGCGTCACTGACCCCTGTTCCTCCTGGCCAGGCGCAACTACATTGAGGGGACCAAGATGCTGGCCGCGTACCTGTACGAAGTCTCCCAGCTGAAGGACTGAGCGCTGCCCCACCGTCCCCATGCGCTCCTCCTCCTCTCGGGAACGCCCGCCACTCCTCCCCTTTGTCAGGTTCTGCAGACTTCCAGTGCAGATGTGAGAGCCCCCGCCCCGTCTCAGGATGGAGTAGCCTCCACTGGCCATGATAAGGGGTCAGGCCCAGGGCCTGTCAACTACCCTGGATGAGCTGACTGCTCCCCAGTGGTCAGCGTGACATACTCTCCAGAAGATAGCACACGTTCCTCTGTAGAAAGTGCTGGATGGTGTCCATGAGGGCTGAAGAGGGGACTCAGGGTCTCCTGGCCCTACCTCTGTCCCCAAGTCATGGTTGTGCCCGTTTGGAGTGTCCTGTCCCAGCACCTGGGGCCTTGAGGTCAGCCTTCCCGATCCATGCTGTCTCAGGCACATCCTGTCCTGTTCTCAAGACTTTACCCGTTACGATGTTCCATCTCTGTATTAAAATCCTTCAAAACCTAAACCTGAGCCAGAGAGTTATTTGGTCTTAGTCTGTGTTGCCAGAATTAACAGTAAAAGTGAAGCCTCCGGAGGAATGACTGCGCGCACCTCACTCCACGCAGCCCCGTGTCTGTGTGAAACTGGCTACACGAGAGGAGACACAGCAGGGTGGGGGCAGGGTCCATCCTGCCTGCCTCTGCCGCCCCATGGCCACCTGTGAGCTCTGTCCCAAGAACACAGAGGAACCGAATATCTAGCATTAGAGGAAGGCCTCAGGGAACATGCTGGGTCATTCCCTTTTCCAAGAGGATTGTAGCATCAGCCTTCAAGGCTTTGGGGGGTGGGGGGTCAGAACATTCTCTCCATCCCGCCTGCCTTTCCCTCCCGCCATTCCACATCAGAATGAGACCGTGTGCCATCGGGTTCATGCTCACCATCAGGCCTCAGCTCCATTTAGCAGAACCTGTTAGCCCACATTATAAGCGGAGGGCCCCAAAGTGGACACATGTGTGCCAAGCTCCTTTGACCTGAGTTCCCTGAGATGGCCTCCCAGAAGAGTCCGGTTCAGTGCGCAAGTTGAAAGAGACAGTCGTTGAGCAGGAGCTGAAGATCCTCAGGACCGCAGTTCTTGCCTGTGGCTGATTATAATAAGTTTTTCAGAGAAGAATCAGGATAAAACAGTAACTCACTGTGAATGACAAAGGACTTGCAACAGCCATGGTTACAAATACGGTAAGAGCTCATTTAAAAAAAATGACTCAGTGGACAAGGGAATTTGGTTATTTTTAAGGTATACGACTTTTAAAGAAAAAAATTGGTATTATGGTGGATTATATGGACAGTAAGGACATTGAGCCCATCTTTGCATGAAATGTTCCCTTGGTATCTCTAATCTTGAAGAGATCTATAGTCTTTCCGATTCTGTTGTTTTCCTCTATTTCTTTGCATTGATTGCTGAGGAAGGCTTTCTTATCTCTTCTTGCTATTCTTTGGAACTCTGCATTCAGATGTTTATATCTTTCCTTTTCTCCTTTGCTTTTTGCTTCTCTTCTTTTCACAGCTATTTGTAAGGCCTCCCCAGACAGCCGTTTTGCTTTTTTGCATTTCTTTTCCATGGGGATGGTCTTGATCCCTGTCTTCTGTACAATGTCATGAACCTCAGTCCATAGTTCATCAGGCACTCTCTCAGATCTAGGCCCTTAAATCTATTTCTCACTTCCACTGTATAATCATAAGGGATTTGATTTAGGTCATACCTGAATGATCTAGTGGTTTTCCCTATTTTCTTCCATTTAAGTCTGAATTTGGCAATAAGGAGTTCATGATCTGAGCCACAGTCAGCTCCTGGTCTTATTTTTGCTGACAGTATAGAGCTTCTCCATCTTTGGCGGCAAAGACTATAATCAATCTGATTTTGGTGTTGACCATCTGGTGATGTCCATGTGTAGAGTCTTGTGTTGTTGGAAGAAGGTGTTTCCTATGACCAGTGCATTCTCTTGGCAAAATTCTATTAGCCTTTGTCTTGCTTCATTCTGTATTCCAGGACCAAATTTGCCCATTACTCCAGGTGTTTCTTGACTTCCTACCTTTGTATTCCAGTCCCCTATAATGAAAACGACATCTTTTTTGGGTGTTAGTTCTAAAAGGTCTTGTAGGTTTTCATAGAACCGTTCAACTTCAGTTTCTTCAGCATTACTGGTTGGGGCATAGACTTGGATTACTGTGATATTGAATGGTTTGCCTTGGAAACGAACAGAGATCATTCTGTCGTTTTTGAGATTGCATCCAAGTACTGCATTTCAAACTCTTGTTGACCATGATGGCTACTCCATTTCTTCTAAGGGATTCCTGCCTGCAGTAGTAGATATAATAGTCATCTAAGTTAAATTCACCCATTCCAGTCCATTTTAGTTTGCTGATTCCTAGAATGTCGACATTCACTCTTGCCATCTCTTGTTTGACCACTTCCAATTTGCCTTGATTCATGGACCTGACATTCCAGGTTCCTATGCAATATTGCTCTTTATAGCATCGGACCTTGCTTCTATCACCAGTCACATCCACAGCTGGGTATTCTTTTTGCTTTGGCTCCATCCCTTCATTCTTTCTGGAGTTATTTCTCCACTGATCTCCAGTAGCATATTGGGCACCTACCGACCTGGGGAGTTCCTCTTTCAGTATCCTATTATTTTGCCTTTTCATACTGTTCATGGGGTTCTCAAGGCAAGAATAGTGAAGTGGTTTGCTGTTCCCTTCTCCAGTGGACCACATTCTGTCAGCCCTCTCCACCATGACCCGCCCATCTTAGGTGGCCCCACGGACATGGCTTAGTTTCATTGACTTAGACAAGGCTGTGGTCCTAGTGTGATTAGATTGACTAGTTTTCTGTGATTATGGTTTCGGTGTGTCTGCCCTCTGATGCCCTCTTGCAACACCTACCATCTTACTTGGGTTTCTCTTACCTTGGACATGGGGTATCTCTTCACGGCTGCTCCAGCAAAGTGTAGCTGCTGCTCCTTACCTTGGATGAGGGGTATCTACTCACCGCTGCCCCTCCTGACCTTGAACGTGGAGTAGCTCCTCTAGACACTCTTGCGCCCGCCCAGCCACCGCTCTTTGGACGTGGGGTTGCTCCTCCTGGCTGCCGCCCCTGGCCGCCCCTGACCTCGGACGTGGGGTAGCTCCTCTTGGCCACGCTTGTGTGCCGTCGCAGCCACCCGTGCTTGGGAAAGACTAGAGATCTCTTCAAGAAAATTAGAGACACCAAGGGAACATTTCATGCAAAGATGGGTTCGATAAAGGACAGAAATGGTATGGACCTAACAGAAGAAGAAGATATTAAGAAGAGGTGGCAAGAATACACAGAAGAACTATACAAAAAAGATCTTCATGACCCAGATAATCACGATGGTGTGATCACTGACCTAGAGCCAGACATCTTGGAATGTGAAGTCAAGTAGGCCTTAGAAAGCATGACTACGAACAAAGCTAGTGGAGGTGATGGAATTCCAGTTGAGTTCTTTCAAATCCTGAAAGATGATGCTGTGAAAGTGCTGCACTCAATATGTCAGCAAATTTGGAAAACTCAGCAGTGGCCACAGGACTGTAAAAGGTCAGTTTTTATACCAATCTCAAAGAAAGGCAATGCCAAAGAATGTTCAAACTACTGCACAATTGCATTCATCTCACACGCTAGTAGAGTAATGCTCAAATTCTCCAAGCCAGGCTTCAGCAATATGTGAACCGTGAACTTTGTGATGTTCAAGCTGGTTTTAGAAAAGAGAGAGGAACCAGAGATCAAATTGCCAACATCGGCTGGATCATGGAAAAAGCGAGAGAGTTCCAGAAAAACATCTATTTCTACTTTATTGACTATGCCAAAGCCTTTGACTGTGTGTATCACAATTAACTGGAAAATTCTTCAAGAGATGGGAATACCAGACCACCTGACCTGCCTCTTGAGAAACCTATATGCAGGTCAGGAAGCAACAGTTAGAACTGGACATGGAACAACAGACTGGTTCCAAATAGGAAAAGGAGTATGTCAAGGCTGTATATTGTCACCTTGCTTGTTTAACTTGTATGCAGAGTACATCATGAGAAACGCTGGGCTGGAAGAAACACAAGTTGGAATCAAGATTGCCAGGAGAAATGTCAATAACCTCAGATATGCAGATGACACCACCCTTATGGCAGAAAGTGAAGAGTAACTAAAAAGCCTCTTGATGACAGTGAAAGAGGAGAGTGAAAAAGTGGGCTTAAAGCTCAACATTCAGAAAACGAAGATCATGGCATCCGGTCCCATCACTTCATGGGAAATAGATGGGGAAACAGTGAAAACAGTGTCAGACTTTATTTTTCTGGGCTCCAAAATCACTACAGATGGTGACTGCAGCCATGAAATTAAAAGACACTTACTCCTTGGAAGGAAAGTTATGACCAACCTAGATAGCATATTCAAAAGCAGAGACATCACTTTGCCAACAAAGGTTCATCTAGTCAAGGCTATGATTTTTCCTGTGGTCGTGTACGGATGTGAGAGTTGGACTGTGAAGAAGGCTGAGTGCTGACGAATTGATGCTTTTGAACTGTGGTGTTGAAGTCTTGAGAGTCCCTTGGACTGCAAGGAGATCCAACCAGTCCATTCTGAAGGAGATCAGCCCTGGGTATTCTTTGGAAGGAACGATGCTAAAGCTGAAACTCCAATACTTTGGCCACCTCATGCGAAAAGTTGACTCATTGGAAAAGACTCTGATACTGGGAGGGATTGGGGGCAGGAGGAGAAGGGGACGACAAAGGATGAGATGGCTGGATGGCATCACTGGCTCGATGGAAGTGAGTTTGAGTGAACTCCGGGAGATGGTGATGGACAGAGAGGCCTGGTGTGCTACTATTCATGGAGTTGCAAAGAGTTAGACATGACTGCGCAACTGAACTGAACTGAAGGACATTGAGAAACTTCTTGGAATTTGTATGCAGTTTTTGGAACACATATATTAGTTACATATACCAATACAAACATAACCTAAAGAAAGTTAAAATCACCTTTATTTCACAATGCTTCTCATGTAATTTAACATATCAAATAAGTCTAATTAACTTTATATCACTATTTTTATAAGGAGAGAGCACAAATCTTTGATATTTTCTGGGGGCCCTCTGGGAAAAAATTCCCAAAGCTGGTTTGAGGTCAAAAAGACTTCTTTTCAAACCTAACTTTGGGGACTTCCTTGGTGGTGGAAGTCCTTCCAGTGCAGGGGGTAAATGTTCAATCCCGGGTTGGGGATCCCACATGCCTCAGTTCAGCTCAGTTCAGTTCAGTCACTCAGTCGTGTCCGACTCTTCGCGACCCCATGAATCTCAGCACACAAGGCCTCCCTGTCCATCACCAACTCCCGCAGTTCCCTCAGACTCATGTCCATCGAGTCAGTGATGCCATCCAGCCATCTCATCCTCTGTCGTCCCCTTCTCCCTCCCCCCCCAATCCCTCCCAGCATCAGAGTCTTCTCCAATGAGTCAACTCTTCGCATGAGGTGGCCAAAGTACTGGAGTTTCAGCTTTAGCATAAGATCAGATCAGTCGCTCAGTCGTATCCGACTCTTTGCGACCCCATGAACTGCAGCACGCCAGGCCTCCCTATCCATCACCAGCTCTCGGAGGTCACTCAGACTCACATCCATCGAGTCAGTGATGCCATCCAGCCATCTCATCCTCTGTCGTCCCCTTCTCCTCCTGCCCTCAATCCCTCCCAGCATCAGAGTCTTCTCCAATGAGTCAACTCTTCGCATGAGGTGGCCAAAATACTGGAGTTTCAGCTTTAGCATCATTCCTTCAAAAAAATCCCAGGGCTGATCTCCTTCAGAATGGACTGGTTGGATCTCCTTGCAGTCCAAGGGACTCTCAAGAGTCTTCTCCAACACCACAGTTCAAAAGCATCAATTCTTCGGCACTCAGCCTTCTTCACAGTCCAGCTTTCACATCCATACATGACCACAGGAAAGACCATAGCCTTGACTAGACGAACCTTTGTTGGCAAAGTAATGTCTCTGCTTTTGAATATGCTATCTAGGTTGGTCATAACTTTCCTTCCAAGGAGTAAGCGTCTTTTAATTTCATGGCTGCAGTCACCATCTGCAGTGATTTTGGAGCCCAGAAAAATAAAGTCTGACACTGTTTCCACTGTTTCTCCATCTATTTCCCATGTAGTGATGGGACCAGATGCCATGATCTTCATTTTCTGAATGCTGAGCTTTAAGCCAACCTTTTCACTCTCCACCTTCACTTTCATCAAGAGGCTTTTAGCCCCTCTTCACTTTCTGCCATAAGGGTGGTGTCATCCGCATATCTGAGGTTATTGATATTTCTCCCAGCAATCTTGATTCCAACTTGTGTTTCTTCCAGTCCAGCATTTCTCATGATGTACTCTGCATATAAGTTAAACAAGCAAGGTGACAATATACAGCCTTGACGTACTCCTTTTCCTATTTGGAACCAGTCTGTTGTTCCATGACCAGTTCTAACTGTTGCTTCCTGACCTGCATACAGATTTCTCAAGAGGCAGATCAAGTGGTCTGGTATTCCCATCTCTCTCAGAATTTTCCACAGTTTATTGTGATCTACACAGTCAAAGGCTTTGGCATAGTCAATAAAGCAGAAATAGATGTTTTTCTGGAACTCTCTTGCTTTTTCCATGATCCAGCCGATGTTGGCAATTTGATCTCAGCTTTAGCATCATTCCTTCCAAAGAAATCCCAGGGCTGAACTCCTTCAGAATGGACTGGTTGGATCTGCTTGCAGTCCAAGGGACTCTGGAGTCTTCTCCCACATGCCTAGTGGCCAGAAAACCAGAACATAAAGCAGCAGTAATATTGTAACAAATTCAATCAAGTGGTCCACATTAAAAACAAAACAAAACAAAAAAACCCTGACTCGGGGAAGTTCTCAAATAGGTGAACAGATTTAAGATACTTTATTCAATGTGATGGTATGTAACCGTGAAATGATACTTAGTTATCTCTTTAACCAAAGTAACAAAAGATTTCAAAGGCATGTACAGAAAGTTACATAGTTATGAAAAGAGCTAAGTTCTTTTAATATTGAGAAGACTTGGTTTTCTGAAGTAATCAAAGACCTGATTAAGACAGTATGAAGTATCAGTTCAGTTCAGTTCATTCGCTCAGTCCAGTCCGACTCTTCGCAACCCCATGAATCACAGCACGCCAGGCCTCCCTGTCCATCACCAACTCCCGGAGTTCACTCAGACTCACGTCCATCGAGTCAGTGATGCCATCCAGCCATCTCATCCTCTGTCGTCCCCTTCTCCTCCTGCCCCCAATCCCTCCCAGCATCAGAGTCTTCTCCAATGAGTCAACTCTTCACATGAGGTGGCCGAAGTAGTGGAGTTTCAGCTTCAGCATCATTCCCTCCAAAGAAATCCCAGGGCTGATCTCCTTCAGAATGGACTGGTTGGATTTCCTTGCAGTCCAAAGGACTCTCAGGAGTCTTCTCCAACACCACAGTTCAAAAGCATCAATTCTTCAGCGCTCAACCTTCTTCACAGCCAACTCTCACATCCATACATGACCACAGGAAAAACCATAGCCTTGACTAGGCGAACCTTTGTTGGCAAAGTAATGTCTCTGCTTTTGAATATGCTATCTAGGTTGGTCATAACTTTCCTTCCAAGGAGTAAGTGTCTTTTAATTTCGTGGCTGCAGTCACCATCTGCAGTGAAATATATTGTGTAGTCAAGCTGGTTAAAATTAAATTTATTAAAAAAATTTTTAAAAAACATCTTTAGTATCAACAGTGTGCTATGCAAAACTAGAACTCAATATTCTGTGTTAAGAGGACAAGGTTTTCTTGGATTATCCCAAAGATTTTACTTTACCCGTTGAATAATATGCCTGATGAACTATGGAATGAGGTTCGTGACATTGTACAGGAGACAGGGATCAAGACCATCCCCATGGAAAAGAAATGCAAAAAAGCAAAATGGCTGTCTGGGGAGGCCTTGCAAATAGCTGTGAAAAGAAGAGAAGTGAAAAGCAAAGGAGAAAAGGAAAGATATAAACATCTGAATGCAGAGTTCCAAAGAATAGCAAGAAGAGATAAGAAAGCCTTCTTCAGTGATCAATGCAAAGAAATAGAGGAAAACAACAAAATGGGAAAGACTAGGGATCTATTCAAGAAAATCAAAGATACCAAAGGAACATTTCATGCAAAAATGGGCTCGATAAAGGACAGAAATGGTATGGACCTAACAGAAGCAGAAGATATTCAGAAGAGGTGGCAAGAATACACAGAAGAACTGTACAAAAAAGAGCTTCACGACCCAGATAATCATGATGGTGTGATCACTGACCTAGAGCCAGACATCCTGGAATGTGAAGTCAAGTGGGCCTTAGAAAGCATCACTATGAACAAAGCTAGTGGAGGTGATGGAATTCCAGTTGAGCTATTCCAAATCCTGAAAGATGATGCTGTGAAAGTGCTGCACTCAATATGCCAGCAAATTTGGAAAACTCAGCAGTGGCCACAAGATTGGAAAAGGTCAGTTTTCATTCCAATCCCAAAGAAAGGCAACGCCAAAGAATGCTCAAACTACCGCACAATTGCACTCATCTCACACGCTAGTAAAGTAATGCTCAAAATTCTCCAAGCCAGGCTTCAGCAATATGTGAACCGTGAACTTTGTGATGTTCAAGCTGGTTTTAGAAAAGGTAGAGGAACCAGAGATCAAATTGCCAACATCGGCTGGATCATGGAAAAAGCAAGAGAGTTCCAGAAAAACATCTATTTCTGCTTTATTGACTATGCCAAAGCCTTTGACTGTGTAGATCACAATAAACTGTGGAAAATTCTGAAAGAGATGGGAATACCAGACCACCTGATCTGCCTCTTGAGAAATCTGTATGCAGGTCAGGAAGCAACGGTTAGAACTGGACATGGAACAACAGACTGGTTCCAAATAGGAAAAGGAGTACGTCAAGGCTGTATATTGTCACCTTGCTTGTTTAACTTATATGCAGAGTACATCATGAGAAATGCTGGACTGGAAGAAACACAAGTTGGAATCAAGATTGCTGGGAGAAATATCAATAACCTCAGATATGCAGGTGACACCACTCTTATGGCAGAAAGTGAAGAGGGGCTAAAAAGCCTCTTGATGAAAGTGAAAGTGGAGAGTGAAAAGGTTGGCTTAAAGCTCAACATTCAGAAAACGAAGATCATGGCATCTGGTCCCATCACTACATGGGAAATAGATGGAGAAACAGTGGAAACAGTGTCAGACTTTATTTTTCTGGGCTCCAAAATCACTGCAGATGGTGACTGCAGCCATGAAATTAAAAGACGCTTACTCCTTGGAAGGAAAGCTATGACCAACCTAGATAGCATATTCAAAAGCAGAGACATTACTTTGCCAACAAAGGTCCATCTAGTCAAGGCTATGGTCTTTCCTGTGGTCATGTATGGATGTGAAAGCTGGACTATGAAGAAGGCTGAGTGCCGAAGAATTGATGCTTTTGAACTGTGGTGTTGGAGAAGACTCTTGAGAGTCCCTTGGACTGCAAGGAGATCCAACCAGTCCATTCTGAAGGAGATCAGCCCTGGGATTTTTTTCGAAGGAATGATGCTAAAGCTGAAACTCCAGTATTTTGGCCACCTCATGTGAAGAGTTGACTCACTGGAGAAGACTGTGATGCTGGGAGGGATTGGGGGCAGGAGGAGAAGGGGACGACAGAGGATGAGATGGCTGGATGGCATCACTGACTCGATGAATATGAGTCTGAGTGACCTCCGGGAGTTGGTAATGGACAGGGAGGCCTGGCATGCCGCAGTTCATGGGGTCGCAAAGAGTCGGACACGACTGAGCCACTGATCTGATCTGAATATGCCTAGAAGACACAGATTCTGTACTTAACAAAATAATTTCCTATTCTTTTTTTTTGGGGGGGGGGGCCATGAAGTATAGGAAATTATTTTCGTAAGTACAGAATCTTTGTTTTCTAGGCATATTATTCAACAGGTAAAATAAAATCTTTTGTAATAATCCAAGAAAACCTTGTCCTCTTAACACAGAATATTGAGTTCTAGTTTTGCATAGCACACTGTTGATACTAAAGATGTTTTTTAAAAAATTTTTTAATAAATTTAATTTTAACCAGCTTGACCACACAATTAATAAGATTTTCTCTTTCTCACTCTGTTCTGTAAATTTTTAATACCTATTTTTTGTTCTTTATTCTCCTTAAAAAAGAATTGAAGCAACAATTAAATAATCTCTAAACAAGGACAAAATTATTCTCCTTTTCCCTTATCAAAAATACATACTCATACCGTAAAGCCTTTTTTTTTTAACCAAAAAACCACATCTTGCTTTCCTTGTATACTTTGTATCAAGTTTTTTTTTTCTTTATCATTTTTATTTCTAGTAGTTTCATTTACATATAAGACTAGAATTCTTAACTCTTAGTGATTAATATCTTGTGAATGTTGAGAGGTAAGCAATTGTGAACTGTTTGTCACATACAGCTTTCTGTAGTAGATGAGCAAATTTACAAACATATCAAGCCAGCATTTCTAGGGGCATGTGCTCCCTCCTGGTGGTCTGTGGTAAGTGGCTTCATTTGTGCCCGGACTCTTTGTGACCTCATGGACTGTAGTCAGCCAGGCTCCTCTGTCCGTGGAATTCTCCAGACAAGAATACTGGAGTGGACTGCCATACCGTCCTCCAGGGGACCTTCCTGACCCAGGGATCGAACCCACATCTCTTGCATCTCCTGCATTGGCAGGTGGATTCTTTACCACTAATGCCACCTGGGGCGAAAAAGAAGGCTGGATGACCAGCTTGGACAGGTGACATCACCTAGCAACCTTTTCAACTTATGTTATCTCAAAGCAGCTTACTCTAGAATGCTACAGATTATTAACCCTCTCCTCCTAGCTCCGTCCTAGTGCAACTTGTTTTCAACATGACAAAAGAACGTATTTACTAACAGACTCAAGTATCTTTAGTCTCTTTTTAATAAGCCCAAAGTAGATAATTTAAACTTATGTTTAGAAATCACAGTGTTTTATCTTACTGAGAAATGATCTCAATATTTACTGATTAACCATCATTTAACTGAATGTAAGTTAAAGGTTTGTGTTACCCAAAAGATTTTGGAAGCTATTTTTGAGCAGATGTATTTCATAAAACCTAATTCTTTCTTGAGTTGGCTGGTGCTGGGAGCCAGACTCCAGGGAATGTGATGGGAGAGAGAGGAGGTGGTGTGAGTCCAGCCTTGCTCTTCTCAGACACGGTGAGGCCCCCATCACAGGGCTCCTACCTGAAGGGCCGAGTATCACTGTCCACGTGACGGAGCCCAAAAGCACTGTTAAACATCTACTCTGAGTGTCTCGGGGCAGATGGAGAAACACTGGAGGCAGGGAATTGGAGCTGCCTGTCTGCACACGCACAGCGCTGAAAAGGACCGCACTCAGCTTGCGGCGGCATGTAAAGATGGGGGCACTGTCCCCCACTGACCACCCAAAAATGGG
Organism: Tragelaphus eurycerus; assembly: GCA_935064755.1. NCBI lineage: Eukaryota > Metazoa > Chordata > Mammalia > Artiodactyla > Bovidae > Tragelaphus > Tragelaphus eurycerus. The sequence continues at coordinate 8,249,221 of CAKXYN010000074.1, forward strand.
CTTCAGAGCACGCGGAGGGAATGGGGGCCTCGGGAAAGGATAGGAGAGTGGTAGGGGAGGCACAGATGGGCTCCCCACGGGCTGCAGGACGGCGAGGGAGAGAGACCCGGGCCAGGGTCGGGAACTACTCCGATGAGGGCGCCCTGAGTCCCGGTACTAACAGATTTCAGCTCTGCAGTTTCTCGGGTACCTGACGACACAGCTGTACCAAGGGCCAAGGACCTCTGCAGCAGTGCTGTGCTGAGGCGGTCACACAAAGCCTAGCACCCCTGATCACCTTGACCTTGCAGTTATCAGTCCTGTCCTAATAATGATGAAAATGGGTTAGTCGCTCAGTCGTGCCTGACTCTTTGTGACCCCATGGACTGGGACTGTAGCCCACCAGGCTCCTCTGTCCATGAGGTTGCCAGGCAAGAATGGATTCCCATGCCCTCCTCTGGGGAATCTTTCCAACCCAGGGATGGAACCCAGATCTCCTGCATTGCAGGTGGATTTTTTTTTTACTATCTGAGCCACCAGGGAAGCCCATATAAAATAAAACCAGTTAGCAACCCTGAAAACAGAACCAGTCACTGCAGTAACTCAGCAGAGGATGTCAGTGCAGATCGGCTGCTGTCAAAGAGAATGAATGAGCTGGACAGTGGGACTGAGGCATTCACCTGGCAAGTGGGGCAAAGGGATGACAGGATAGAAAACAGAAGAGCGAAGAAGACAGCTGGGGGGCAGATGAGATACGACAGACTCCAGCTGCAGTAGGAGTCCCAGAAAAAAGAGCCAAGGAAACTGTGGGGAAGCAATGTGGGCATGTAAGGTAGGGGTCCCGACGGAAAAGAATCCAATGCAGCTTTTTGACAGAAGAGAAGCCATTTTTGCCCGAGTCATTTTGGTATCTAAGCTTGGCCACCATGCTCTCAGTAATTCATGATCTTGTGGGAACAAATGATCGTCATCAGGCAAGAGACATAACAGCAGCAAAGATAAGGAATCAGTTGTAAAGACTCCCAGGTCTGCTTCAGTGGTAAAGATTAACATAAAGTGCTCCACCTCCAGACCAACTGGAATCTGAAGGATGATAATATTGACCTTTTCTGACCCTCATGACTTCAATCATCTATCAACTACCTTGGTCCCAGTTCTCTGCTGAATTCTGTTCTGTTTCAGCCCCTTCATGAAGATGCACGTACCCTTAGCTTAAAATTCCCCAAGTATCTCTGTTCCGGGCAGCACTACTTTGAGAAAGAGCCCTTAAGTGTTCTCCTTATTTGTTGCAAGTGATAAACCCTTCCTCCTCCTGTTCTTTGACTGATGTGTTATTTTTGACTTGATACCTACCAAGAGGTTAGCCCAGTGATGGTGTCCCAGCCACCTGCGTGCAGCATGAGGCATCACCTCTGGGTCTGGGAATGAGGCTCAGCTGAGCTCTCCTGAATATTCACTGGAAAGACTGATGCTGAAGCTCCAATGCTTTGGCCACCTGATGTGAAGAACTGACGCATTGGAAAAGACCCTGATGCTGGGAAAGATTGAAAGCAGGAGGAGAAGGGGACAACAAAGGATGAGGTGGTTGGATGGCATCACCGACGCGATGGACATGGGTTTGAGCAAGCTGCAGGGTACAATGAAGGACAGGGAAGCCTAGCATGCTGCAGTCGACGGGGTTGCAAAGAGCCAGACGCGACTGAGCGACTGAACACCAACAGCAAGCTCTCCTCTGGGGTGAGGCTCACCCATCCGAGCCCACAAGAAGGAGGAGAAACTGGCGGTTCCTGGGGCTTCCTGGGGAGGCTGGATCCTTGAAACTGCTCCTTGGCCCAGGGCTGTGCCCAGGCTGCCCCCTGAAAGCCCCGCCCTCACGGGCTTGCTGAACTGGCTCATCTCTGCAGGAGTCCTTGGCTCAGTTCAGAGCCTGCAGGGGAATGAACAGAATCCAGCAAAGCTGGCTTTTTTGGTTTGGAATTTTTATTTTTTAATCCTCTCATAATGAGTAAACTAGGCTAATTTTTTCTATATCATAAAGTTCGTCAAAGCTGAAACAGGTAGAGCGATAGCTGTAAGACATCACGTGGGACCCTGAAAACCTTGGTAAGTAGCATTCTGGGCATCCAGGTGGACCCTGGCACTAAAGTTGCTTATGGGCAGAAAAGGGCTTGTCTGATGGGCCGTCGTGTGTACACAGGGGAGCCACTCTTGGTCCCCGGCTGTGTGGGGTGGGAGGCAAGAATGCTTTCATTTTCTATTCTTCATGCCACTCAACACGAGAAGCTAAGGACAACCCAGCCGCCTCGTGAAATGCCTGCTGTTTTCCTGGCAGGAGATAGAGAAGCGTCCTTGGTTGAGGCAGCCCAGGGGCATTCCAAGGCCACTGTCTGCTAAGCATACAGCTCATCTAACTTTCTCCCTAGTTGTTGACGAGGCTGGCGAGAGCAGAGAGACCCCACAGGCCTGTGTCCATGGTGGGGTGAGGCTTTGAGGAAGTGAAGCTCGGTTGATGGGTGGAGGATGGTCACCACAGAGGTGTGGCTGGTACTTCAAGAAGTTGGAAGTCCTTAGGTTTAAATGGACGCAGCCCAGGGGCACCGGGAAGTCCAGGTCCCATCTCAGAACACCCAGCTGAAGTTCCCAGGAGCCTCCAGAGCAGCCCAGGGCCAGCCCCACCGGGAGGACACTATGACCTGGGCATCTGGCTCCGCTCCGGACCCCCTCCCGCACCTTCTCCTCTACAGGGACTCCTTCTTGCCAAGGCCAGGCCAGGGGTGCCCTCTCTCAGGCCCAGGATTTTGTGAGTGACTGGTTCAGGTCAAGTATGACTATGACACTAGGCTCAGGAGGAGAGATCCACCCGGGGTCCTAAAGGCAGGATGAGCTCCCAGAGCCGGCCTCCGCGGGCCAGCTGGCGAATGGAGAGGGGAGGCAAACGGAAATGGAAAAGGCAGACGACAGGAGAACACGCCCGGGTGAGGGGTACGGCGGCGGTGCAGGCGCTACGCGCAGGACCTAGTCTAGGGAACAAGCCAGTCCTCGGCGCCCCTTCCCTGCAAGTGCTCTGGGCGTCACCACCGAGGCGTTCTGTCATCTCCCATGGCTTCCTTTTCCTTTTCAGATTTTCCTTTCACATTTCACTGGAGAGGAGCAACAAATAATTTTTTTGTAATGGAAATCGGATGAAAAATAAACATAACAGTTCAGCAGTTCATTTAGATGGCTCAGCTGTAAAAGCTGGCGTCCTGCGCGTCCTCGGCGTCCCGCCGCGGCGGGTCCCCGCAGCCCCGGCTCCAGGCTCTGCCCGCCCCCGACGGGGGACCCCGAGCCGCCGGGACACTCGCTCCCGTTGGGTGAGCTGGGAGCCGAGGAGGCGAGGCCGCGGCTCAGGGGCGCCGTCTGTCCGGCCAAGCGCGCCGTCCATCCGCGGAGAAGCGCAGCTCGCCGCGACACCCATTGGACCCTCTCCGCGGCTTCCTCTGTACACATTTCTCATATTCAGTAATGCATTTCTATTGTGGCATGGGTGCTTACATTTATGATTATTATCTTGATGACAACAACTATATTGCAATATGACTCATTTTCCTCGCAGTCTGCCCACTCACAGTTTGCAATTATTGCAATATGACTCATTTTCCTCGCAGTCTGCCCACTCACAGTTTGCAATCAGTGGTCTTTAGTCAATTCAGGATTGATCAGTCAGGGTCACAGTCAACTTTAGAGCATTCTCATCACTGGAGAAGATTCCCCAGCTCATGAGCAGGCATAGCCCATTCCCCGCATCCAACCCCCATCCCCAGTCCTCCCAGCCCTTAGGCCACCACCAACCTACTCTTGTCTCCTTATTTACCTATTCTGGACATTTCACGTAATTGGACAAAAAGTGTAGCCTTTTGTTTCTTCCGGTTCACGCATATTGTAGCACATGTCAAAACCTCATTTGTCTTCATGGCTGAGTAATATTCCATTGTGTATCTCTACCACATGTTGTCTGTACAGCCATTCATTGCTGGTCATTTGGGTTTTTGTCTCCACCTCTGACCAATACAAACGATGCTGCAGTGAACACGTACAAGTTTTCAGGGGCCATGTGTTTTCATCCGTCTTGGGTGTACGCCTAGGAGTGAAACTGCTGGGTCGTATGGTGATGGCTCTGTTGAACCACTGAAGCCAGACTGGTTCCCAACGCACTTGTGCCATCTTACATCCCCACCAGCCATGCAAGAGGTTTCCAGTTTATCCACACCCTCGCCAGCCCTTGTGGTCATCTGACTTGTTTTAACCATCCTGAGTGGTGTGAATTATTGCCTCATTGTGGTTAGATCTGAGTTCCCTGGTGGCAATGATGTTGAGCATCTTTTCATGAGCTAGTGGGCCATTTGTATATTCTCTTTGGAGAAGTATCTATTCAAATATTTTGCCCATTTAAAAAATTAGGTTAATTTGTCTTTTATTATTGAGTTGTAGTAGTTCGATAAGAGTTGGACACGACTGGGTGACTTCACTTTCACTTTTCACTTTCATGCTTTGGAGAGGGAAATGGCAACCCACTCCAGTGTTCTTGCCTGGAAAATCCCAGGGATGGGGGAGCCTGGTGGGCTGCCGTCCATGGGGTCGCACAGAGTCGGACACGACTGAAGTGACTTAGCAGCAGCAGCAGCAGTAGTTCTTTATCTTCTAGACTCAAGTCCTCACCTTTGCTCTGTGGGTGCCTGGAATCGGAGGCCAAGAGGAGAAGCAGCCTGAACCTAAGATGTTTCTGAAAAATAAAATCTATTTCAAAATGGTACAGAACCAATCCAGAAGGAAGAGGAGGAAGATAATTAGCTTAGTTTTCAACCTGGAAGCTCCCTCTACTCAGTTCTGGACCTGTTTTTTTTTTTTCTGCTCTGCCACCAGCCTGAAATCTTCTGTGCGGGTAGAAGGAAGACCAGAAGGGGCTCACGGGTGGGGCGGGGGGAGGTAATGGGGTGTCAGACAAAGGAAGAGACCCGGCCAGGGGCTCCCAGGAGGAGACTGCAGCCAGCAGTGTCTACATGCTTGCCAGTCCTGCCATGTTATTTATCAGATCAAATCTTGTAAAGCTTCTTCTTAGAGTATTCTGACCTCAGGAGTGGATGGCACAAAGCCCTACAACACTGCACAGGATTTTAGTCAGTCCTTATAAAATATTTTTTCTAGTAAAGTGAAAGGTCACCAAAGATTTCTTTGGTGATTACCCAAAGAAATTTGTTGCTGTTTCATTTTTAAATTAATATCATTAACTCACACCTTTCCCTCTTGTACACACTGCCCTTGACACTGCCCTTGACACCTGGGATGTTAGGAAACTGATATAACTTTGCAGGAAGTGACCCCACCTGTGTGTGCTGTTACTTCAGACAACTGAAGAGTCAGACAACTGTCCGACTCTTTGCCACCCCATGGACTGCAGCCCGCCAGGCTCCTCTGTCCGTGGGATTCTCCAGGCAAGAATTCTGGAGTGGGTTGCCATGCCCTCCTGCAATCTTCCCCATCCCGGGATCATACCCCCTGGGTGTCTCTTACATCTTCTGCATCGGCAGGCAGGTTCTTTACCACTAGCGCCACCTGCAGTAAGTCCCATAACCCATAGCAAAGATCGTATCAGGAAAAGAACAGAACGTTGCTTAAAGACAAGTTTGTTAACTTGGTTTCTGTCTTATTAAAATTCTCTAGCATTGCAAAGGAAGTTTTTGTCAAAAGATGTAGCAAAAAATACATCTCCTGTTCTACTCCCTTGTGTTATTTCAGTTCAAAAGACGGAGAGCAGCTGTGTCGGATAACATTAACTTTATTGATGTATTCGAGAGATGGAAAGTCCTAAACCTGGTCCTTAATTTAAATGGTCCCCCGCTGTCGCCCACTCACAGGCAGAGTCTGTCCTTGCTTTCCTGCTGCTGCTGGTTGGAGGCATGTTTTCCACGTCCACCCAGCCCCCTGGGCGACTGGAGAAAGTCTTCCAGTACATTGACCTCCATCAAGATGAATTTGTGCAGGTAAGAGACCAGACATGCACCAAACACGTAGACAGTGCACTTTGTGAAGCTGGGAGAATTTGCTGGGAGAGGTGGATTTTTTTTTTTTCTTTTTTCCTGACAACTTGCTGTTCAGTCACTAGGTCGTGTCTGATTCTTTGTGACCCCATGACCTGTATAGTCTGCCAGGCTTCCCTGTCCTCCATTATCTCTGGGAGTTTGCTCAAGTTCATGTCCATTGAATCAGTGATGCTATTTAACCGTCTCATTCTTTTTCTGACAACTTAATTCCATTTAAAATGCATGTGGCTCCTCATTGAATTAAAATAGTCAATGTGGGTTAGATTTAGGTAAGAGATCGCTCCTGGCCATTCCTCCTAAAAGGGGGCATTCTCAGCACATCTGGTCTAGGTATGTCCATTCAGCCATGACCAGCAAGCTCTGGTGAGTCCATGTTTACCCCGGACCATCATCAGATGGGCCATCCTCCCCTCCCCTCCAGAGGGTCCCTTGCCAAGGTCCTCTCCACCCACAAACTTGCCAGAAATGTCCCTGTTACATCACCAGCTGCTACAGCAGCTGTAAGTCCAGACAGAGTCCTGCCAAGCTCATGGCAAGGCTGTCTGTTTGGTAGCCCACGTGGACTATGTACTTTACTGCCTCCTTTACAATTCTCTGCTTCATCCTGACACGTGGCCATCTGCACGTGTTGTGGGCATGTGTGTGGTGGGAAGACATGGCGAGCAGGGACCAAGGAGGAGAGGGAGGCCTGGGGAGCAGCAAGTCATGGGGGTTGGGGGGCACTGTACCCACCATCCCACCTGACACACCCCTCTCCTTCTGTTGCCTCTCCTACCCCCGCCCCTCACCCCAGCACACCCCACCCGCCTCCTCCACCAGGAATACTCTGCGCTCCCAACACTGTGTCTGGCATGTGGTGCATGGTCAGTGTCCGCTCATTGGCCCAACCAGCCCATGTCAGGAATATTATTGTGCAAACAGACTGAACCCCCCGTGTCCATACTAAAGCACTAGAATCTCCAGGCTGCTGGCCCTTAGCTGAGCCTTCATGGACTCTTTCCTCGTGGGGGCGTGTTCACTTGATGAAAATGCCTGTTGGGTTTTCACAATTTTACTGAGGTGTTGTCTAGTATAGGCTGGAATTCGTAGTGGGGAGAGAAGAGAGAGGTGAGTCAGTGACCCACAAGGGGCTTTCGTGGGAAGCCAAGTCCTCGAGCGGGTGGCCAGAGGCTCTCAGTTCAGATGCCTGCTGGGTGATGGGGATGGCCCTTCCATGGGGGCTGAGGCCTGGGGGCCCCAGGCCCGGGCTTTAGAGGCAGGTGCCCCCATACGTCCTTCCCCTGGGCTCCTGTTCTCACCTCCAGCTGGGTCTCCAGATCAGAAGAGGGGCCCCGGGGTCCTGCGAGGCGCGCCCCAGGGGAGCAGACATAATGATCCCCCCATACTAACCACCTGTCGCCTTTGCTCCCAGACGCTGAAGGAGTGGGTGGCCATCGAGAGCGACTCGGTGCAACCGTTGCCCCGCCTGCGACGAGAGCTGCTCCGGATGGCGGGCCTGGCCGCAGACCGGCTCCGGGGCCTGGGAGCCCACGTGGCCTTGGTGGACGCAGGTTTTCAGCAGGTGCTGGTGCCCCCTCCTCCCCGCCTCCCGCCTCCGCCAGGCTCCCCTTCCTCGGTTCCCCGGCCTGCCCCGTCGTCTCCAGTCTCAGTGAGGCTGTGGCACTGACTTCCTGTCCTGCCAGACCGAGGGGGAGATGGGGCAGGTGAAGGGGGCGCGTGAAAGCCCCTCACCTGTGCTGTTCACGTCCTTCACGTGCTTTGCGTTTCTCCCAAAGGCCTTCTCCCTTAAGCGCAAATGCCTCCTTAAAGGACCCGACCTCTCAGAATCAAGGTTCACTGCTACCCCTCAGGAGCAGGTCCCTAGAGGAGGGCATGGCGACCTGCTCCTGTGTCCTTGTCTGGAGAATCCCATGGATAGAGGAGCCTGGCGGGCTACAGTCCATGAAGTCACAAAGAGTCGGACACGACTGACACAGAGACACACACACACATGTACTCACACATAGTCACGCACACACACACTCACACACATACTCATACACACTGTCTCACACACACTCAAACACACACACACTCTCACACATACTCTCACACACACACAGTCTCACACACACACACACATACACTGTCTCACACACTCACTCACATACTCACACACACACTCTCTCACACATACACACACTCTCTCTCTCACACACACACACGGGGGCATATGGACCTTTACTTGAACTTCCCAGTGTCCCCTGCTTCAGCGCTGACGTGTGTGCAAAGACTAGTCTCCAGAACTGTGTCTGCCTGCTTGGAGCTGGTGGAGTCTGAGTTCAGACGAAGAGTGTGCTTGGTCACTCATTTGTGTCCGACTCTTTGTGACCCCATGGACTGTAGCCCACCAGGCTCCTCTGTCCATAGGATTCTCCAGGCAAGGTTACTGAAGTGGGTTGGCATTTCCTCCTCTGGAGGATCTTCCCAACCCAGGGATCACACCTGTATCTCCTGCATCTGCAAAATTGCAGGCTGATTCTTTTACAGCCGAGCCACTGGGAAAGCTCTCATATGGAAGAGCATGTTCAATTAAGTTTAGTCTTTGTCAGTGTGCATCTGAGGAAGGACTTCTCATGGTTTCATTAGAAGTGCCTTGCGGTATCCCCTTAAGAGTCAGATAAGGATGATGTGGCTCTCCAAGGACCAGGGGGTAGAAACAGACTCCTAGTGCCATGTCTTTGAATTTTCTGGAAGAACTAAATAGTTTTGTTTTTTAAACATTACCCCTTTTCCTTCTGCAGCTGCCTGATGGTCAGACCCTCCCAATACCTCCCATCCTCCTTGCTGAACTGGGCAGTGACCCCAAGAAGCCCACCGTGTGCTTCTACGGCCACTTGGATGTGCAGCCTGCCAGGCAGGAGGACGGGTGGCTCACGGACCCATACACGCTGACGGAGGTGGACGGTCAGTGGCAAAGGATCGCTCCCAGAGCTTAAGGGTTTGAGATGCAGCTCTGCCTCAGGTTCCAGGTTTGACCTGTGGTTGTGAGGATTGGACGGAATGCAGCACTTATAGTTCACCAGTTGGTTCAATGAAGCTGATTTTCTTTCATTTGTGAAAGAAACTATAAGCTTTTGTGCCCCTAGGTGAATTAAGTCCCCAGGATGGGAGTTCTTGGGTTTCACATACTTTCTTTTTTAAAAACATCAAATGTAATTATGCTTTATAAAGACAAGAAGAAGAAAGATTAATGGAGACACCTGTGCACCCTTTTTCTTTCCCCTGCTAATTGTAAAATCTCAGAGTGAAACGCTGTGTTACCTGATATTTTGCAACAAATCCATGGGTCTTTTTCAATGAATTTGGATAAAGATAGCTAACTACTATTAAGGCCAAAGGGCTCTGTATATTTTCAATTAGCTTACATTTGTTGACTAGCATACTATTTGTATATAAGAAATAATACTTTGTGAGTTCAGATCAAGACTGCTGCCTAGAAAAAGAGAGAACCCGATTCAAACAATTATCTGCAAATCAACTTCTGTTTTTGATTCACTCAACCTGGCATCTGTGCTTTTCTGAAAATTCTTCCCCTGCTTTTAAAGGAAAGCTTTATGGCCGAGGAACAACAGACAACAAAGGACCAGTTTTAGCATGGATCAACGCGGTGAGCGCATTCAAGGCCCTGGACGAGGTAGGTGCTGGCTGCATTTAGGGGTGAGGATGGTGATGACAGTGATGGTGATTGTGGTGATGATGGAGATGACGGTGACAGTGGTGATGACAGTGATGATGATGGTGATGGAAACAGTCATGGAGATGATGGTGACGGTGGTGATGGCAGTAACGATGATGGTGATGGTGATGGAGACGATGGTGATGGAGATGATGGTAATGGAAATGATGGTGATGGAGATGATGGTGACGGTGTTGACGACAGTAATGATGATGGTGATGGAGATGATGGTGAAGGTGGTGATAGTAATAGAGATGGTGGTGATAGTGATAGAGATGATGGTGATGGTGATGGAGATGATGGTGATGTTGATGACAACAGTAATGATGGTGATGTTGGTGATGGAGATGATGGTGACTGTGGTGATGGTGATAGAGGTGATGGTGATGGAGATGATGGTAATGTTGATGACAACAGTAATGATGGTGATGTTGGTGATAGAGATGATGGTGATGGTGGTGATGGTGATGGAGATGATGGTGATGTTGATGGCGACAGTAATGATGATGGTGATGGTGCTGATGGTGATGGTGCTGATGGTGATGGTGATGGTGCTGATGAAGATGGAGATGATGGTGATGGTGCTGATGAAGATGGAGATGATGGTGATGGTGATGACAATGGCTATGGCGATGGTGGGCTGTCCTATCTGGGGGGTACTGGGGTGAGGGGGGTCCATCTCTGGGCACTGTGTCTACAGGAGAAACACAAGGCAAGTGCAGCCCAGCCATGCCCGAGGCTGAGATCCTTGATGCTGCTTCTCCCAAATCCTGTCCATTGAGCAGGCCCTGGCTTTGCTTCTGTTTTTTGCTGGAAGTGATTTCATCAGATGCCAGAGACTCATGAGAAGAAGCAGAAGAGAAGGTTTAAGTGCTCTCCACTTGACGACTTTATCTCACTGAGGAAGACAAGTTTAATGAATCAGGACATTTTTCTGGCTAGGCCCTGTTGACCTGTTGTTTATGCGCTCCTCTAAATAAGCCCTTGGTTTCTTTCTCTCTTTTCAATTCTCTCTCTACTTTCTTAGTCTTTTTATCTTTTCTTCCTTCCTCACCAGTTTCCTCCTCTCTTTTTCTGTTCTTCAAGAAGAGGAAAACAATATTTATAAGTTTCTATGCATGTGTGCTAAGTTACTTCAGTCGTGTCTGACTCTTGGGACTGTAGCCCTCCAGGCTCCTCTGTCCATGGGATTCTCCAGGCAAGAATACTGAAGTGGGTTGCCGTGCCCTCCTCCAGGGGATCTTCCTGACCCAGGGATTGAACCCAAGTCTTTTATGTCTCCTGCATTGGCAGGAGTGTTCTTTACCACTAGTGCCACCTGGGAAGCACTGTATACATAATATATAATCCTCCATTCACCCTGCCTGTATGAAGGTAAAAAGCTACTTTGGTTTTTAAATTTCAGTTCTGATACTTACTCACAAACAAAACGTATGAAGTCCTCATGGCCCTTAGACAAATCAGTTCATCTCTCCAAGCTTCACTTTCCTCATCTGTGATCTAAGATTGATCATTTCTACTTCCAGGCTTGTTGAGTGTATTAAGTGAAGTTTCTCTAGTACCTTAAGTGTATTAAGTAAAGTTTCTCTAGTACCTGCAAATACCAGGCCCTTTATGAGCACTGGCTTCTTGCTTCCTGGTTCCCTCCCATCCCCTTCCTGTCTTGTTCAGCACACTTACATGTACATAACCTCTCTGGCTCATTTTACCAAGAGGCAGGGTGAGTATTAATACCTGCCTCACATAGAGAAGCGGCTGTCACTTGAGAAATGACATGGCTAGTCCCCGGTCCCGTGGGTGTCAAGGGACAGAGCAGAGAGCCCTGGCTGCTGGTCTCACATCCTTCTCTGACACTTAATAGCTACTGGCTAGTATATTATTAATCACATTTTGCCAGAAAATTCCAAGGCTTTTCAACTGCTCCTTAGCAATTGTTTTCTAGTTAAATGTTAATAAAGAGCTTTCAAATATTAAAATTTCAGAACTTTAGCTTGACTTCCTAAGACACCTAGAAATATATTCAGAGAATGCACTGAGCGAATCTTTATCCCCAAATCCCCTTAACCAACTGAGTGACCCAAGGTCACTTACTTTCTCATGCATAATCCCCCACTCATCCTGCCTTTGTTCATCTGGGGGAGTCAGTCTCACTCATTAGAACTAATTAGTATGTTTGTGCTGCCTCATCTGCACTGAATCACTTTTCAACCCCTACCGCCCCCATTTCACCTCGTGTTCCAGGAAAAGTCATTGACCTCTCCTCTCCACTTGCCTCTCAAAGATATGAAGTTATACATTATAAAGATGCAAAAAGATCAAAACCAAATGGGGAAAAGGCACATTGTAAAAATTTTAAAGGCGCCCTAATATTAACTAGAGAAAACCTCAAGTTCCATTTTGCTGTGAGATCAAAGCCTTTGAATAAGTTAAAAGGCAGATTGAGCTCATAGCTGAAAAATAACAGATACTTGAAATAAAAATTATCCCGAGGCTTAAACATTAGCCTTTCAAAGGAAAGAGCTCTCATTTATCATGCTCAGAATTATGAGGACAGAAAAGAGACTTGGAATGGAGTAACCTTTCTGGAAAAAGTCCTCTTGGGGAGAGGAAGGGTAGGGCCCCTCTGCAGGGCTGAGCGGAACTCTGTGTCATGGACATGGCCTTTCTAGAAACACCCTTCCCAGATCCGTGGTCACCAACATGAGTTTCCTGCCTCATTGGCCATTACCTTGGCTCGCTCACAACCTGAGTTAAAACTGCTTCATTGTAAACAGGCTTGTGGGAATGTGTATAACAGTGCAGTGTATTTATGTTACACCCAAACACATCCTGGGTTTTCAAAAGGTGAAGGGCAAGGGGTCCACTCTTTCCTGCAGCATGATTTACCCCATCGTTAATGCAGGACCTCCCGGTGAACATCAAATTCCTCATCGAAGGGATGGAGGAGTCCGGGTCTCTAGCCCTGGAGGAACTTGTCCGGAAAGAAAAGTCTGGGTTCTTCTCGAGTGTGGACTGCATTGTGATTTCGGACAACCTGTGGATTAGCCGGAAGAAGCCGGCGCTCATCTACGGGACGCGGGGGAACAGCTATTTCACCGTGGAGGTACCTGCCGACCATGGCCGTGAGGGAGTTGGGGGTGTCCACACTGGGATCCTGGTGGGAGGACGGAGCAGACGCTGACCTGGGTGCTTGGCTCGGTGTGGGGAGATCACGGGGTCTTGGGATTGGGGGAGTCCATGAAGCCCCCCAGTAGTGAATGCACGTGCTTTGTGCCTGTTTCTGGAGTGAAGAGGCAGAGGGGTTTGTGGCCAGGGGGATGCAGGAGAGATGCTGGGGCCAGAAGGATAAGAGTGTGGGGTCCCGGAGGAGCACCACCAACCCAAGTGCTTTGTTAGCGTTGCTGCCTGAGGAAGGAGAGGGCTTAAGTGAGTAAGTGAAGGATTCATCTGGCAGTGCCATGAGATGGCAGGGCAGGGCAGGGCCAGCCAGGCAGGAAGGCTGAGAGGGAAGGAGCTGAAAACGATTAAAAAAAAAAAAAACACCCAAACTCATTAGAAATTGGGAGCTGGTTGGACACTGTGTGCACAGGAGAAGGCCAAGGTTATGTGAAGGGGATGGAGTTACACGTCCGCAGCCCTCCTGGAAATGGCAGCTGTGGGAGGTATCTGTAGAAGATATTCCCTTCCAGACCTCCTCTAGTTCAACAGCTGGGAGCACGCGGAAATGTTGAGTACCAAAGACAGAAGCCTTAGGTCTTGTGGGTGGGTCCAAGGTCAGACCTCAAGGATGAGTGCTGAGTCCATGGAGCCTGTGAAGGAGCCCTTTGGGTCTCACTCCACGTGCAGAGGAAGGAGGTCTTCAGGCTCACCTCGGGATGAGCGGACAGAAAAGCGATTATTAGAAGAGACAAGGAGACCTGTCCTGCGGGCAAGAGAGAACAAGCAGAAGGAAGTTTCTTGGAGGATTTCTCTGGAAGGAGGGCTGAGTAAGAGACGGGGTGAAACAAGAGGGAGACAGCTCCGTGAACTTTGCCATGGGCCGGGGGTGCTGGTGGTCTGCAACCCAGCACTGCTGGAGGTGAGGCTAGGGGCTGACACCAGTTTCAGGGGAGCCAGTGGGACATGAAGCTCCCTGTCATGTGACAGAAACACGGTGGGGGTGTCAGCTGACCCACCTGAGTCCTGAGGGCCGCCTGGGCGGGTCTGGTGCCAGGGGAGGGCTGTCGTCGAGCGGCCATGGAGGGAGCAGCTGCTTTGCCTTTGCCTGTCTTGCAGGTGAAATGCCGGGATCAAGATTTCCACTCGGGGACCTTTGGTGGGATCCTCAACGAACCCATGGCGGATCTGGTCGCTCTTCTTGGTAACGTCCTCTTTCACTTTTTAAACCTCAAGCAATCTGCTAACATGGTTCTGTTGGACTCAGCCCTCTCCTGCTCAGTTTCAGACCAGCCCTGAATAAGGGCGGAGCAGAGGAAAACCTAGGGCTTCCCTGATGGCTCAGCTGGTAAAGAATCCTCCTGCAATGCAGGAGACCCCGGTTTGATTCCTGGGTTGGGAAAGTCCTCTGGAGAAGGGATAGGCTACCCACTCCAGTATTCTTAGGCTTTCCTTGTGGCTTAGCTGGTAAAGAATCCTCCTGCAATGCAGAAGACCTGGGTTGGGAAGATTCTCTGGAGAAGGGAAAGGCTACCCACTCCAGTATTCTGAGGGAAAGGCTACCAACTCCAGTATTCTGGCCTGAAGAATTCAATGGACTGTGTAGTCCATGGGGTAGCAAAGAGTCGGACATGACTGATCAACTTTCACTTTTGGAGGAAAATCTAAAACTCCTGAGGCTTATTAAGTCCATGTTATTTATTTCCATGGATTGAAACCCTCTCTCAATCTATTCCCCCTTTCATTTACTGGGTATCACACCACATCTGGCCATCCCCGGGGACAGTGGTGGACAGACCCTTCTGGAAAAGCATCCGGAGCCAGTGTCCCTTCTACCCACGCCTCTTGGCTTCTGTCCTGTGGGTCCCCAGGACCCCACGTGGCTTAGGGACACCAGTGAGTCTGCTGCAGCATTGGGAAGCCCTTCCAGGGCCCAAGAGTGGATCTTGTCTAACACTTGGAAATGAATTGTCTGAGGAGATACATGCTGACAAAGCAAGAGACTTCACTGGGAAGGGGCCCCCGGGCGGACAGCAGCAGGTAAGGGACCCAGGAGGACTGCTCTGCCATGTGGCTCACCGTCCTGGGTTTTATGGTGATGGGATTAGTTTCTGGGTGGTCTCTGGCCAATCAGTCTGACTCAGGGTCCTTCCTGGTGGCACAGGCATCACTCAGCCAAGGTGGATGCCAGCGAGGAGGATCCTGGGGGGTTGGTAGGATGAGTGGCATCTCCTTTTGACCTTTCCTGTAATTCTTCTGGTTGGTGGTGGCTTGCTAATTCTGCATTCCTTACCAGTTCCTCCTGTCATAAAACAACTCATGCAGATGGTCACTATGGTGCCTGGTCAGGGTGGGCGGTTTCAGTCAGTGTTTCCCCTAACAAGTCTGCTCGATGCCCCCACCCCTCCTCCCTAACTTCTCCGGTGGTGGGCCTGGTGGATGCAGGTGAATGTAATTGTGTGTGTGTGTGAATGTGTATGTGTGTGTGTGTCTGTGTGTGTGTCCAGGGAGCCAGCTCCCCCACCTGACTCACCTGTAGCTCTCATCTACACCTGGACAACCCAGCAGTCAGGTGAATCATGGAGCTGAAGGAAACTGCATCTGTAGGATGGCTTGCACAGTCCTGGTAGGGACTCTGCACGTGTTGTAATAACTTGTTGTTGTTCAGTCGCTCAGTCATGTCCAGCTGTTTGTGAGCCCATGGGCTGCAGCATGCCAGGTTTCCCAGTCCTTCACTGTCTCCCAGAGTTTGCTCAAACTCATGTCCCTTGAGTCAGTAATGCCATCCAATCATCTCATTCTCTGTTTTCCCCTTCTACCTTGACCTTCAATCTTTCCCAGGATCAGGGTCTTTTCAAATGAGTCAGTTTTTCGCATCAGGTAACAAAAGTATTGGAGCTTCAACTTCAGCATCAGTCCTTCCAGCAAATACTCAGGGTTGATTTCCTTTAGGATTGACTGATTTGATCTCCTTTCAGTCCAAGGGACTCTCAAGAGTCTTCTCCAACATCACAGTTCAAAAGCATCAATTCAAGTCATAATTTGCTTCTTTTTTTAGGTTCTCAGGTTAGACAAGTTTCAGACCCCACAACATCTGGATCCTTCTCACCTGGATAAAGATTGACTTTGTGCAAATTTCACAACAAGCCCCTTTGGGCAAATTGCCAGAAAGCATTCCAGTATTCTTGCCTGGAGAGTCCCACGGACAGAGGAGCCTGGAGGGCTACAAGTCCATGGGGTCACAAAGAGTTGGACAGGACTGAAGCCACCTAGCACGCATGCACCTTCTCTGGGGATCAATTAGCAAAGACCTCTCCTTTTCGTACCTTGACACGGCGCTACCTCAACCCTGCACGCTCACATCCTGGTGGCCTGGGGCCTCCGCCAGAGAACCACCAGCCCTCTGGCAGCCCTGCTGGGCGATCACCCCCCGGTCTTCAGTGTCACTTTATTTTAGTGCATCCTACTCCTTCATGACCCAGTGAAACAGAGAGATCCATCTATTGTCTGTGCTCTCTCTTCTGTCTGCCTATTTATCTATCACCTATTTTCTAAGGCCTTCTAGTTTTCCTGCAATATAACTCTTGGACAGTATTTTCCATGCTTGATGGCTTCAGACAGAAAACAGCGAGCCATTTTTCTTTAAAGTGTTTAAATTGTTTCCAGAAGAGTTCAGATAGCATACAACTTAATATTTTTGTTTTGCAGGGTAGGGGGAGATAAAATAATCTCTGTTTTACCAGACTCATCCTCTGCTGCCTCCCCGCACAGAATGCGTGGCATCCCTACATCTTTGGGACTGCATTTAGAGGTCCCCCCAACCCGCCCCAGGCACTATTACCTCACTGCATCCTGGTAGACTGTGGTTTCACCCAGACATGGAGTTCCATTGAACCCTGTCAGGGCATAGTGTCTACTAGGAAAAGTCCCACCAGAGTCATGAACAGGATGAAAAGCACATGTTTTCACTTTGTTTTTGAAACAAATCAGATACTCACTCCCCCCAGCCCGCATGGGGAAGGCCACTTCCATCCTGAGAACACAGATTTACAGGACTGGCCCCCAGGGCATTTCTGCTGGAGGAAGTGGTGAGCTGCTCCGATCACAGCCTCGGGTCTCAGATGTCTGTTTGAATCACCCCTGCCCCACTCAGGGGTGAGGTCTGGCCGCACCAGATAAATGGACACCATGACCCAGACCCTGGGCATCCTGGTCTCTGCTGCCCTTGGCGTTTCAGACACATGTGTCCGTTTTCACCACTGACTGTGCCGCCCCCCTCAGCTGGCCCCACAGGCTGGCCCAGGTGGTCCGTCCGCTGGTTCCCTACCTGTGTCTTTCCGGCTGGGCTGCCAGCAGGTCTGTCTGCCATTCACCTCTGTCCTCAAAGATGAGCCAGGCAGCCGAAGTTTAGGTTCAGTGATGCTGAAGACTCAGTGACTGTGTCACTGGTGGGGCTTTTAAAAGTTTTGTGTTGTTTTCATTGAGATGACAGAAGTTCAGTTCAGTTCAGTCGCTCAGTTGTGTTCGACTCTTGGTGACCCCATGGACTGCAGCACGCCAGGCTTCCCTGTCCCTCACCAACTCCTGGAGCTTACTCAAACTCATGTCCATTGAATTGGTGATGTCATCCAACCATCTCATCCTTTGTTGTCCCCTTCTCCTCCCACCTTCAATCTTTCCTAACATCAAGGTCTTTTCCAATGAGTCAGTTCTCATCAGGTGGCCAAAGCATTGGAGTTTCAGCTTCAGCATCAGTCCTTCCAATGAATATTCAGGACTGATCTCCTTTAGGATGGACTGGTTGGATCTCCTTGCAGTCCAAGGGACTCTCAAGAGTCTTCTCCAACACCACAGTTCAAAAGCATCAATTCTTCGGTGCTCAGGTTCTTTATTGTCCAACTCTCACACCCATACATGACCACTGGAAAAACCATAGTATTTAACTAGATGGACCTTTGTGGGCAAAGTAATGTCTCTGCTTTTTAATATGCTGCCTAGATTGGTCATAGCTTTTCTTCCAAGGAACAAGGGGGTGACAGAGGCGGATTGTAAATCAGTTACAGCCAGTCCTAGTCTGTCGGTGCCCAATTTATTTTTGACTTGAATTTTACTAATGAGTTTGCATCATTTATTTGATATATGATACTCCTTATTGGGTTAAATGAGGGGAATTCATAACTCAGGACCCTAGGGGGTGGATAAGTGCACAGCATCTACAAGTACATCCCTGAAGAGCAGTTACGGTTGTATTTGTTTATAATGAATGTATATTATAAAATATGGTCTTTAATTTCTTCTTTATAATGAATATTTGTTCTTTAATGGTACCTGCATTACAGTTTTTACCTTATGAGCTATGGGGCTTTGGTGAAGCAGATTAACAGGCCAGAAACGATCACGTCCATCCTAAGGCTCCTCTCCAGGGCTAGGACCCTGCACACGTGCAACTGCCCTCTGCCTCCGCCCCTGTGTGTCTCTCATAGGCAGCCTGGTGGATGCGTCTGGCCGCATCCTGGTCCCTGGGATCTATGGGCAAGTGGCTCCTGTTACAGAAGAGGAGAAGAGGGTGTATGAGGCCATCGACCTGGACATGGAGGAGTACCGGAACAGCAGCCAGGTTAAGAGGTTCCTGTTTGACACCAAGGTAGGTCACGCCTCGATGGGTAATCTGAAAGAGGAATGCTGAGAACCCAGGCTTTCCCAGCGCACTGCTGTTCTGCACATCTCAGAGCTGGGAGCATGCGCTCATGAGGGCAGGTTTCCCTTTCAGGGTCCCGTCCCAGGGTCAAGATCGGCCAGCCCTTTTCCTGGGGTCCGTCCGGCATGGGCATTGGGCGGCCTGACTCACAGCCATGTGTTTTCCAATCGGTTTATGAGACTCAACCCCATGCCAGCCTCAGCCAGTGAGTTGAGCCTCCTGTCTATTTAGAGATTGAGATAGGCTGAGATTATTCCAGTTCCAAGATCCCTAATTGTTCTTTAGGGAGCTTTAGGGTTTAATCCAGAGAAGGCAATGGTACCCCCCACTCCAGTACTCTTGCCTGGAAAATCCCATGGATGGAGGAGCCTGGTGGGCCGTAGTCCATGGGGTCGCTAAGAGTTGGACAAGACTCATCGACTTCACTTTCACTTTTCACTTTCCTGCACTGGAGAAGAAATGGCAACCCACTCCAGTGTTCTTGCCTGGAGAATCCTAGGGATGGGGGAGCCTCGTGGGCTGCCATCTATGGGGTCGTACAGAGTCGGACATGACTGAAGCAATTTAGCAGCAGCAGCAGGGTTTAATCTGTAAATTCGCCATCACAGCCTCAGTGTAGTAAATAAGCCCAGAGCCAAAAGCATTGGCTACTGGCAAGTCTGGGCTTCCAAGGTGGTGCTAGTGGTAGAGAACCTGCCTGCCAGTGCAGGAGAGATAAGAGACATAGGTTCTATCCCTGGGTTGGGAAGATCCCCTGGAGGAGGGCATGGTAACCCACTCCAGTATTCTTGCCTGGAGAATCCCACAGAGTAGCTGTAGGATCACAAAGAGTCGGACACGATTGAAGTGACTGAGCACGCACACACTGGCCAATTTGGATTTCTTTGTTTTCCCTTCTGTTTCTCCTCCTCCTTTTAAGAAATAAAAACCCGCTCGCCCCTCCAGTGATGGGTCACTCTGGTTGGTTCCTGGGGAGGAACCTCCAGGGGAGGGAGGGACCCTGAACAGAAGTGGGGAGTTTATTATCACGAAGTATATCTGTTCGCTCAGACTGGCTCTCTGGGGGCCACTGGCTCAAACGTCTGCAGATTTCTGTGACGGCTTCTGGAAAACAAAATGCATTTAGCACACAAGTTATCACTGGAATGGCTAGGGACAGAAATTTATAGTTGAACCCCAGTTTTAACTGCAAACTTCAGAGCTGGTGTGATGAGGGTCTGTGGTTGGCGGATGTGGCTCGGGCAGGTCTCGGGTCCTTGGGGAAGTCCACCTGTACTGTCGTCCAGACTCATCTCAGTAAGGAGGTGATAATTAGCTTGTCGTGAGCAGTGTCACAGACGTACAGAAACTGGTGACACAAGCGATACCACTCAACCAGGTTTTAATGAAACATTCTTCTCTGTAATAATTTTATCTCATAGGAGGAACTTCTAATGCACCTATGGAGGTACCCATCTCTTTCTATCCATGGGATTGAGGGTGCGTTTCATGAGCCTGGAGCCAAAACAGTCATTCCTGGCCGAGTCATAGGAAAATTCTCCATCCGTCTAGTCCCTCACATGGATATGTCTGTGGTGGAGACCCAGGTAACTGCGTGCCTAGTTCTGCACTGCGTCTGAGTTCTGTGCAGCACAGTGTAGGGGGCAGTTCAGTTGTTAGCACTGAAGTATCATTCTTTTTTCCAATAGAGAAGGGACTGGAACAAATGTCAAGAAACTGATAGAAATTTTTGTTTGGTGAAAATCTCTCTGCTCAATTATATGTAATTACAGTAGTCAAAAAAGCGACCATTTGTTGTTAGAGTAATGGGAAACTTTAAGATTAAATGGTAGACACGAAGGCAAGATTGGTTTTCCATCCAGATGGAGCAGCTAACTGCCTGCGGCTGGATTAAGCCAGAGAAATCTCCAGCCGCGGTCATCAGTTTGTCCGAGTTGTCTGAAATCCACTCTCTGAACACAGCCATTTTAATGACAACACTATCTGGCGGGAGTTCAGTGTCTGAATTATCCACCAAGTGTCAGTTCGTTCAAGTTTAATGGAAAGTAGACTCTGAATAAATGCGCTCAGGAAACACCCCATCCCATCCCTTTCTGTCCCCGTGTCGTGTCCCTTTTATTGTTGATTGCATCCACACACTCCCTCCCTCCTCCTTCTCCCTCACCCTCCCCTCTCCTCCTTCCCCCCTCCTGCCCCCCACCTCCCTCTTCCCTCCTCCCCACCTCCCTCTCTTTGTGGACGTACTGTCCCTCTTTCTACAACATACAGATTCCAGGAGGGCAGGGCCATCCTGCTTTTGCTCACAGTTGTGACTGGCTGGGTGCTGACCCAGCACCCAGAACGGTTCCGGCCATGTGACAGGTGGTGACAGATGTCCACTGACATCTGCTGAAGCCAAGAGTGGAAGGATTTTGTTTGTTGTTCTGTTTTGTTTTTGCTGTGTAACATGGCCTGTGGGATCCCGGTTCCCTGACCAGAGATTGAACCTGGGTGCTCAGCAGTGAGAGCTTTGAGTCCCAACCCCCAGACCCCTGGGAGTTCCCTGGAAGGACTATTTCAGAGTCTGAAATTACTCTCGGAGGATTTCCCTAGTAGCAGCTAACAGAGCCGAGGGAAGAGAAGGACACTGGTGACAAGGCTCCTTCACGGCTTAGCTCAGAACTGCTCTCACTTCTTGGAAATTTCCAAATGCATCAACTCAGTTCAGTTCAGCCTCTCAGTCGTGTCCGACTCTTGTGACCCCATGAAACGCAGCACGCCAGGCCTCCCTGTCCATCACCATCTCCCGGAGTTCACCCAAACCCACGTCCATCAAGTCAGTGATGCCATCCAGCCATCTCATCCTCTGTCGTCCCCTTCTCCTCCTGCCCTCAATCCCTCCCAGCATCAGAGTCTTTTCCAATGAGTCAACTCTTCACATGAGGTGGCCAAAGTACTGGAGTTTCAGCTTTAGCATCATTCCCTCCAAAGAACACCCAGGACTGATCTCCTTCAGAATGGACTGGTTGGATCTCCTTGCAGTCCAAGGGACTCTCAAGAGTCTTCTCCAACACCACAGTTCAAAAGCATCAATTCTTCGGCGCTCAGCTTTCTTCACAGTCCAACTCTCACATTCATACATGACCACAGGAAAAACCATAGCCTTGACTAGACGAAACTTTGTTGGCAAAGTAATGTGTTCCCCAAATAGTCATGAAGGTACTGATAAGTCCAAAGACAGCGATCAGTCATCAGATGAAGTTATACTTGTATTATGTTTTATAACTAACAAAATTCCAAATAATCAGATGCTAACAGACATTGTGCTGAGGATAGGTTGGTGCGGGGCTGGGGTTGGAGAGTCTAGGGGAGGAAGGGGAGTGAGACCCAGTATTGCTTTCATTGAATGAAGCCCTCTGCTCACCCCCCAATGCTGGAGAGCCTGCTCACTCCAGGCCAGCCCTCCGCAAGAACTCAGGCAAAGCCTCAAATACTCAAATTTGTTGGGTTGAGGTTTAATTCATTTCCTGATGAGAGATGACTGTGCATTCATAGTATGAGAGAATTTCTTGAAGGTTCCTCTTACACCTGAAAATGTTACCTTTCAGGTGAAGCAGCATCTTGAATACATATTCTCCAAAAGAAACAGCTCCAATCAGATGACTGTTTCCATGGCACTGGGACTGCACCCATGGATCGCAAATATCAGTGACCATCAGTATCTTGCAGCAAAAAGAGCCATCAAAACAGGTTGGGCTTAAGATATTTTGAGTTGCCAGTTTACCGTGGGGGGTGGTGCCTGGTGGAGCAGTGGATAAGGCAGGTGAGATTAAAGCCTCAGTGTCATCGTCCTTTTCCTATGGGCTGTATTAGCATGCACAATGCTCTGTCTCGTGAGTCTTCACTATTACCTTCCCCATTTTACAAATAAGGCCCAAAGAGACAACATAATTTGCTGAAGGGCACCCAGCTATTAGTGGAAAAGCCAGCATTTAAGCTCACTAGAAGACTTGAATTTTGGGGAAAATGATGGACCTGAAAACCTCCAGTGCTGATGGAAATGATGGGAGTGTGGGAAGAGTTAGCCACTCAGTCATGTCTGACCGTTTGCAACCCCATGGACTACAGCCCACCAGGCTCCTCTGTCCATGGGATTTTCTAGGCAAGAATACTGGAGTGGGTTGCCATTTCCTTCTCCAAGAGATCTTCCTGACCCAGGAAATGATGACTAATATTTAAAAACATCCTTTTAAAGGCACAGCTGAAGCTGCATGAAAGTAAAGGAAATCCTCTGGGATTAAACATGAAGCAGCTAAGATTTAGTGGAATGAGCAAGCTGACACCAGGCTGCCCTGAGGGAATTTGCTCTTTCTGGTCACAAGGCGCTTTGGGTATTAATGGTCTTAGGGCATCAGGAAGCAAAAAACGAGACCCTCTACATAAGGCAGGGCATTCTCCAGGAGCCACGCTCACCCTGGAGGGGTGTGTATATGTGTAAGCTTGACCCTCCTTGCTTGGGTTTTGGGTGAACACAGGGTCCCCCCATGAGAATGTTTAACCATGGACCCATCTTGGCATGGGTTTGGGTCCTAATTCCCACCATGTATGGTCTTGTTCTTCCAAAGCCCTTGCTGGACTGCCTGGCTGGGGCAAACAGCCCCAAGGCAGGAACATGAGCTTCCACTGAAGCAGCTTCCTGGATATGAGCTCCTTGTACAAAATCACAAAACACACGGGAAACTCAAGTCCAGCCCATCTGTATCTAAAACCAGCGGTCCTTCTCCAGAAATGGGGAGTAGCTTTATTTGTAATTTCCTCTGTGGCGCTTCTTTTGATTTTCATATTCACAGGACCCTGTGAGTGGTGAGCAGGGGACACCTGTCTGGGCCCTGGCTACCAGGGGAGAAGGAATAGCCAGCCTTTTTTCAACAGGAATGGGACACTGCCAACAATTACAAAATGGGGGCCTCTCCTAAAGGCAGGGCGGCCTTGGGGGTCTGTCCAAATGTGAGGCAGGAAGACCCTGAAACTTGTTTATATACAGAGGGGCCTTGGGCCACGCCCCTAAAGATGGCGAGCTGGAACTTGGGGTCCAGACCTCCTTGGTGCCCTCACTCTCTACCAGAATGGTCAATCCAGGGACACAGACATTAACCATCACAGGACAAGTCCAAGACTTAGAGCTACATAATCGTCCCCACTACCAGGTGAAGAAAAAAGGAGGAAGGGTTAGGAAGATTAAGGAACTGCCTCTGCAGAGAGGCGTGTGATCGGAATGTCAAGGCCTGACCTGCTCTTGCAGGGAAGCTTAGGCAGCCTAGGGCCTATCTGTGTTCTGGACCATTCTGCTAACAACATCCACTGTCTTTATTCACCTTCACACCTTGCTCTGTGGATAAGCAAGTCCTGGGGCAGATTCTCTTTTGTGATTTTGCTTCGTTTTTCATTCCTACTCTGTCACCAGCAACTTATCCTCTAGCCTGGAAGGTCTGAAGTCATCTCTTTCTAGACCTTGCTATGCTAAGTCACTTCAGTCGTGTCCGACTCTGTGTGACCCCATAGACGGCAGCCTAACCAGGCTCCCCCATCCTAGGGGTTCTCCAGGCAAGAACACTGGAGTGGGTTGCCATTTCCTTCTCCAATGCATGAAAGTGAAAAGTGAAAGTGAAGTTGCTTGGTCGTGTCTGACTCTTCGCGACCCCATGGACTGCAGCCTACCAGGCTCCACCGTCCGTGGGATTTTCCAGACAAAAGTACTGGAGTGGGGTGCCATTGCCTTCTCCATTTCTAGACCTTAGGATATCCATTAATACTATTTCCTGGAGTACCTTGAAAGTTGGGTACATAAAAAATGAGATATTCAGGTAATAGTTGAGTACAGCTATTTATTTCTATGTTGATTACAAATAAAAATAAAAACAAAAGAAGTCCCAGTTTCCCAATAGTTAATTCATGTAGCAACCATAAAAGCGGGTATACCATCTCATGGTACTCCTGCTAAAAATGCATGACTTCTTCCGATCATGAGAAAGCATCAGACAAAGTGCATCAGACAAAGTTAATCGGGAGGACATTTTATACAACAACCCTCTACAAGAGGGTCTGGTTCATGAAAGTCAAAGAGAGGCACAAATCTGTCACAAGCCAGAGGGGACTCAGAAGTGATGACAAAATGCACTGTGGGAGTCTGGACTCAATCTTGGAACAAAAAAGGGGAAACATGGTATAAGTCCCTTTAGGCCTGAGTCTAGCTATTAATAACAATGTTACCCCAATGTTAATTTCCTATTGTTGATAACTGTACAGTGGTTGTATGCTAACGTTAGGAAAAGTAAAGGATATATGGGAACTTGGTACTAATTTTTGCAACTTCTCTGTAAGTATAAAATTAGTTCAAAATAAAAAACATTTAAAAATAATTAAAAATTTTTTGAACATTTATTTATTTTGGGCTGTGCTGGGTCTTTGTTGCTGCTAGTACTACTTTCTAGTTGCAGCGGGAGGGCTGTGCACTGTGGCAGCTTCTCCCATGGTAGAGAATGAGCTCCAGGTGAGCGGGCTCTAAAGCAGAGGCTCGGTAGTTGTGGTCTCCGGGCCTAGTTGCTCTGTGGCACGTGGGATCTTCCTGCACCAGGGACTGAACGCATGTCTCCTGCATCGGCAGGCGGATTGTCTTCACCACTGAACCAACGGGGGAAGCCCCTAAAAATATATGTTTTTAAAGTACATAACTGTGAAGAAGACAACTGTGGTTTTCTTCTTTTGATGATTTCAGAATGTATATTATGTGGAATCAAGAAGCTTTTTATCCCAAATACCAAATTTTTAATCATTTTTTTTTAAAGAAAAGACAAAGTAAGCAGTACGTTTGAGGAGATTACTTGGGGTGGTCTTGCCATTGTTTTATTCAATGCCTGCATTTCCTGCATTTCAGTGTTTGGGACAGAGCCAGATATGATCCGGGATGGGTCAACCATACCCATCGCCAAGATCCTCCAGGATACCACCCAGAAGAGTGTGATAATGCTGCCGCTGGGCGCTGTGGATGACGGAGAGCACTCTCAGAATGAGAAGATCAACAGGTGAGTGGACCCCGTGGGTGCTGGTGCCTCCCTGCACAAGTCCGGGGTCTCCACACCGCTGACCCCAGACAGGCTGCATCCTCTAGTTGGAATGTGCATCATCAAGGCTTCCTGTTTAAATTATAGACCCCTTTTCCTCTGTCATTTGAGCAGGAGTAATAGTATCTCGTATTTCTTTTGTTAGGTGGAACTACATAGAGGGATCCAAATTATTTGCTGCCTTTTTCCTAGAGATGGCAAAGCTGCATTCATCATGGTAGGAACCTTCCAGTCTAGGTCTGAATTGCTAACAGATTCCCCTCTCACATGACCCTGGGCAAGAACAGAATCTGAATATCCAGAGAGTTTTGCTCTTGAAAATAATGTTTCCCCTCCTGTTTTAGAGTGTCCCTGGACTTTTGGACCAGTAATAAAATATCTCTGAGGCACAGACATTGGACATGGTTTAATGTTGCTGCTGCACGCCTTTCTGAAGTCACAGCCACGTTGGACAAGCTGCTTTCCCATGTCCTGCTGCAGCCCTCTCCGGCCTGGGCTTGTGGTGCCCTTCAGGGCAAGGACAAGCCTCTGACTACGTTCTCTGCTTGCACTTCCATTGGCATAATCCCGGTTTGTGTTCTGGGCCTCTAAGTGCTCAAGAGACACAATCATTCCACCCACTGACTGTCCATCCTATGCCACCCTTGCTCTTATCATATGTCTCCTTTCTCTTGTTGATAAATGTGTTGGTCTCCTGCATTGACTACTATGATTCCCCTGTGGGTTCCCTGCTAGAGGAGTTACTAAAACGTATTTATGTGCTAAGCTGCTTCAGTTGTGTCCAACTCCTTGCGACCCCATGGACTGTAGCCCACCAGGCTCCTCATCCATGTGATTTTCCCAGGCAAGAATACTGGTGAAAGTGAGTTACTCAGTCGTGTCCGACTCTTTGTGACCCCATGGACTGTATAGTCCACAGAATTCTCCAGGTCAGGATACTGGAGTGGGTAGCCGTTCCCTCTCCAGGGGATCTTCCCAACCCAGGGATCGAATCCAGGTCTCCCGAATTGCAGGTGGATTCTTTACCAGCTGAGCCACCAGGGAAGCCCCAAAATAAGAGAGTCTCAGGTGGGTTGTAAATAACACACCCCCCTACCTCCCCCTAGAGCTGGGAGAGGTGACCTAAGAATACTGGAGTGATTGCCATTTCCTCCTCCAGGGGATCTTCCAGACCCAGGAATCAAACCCACGTATCTTATGCCTCCTACACTGGCAGGAGGTTCTTTACCACTAGCGCCACCTGGGAAGCCCAACTACAGCATGGTACCACCTTGACCTCTTGTTCCCCTTTTCCTTCTTCAAAACTGCTGAGATGGAAATGATCAGTGGGATCATGCCCCTTGGGATTCCTTGGGTGAAGACGAGCATGTTTGAAATTCTGAGCCTCTTTACCTGATGTCAGCTTGCTGCCCCTCTTGCATCCTGGTCTTCCTTCCTGCCCCTCCAGTAAAGGCCTGCCTTCTCTTCAGCATCTGTGCACATGTGAATTTGCCACCGCAGAATTCATCCTGATAGAATTTTTCTCACCCAGCTGGAACTTTACTCAATGACTACATCTAAATTGCTCAAAGCTCTTAATAGCATCAGTTTTAGATAGAGAACTAATCAACCCTGACATCAATAACACAGTGTAAATTTAAAGCCATCAGCCAATGCATTAATTGTTAATCATTTCAGTTAACCATCTTGTTTGGCTTGATTGGATATGATGGTGTAAACAAACAAAAAAATCGCAATTTTTCTACAGTCGAGGATATGTAAACAAGCTGATTTAATCTTTATAAATTCATTATTTAAATCACATTAATGGAGAAGGATTTAAGGGTTTATTAAAAAAATGTTTCTCTTTATAATTCTAAGTAAAAAACAAGCATAACACCTCCCACTGCTTCATGGGTTCTTGAAATGTCAGTTTTAAAACTTGCTGCCCCTCATTTAACATGGCTGGACCCAAGGGCCAGTAATTCAGCCTGTCCTGACCCGTGTCACAGATGTGGGACCCAGCTGAGGCCTTAGCCTCAGGAGGGCACTCAGGCGGGGGCACTCTTCCTCTGATGCTAGAGGACATTTAAATACTAGTTGTTGGGACTTGCCTGGGGGTCTAGTGGGTAGGACGCCCACTCCCAATGCAAGGGACCTGGGTTTGACCCCTGGTCAGGGAACTAGATCCCACATGCCATGATGAAGGCCCAGCACAGCCAAATAAACACAAATAAATTAAAAAAAAATTAATACTAGCTGTTAAGGACTGGCAGGTGTTTGATATTCTTTCCTATTAAGCTTGGTTTATGCTCACCAGTTTACACTGAATCTTCTAACATCTTGGATTTTGTGGGACCTACCTGGTGTATTTCACAGAGTTCCCAACAACTATATATACAAGAAGTTTATGATGACAATTTGGATTTTGTAAAAAAATTTTAAAATGTATCACAGCTACACTGGGTCTCCACTGCTGTGCACGGGCCCGCTGTCTCTGAGACGGCGGGAGCCGCTCTCAGGGGCAGTGCGTGGGCTCCTCATGGCCGTGGCATCTCTCACTGTGGAGCGTGGGCCCCAGGCATGTGGGCTTCAGTGGCTGCGGCTCTCTGGTCTGGCTTCCTGGCGGCACGTGGGCTCTCCCTGGACCAGGGGTCAAACTTGTGTCCCGTGTGTTGGCAGCTAGAGTCTTGGATCACCAGAGAAGTCCTCCAAGTTTGTGTTTTTAAAGGGGTGTTCATGTTAGACAACTGACAAGGGTGGTTAAGATGTTGTAGCCACTTCTGAGCAAAGTAACATCAGTTTTACCAAAGCACTAAATTATAAGAGTATTCCTTCACTGACCTACCTTCCTGCCGCGCTGATGAGCCCTGCAACCTCTGGTTAATTATTCAGCCCTCGGGGTGATGAGGGGTCTCTGCAACTCTTAGCTCCACCTGGATTTTCCACCTGGCCCTGAGCCATGTGTCAACGTGGGTTCTACTGTGATTTGGGAGCCAGAAAGGAAGTATTTTTCAGGTTGGTTCCACTGAGAGAGCAGAGAGAAATCGACTCAGTATTGGGCAGGAGACCAATGAAAGGAAATTTTAAAAAGCAAACATTTCCATTTCTCTCCCATCTCTGTCTTCCATTTCCAACTCATCTCTATACTTCATGGGTCCAGAGCAGTGCACTGCATACAGTAGGTGCTCAGTACTGCTTGCTGACATCGTCGTCTGGTTCTGCAGCTGCATTTTTGGGTTGTCCCTGGCCTGGATTTCTATCTTTATGCTCTCTGCCTCACGTTGCTCCTAGGTGAAACTGACTTGGGGGCAGCTAAAAGTACTGGGGAAAACACACGAAACAAGTCACGCTGGGTGTTACTGCTGTCAGCTCCTATGTCTCCCAGGCTGCACTGGAGTCTTTGCCAGGGCCACAAACCAGCTGCCCATGAGCCCCTCACAGGTCCCATCACCGTGGTCCATGCGGCCTCGTTCTGAGCACTTCTGAATTGGATGCCAGCGTCTCAGAGTCAGCAGACCTCACTCGAATGATGTCTCTTGAGCAATCAGAAGGTTGAGTAATGCTGCCCTGCGTTTCCTGCAGGGCGACAGCCCACTGAACTGAGGAAGAAGGTTGAGGAAGAAGCTGAGGAAGAAGCACAGAATGCTCAACAGAACATGTGCTCCATGATTCCCAGAAGTAGAGTAAGAAGGAAGCTCAGATAACACAACTGTGCTTGGCTTCTCTCTTCTACTGACAGCTACTCTCACTTAAAATAAGCCCCCAAGCAAATTCCATTTTATGACAAAGTGAAAGTGAAGTCTCTCAGTCGTGTCTGACTCTTTGCGACCCCATGGGCTGTAGCCTACCAGGCTCCTCTGTCCATGGAATTTTTCAGGCAATAGTCCTGGAGTGGATTGCCATTTCCTTCTCCAGGGCATCTTTCCAACCCAGGGATCGAACCCGGGTCTCGGGCATTGTAGACAAACGCTTTACCACCTGAGCCAGGTCCAAGTGAGTTTTAAATACTATTCTAAATATTTAGTGTTATATCTAGTCAATGCCATCTGGCCATTAACTTTCAAATTTTGTTTCAAGTTTGGATAGTAACTGAAATGTAATAGCTAAAGAGTTAATGATTTGAGATCTTGACTCTGTTAAGATGGAATACTTGTTTCTGTGATAATGTACTCTATGGTTAAATCTAGCATAATCGTTTACCTGTTCATTATATCACTGCCATTCATGACAAGTACTGAAACCTAAGTCCTAATACTTGTGCGTATATTCCTGTTCTTCTACTGACCAACCCTGTAATATCTGCACCTTAGACGTAGGCCATTTAAGTAAGATAGATAGCCTCCCTCTTAATGGATTGAACCAGTTTTCCTCTTTAGGAAGCAAGCCTGGGGAGGCAGAGGGCTGTGTTTATTCTCTTCTTTGCGGGGCTGTCCAAGGACTCAATCAATCAGTGAAGTACAGACAGAAATATAAGAGATTTTCTGAAGCAAACTAAATGTAGTCTTGTTCTTTCCAGCGTCATGTGGAGAACGGATGGTAGATGTAATGACTATAATTTAACAGTTATGATAAGTAAATAAATGCTTCTTAGCTTTTTTCGATTAGGTAGATTGAACAAGGAAAAAAATTGTCATGTGGAAAAGTTTTACTTAAAAACATTCTAGTGTAATTTCTTATTGAGAATGAAGATGTCAGAGAAATTATGCCTTTCACTGTAACAGAAAATATGAAGTTTTACATCATCTTACCATCCACACTGAACTTCACCAAAACGCACTCAAGGAGAACTTACATTTAAAATTCTAGTGTGGTTAAGTGTTCACAGCACACTTGCACTGTTATTGTATGGCATGTGAATACAATGGCAGAAGGCGTTAACTCAAAGGAAATTAGAACTTTAAATGACACTGTTAAAAGTAAATTAGTCATCAAGAATGGTTAATCACCAAAAATGACCAATGCTTCTTTTCGGTTGCATTTCTATTTATTTATTTCTCTGGCTGTATCGGGTCCTAGCGGCCATAGGAGATCTTTTGAGCAGTGTCTGGATTCTCTAGCTGTGGCACGTGGGCTCTCCAGTCATGAGTGTGGTGTGTCGGCTTAGTTGCTCTGCAGCATGTGGAATCTTAGCTCACAGACCCGGAGGAAACCCACATCCCTTTCTTAACCACTGGACCACCAGGGAAGTCACCAGTGCTTCCTTTCAAATTTAAATAAATAATTGTAACTGGATAAAGGCAGGTATCTAAATTTTATTTAAAACCACATCTGAGGAGCCAGAAGGCCAATTCCAGGGTTATGACATCAGTGCAGGGTGAGGGGAGGAGTTTCAGCCCCAGGTTCCACACAGTCTGCCTGAGTCTCTGGGTGACCTTGGGACTGTGTATGTGTGAGGTAGGTTAAATCCTGCCGGCTAAGGTCGAGGGAAGTGAATGTGATTTCACTGCTATCATGACAGACAGAGTATGAGTACAGCCAAAATAACTGCCTGTTAAAACAGTAACAACAACCTCTGCAGAAGAACATGTGAATTCAGAGTCTCCACATTACTCAAATATCTAGAATACAACCAAAATTACTGGACACTTAAAGGAAAACATGACTCATAATCAAGAGAAAAGAGCAAATTAATGAAGGTTAACCTGAAGATGATTCCAGTGTTGGAGTAAGACGAAATGTCAAAGCAGGTAGTGGAAAATATGCCTTTAATAAGTCAAACAAGAAATCTCAGTAGAGAAATAGAATTCTTATTTTTAGAAGTAGAATAGACAGAACCAACTAGAAATTTCAGAACTAGAAGATACAATATCTGAAGTAAGGAAACAAAATCACTAGCTGCTTCTAACAGATGACAGGAGATGACAGAAGAATCAGTGAATAGAGGACAGACTGATGAACATGATCCAAGCTCAAGTTCTCAGTGGGGAAAAAAAAAAGGATGAAGACAAGAGGACCGAGTCTCAGTGAGTCACGCATAATATCAACAGGTGTCATGTATGTCTGGGGCTTCCCTGGTGGCTCAGATGGTAAAGAATCTGCCTGCAATGCAGGAGACCCCAGTTCAATCCTGGGAAGGGTTGATCCTTTAACTGGAATTCAAGAGAAAAAGAGAGAATGGGGAAAAGTACTTCGAGAAATGATTGTTTCATATTTTCCAAACTTGCTGAAATACATAAATGTATAGGTATTAAACGGAGAAGGCAATGGCAACCCACTCCAGTACGCTTGCCTAGAAAATCCCATGGATGGAGGAGCCTGGTGGGTTGCAGTCCATGGGGTTGCTAAGAGTCGGACACGACTGAGAGACTTCACTTTCACTTTTCACTTTCATGCATTGGAGAAGGAAATGGCAACCCACTCCAGTGTTCTTGCCTGGAGAATCCCAGGGACGGGGGAGCCTGGTGGGCTGCTGTCTATGGGGTCGCACAGAGTCGGACACGACTGAAGCGACTTAGCAGCAGCATAGGTATTAAAAGCTCAGAAAACTCCAAACAGGATAACTATGAAGAAAACCATGTCAAGGCATGCATAATCAAGACTGCTGAAAGCCAAAAATACAGAGAAAATTTTGAAAGTAGCCTGAGAAAAATGACAAATTACATATAGGGAAATATAAAAGGGAGAAAAGATCTGAATGACCTCTGCCCATCAGGAAAAAACGGAGGCCAGGAGCCATGGAAGGACATCCCCTTTAACAAACATCTCTTACAGAAGCTCCAAAGGGGCTTTATTACATGCATTATTGTTTGGTCACTAAGTGGTGTCCAACTCTTTCGTGACCCCGTGGCCTGTAGCCAGTTAGGTTCCTCTGTCTATGCAATTTTCCAGGCAAGCGTAATGGAGTAGGTTGCCATTTCCTTCTCCATGGTATCTTCCTGACCCCTTGGCACGCAGATTCACTGAGCCAAGGAAGCCCTTACTATATATATATATATATATATATATATATGAATATATACATACACACACACAAGGACATATATATATAATATATAAAATTCTTAATAAGACACAGAAAAACAATCAATTTCTCCCTATATTCTTAGATTCTCTAGCACACTGCATGACATACAGTAGGTGCTTTATAAACTATGGCTATCACTGTTATTCTGGAGGAGGGCATGGCAATCCACTCCAATATTCTTGCCTGGAGAATCCCATGGACAGAGGAGCCTGGAGGGTTACAGTCCATGGGGTCGCAAAGAGTTGGACACGACTGAAGAGACTTAGCATGCATAGCATCACTGTTATTAGTATCATCTATGGAACAAAGTCTGTTTTACTGACAGCACGAGTATTACTGTGGCTTGGAAATTTGAGAACATTTCCATTTACATTTAACAGAATTTAAAAGGAAGGGAACTTTACCCTAAATGACTCATTTTATACATAAGGAAAATGAAGTCAACTTGATTTCCTGAAGGTCACTACACGATGTAAAGGTCCTGCCTGTCTCAGTAAAATAACGGATGATGGGGAACTGAAAAATAAACTCAGGTTTGATTACACTGCTCCAAGAAGGAAGAGGAACGTCAAATTCCCAAGCTAAGAAAAGAAAGGTAGCAAGATAAATCAGAACTTAAAATCAACAGAATGTCTATTCCACATGGAAAACAGTGCTAGCTACTGTAACTGTTGAGAAATTCATCACCTTGTCATCCAAAAGATGCATGGTGGACTGGAAAAGGCTGACTGTAGAGTTTACAGGCGAGGTTCACCTTTCCTAGCTGTGTGATCTTGGGAATAGTTGACTCTTCTAAACTGCAATTTCCTGTTGTGCGTGACAGACATATGAGGCTTCATGTAGATTACAACAAGAATTTGACCAGATAATGTCTATGAAAAATATAAGACAGTATTTAAAAATGATTATCAACTGAATGTTCTGATTCAGAATCACTGATCTGGAGCTGGCCTTCAGAAGTGATTGAGAGGTTAAGAAGTTAAAACGTTAGTCCCTCAGTTGTGTCTCCCTCTTTGGGGCTGTAGCCTGCCAGGCTCCTCTGTCCATGGGCTTCTCCAGGCAAGAATACTGGAGTGGGCTGCCATTCCCTTCTCCAGGGGATCTTCCCCACCCAGGGATCGAACCTAGATATCCCATTCTGTAAGCAGATTCTTTACCATCTGATCCACCAGGTTGAGAAAGCCTATCATTGTAATACTATCCTGGAAAAACTCCACTTACTTAAAAATTATACAAAGCTGATTATTTAGGAAATTCCCCTCCCTGTATCTTTGAGATAAAGTCAAAACTCCTTAGCAAGCTCTGTCTTTACACTGATCCCAAGCGGGGCGGTACAGCGGCCCGCTCCTCTGCGGACTTTTCAAGCTGCTGTCCTTTCTCCAGACGGACTTCTGAGTCTCCTGAGAAAAGGCTGGTCCTCTCTTCAGACGGACTTCTGAGTCTCCTGAGAAAAGGCTGTAAGTTTCAGGTCGCCGGAAGTCCCTCGGAACTGGGCAGGAGGGGGCGGTGGGTACTAGGCTCCGTCGTGCCTGTCTTCCTAACCCTTCTTGCGCTGTGCCCTTCACGTTTATAAAAACGGTTCGGCGGGGACGTCTTCAACGCCCGAGGTGTCTTCGGTGTATCTTGCCAAACCGGCCAACAACCACCTTTGGCATCTCTCCCTCCCTCTTAGTATCGGAACTCGGCCCGTGGCTCCGAGGATCCCTTTTTTGAGGCGCTCGTCAGGTCTTCCTGAGTCCCTGGAGCCGCGCACGCGCCCGGCGCGGCAGAGACCCTGTCCTAAGGCCAGCGCCAGGCTCCGCTCGGCCCGCTCGGGTCCAGGGTGGCGGCCTCTCCCGGGATCCGCGAAGGCGGG
This sequence comes from Tragelaphus eurycerus, assembly GCA_935064755.1. NCBI lineage: Eukaryota > Metazoa > Chordata > Mammalia > Artiodactyla > Bovidae > Tragelaphus > Tragelaphus eurycerus. The sequence continues at coordinate 8,283,753 of CAKXYN010000074.1, forward strand.
CGAGCACAGGTGGACTGGTGGGCACGGGGTCGGGGGGGGACGGCGGACCGTCCGGCAGGAATCCGCTTGGGGAGCACCGCAAACCCCGCCTTGCCCTCCGGGTCGGACGCCGCTAGTCGTCCACCCTGATTGACCCGTGTCTTCCCTGGTTTGCAGCCGACCTCTCCGATTTTTCTGTTTTCCTCACTTGGGGAGGGGGCGGGACTTCCTGTTCCATAGCCCAGTGACTACCGGCAGGAGGCACCAGACTGAACACTGGAGGTATACAGGCCCGCCGGCCCGTCGGGACAGGGAGTGAGAACTCAATGTGGCCTTCACTAGCCCCGGTTCCAAGATCCGGGGTTCTGGCCAAGATGCCCGGCGCCCCGTCCCCGAACTAGTAGTCCTGGGAGCCGCCGGAAGTGGGGAAAACGCCGAAGCCGGAAGTCCCGCCCCTTCCTCCCAGAGGGAAGACGGTGAGCCGGAGGAGTCAGTCAGAGGGGCGAGCGGGAGCGGCCCGGCCGGCAAACAGGTGAGCTACCCCCCGGCCGGGGCGGGGGGCGTGGGGGCGGGGGCCGTCCGGCGTCAGCGCGGGGCCCGGGGGCGGGGGCCCGCGGGCCGGGGCGCGGGCCGATGGGCTCCGGGCGCCCCGCCGCGGCCCTTCGCTCTGCCTCCGCCCTCCTCCCCCCGCCTCCGCCCCTCCCGGCTCGCTGGTCCCTCTCGGCGCCGCCCCGACGCCCCCGACACACGCCCGCCGCCCGCGCCCGGCTCTCCCCGCGGGCTGGCTGTCAGCGACGAGGCCGCGATCGCGCGCCCCCCGCCCGCGATCGGCGCTTCCCCCCGCCAGGCTGCTCAGCAGGGAAGCGCAGCGCGCCCGGGCGCCGCGTGCCGGCCGCCTCCGGCCGCGCGCTCCCGGCCTCCGGGAGCCGCGCCGCCGCCGTTACGGACGCCGGGCGGGCGGAGCGCCGGAGGCCTCGGGGCCCGGCCGCTCAGGTTCAAGCCGCCCGGCCCGGGACACAGACCGCCCGGGCTGCCGGCCGCCTCGGGTCCCGCAGGGTGCAGCCGGCGGGCGCGTCCTCCGTGCTCTCGGGCCGCTAGCCGGGGACCCGGCCGGGCGCCGCGGGCCGCAGCAGCGTCTGACCCCTGTCGGCTGCGCCGCGGTGTGAACGGCCCGGGTTGTTTTCCAGGGGAACTCTGCAACAGGAAGCCTGGGCGGGGTGGGCACCCACGCGCACACGTGCAGGACTCCTTCATAGAGGATCGTAGCCCTGGCGCCGATCGAGGGAGAACTTTACAGTTTGAGCCCCTGGAACTGGTCACCGCCTGCACCTGCCCTGCGGTGAAGTGTTTGTTAGTCCAGTGGGAAGACCGGATGTATATTGATCAGAGCATCCTTAGGAGCTCGTTTGACAGATACTCTATGCTTCATTTAGCACAGCAGTCTTGTAAAGTAGGAATTATTCCCTTTTCACCAACGGAGACCCAGAGTAAATAACTTGGCCAGAGTTAACACCGGGGATTCCAATCTCAAATGTTTGTTACTCATTGTTTTTCGAATTTGTGTTCAAGTCCTCAGTCACTAACTCATGCCCGAGTCTGTGCGACCCCATGGACTGTAGCCCTCCAGGCTCCTCTCTGTCCGTGGGATTCTCCAGGCAAGAATACTTGCCTCCTTCAGGGGATCTTTCCTACCCAGGGTTGGAACCCCGGCCCCCTGCCTGCACTGGCGGGCGCATTCTTTACCACGGAGCCACCAGGGAAGCCTCCTTTTCAAGTTTGCTCCATGTGAAATGACGGCCGCCTAGTGTCGCCGGTGGTGAACACTAGGGCAGGGCTCTCCAGTAGCTCGTGTCTTCTGATGTGAGACAGTTGTGATGATTGCGGACAGCGCAGTTGCTACTGGTATCCCCCGTCTCCCTTTTTAAAAAAAAAAAATTATTTTCGAATAATTTCAAATTTGCACAAAAATTGCAAGATTGGACAGAGTTCCATTGTTGTTCAGCAAAACACAGCCTTTGACTTGACTTAAACACTTCCTGCTTCCTGTCAGACACCCATCTAGGTGAAGGAGAGATGAACGTGTTGCCCGAGATGATTTCAGGGCCAGTCGTGGAGAAAGATACACAGATACAGTGCCTGCTGCTCAGTGCTGAAGTGGAGCGCGGGCCCACAGCGGGAGTGGTCACTGCGGGGGAGGAGCGCTGAGAGCCTTCAGGGTGCAGCCTTGAGTGAGATCTCCAGGGTTAATGGGGGTTCCCTTGATTGATGGGACGTTTTCCCCAGCATTCATTCTAATTAGGTTTTATTAGAGGAGAGCTCTCTAGCCGTTATAAAACAGACTCTTCTAATCTGATTCTCCTCCCTCCCTCTCTCACAGCCCCTCAAAGAAGAGATCTGTTTCTCAGGTATCACAGGGTGTGAGAAGAATCCCGGTTTATAAATCCATGAATAGGAGGATAAATTAAAGCCCTGTCATAATGGAAATACCTAAGACCGATACATTTTATTATTTTTTTTTTTTATTTTGAGTTTCTCAAGAATGTTTATTACACGAATATTTTAAGAAATGAGGGTGGCACTTAGCTTGAAATGAAGGGGTATGTTTTAAATATAAATCTTAAAAGGTATCATAATTTACTGTGTGTGTTAGTCACAGTCGTGTCCAACTCTTGTGACCCCATGGACTGTAGTCTGCCAGGCCCCTCTATCCATGGGATTCTTCAGGCAAGAATTCTGGAGTGAGTTGCCATTCCCTTCTCCAGGGGATCTTCCTGACCCAGGGATTGAACCCTGGTCTCTGCCTGCGCTGCAGGCAGATTCTTTACCATCTGAGCTACCTGGGAAGCCCAATGTAATTTACCAGTATGTCAATTTTTGGTGGTAATATGATATGATATATAAATAATATATTATTTATCATTTTAACCATTTTAAGTGTACAGTTCAGTGACATTAAGTATGTTTACATTGTGTAGCCATCATCACCATTTGCCTACAGAATATTCTTATCTTCCCAAACTGAAACTTAAAGTGTACTTTTAAAAATGAAATACAGTACAAAAGATTCTTCCAATCAACAGTTTTTCATTTTCCTAAATAATTTCTTTCTTCCAGGAAAGAATTATTGCATAATGTCTCACTTGTACAACGTTTGCTTAGACCTTTGGTAATTACAACCCTCCTTGAGTTGTTATACTGTTTAGTGGAATAGCAAGAGATAATAATAGGCATTATGATTTTGGTTTTGAGTTTCATAGAGTTTATTAAAACAAAAAACATATATATTGCTAACATAAAGTCACAATAACTTAAAATACACAAAAAGAGAAATACTCTTCTTGGCCTCTGAAGGAATAGTGGGGTTATCATACCAAGGTCTGGGGTCAGTTGGGATCAGGCTGATAGAAACTTGGACCAGGACAGAGCCAAGCACGTGTCAGTGTCTGATATAAACTGCAGATGTAGGAAAAATAAAGACAGAGCTTATATTTACGTTGGTATAGCTTAGGCTAACGGAGAAGGCAATGGTACACCACTCCAGTACTCTTGCCTGGAAAATCCCAAGGACGGAGGAGCCTGGTAGGCTGCAGTCCATGGGGTGGCTAAGAGTCAGACACGACTGAGCGATTTCCCTTTCACTTTTCACTTTCTTGCATTGGAGAAGGAAATGGCAACCCACTCCAGTGCTCTTGCCTGGAGAATCCCAGGGACAGGGGAGCCTGGTGGGCTGCCATCTATGGGGTCACACAGAGTTGGACACGACTGAAGCGACTTAGCAGCTGTAGCAGCAGCAGCAGCTTAGGCCAAAGGTCTAGGAAACAAAACTTAGTGTTTTTCATGCTTGCTAAATGCTTCCTCCGATCTGATCACTCTGATTATGAGAGGTCACAGAGCACCCTTCTCTGAACTGTAAGGTGGTGTGTGAGAGTCCCACACCAGAGACTTTGAGTGCCTTTGTCAGCTTGTGCTGCTCTAACAAAACACCGGAGCCTGGTAGCCAAGCCGGCAGACGTTTGTTTGTCGCAGTTCTGGAGGTTGAGAAGTCCAAGATCAAGGTGCTGATTTCTGCTGAGGGCTCTTCCTGGCTTGCACGTGGCCACCTTCTGGCTCTGTTCTCATGCGGAGAGCGAGAGAACGCTGGTCTTTCTTCCTCTTAAGAGGACACCAGTCCCATCTCGGGAGCCTTGCCTTCATGACCTTACTAAGCCTACCTCCCAAAGGCCCCATCTCTAAATACTGTCACATTGGGCATTAGGGCTTCAAATTATGAATTTGGGGTAGGGGTTGGGGGGTGGAAGTTACAACTCAGTGTGTAGCGACGGTTTATTGGAATTTTTGTTATTATGTGGAACTCCTCCAAAACAAACTTGATATAGAACAAATAGAAAACTGTAAAATCAGAGTTCATATGACTTTCATTAAAGCAAAGTTTATGCAGCTTTATTTAAAATAATGAAAAATATGACTCAGACCAATTAATGAAAGGAAGAACTTTTGTTTCTTTTTGATGAAAGAGAAATATGTGAGATGCTGTGAATCTTTTTTTCACTTTTGGGCCTCATAGAGTTGTCACATTTTAGAGGGCATAAGGACTGTGGAAGCTATCTATTTCATTCCCTCATTGTCTGATGAGGAGGCTGAACCCCACAGAAGCTAAGTGACAGATCCGTCTCAGAAATTAGTGGCAGAACAAGGATTAGAATCAGACCTCCTGGTTTACAGGCCAATCTTTCTGCTCTTTGAAGCATCAGTATTTCTCAAATTTAAGGTGCATCAGAGTCAGCAGGGGGCTTGTGAAAACATGGATGCTGGATATCACCCAGGGCTTCTGATTTAGCAGGTCTGCACAGGGGCTGGGAATTCTTACTTCTGACAGATCCTGGGTGATGTTGAAGCTCTTAGCTTCAAGACCACATTTTGGGAACCTGGTCTCATGTGATGTTGCCTTTGATCTCTTACAAGAGGAGAGCAAGTAAACCACAGGTTTTACCAGCCTCACCTTTCCCCTCGTACTCATTACAAACAATAATGCACCAATGTCATATGATTAGATGAAAATAGAAAGGACTAGACATGGAGTATTTCTCGAGTCATTTTGGCATTTTCAGGGGTAATTTTTGTAGATGATTCTAGTGGTCAGAGACACAATTGAAAGGACATCATATAAATGGATGAAAATAGGACTAGACATGCATTATTTCTCAGAGTCATTTTGGCATTTTCAGGGGTAATTTTTGAAGATGATTCTAGTGGTCAGCTGCTGCTGCTGCTAAGTCGCCTCAGTCGTGTCCAGCCCCGTGCGACCCCGTAGATGGCAGCCCACCAGGCTCCCCCGTCCCTGGGATTCTCCAGGCAAGAACACTGGAGTGGGTTGCCATTTCCTTCTCCAATGCATGAAAGTGAAAACTGAAAGGGAAGTCGCTCAGTCGTATCTGACTCTTAGCGACCCCATGGACTGCAGCCTACCAGGCTCCTCCGTCCTTGGGATTTTCCAGGCAAGAGTACTGGAGTGGGGTGCCATTGCCTTCTCTGCTAGTGGTCAGAGACACTTACTATTGAAAGGGATACACTTCAGCTGTGATAGCCCCAGTCTTACCAACATTCACACCAAAAACAGTGTCCAGACTGACTGCGGGATTGTCCGGGAGTAAAAAGTTACTTCCAGTATTGTTTTTCTATGCTTTTCTGTTTATGCACTAAAATATTCTTTTCTTGTATATCAAAATCTTGTCAGGCCCAAACACAGTTTGTGCCTATAGTAGATGTTAAAAAAATTTGTTGAATTGAATTAAAAAAGAGTAAAGGGGAAAATAAAATAAGGTAGGTCATTTATCTGGAAAGTTACTCTGCTATCTAGATTATCCCATTCATGGACTTTTATTGAATAATTGTCATTTATTCTGGTGTAAGCCTTATTTGTAATTGCTGCGGTTTTTTAGCACAGTTATTGGAAGAGGTAGAGTACTTTTATGTTAGAGTTAATGAGTGATCCCCATACATTTTTACCTCTCATCTTAAATAATTTTTAAACGCTTTTTACTTTGAAATAATTTTGGAATTACAAAACAATTTCAAAAACAGTCTAGAGAGTTCTATAACCTTCTAGCCAAGTCCCTGATGTTACTATCTTATGTTACCAGAGCATAGTTAGTGAACCCAGGCTGTTGATACAATTGAAGACTGTATTTGAGTTTCAGCTCTGATGTCCTTTTCCTGGTCCAGCATCCAGTCCAGGACCTCCTTTGCACATAGTTACCCTGTCTCCTGCAAGGAGATCCAACCAGTCCATCCTAAAGGAAATTAGTCCTGGATATTCCTTGAAAGGACTGATGCTGAAGATGAAACTCCAATATTTTTGACTACTTGATGTGAAGAACTGACTCATTGGAAAAGACCCTGATGCTGGGAAAGATTGAAGGTGGGAGGAGAAGGGGACGTGACAGAGGATGAGATGGTTGGATGGCCTCATTGACTCAATGGACATGAGTTTGAGTAAGCTCCTGGAGTTGGTGATGGACAGGGAGGCCTGGCATGCTGCAGTCCTTGGGGTCACAAAGAATCGGACACAACTGAGTGAATTGAACTGAACTGAACTGATCATGTCTCTGCAGTCTCTTCCACTCTGTGGCAGTTCCTTTTAGGTTTGTATTCTTTGGCCTTGATACTACTGAAGAGTGGTGGTGGTGTTGTTGTTCAGTCAGTAAGTTGTGTCTGACTCTTTGTGACCTCATGGACTTGCAGCATGCCAGGACTCTTTGTCCATCACCAGTTCCTGGAGTTTGCTCACACTCATGTCCCTTAAGTCAGTGATGTCATCCAACCATCTCATCTTCTGTCATCCCCTTCTCTTGTCTTCAAATTTCCCAGCATCAGGGTCTTTTCCAGTGAGTTGGCTGTTTGCATCAGGCAGCCAAAGTATTGGAGCTTCAGCTTCAGAATCAATCCTTCCAATGAATATTCAGGACTGATTTCCTTTAGGATTGACTGGTTGGACCTCCTTGCAGTCCAAGGGATGCTCAAGAGTCTTTTCCAACACCACAGTTTGAAAGCAACACTTCTGTGGTGCTTCTGAAGAGTCCTGGTCAGTTCTTTTGTAGACTGTTAGTGAGTTTGAATTTGTGTCATCTTCTTTCAGGATTAAATTGAGTGTTAGATCTTTTGGGCAAGAACACCCCAGTGGTGAAGCTTGCCCTCAGTGCCTCACACTGGAGTGCACGTGATGTCGGTATATCTTATCAGTGGTGAATGTTACCTTTGACCTCTTGGTTGAGGTGGTGTCTGACATCATTCTGTGCTCTATGGTTAAACATTTTCTCTTCATAATTATTGACCCTTCTAATGACTGATTTTGGTGCATAAGTTTGAAATAAATGAACATCTCATGTCAGAATCCTTTGAGGCTGATGTGAACCCTGGGAGATTTCTTGGGAGGCTTCACTGCATTTGTTAGACTCAGACAGGAGGAAGGGCAACGGTGTCACTGTTGGGAGACCAGTTACTGGCTCAGCAACTTGTCTGTGATCTCAGTCAGTGTCCGTCTTGAACTGGCAGTGGTGGAAGCTGTTTGTCAGAATTGTGTTGCTGTGGTTCTGTCGCAGGTGTGTTTTCCAGTGCACAGCCTTCCAGGATCGGCTGCATTTCCTGGAATCTTCCTGGAGTACTGTCGTGGGAGATGGATGGTTATCACAGGGCCTCACCACCCCTCATCTCCCCCTGCCCACCCCTGGCCCGCCCTGGGGCAGTGGGGCATGTGTTCTCCTGGCTGATGAAACTGCTGGCTGTATTACACACCTCCACCTGTAACTTGGCTTTGCTTTCGAAATGTGTGTGCCTGTAATATCCCAGCCTGAGTCAGCTGGAAGATACATACCTAGTTTGTCTCCTGTCCAGGCCTGAACGCTGCTAGGAGGCAGGGAACAGACCTCTTTCTCTTTAACCAGTAACTTGCTTGGTACCTGGTATAAAGAGACACTCTATAAATATATATGACTATGCTGTGAAAGTGCTGCACTCAATATGCCAGCAAATTTGGAAAACTCAGCAGTGGCCACAGGACTGGAAAAGGTCAGTTTTCATTCCAATCACAAAGAAGGCAATGCCAAAGAATGCTCAAACTACCACACAATTGCACTCATCTCACACGCTAGTAAAGTAATGCTCAAAATTCTCCAAGCCAGACTTCAGCAATATGTGAGCCATGAACTTCCAGATGTTCAAGCTGGTTTTAGGAAAGGCAGAGGAACCAAAGATCAAATTGCCAACATTCGCTGGATCATCAAAAAAGGAAGAGAGTTCCAGAAAAACATCTATTTCTGCTTTATTGACTATGCCAAAGCCTTTGACTGTGTGGATCACAAATAAACTGTGGAAAATTCTGAAAGGGATGGGAATACCAGAGCACCTGACCTGCCTCTTGAGAAACCTATATGCAGGTCAGGAAGCAACAGTTAGAACTGGACATGGAACAACAGACTGGTTCCAAATAGGAAAAGGAGTACATCAATGCTGTATATTGTCACCCTGCTTATTTAACTTATATGCAGAGTACATCATGAGAAACGCTGGACTGGAATAAGCAGAAGCTGGAATCAAGAGTGCCAGGAGAAATATCAATAACCTCAGATATGCGGATGACACCACCCTTATGGCAGAAAGTGAAGAGGAACTCAAAAGCCTCTTGATAAAAGTGAAAGAGGAAAGTGAAAAAGTTGGCTTAAAGCTCAACATTCAGAAAATGAAGAGCATGGCATCTGGTCCCATCACCTCATGGGAAATAGATGGGGAAACAGCGGAAACGGTGTCAGACTTTATTTTTTTGGGCTCCAAAATCACTGTAGATGGTGATTGCAGCCATGAAATTAAAAGACGCTTACTCCTTGGAAGGAAAGTTATGACCAACCTAGATAGTGTATTCACAAGCAGAGACATTACTTTGCCAACAAAGGTCCGTCTAGTCAAGGCTATGGTTTTTCCAGTGGTCATGTATGGATGTGAAATTTGGACTGTGAAGAAAGCTGAGTGCTGAAGAATTGATGCTTTTGAACTGTGGTGTTGGAGAAGACTCTTGAGAGTCCCTTGGACTGCAAGGAGATCCAACCAGTCCATCCTAAAGGAGATCAGTCCTGGGTGTTCATTGGAAGGACTGATTCTAAAGCTGAAACTCCAGTACTTTGGCCACCTCATGCGAAGAGTTGACTCATTGGAAAAGACTCTGATGCTGGGAGAGATTGGGGGCAGGAGGAGAAGGGGACGACAGAGGATGAGATGGCTGGATGGCATGACCAACTCGATGGATATGAGTCTGGGTGAACTCCAGGAGTTGGTGATGGACAGGGAGGCCTGGCGTGCTGCAAATTCATGGGGTCACAAAGAGTCGGACACGACTGAGCGACTGAACTGAACTAAACTGAAAGGGATGTTATGTGTGCATTTTGTAACTGTTTTTGTGAATGTTCCCAGAATACTGTGAATGTTTCCCCACGTCATTGCAGCTCTGTAATATGCACAGAATTTCAATGTGGACGTGACACAGTAGCTTTGTTAACCAGTGCCCTTCACTGGGTATTGGGTTGCTCCCAAGTCTTTGTTTTGTAAAGACGTCCATGGTACATATCCTTAACATATCCTTAAACACGTATTTTGTCCAGTTATTTCTTTAAGGTAAATTCTGTAGAGTCATTGGTAGCTCAGAGAAGATAGACGTTTGGAAGTTTCTGATTATCGATTGTAAAATGACCCTCTAGAAAGGTTGTAAAGGTTTATATGCCAACCAGTACTACTGAGAATGCGTATTTTCCCACACTTTCCCCACTTCTCCAATGCTTAACTCTCTCTTGCTCTTTTTTTGTTTTTAAGAATAAGATAACATTGAGTTTATGGGGTTATTTTTTAAACTTACTTTTTAATTGATGGATAACTGCTTTACAGAATTGTGTTGGTTTCTGCCAAACATCAACATGAATCAGCCATAGGTATGCCTATGTCCCCTCCCTTCCATCTGCCTTTTGGGGTATTTTTAAAGATTCTCTCTGAAATGTGGTGGCTGGGGATCATATTCTGACTAATTTGCTAAACCTTCCAAGTTTTCCTGTTGACAATGTCCAGTTTTTTGTTTGCCTCAATGAGAGATCAGTATAAACTTCAATAAAGTGATGATTAACACCTACCACTAGTTCATGTGGGGCACATTTGGTGTCTAGTAATGGTTGGCTGTGACTGTGGCCCTTACCAAACAGGGCACTTCTTATCCATGGGATGCATTTCTAATTCATACCACTCACCAAAGTCAGTTAGAGGCTTACAAATAGAGGGCAAAGCTGTGAAACTTTTATAAGACAGTGTAGGGGAATAGTTCTGTTACTCTGTTAGAGGGAAGAGGTTCTTCAACCAATCATAGTAGATGCAGACTGTAGAGGAAAAGATTGATGTTTGACAACATTCATATCAACAACTTTAGTTTATTGAAAGAAACCATCAATAAAGTGACCAGAAAAGTCACAAGTGAGAATAGGTCTTTTCAGTACATGACTGTATGTGGTGCTCAGTTGCGTCTGACTCTTCTGTGACCCCATGGGCTGTAGCCCCCCAGGCTCCTCTGTCCATGAAATTTTCTGGGCAAGAATACTTGAGTGGTTGCCATTTCCTTCTCCAGGGGATCTTCCTGACCCAGAGATCGAACGTGAGTCTCCCGTGTCTCCTGCATTGCAGGCAAATTCTTTACCACTGAGCCACCAGGGAAGCCCAGAATCAGTAATTAGAGAAATGCAAATTAGTGCCATGGGGTCGCAAAGAGTTGGACAGGACTGAGCCACTAACACACACATGCCTTTATTATTCTAGCATGTGATGGTCTTGAAAGCAGGAAAAGTAATTGCGTTTTGTTTTAATTCTAAGGACTGTATCTTCCATTTCATTAGGAAGTGGTTGTATCATGCTGTAGGATTTAGGAAGCCATTACTTCTTTGCTTAGGTTGCTCAGAAGGGCACTTTTGAGAAATCTGCCTCCCCCCCCCCCTTTTTTTTCTTTCTTACCTTTGATAACTTTTTTTGGCATGTCATATGTATCCCATATTACGAGGACGGTTTTTTAAATAAACATTACTTATGCTGTAAACCTTAATTTAAGCCATCATGGTGTGACAGTTGCTCCTTGAAATGAGCAAGTATGGGGACAGTTAAAAGATGGTTCTAGAAGCCTAAAGTCAAATTGCATGGCCTGTGGAACCAAATAGCTCTACTATTTTTGTTTGATGTTCAGAGTGCTGAAATTGTCTAAAACACGGAAAGTGTCAAGCGTTTGTAATTATGTAATGTCATCCTTTCTAGCAGAGCCAGCCCCTCACTAAGGAACTGACAGCCTGTGAGAGCCCTTCCATAGCGGGATGTCTGCATTTCAGACTCACGTAGCGCTTGTCGCAGGTCCCTGACGGACACACGTGGAGCGCAGGCCTCTTCAGATGGAGTTTAGGTGCTTCAGCTCTTCTCGTTTCAGCTGTATTTTGCTAAAGTGAGACAATCTCAGTCCTGATTGTCAGTGCTTTTCAGTGTATCTGATGTTCACACTTCTCTTTTGTTTTCCCTTGTATGCTGTACATTCCCCCTTTTGTTAAAAAGCAGAGTGGTTTTAGATAAAAACAAGCAAGGTAATAAGAAACCTCCTTGGGAAGACATTGCTTAACACAGTTGGAGTAACACCAGTATGATCATCCAGTGTAACCAAAGCCTAGCCTACTTGTCAGTTACTAAATATAGTGAAAACTGTGAGTTTTAGACCTGTAACAAGGAACAAACTGCTCCTTCCCAAGTGTACAGTTCAGCTGTGAATTATTGTGAATTAGGGATCAGAATTTGATATATTGTTATTGGATCAGTTATTATAGAATGAATCACAGCTTTATAGGACTGTATAAAATTATAAAACTGTTAGAATTTAAACTAAGGTATAATGTATGTCTAAAAATAGTCTAGAAAATTCAGATCATTCAAGGAGAGGTAGTGGAAATTATAGTCTTTCAGAAAATGAGATCGAGTGGCTTTCATTGAGAATCTTCAAGGTCCACAATCTGGCTTCCCATGGGGTGGTGTTTAAAACTCTAGGATTTCAGGGTGGCAGATTGAGGCAGTGTTTGCTGAAAGTCACTTTTGGAATAATGTGTGGCCAGTTATTAGGTGGAGAAGGCAATGGCAACCCACCCCAGTACTCTTGCCTGGAAAATCCCATGGACGGAGGAGCCTGGTAGGCTGCAGTCCATGGGGTTGCTAAGAGTCGGACACAACTGAGTGACTTCACTTTCAATTTTCACTCTCATGCATTGGAGAAGGAAATGGCAACTTACTCCAGTGTTCTTGCCTGGAGAATCCCAGGGATGGGGGAGCCTGGTGGGCTGCCGTCTATGGGGTCGCACAGAGTCGGACACGACTGAAGTGACTTAGCAGCAGTTATTAGGTAGGCAAATGAGACTGGAGTCTGGTGTGGGGGCCCTGTTTAGGGCAGTACATTTTTCTCCGTCCTGACTCACCTTTTTTGCTTTCCTATCTACCTCAGCTCTGTCTGGTGAATGTGTGTTAAGTATACAGGTTTTCTTGAGGTTAGGAGGGACTTTTAGCCAGTGAGCCCAAATCTGCCTCTCTGTCAACCAGGGAGCTCTTTAAAACCACAGGTTTTGTCACCACCCCAGATATGAGAATCTCTCACGTGTAGGCCCAAGGGACTCATGCTTTGATGATTAGCTAAAATTTCCAATGATTGATATTGTCTGTAAGTCTCTTTGTTTTACAAATATGGAGCTAGTGGCTCTAAGTATGCTCTTAAAGGGACAGCTGTATTTATCAAACCAGGTTTTGGGAAGTCTCATGAAGACCAAGCAACTGAACAACAGCAACGAATAAGGACCAAAAACCTTCATTGATGGTAGACGGCTAGTAGTGCGATGATTTTGGGATTGGTGGCAGAGATGGCTAGCTGTCCACCTAACTCAGGCCTTCCCTTCCACGCGGCCGGGTGCACGGCTCCCGGGGAAATTGTTCAGATTTTCTTGCAGCGAAACAGGAATGAGTGAAAGTGGCAGATGCCGCTTGGGGGACAAGGCTTTCAAAGAGGCAACGCCCTGCCTCTTTGGTGCTTCTGTCAGGGGGATGCAGAGAATGGGCAAGCTCTGAGGCAGAGAATCCGGATGGAAAGCACCAGAATCTCGGAGTCAGCCGGGAGCTGCCTGCCTGCTGACCTGCTTACCTGGAGCACCGGCCTGGGGAGTTAGGAGGAGTGAGATGTGAACCTGTGTTTGAGCCGTGTGCAAGTCCACTTCTTGCTGCGATTATGGTAGTAGGGCGTTAGCTTCTTGTTAGGGTGATTCTAGCTGCTGTGTGTGTGCTGTGCTTAGTCACTCAGTCGTGTCTGACTCTTTGCGACCCCATGGACCTCAGTCCTCCAGGCTCCTCTGTCCATGGGATTCTCCAGGCCAGAATCCTGGAGTGGGTTGCCCTGTGCTCTTCCAAGGGAACCTTACGAACCCAGAGATCGAACCCAGGTCTTCCGCATTGCAGGCAGTTTCTTTACTGTCCGAGCCACCAGGGAAGCCATCGTACTCAAATCTAAAGGAAAGCTCTGAATGTGTAGAAAATTAATATTTTGTAGTTTTCCTTCACATATTGGGTTGGCCAGAAGGTTCATTTGGGGTTTTCCATAAGATCTTACAGAAAACTTAAACGAAGTCTTTGGCCAACCCAATATATAATTCTCTTATTTAATTCTCAGAATACAGAGTTAGGACATTTCATTGGCCACAGTGTTTTCTGAGAGGTGTCATCAAGGTGTCAGTACTCATGAGTGAAAACTAGGGAGTGAGGCCACCTGTGAAGGCTTGCCAGTGGAAGGGTGGGGACTGACTTTCCAAACACCCTGATTTACTGGCAAATTTAAAGTGGAGAACTCTTAACTATTTTAATTGATTTCTTAGAATAGAATTAAAAAATTAGTAAATGAGTAAGATATATGTAAGCAGAGTTTTCTATACTTTAGTTGTTTTATTCTTTCATTGTTTTTGCTATATTTTATGCCATAGTAGTTTACCTAATTTTTTTTTTCAAACTTAGCCTTGCCCTAAGAAGTAACACAGGTGGAGTCATAGGCTGGTATCTCATTTTTTCCCTAAAACACTTGCTAAAAACACATACTTATTTAAGAATCCTTCTTGTGCTAGGTAACTTGATTGGAGGCCACTACTGTATTTCTGTCATACTTGGAAACACTGTTCACACGATGAGTGCTCTTTAGTGTCTTCAGTGCTTAATCCACAAGGTTCTGATGGAAGTGCATGCTCTCAGCTGGGAATCGGCAGGCCTGTGTGTCTGGGGAGGCTCTGGGACAGCGTTTTCCTGTTCACACCATAGACTGCTATCAGTACTCTATTTGCTACTGGAAGTAGTCATTAGAAAGTCAGTTCCAGAGACCTTGGTTCCAATTCAAGGGAAAATCCTATTCATCTAGAACCATTCTCTGTACCAAAACCTGTATCAGTCAGGGTTTTCTAGAGAAAGAGAACCAATAGGATGTATGCATGCTGTGTGCTAAATCATTTTTAGTCATGTCCGACTCTTTGTGACCCCATGGACTGTAGCCCACCAGGCTCCTCTGACCATAGAATTTCCCAGGCAGGAATACTGGAGTGGGTTGCCTTACCCTTCTCCAGGGGATCTTCCCGAACCAGGGATCGAACCCAAGTCTCTTACATCTCCTGCATTGGCAGGTGGGTTCTTTACCACTAGTGCCACCTCAGAAGCCTGATAGGATGTATACAGATATATATCAGAGGGGATTTTTTTTTTTTTTTTTGGTAGGCATTGGTCAATGTGAATATGGAGGCTTGGAAGTTCCATAATCTCTCTGTAGCATGGAGAAACAGGAAAGCTGGTGACAATTCAGTATGAGTTTGATGGCTCAAAAACCATGAGTGTTGATGTCAGAGGAGAAGGTGGTTGTCCTAACTCAAGGAGAAAAAGCAGATTTGCCCTCTGTCCACTTCTCCATCATTTTGTTCTCTTCCGGCCCTCAACAGGTTGGGCACTGCCAATCTCTTCCAGAAACATCCTCCCAGATGTACCTAGAAAGAATATCTTACCAGCTCTCTGTGCAGCCCAGAGCCATACACACAGTTAACTAGCAGGGTGCTTTTGGTCAGCCGACCTAGGATGCCCTTAATGGCACATTTTCCTGCCACCGGAGGATCCAGTCTGAGAACACATATCACATTTTGTTGTCATGTCTGTGTGTGTGTGTGTGTGTGCTCAGTTGTGTCTGAGCCCATGGACTGTAGCCTGCCAGGCTTTTCTGTCCATGGAATTTTCCAGGCAAGAATACTGGAGTGGGTTGCCACATGTCTCCTCAGCCTCCCGTAATCTGGAACATTTCCATAGTCTGTCTTTGTCTTTTATGACACTGACATTTGTGAAGAATGCAGTCCTCCCCACTTTTTTTTTTTTTCATTTTCAAATAAAGCATTCCTCGCTCTGGGTTGTCTGCTGTCTCGTCTCGGTTAGCTGCGGGTTCGCTGTTCTCAGCTGCAGTGAGCCCAGGCGTCCCGCCCTCCTCAGGGTGCTTGTCCGCAGGCAGCCCATGTCCACCTTCACCGCAGAGGTTACTTTTGATCACCCCTGCAAGATGTAGCTGGTGTAGCCACTGTGCAGTTACTCAATTTGTCATCTTCCCTTGCAACAAATAAGCAGTGTAGGGAGATGGTTTAACGCCACTCAGATATTCTGCATATCAAAGTTACCTGCCTGGACTTGGCATCCATCTTGCCTGATACCGTTTTTGTCAAATGATTTTCGGTCCCCTGCACTCCCTCCACATTTACAGGCTGGTCCTCAGCATTGCTCTAAACAGAGCTGTGCCTTTGCCCTGTCAGTCCGTCCGTTTGTCTGTCTGCTTGCCTGTCTGTCTCCCAGTCGTCAATATAGACTTCTTCCTTCCTACGTTTTAACGGTACTTAATTATTGTGTACCTACCATGCCTTAGGCCTAGACCCCGCCAATCCTCAGGAGCCCAGGGTCTATTCAGTGGGGATGGAATGGGAGGCCAAGAGGTGCCAGCTGTGCCTGTTGTTACTGGGCTGCTTCCTCCTTTCTGATTTTAGTGAGCAGTCCAGTGGCCACAGGGAAATTTCTTGGTATCCCTGGGTGTTTGACTAAAATAAGACCCCAAACATCTCTGGTTTTTGCAAGTCACCCCCTAACCTTCCTTTTATTTGTGGCATTTTGATTCTCAATTTAGTCCGAGAACCACAATCATAAATGTATTTCTACCTGAGGGCTTGCTCTTCCTTTCTTGAGAGGAATCCTCCTTTTCCATTACTTAGCCATGTGTAGGGACTTTTTAGTTTCCCCCATAGTCTTCCTCCCAAAGTAATATATGTAGGAAAGCATATAGAAAAAATCTGGGAAGAAGAAGGAAAAATTACCTGTAATTTCACTATCCAATGTGGGTGTGTGGGAAACTATTAACCTTATTAGATAACTAGCCTTGATTAGAGCTATATCCATTTTTAAAATTTAATGATGACATTTTCTCTTTTCTAAATATAGTTTCTTAACACTCAGGTCTTTGGTACCTAATAATTTATATTCCAGCTATCTTGAGGCATGATAATTTTATATCATGTGTTAGTTAGCTTATTGACAGTTGGAATTAACGTTTTCCAGATTTCTTCCAAAATTAGTAGTTTTTGTCTTTTTTCCCTTGGCAGTTCTTTGATTAGTCATTGTGTTAATTCGTCTCTTCTCAGTGGACCTTGATGAATCTAAGCAGGAACACTGTAGAATGTGTTTTAGCTGTTTTTAAAGTTAGTTTTCCTCCATATTTGTATTTTGGAAGTAGCCTCTTTCTTCATATTTTTCCTGCTGGAATGAAAACCAGTTTCATTCTTTTTCTTCTTGTTGAGTGGTCACCAGTTTTTTTATTATCAGTGAGAGATTTTCTCATGGAATGTAGAAATCTTACATGGAATGAGGAAACTAGGGCTCAGAAAAGTTAAATATTCGTCATGTGTCCCGCAGCGTGTTGTTGGAATACTTGGGCCACCTCACTTGTTCTTTTTTTTACTGGAGTTTTACATTTTCGGTGTCAATCTATTGTGTTTCTTTAATTTTTTCCTCCTAGTTGTCTTCCCTTCCTCAGCATTCATACGCTGTGTGCTTTACTCTTTTGCCTTTTGAATAAGATGAAAGGAAAATTTAAGGAAAGTATACTAACTTTTATTATAGAATGCTTTTCTTTATGGCTGCATTATAAATTCTTGAAAATAAAGGGTCTAATGGAAACGCTTAATGAGGAAGTAGGGGCTCTGTCACATGTACCCACTCCCCCTTTTTAGTGAATAGACCGTTTAAACTAAATTAAGTAAAGGATATAAATTCTGTTGTTTCAGTTTTAATATTTCATGACTGATTTTATAGATGAAATTATATTTTACAATAAATAGGGAGAAGAATTTATACAGCCTGTTCTATTTGATGTGAAACAGCAAATCCCATTTCTCTGTAGCTGTAAAGAAAATTCATTATAATGTCTTTAGTTGTAAGAGATGGTTTCATTGTGATTAGTTACATTGATAATAAAACAACCTTTTCAAATGGCATGGGATACAAATGATTCTATGTGTCTTCTTTTAATGGCCCTGGATTTTTTCATTTTCTTCTTTACTCATAGAATCTTCATTCCCTTTACTGTTTTTCTATTCCAGTAAGAATTTTCTTTCTTAAAAAATCAAAACAATTAGAAATACTAGTGAAAGATTTATAAGAGATATATTAAATCTTAACTTTCTAGATAAAATCTTTCATGCAACAAAAGGTACCTTTGTCAGAAATGGTTGATATAACATAGTCATAAAATTAACCAGATCAATTAATGTATTTGGAAAATAGTACTTGAAGTGTAGGAAGATTTTAAAAAGAGAAATAGCTGGCTATTTAGAAGGCTGAGATGATTTTATAGTTTATTTTTGTCCTGTGATTTGTTTTTTGTTGGTATTAATACATCTTCATGAGCAGTGTTGGAAAGGTGACTATCTTTGCTAATGAAAGGGATGATGATCTACTTATTCTCCCTCTTAGTATGACTTTTTAGTGATTGTTTTATGCAATCAAAACTTAAGAAATATTCTGTTTTTTAACTTGCATACAGAATCAGATGTTTGAAACAGACCATGCTTCCCTGGTAGGTCGGATGGTAAAGAGTCTGCCTGCAGTGCAGGAGACCCAAGTTCAATCCCTGGGTCTGAAAGATCCCCTGGAGAACGGAATGGCCACCCACTCCAGTATTCATGCCTGGAGAATCCCATGGACAGAGGAGCTGGAGGGCTACAATCCATGGGTCACGAAGAGCTGGACACAGTTGAGTGACTAACACTTTCACCCCGGAATAGAAACAATATTCTTTTCTGACTTGAGTGAGAACTTTTGTCTCCATCTGATAGTTGACCTTATGCTGACCTTTGGGCTCAGGAGCACATAGTTCGAGCCTGCTTGTCTTCAGTGTGTCTTTGGACCTCCTGGGAGGGTTCTCTTTAGGATTAAGCTTGACATACATGTGAGATGCTTTGGAGGCAAAGCTTAATCAGGCACAGGTCGTGTGATCAGAGACTCCAGCAACTCCTGAACTCGGATACCTCCTGCTAGCGGGAGGTGAGGGAGTTAGCTGTCTCCGGGTCCAGAAGGATTGTAACGCGTCCAGCCTTGATGATCCGTGGCTGTCCATGTGTTTACTGCGTGGGCCACCTCAGCGGGTTGGGGGAATGTTAGACTGTTTGCTGCTATCACCCCGAGTCCAGCTGGCAGGGAGCTCCGGGTTACCGTTAGCTCTGAGGCAGGTCTGTGGTACAAATAATTCTAGGGGCCTATGAGAATGAAAACCTTCATCTAACACGAGCAGGTCTTTTGGAAACTTTACTTTTATTCTATACAAATCTAAATTTAAAACTCTCTCTACCTTCTCTCTTTAATAATTCTTGATTTTATTATACTGCTTTTTCATTGTGGTCATCAATGATCTGATTTTGGTAGTGGGAGAGGCATGAATGTAAATGTCACTGTCTTAAGTTCTAAAATCTTCTTACACATGTTTGACAGGAATTCTGGTTTTGATATGCATTTCAGAGTGTAATTCTCTTAACATTTGTTGACCTCCTCCTGTGTAGTAGCTTAATACTCTCATGCTAATACAGAAGATTCCTGTTAAAGGTTGGAGCATACAGAAAAGGAAATTATGTATAAAATATATTTACAGGAGGGGTGCGCTTGAGCTGTATCTATTTCTGCCAAGGTGGGAGAGAGAGAACTGGCACTATGCTAGTTGTTGCTAAGTCATGTCCAACTCTTGGGACGAGGAGGGGACTGTAGCCTGCCAGGCTCCTCTGTCCATGGGATTTCCCAGTAGTCTAGTGCCCTGCAGAGAATTAGTCAAAACCTTGGGGCTTAAAGTGAGTGTCTGTGCGTCAGGGGTTTGGGGGTGGGCTCACCTGGGGGCTTCTGCTTCTGTAGTCAGTCATCTGAAGGCTCACCTGGGGCTGGAGGAGCCTCTTCCGGATGGACAGCACTGGACAGCTCTCTTGCTTGCTTTCACAGTTGCTCCTTCTGGCTCTGGGTAGGAGGTTTCAGTTCCTCTTTCCACTCCCCACCTCCAAGCATCCCTGGCTGCAGGGTATACGCTCAGCAGGGCTCCGGCTTCCCCAGGTGGAGGGGCAGCTGAGGGAGCAAGCCGCAGGCATGGGGCTTAGTTCTTCTCCACCCTCCACCCCCCACCCCTGAGCATCCCTGGCTGCAGGATGTATGCTCAGCAGGGCTCCAGCTCCCCTAGGTGGGAGGGAGCAAGCCGCAGGCACGGGGTTCAGTTCTTCTCCACCCCCCACCCCTGAGCATCCCCGGCTGCAGGATGTACGCTCAGCAGGGCTCCAGCTCCCCTAGGCCTGAGGGAGCAAGGCGCAGGCATGGGACCTCCTAGGAGGTGAACACCTTCACTTCCAGTCCGCTCTGTCCCTTCCAGCAGGTCCGCAAGGCCAGGCCACACCAAGGGGAGGGGATCAGCTCCGCCCTTTAAGGACTGTCAGAGGAGTTTGTGCACTCATTATAAAGCACCACATGAATTTATCTGATTGGGGAAAGGTACAAGTGTATGAACGTAACTGAGGAAAGCCTTGCAGTCAGTTGTTGGACAGTGAGGAGGTGGGTGTTATTAGACCCAGGCGTTCATGTACTGGTCCAATTGTGAATAAACCACAACTATATTATACACCCATTTGTGGTAAATTGCCTCCAGTGTTATGTAGTAAATGCATTTTAGGGTGTTAAGTTATACTCTTTTCTCATGGAAGATGTTATTCAACTTGTAGGCATTTTCATAGAAAGTGATATTTTTGTCAGCATCAGATAGTTTATTTTGTGGTCTCAGAAACTGATGAATGGCAACTAATGCTTCTGAGTTTCTCATTAACAGACAAAACACCTGGATGTGGTGGTACTGTATTAACTGATAGTCTAGTGGTAAGAGACATATTTTCAGTAAAAAGTCCAGTTGACAATGGTAGGTTAAAGAAGAGATCTGAGTAGTCCACTGACTTCCCTTTGTTCTCGCCTCAGCTGTCACCATTGCACGTGGAGCAGGCTTGTGGGCTGCTTTACCTGCCCTGCCGTGTCCTTCCAGGCCTGAAGACAAAAGGGGGAGAGACTCTGGGGAGTTCCTGTGTGTGCCTGCCTGCCACACGCGTCCCCACTGTGACTGTGCTTGTGGCCTGCTGCCCGTGCATGGCAGCCTCACGGTGGCCTCTGGGTCGGTCCAGGAAGGACGAAGGGTGAGAGGGCCCAGGTGGGCACAGGGCGGGGCCTTCTTGTGGGGGTGCCCTCACCGTGCTAGCAGGAGAGTGTGGGCGAGATTGCTCCCCTGCCGCACACTCAGCCCAGGAGACAGACGGATGGGGAGAGAACCAAGGTCAGGATGCAGTGAGTGAAAGTGGAACCAAAGCGGGGAAGCGAAGGGGAAGACTTCTTTCGTGCTGCCCACAGTAAGGCAAGCATATGAAGTGCTCCAAAAACTGGTTATGTTTCTCTACTGCTTTCTGAAACACTTTTTAAAAAATGCTGAAAATAGTTCCTGTGAGAAATGGCCACCAGATGTCATCATAAGGCTGCTATTGATTTGTTTTATTATTGTTCTTAAAAAGTATATGAATGTTTTGATTTCTTTGCTGCATCTTCTTTTTTTCTTTTTAAACCTCAGCAGAGAATATTTCAGTTAATAGTAGGAATTTTCTTTTGGGATAGTTTCTTAGTGAGCTAATAATTTTTTATAGGTAAAATTGAAGATCACGATATTCAGTTCAATTCAGTCACTCAATCGTGTCTGACTCTTTGCAACCCCATGGACTGCAGCACACCAGGCTTCCCAGTCCATCACCAACTCCCGCGGTTTACTCAAACTCATGTCCATTGGGTCGGTGATGCTGTCCCAACCATCTCATTCTCTGTGGTCCCCTTCACCTCCCACCTTCAATCTTTCCCAGTATCAGGGTCTTTTCCAATGAGTCAGTTCTTTGCATCAGGTGGCTAAAGTATTGGAGTTTCAGCTTCAGCATGAGTCCTTCCAATGTATATTCAGGACTGATTTCCTTTAGGATGGACTAGTTGGATTTCTTTGCTATCCAAAGGACTCTCAAGAGTCTTCTCTAACCACAGTTCAAAAGCATCAATTCTTCAGCGCTCAGCTTTCTTTATAACTAACTCTCACATTCATACATGACGACTGGAAAAACCATAGCTTTGACTAGATGGACCTTTGTTGGCAAAGTAATGTCTCTGCTTTTTAATATGCTGTCTAGGTTGGTCATAACTTTTCTTCCAAGGATCACTCTATTGAAGGTCACTATATACATATGTATATATGTATGTATGTGTATAGGTAAAATTGAAGATCACTTTATTTTTTTTTTTACTTAAGGAACAACCACTATGTGAGAATTTGAGAGTAGAAACTATAAATGGAATTGCATATTTGAAAATCTGGCAGAGTGAGGATGTGTGGTATGTTGAATAGTAATTGATCAATTTGTATAGGAACCATCTGCTTTGAGAAGATTTGGCTTAATAATACATCTCATTATTTTAGTCTAAATTCCTACTAAGTCTTCTGAATTTTGGAATCTTACTGTGGGAGAAAACGGGAGGCTCACGGTCTTCTCCACTGAGCACAGGGACTAGGACTTCGGGAGAAAACAGGGATCTTGCCTTGAGTGATGACACTGAAGCCCCTGCCTGCCCTGTGTTCTGCTTTGTTCACAGAGGGTTGAAGTGCTTTCTGACACATGGTCGACTTCAGTAAGTGTTGAGCAAATGAATTCAGCCTGCCTCCAGAAACGAGTCCTTGAACTTTCCCAATCGGGTGGGTTTTGAGTTCTGCTGTAATAAACTAATAATCTTTCTGATAAAGGTTTTTCTTTTTAAATTTGTATGTGTGTAAGCTTTCTCATTTCCATGAGTCCCCCCTCTGTCACTCTAAGATACTTTGGACTCATGAGTACTGATGTCATTCCAGTTCAGGCCCTATAACTCAAAACAGAATGCTCTTGCTCTGCCTCTAGACTGTCTCTCCTTATGATACGTCCTGTAACTGAAAACCGAATCTTCCTGAAGCAGCGCTAGGTTTTGGTGACTCCCTGCCGACACTGCTGAATGAATTCCAGCTGCTAATTCAGAGCCTTCTGTGATGTGGTGGATGGTCCTCTGCCTGGGTTTTCAGTTGCCCCGCAGTAGAAAGCCAGAGCGGTAGCTGCCTACACTGCCGCCTCATTGAGTGTGTTCTGTGGCTTTGCTAATCCTTTTTTTCTCCTTAAAAGGTTTTAACTGTTCCTACCTGCCCTCTCAAGAAAAGGAAGAAAAACGTTTTGTTTTGATGTTTCTGCTCTTTTAGCCCAACAGTCTGCCTGGCAGTAGGGTTGCTTGCCTGTTTGTGCTGCTGTACTTCTTAGTTTATATCACACGCGTAATCCCACGTGGCCTTGTATCAGAGTTCCTTTCCACATGTGTCACGTGGCTCCTAGTAGAATATGAGCCTGCTGAGGGGAAAGGATGTGTTTTGTATCATTAGAGTTCCTTTGACATTCTAGGCAACTCAGTGTCTATTTGTTGAATGTTTGTTTCTTTTATAATGAGATGCTGAATTCTTTCATTAATTTAGAAAGCCATTTGGGAAATAGCAAATACTGAAACATTTTCTCCTTTTGTTATAGAATTTTTGGAGCCATTATATAGAAGATTATAGAGCCTCATTATTTTATTTCTGCATATTAATATAGTCATTCTTTCATCTCCAAAAACGTATGAGTGAGGTGCCATCTATGGAATGTTGACTCTGAATTGACGCATGTGTGTTTGGGTGTTCTGTGCATGTAAACCTGCGAGTGTCTGTCGTGAAGGTGATATAGCTGTGAGGCACAGCAGTCTTGGAAGAGGAGGAAAGGACAGGACTCATCGAAAGGGATTCACGTCATTTTAGGCTACATGTTAAAAAGGTTTTTAAAACTAACTCCTGTTGTGGACATTTTCAAGCATATATGTGTGCAAACACATAGAAGATGGATAGGGTGTCAGTGTCACTCAGCTTTTAGCACGTCGTTACAGAGCCTTCGCTAGGCCCCTTTTCCCCAGACTATTGTGAAAGACATCTCAGACAATTTTCATTTCATCAATAAACACTTAGGAGACACTTCTTATTTCATAATGAGCTATTTGTTCATTCTAAAACCTTCTATGTACTTGGCATTGTTCTAGATTCTTGGGACATGTGAGTGGATAAAGTAAAGCAGGCCTTTACCTTCTAGCTCTGGAGATAGAAAGAAAGCTAGACACATAAGTAGCCAGAACGAAGAAAAAAATTTATTTTATCAAAATTTAAAACTTCTGCTTATCAAAAGATAACATTTATGAAATGGAAAGGGAGAAAATATTTGTAAAACATACCTGGCAGAGGATTTAAATTATTTAAATATAAATAAATTTATATTTATTAATTTGCAGGACGTTTTCCCTACTCTGTGGCTTCTCTTTTCACTTTCTTTTTGGTGTTTTTTGAAGATAATATCATTTGAAATTATTTTAATTTTGATAAAGACTGCTGCTGCTGCTAAATCGCTTCAGTCATGTCCGACTCTGTGCTACCCCAGAGACGGCAGCCCACCCGTCCCTGTGATTCTCCAGGCAAGAACACTGGAGTGGGTTGCCATTTCCTTCTCCAGTGCATGAAAGTGAAAAGTGAAAGTGAAGTTGCGCAGTCGTGTCCGACTCCTAGCGACCCCATGGACTGAAGCCCATCAGGCTCCTCCGTCCATGGGACCTTCCAGGCAGGAGTACTGGAGTGGGGTGCCATTGCCTTCTAGTTAGTTTTTTATATTGTTTCTCATGGTTTTGGTGTCATTATATATGGTGATGGACAGGGAGGCCTGGCGTGCTGCGGTTCATGGGGTCGCAAAGAGTCGGACACGACTGAGCGACTGATCTGATCTGATCTGATATATATTTTATAGTCCTTAACTTTTAGCAGAAACAGAGAACAGCCTTCATTTGGTTTGTCAATGCTACAAAAAAAAAAAAAAATGGACAAATAGTTAAAAATAGTTATCATTAGCTTTGAGGCCATAAACTTGATGGCATTTTATTAACATCAAATCAGACGGCTGAGAATTCCAATCATTGTATAAAATAAATGGAAAATGATATGTTTTAATAGAATTAAATAGCATAATGAAAAATTAAATCAATGTTATTGATTTTAAAGCATTTTATTCAATAAAATTTTTTTCTCTCCCCTAAAATTTACTTCATTAATTCTATCCTATCACTGACATTTCCCTTTGCCATTAACCTTCAGACAACACAAAATAACTGTTAGATGGAGAAATCGGTGATTGACAGCTGGGCTGGGAGTGGCATTCACTGGCGGCAGAGCTCGAGCTGCACGGCGGTGTGTGATGAGCTTATCCATGTGGGTAGATGTAGGATCTACTTAGAAGGACCACAGGAGGACTCTGCTCTGGGGGAGGGGGTGAAGCAGTTGTTACCTTTTTATACTGGGACTTGGGCCTCTCTGGGAAGCCAAAGAGGGAAAGGCTGGCTTCTTGACTCATATAGCACGTTTTGTTTAATCTATTTTTATAGAATGGGAGTTCACTGAAATGTAATTTGAAGAGGGCTTCTCTGCTTTTTTTTTGTTTTAAGTAGTAAATTGAAATGGACCAGTAAAGAGAACTAAAACATGGGACTGTTTTTGTAAGCCGGTTGAAAGTTACTTTTTCTATTAAAGTTACTGCAGTAATGCTGAGTCGGCGGTGTGGTGACATGCTGTCGCCCAGTCTGATTTCATTCATGAAGGACTTGGCACGTGATCAAGTCCATCTCAATGTAAAGGAGATGTAGAGGCTGATTTTGGGATATTTTTCATCCGGCGTGTCACTTTATGTTGAGTTTAGGGCTGACATCTGTCTTTTCTGTACGTTCAAAGGTGTAACACTGCGTTTATGTTCTTCACAGGCTATGAGAGCCCAGTGACCGCAG
The DNA here is from genome assembly GCA_935064755.1 of Tragelaphus eurycerus. Classification (NCBI taxonomy): domain Eukaryota; kingdom Metazoa; phylum Chordata; class Mammalia; order Artiodactyla; family Bovidae; genus Tragelaphus; species Tragelaphus eurycerus. The sequence continues at coordinate 8,309,322 of CAKXYN010000074.1, forward strand.
CTGACACAGAAGTTCGCCGGCACTTTATTAATGATGGATCCCGGGAAGGAGCCGGGGAGCGATGAGGGTGACTGTATAAACGTGGAGGCAGAACACCCGAGCCACAGCGCATCCCACGGCGTGGACCGTGGGCCTGTATCTGATGAGACAGCGGACTCTGCTGAGAATTCCACAAACAAAAGGGGTTTTGCAGAGTCCTCGGACTTGGACCACATTGTCGAGGACGACAATGGAAATAAACACGCTTCCAAGCGAATGAAACTAGCGGAGGCTGAGCCCTTGCAGCCGGGAGAGCCGGGCATCCATGGGTCAGGGAGCCCCGAAGGCACAGGCCTGGGAGAGGGTGTTGTGTTGCCGGGGACCGGGGCGGAGCCCCTCCAGAGTGGCCGTGATGGCAGCCCGGGTCTTCTCGGCCACCCGAGCCCGGGTGAAATGGCTGCTGAGAAGGAGCCTGTTCAGGAGACCACGGCGTTCCTCGATCTTGGAGGGGAGCCGCCCTCGCCCCTCAAAGAGATGCGTGGGAGTGGTGCCCTCGGGGGCCCGTGTGCCTGCTTGCCCACCTCCTGCCCGCACGCAGAGAAGCACGCAGTGTGCCCCTCGCCGCGGCCCGAGGACCAGGCCTGTGGCCCTGCGGCTGATGGTGGCCTGGCCTCCCGGCACGCCGGGCAGGCGCGCGGCCCACCGAGGGCCTTCTCCTGTGAGCTCTGCGGCTTTCAGTGCACCGAGGAGAACCTGCTGAACGCACACTGTCTCGGCAAAACGCATCTCCGGCGGCAGAACCTCGCTGCCCGTGGAGGGTTCGTACAGATCTTAACCAAACAGCCTTTGCCCAAGAAGCCGAGTCCCGTGGGAGCGAAGGCTGGCCGCACAAAGCCGAGAGCATCTAGGCCGGTAGCCAGGAACGGCGACTCAAAAGCGTTGAGGAGCGTTGGAGCGGGCACATTCAGAGATTTCAGAGGAAGCTTTTCTAAACAAAGTGGGCAGGGCAGCGAGCTGCTGGTTGAAATGAGGCCGTCCAGGAACACCTCTCCAGAAAAAATGGAGGTCGTTGAAGAAACCGTAACCTCCCACGATGCAGCCGGGAATCCTGAGAACCAGAGCAGAAAGCTGGGCGTGGTTTTCACCTCTGAGAGGCTCCTAGATAGGCTGGAGTCCAGCAGAAACACGGCCCAGGTAGCCCCCGGCCTCAGCACAGCCTCAAGACCCAGGGCCGAGCGCGGCTTCCTTGTGCTGGGCAGCGGCTTCCGACGGCGTGCTGGGGCCTTCGCTTTGAAGGGCCAGGTGAAGAAGAGGTGCGCGCTCCTAGGAGTTAGTAAAAGGGGCGCTAACGAAGCGCAGAGGCTGTATTCGAAGCACTTGAGGGCACCGATAAAAAAGAGTGATGCGGAGTTGGCGCCTCTGCACGGGGACCCACGCCTGACGCCCCCAGAGACCCAGGCCCCGAAGCAGGACAGGACAAACGCGCATCTCCCCGGCTCCTCGGCCTCTCCGGCGGGGAGGCCAGCTCCCGACCACCAGGTGGCGTGCACTTGTTCGGCCTGTGGTCATACAGCCATAAGCAAGGCAGAGCTGGAGATCCACGTGACCAGGTGCCACGTGGGCGAGTTGTGGTTTCGCTGCCAGGTGTGTGGCTTCTCCAGCGCTTCCAGGAGGGACGTGGAGGAGCACGCGCATAGCCACCAGCATCAGCAGACCGTCTCCGGCCTGCATTGCCAATGTTGTTCGTTTACTTCCCCAAACGAGGTGGACCTGAGAGACCACATGAAGGAGAAGCACAGTATGGGTTTCCTCTGCCCGCCCTGTCATCTGTTCTTCTCCTCCGAGAAAGATCTGGAGGAACACAGAGCAACTGAAAAGCACATTCACTTGTTGGGTCAGACAAAGACTTCTCAGTCATTTAATGGTGATTCGGCTTTACAGACGTTCCCCTTAAGTACTTTAGAATCAGAAAACGCAAAAGTTTCTGTGAGTGAGGCCAGAAAAGCAGCTCAAGAAGAGCCAGCTAAGTCCAGGGTAAGCCATGGAAATGAAGCAAGGCATTCGAGTAAGCCTCAGTTTCAGTGCAAGAAGTGTTTTTACAAAACAAGATCTTCCACTGTTCTCACGAGACACATAAAGCTCCGCCACGGTCAAGACTATCACTTTCTTTGTAAAGCGTGTAATCTTTATTCCCTGAGCAAAGAAGGAATGGAGAAACACATCAAGAGAAGCAAGCATCTTGAAAATGCTAAGAAAAATAACATTGGCCTAAGCTTTGAGGAATGTATTGAAAGGGTCTGCATAGGTGCAAATGACAAGAAAGAAGAGCTTACCATCCCCGGGAATGGGAGGACAGAAGGCCACGGAGAAGGTGTACAGTTCCAGGAGCAGTCCTGTCTCGACCAGAGCATCTTGCCTCCCCAGGAACTGTCATTGTCCGGTGTCATTACCAAAGAGGGTGAATTAGCTCCACCCCCGACTCCAAAGAGGGGGCGACCTAAAGGCAACATCTCTCGGACCTGTTCACATTGTGGTCTCCTGGCCTCCAGTATCACAAACTTGACTGTGCACATTCGACGAAAACACAGTCACCAGTACAGTTATTTATGCAAAGTCTGTAAGTATTACACCGTAACCAAGGGAGACATGGAACGTCATTGTGCCACCAAGAAGCATAAAGGACGTGTAGAAATTGAAGCGAGTGGAAAACAGAGTTCCGATGTCATTGTTGGCCCTGAAGGTGGTAACCTTGGCGCCAGTAGGAAGAACCCCAGCCTGGCAGTTTCCGATGAGCCTGCCAACCCGCCAGCGGAAGCAGACACCTCCCTTTCAGAACAGCCACCGCTCAAGCAAGGGAGTCCAGTGGAAGTGGAAGTTGAGAACGTGTTTCACCCTGAAGATGGGGAAACTGGCAGTCACCTTATTGAGAAGAAGGAGCAAACCTCTGTGGATCCAGAGGACCTTCAGGGTGACACATGCCCCCAGAAAGACGATGCGAGTACAGATGAAAACAGATGTACGCACTGTGAGTTTAAGGCACACTCTTCCACCTCTCTGGAGCTGCACGTAAAACGGAAACATACAAGAGAGTTTGCCTTTTATTGCATGGCATGTGATTACTATGCTGTGACTCGACGGGAGATGACCAGGCATGCGGCAACAGAAAAACACAAGATGAAAAGGCAGTCTTACCTGAACTCTACTAACGTACAAGCCAGTTCTTCAGAAGTGTCCAAAACCATCATTATTCCCCAAGGGCAGCAGCAACACAATTCTGAGGAATTTCATATTATTTCAGACCAACCCTCTGAAACTCTCAAATCTAGAAATGCTGCCGATTGCTCTATTTTGGATGAGAACACCAATTTAGATATGTCCAAGGTATTCTGTGCTTCTGACTCTGTAGAGACTGAGACTGAGGAAGAGTCTAACCTCAGTGAAGATCATTCCTTTTGTGAAACTTTCCAGCAGCCCCTTGCCAAGGACAAAGGTATAAAACCAGAGGAGATGGTACCCCTTAGTATTTCTTCGAACTGTGGCTCCCCAAGCAAATTTCAGAATGAAAACTCAGGAAGCTCAGCTTTGAATCATGAGACAGCAAAGAAAAGGCACAGTATGTTGAATGACATCAGTAGTCCAAACACACATGGCGAGAGTGATGGAGGAAACGTGGAAGACAAAGCTGATAAAGTCCTTGGCAAACGTGGATGTCCCAGAGCTGTAGATGGAGAGCATCCAGCCAAGAGTGCCACACTGACAGGTCCCAGAGAACTGCTTAACTTGGGAAGCAGTGATCAGGACAGAGCTGGAAGCATGCAGAGTTCAGGGGACTTGAAAGCTGTTCCGGAAGATCCCGTTCTGGAGAGTAAGGAGATTCTGATGAATTCCCGACATGAAACCAAAGTGATTTTGGAAGAGGATGGTCCAGCTTCTGACAGCACCATTGACAGCAATGATGTTTATGAAACTATAATCAGTATTGATGATAAAGGGCAGGCCGTGTACAGTTTTGGCCGATTTGATTCTTCCATAATAAGGATCAAGAACCCCGAAGATGGGGAACTCTTCGACCAGTCTCAAGAGGGTCTTGTGGCAGCCGGAGTGAGGATGAATGAACTGCCCTTGAAGGACTGTGCTCAAGGTGTGAAAAAGAAGAAAGCAGACAGTAGTTCCTTTGCGGAGTCCACCCGGATTCGCTGTGATGACTGCGGCTTCTTGGCAGACGGTCTGAGCGGCCTGAACGTGCACATAGCCATGAAGCACCCGACGAAGGAGAAACACTTCCACTGTCTGCTGTGCGGCAAGTCCTTCTACACGGAGAGCAACCTCCACCAGCACCTGGCCAGCGCCGGCCACATGCGGAACGAGCAGGCCAGCGTGGAGGAGCTGCCTGAGGGTGGCGCCACCTTCAAGTGCGTCAAGTGCACGGAGCCCTTTGACTCAGAGCAGAATTTGTTCTTGCACATCAAAGGGCAGCACGAGGAGCTGCTCCGAGAGGTAAACAAGTACATCGTGGAGGACACGGAGCAGATCAACCGCGAGAGGGAGGAGAACCAGGGTAACGTGTGCAAGTACTGCGGAAAGATGTGTCGCAGTAGCAACTCGATGGCGTTCCTGGCGCACATTCGCACGCACACAGGTAGGTCCATGCCACCTCTTTATCCACAGGGCCGGGGCGTGCTCGAGTGGGGACCTAGGTTCCCCCCGAATGTGGAGTCCTTACAGCCCCTGCCTGGTGGCCCCCACCCAACTCACCTCCCGCTGCCCCCCGGCCCTGGCTCTGCTCTTGGTCGACACTCAGCATATCTCCAGGTTATTAACTGAGCCTTAGTGATTCCAAAGGCAGGCTGTTTGGCAGATTTCTTTGACCAGAAAGCCTCGTCCTTCTGATGCCTTTGTTATATTCCTTCCTCTCTCAGCTTTTCAGTTGTCTCTAAGTCCTTTAAGTGTTTGGTTCTCCAGGGTGTCTGTTCAGTGGCACTTTGGGTTTCAGAGGACCTATTAAATGGCTTTTGAAGAATGAAGTATGAATATTTCCTTACAGTTTTAGGGATTTAGGTGTATGCATTGCCAGATACTTTATATCCCAAAGTGTAACTCCCAGGCAACAGGATTCTGCTCTCAAAGATCAAAATTAGTCAACACTTTTCAAAGTTAATATGTCCTGGGGATTTGGTTTTCATAGAGGTAGCACTTGATTTAGTTTCTGTGCTGTCAAATGGAGTGTTCCATTTTAATGTTCAATTTTTAGGTAGAAATTTTCTTTTTGAAACTTTTTTTTTGTGGAAAATACATAAGCCACTATTCTAAATTTATGTAAAAATTCACTGCAGTGTTTCTATAAACCTGCCATACATTCTTTATTTTAAATAGACAGCTTTTCTAAATCATTGTGCTCTGCTTAGACAAGTTCTGTCTCCATGGTTGAATTTATGAGTGGATTTGAATAATAAATTCACATTTCAATGAACATATTTTCATTAAAACTGTAAGGTTTATTTTACTGTACTTTTAAATAATGGCTTATTATTAAAGCTATACTTTAGATTCATGCAGTTTTTGAAACTTGGTGCATGGTTATAAGGAGGCAGACAAAAGAGTATGAAACATTGTTAATAGTTGAGGGTGATTAAAGACAGATGAAAGTTTTTCATTGACAAAAGTAACAGGGCCACCAGCAGAAGATTGATCTAGGTAAATACACACATTGTACTCTGATCTCAGCTCTTCTCAGGCAGTAGAACCACTGCTGGGGAATAAGTTCAAATGCAGTTATTTGTTGGCATCACTATCATCTCTGCTGGTATCGTGTTATTGCTTGGTTCCTGAAATGATATGGTTTTTAGAAACTAGGCTCGTTCACATGTGCAGAAAATAGGTACTTTCTTAGCATGCCCTCTTAAGGCAGATAAAACTGAGTAAAAGTAAGAGGAAGATGCTAATGGAGCTCTTTTTAGAATTCTTTATGCAACTGTCTGGTCAAGACATGTTGCTGATAATTGATGTGTCCATTACTTGAATTCTCTTGTAATTATAGTCAATAAGTCTTGTAAATGTGTTAAAGCTCACTAAAAGCATACAAATTCAAGAACAGAGTAAGGCTAATAATTTAAAATAATCAATGTAGGCATTTCAGCACTTAATTTCCCTTGTGTGTTGATAGCTGATCATTCTTAATCCATTAAGATTTATTTAGTCGTTTACAATGCAAAATAGGTTTGCACTGGTCACTTGTGCCATTTGAAAATGTCCACCAGGTTAAGTGCAGAATGTAGTCCATTAGTCTTCCTTGACTATATGTATTAATTGCATTTAAAATCAAGTTAATGTGGATGTGAAAGTGAGGTAACTATCAATATGTGACAAAGTAACCCTACTTATATAAGTTACATCATTGATTGTAACATTTAGTAAAAGTTAGCATACTTTTTAACAACTAGTGTTGGGCTTATCAGTAGGAACATTTTTATTGTGTTCTGAGGCATCAAAAAAAGCTGTGTTTCTGAGTACCCAATGTCAGCCTGCATTTCAGTTTTGCAAGTCTTTTTTTGGGAGGAGGTTGCTCTCCAGGTTTTAATCCAACGGCCCCCCCCCCGCCCCCCCACTTGGGGCATTTTAGCATGAATTGCCTCTCTGATTTTTTGCTTATATCCATGAGATAGTCTTTGAAGGAAGGTTATTAATGGCTGACTGGAAGAGGGCTTATTCTTCCAATCGCTGTTTTCATATTTTGTGATTTACTATATGTTTTATGGAACCTTTTCTTCCCATCCTTAAGACGATAAAAACAGCACTAGAAGAAATAAATGAGTTTTGGTCAACAAGGACTGTGGGGAAAGCTGGTGTGCGGTTGTTGGCACAGCAGAGGAGGAATGTCTCCTTGGCCTCTTAGGGTGAACTGGGGAGAGTGGGTCTCTTTCTTCCCACCCCGTGTGGGCAGCAGAGCTTTAGTTCCACGCACTGGAGCTCATCAGGCCCGAAGACTGAAGCCCGTCCTTTCTGTTCCGAGCTGCTCTCGGGTGCCGTTGGCACAGTCTTCATGTGGAAAGACAGGGAGCGGGTGGCTTCACTGGGAGGTTCTCATGTCAGGGCTGGTGCGACGGTGTGGCAGCCGAGTCAGCGTGGGCAGAGGAGCTTAGGGGGACTCCGCCTGTGCACGGCCAGCGCAGGGCGTCGGGGCGCAGGTCTGCTCAGGGCTTCACGTCCGGGCTCTGCGTGGCTGCGGCGCTCAGTGTTGTTTGTTGAATGGAGGAATAAGCAGGTGGCTGGGTGAAGTGTTCAGTGTCTGGAAGGTTGTGGAGTGGAGAAGCTTTAGGTGATGGGTTGAATCCATCTTCCTTGACTCTCTGACCTAGTCTTTCTGTGATTTTTCAAGTGTCACATCAGCGTGTACATAGGGGTTGACCATGACTGAAGTTGAGGAAGGCCAGTGCAGGCCTGAGGAGAGGCTTAAAGTCTTTGGAATTCTGTAGGTAAAATTGTAAGGAGGTGCCAGAAGGCTAGAGACCCTCTGCATTTATCCCTTTCAGAAAACCTCACAGACCAAATTAAAAAAAAATAAAGCCAAAAACAAAAACCAAGGAATGGAATGGTTTAATAATAAATAATAATTTACTTATTTCTAATAAATATATATTTAATTATCTCAGTATGCCTAAAATGTGATAGTGAAATTGTTAGTCACTCAGTTGTGTCTGAGTCTTTGCGACCCCATGGACTGCAGTCTACCAGGCTCCTCTATCCGTGGAATTCTCCAGGCATGAATACCCGAGTGGGTTGCCATTTTCTCCTCCAGGGGCTCTTCCCAACCCACGGGTTGAACCTGGGTCTCTTGCATTGCAGGCAGATTTTTAATTGTCCTCCCCAGGGAACCCTAAGGCAAATTTAAAAATATGAGGTTTTACAAATTTTTCCTGATAAATACTAGGCCTGGATTCATGTTGGGATGGTCCTGGCAAGTTTAAAAATGGAAACACCATCAGTTAGGAAAAAAATGGGGACATTTCTTGTTTTCTTGTACAGGAAATGTGACCTCTAGTCTCCAGTATTAAAATTTTCATGGCACAGAAAGGAGATGTTCGTACATCTCTTCTGTGCATAAGATACAAAAAATACTCAGGGCCTCCGTGATTTCTGCATGGAAACAGTCAGCAAGGTGACTTACGTAGGTGTTGTCAGCGCACCAGCAGTGATGGCTGAAGCCCGAAGGCGCGGCAGCCTCTACCAGGGAGCAGTGTGCCTTAGGTTGCAGGCCCCTGGGGTCCATGTCTGGACTCCTGGGGTGGAACTAGAGGGCCTGAACCACAAGATACTTTGAATCCTTTCACCAAAATTGTAACACTCGTGTTTAGAGAGCTTTATCTTTTTGTTTAGAGCCCTGGTGTTCTTGTTGATTAATAATTTCCTAATTACCTTACCTTTAATGCAGTGTAATTTAAAGTGCAGGTAATTTATTCTTCTCACTCTGTTCTTTCACAAGCCCCTTTATAGAATTCCCTGTCGAGATGAAATGTTTCCAAGTAGTGATAGGCTTAGTTTCTTCAGAATCATTTAAATAAACTGTAGTTTCTAATGTGACTGATAGAATGGGATTGCTGTAAGCTGCAGTCTCAACCTGCTTTTGACATTTAAACATATAAAGCTGACTACGTATAACCATTCAGGTGCTAAATATATTTTACATCTACTTCTCAGAGTAGAAATGGAAGTATTAAGAGATCTGGCTTCATTGTCATTGAACTGTGAAATATTCAACCTTGTCTGCCTGTGCTTAGTACTGTTGACTTTTTTATTTCTGTTAGAAGATTAAAATTAAATGCTTCACTTTTTTTGTCAGCTTTTGGGAATTAAATTGAAATTTAAGACTCTAAAATTTTTTACTGAGTGCTTCAGTTTCAACAAAGTATTCTGGGAGGATTTCTTTTCCCAAGGGCATTGCACCAAGTTCCATTGATCAAAAATGATTTATTGCATTTTTTTATTTGAGCTCTTTTTGTGTATTAAAGTCCACATATTTCACATTCTGTCTGACTATATTAGAAGAGGTACTTCACCAAGTAGGTACTATATATGTTATGAAAAATTTGGAAACATTGTAACAGTTTTAAACTGATTTTTAAAAACATGATTTTGATTTATTTGAGGATTTAAAGGTTAGAATTAGAAAATGGTATATTCATGTTACACTTTGAGAGTGTTGCTTCTTGTTAATATGGGTACTGATAATCTATTAGTACCTATTTGCCAGGTAGAATCTACCTATTACTGACAATAAGTTTGTAGACTCTGAAATAATTTTATCTCCTCATGTTTGAGTATCGATTAATCTTATTTCTTTAGGAAATTAAAAAAAAAGTTGGTACTGTGTTGAAATTTTTTGTTGAAATACTTGTGCTTGAAGTCAATAATAGCCAGAATGTCAGTTCTTCTGATTTGCTGAATCATCACAGATTTTTGGCTCTAAAATGATCATAAAAGCAAATAATTTATTCACTGTATATTCTTATACTGTGTGCTATTAAAAGTAATATAGAGAATAATTTGAGGTAAATGTCAGGAAAAAAATCTGAAATACCATTATTAATGTGAATAAATTCAAAGTTGCAGAAATATGAAGGAACCAGGATGTGGCCACTGAGAAATTTATTTGATAATAAATATATTTTAAGAAGTATCAACTACTCTATAAGCATTTATGTTTTAAAAATGTTCCATTTAAAATGGTGAATGACTTTAAAAGCTATTTTTGTGAGTTGTAAGAAAAATATTTGAAATTATTTAGCTCATTTTATCTGTTAATACTTAGTACTACTCAAGTGTATCACTTTTGACTTTAAATTTTAGAAATGTTGAAAGTTAAAAATACTCATTGAAACATTTTAAAGTCTTATTAATGGAATAATTATGAAATGCATGTCTGTTCAAGTTAGTAAGGAATGCAAGTGTTCCATTTTGGGGACAGAAAATTGTAATTAGACTATAAGTAAGATTTAAGATCTAGGCCTCTTTTAAAACTATCAGTAATGTATTATTCAAATTCAAATCATATTTTATGTTAAATTTACTTAGGATCAAAACCATTCAAGTGCAAGATATGCCATTTTGCAACAGCTCAGCTTGGCGATGCCAGAAACCATGTCAAAAGGCACCTTGGGATGAGGGAATACAAGTGTCACGTCTGTGGGTGAGTAAATTGAAACCATCTCTACCGTGGTGAACCAGGAAGCACGTGCGGGATATCCATTGTTTCAGGATTCAAAACTGATATGAGTAAGAGTGGCTAGAATTATGCATGCGTATCCTCCTTTCCATTGTTATGGTAAATTCCTTAAATACAGTTATGACATTCTTCTCCCACTTCTAATCCTGTGCTGAAGATGAGCAATTTTATGGGCTACAAGGTCAATTTGAACCTGTAATCTGTAAATTGACTAAATTATAGGATGTTCATTCACATTGCCAGAGAGAACTGTAAATTCCATTTAAAGACATAAAAAAATACATAATATAGCTTTAGGAGTGTATGTGTATGTTTTTTTCTTTTCCTATACTGCTCTAATTTTAATCACATTAATGGTTCTTTGGATCCATTGGACATATTCTATAAGGAAAAAAGCAGAAAAAGATATCATTTCAGAGACCTGATTATTGAGGCTTAAAAAAACCAGTGTATAAAGTAGGTTTTTCTGTCACTTTATTTCAAAAGTTGTTTTCCTGTTTTAGTTAATGGCTCTTTCCTCTAAAGAATCATTCACAATGTTTAATTGTCACTCAAATGTCTTACATTTAATAGGAAGCACTGAGATGCCTTAATGTAAAACTAATTAATTTAGCAGAAATGTTTAAAAGGCTTTAAAATGCCATGACATCTATGGTATATCATAGGACATTCGGAGCTGGGTTTTTAATACCTTACTTCTGATTATAAGTATATTTTAATGTTATTATGCTAGAGAAATGAATTAATAAGTGCATCATATAAAAACACTTTATGTGAAACCTGAGAAACCTGCAGTTCTTATGGTTGGTTCACAAAACACTTCAGATTCAATTAAATTATGTGACGTGCACATGTTAGGTTTCTTTTTTCAGTGGAAGATTCTTCTGGTTAGCACTACTGTATAAATACCTTTTAAGTCATAAACAGCTTCTGTTTTTTAATGGACGGTACATTTCATCCCAGGATGCAGTTGCATTTTTTGACCCTTAAGATAGTTTTTACAAATAACTTTGCAAGCAGTTTTATTAACCACGGTCTGTGATTTATTCATTGAAAGAATTGATGGTTCAGTGACTTGGAGCTAAAGTAAATGAAGATGAACCTTTGCCCTGAAGCCCCCTGAAGATCAGTGGGAGAATGAGTTTTGTTGCTACTGATTTTAGCTGCAAGGGTCGAGTGCCAAATGGTGCATTTTAATTGCTCCAGGTCTTGGAATTTTAAAAGATATCTTGTTTCTGTTTTTACCATGTGAATTATAGCAAAGAGGAAGGCCCAGACTATGGTGAAGATTTGCTATAAGTTGGCAAAAAAAAACCCATAACAGTTTCTTCCTCATTTCTGGGAAATAAGTAAACAGTTTTTGCATACTATTAGAAACCTGATTCCATTCCTTTTTTATTAGTGTTACCAAGACCTGGGAAGAGAAGGAGAGACTTTCAGAGAGCAGTTTCTGACACACGTGGTGTTGGAAACAAACCTGACCAGTTGGCTCTGGGTGTGTGATTTGAGCACTGCGCGCTGGCTTAGCTCATTGCTTACAATGTGCGACTGACGTGTTGCACTGTGGTTTGTACAGTGATTCCCAAGTAGAGTTGTGAGTACATGTAGGTATGTTGAGGTTTATGCTGCTGTCATAGAGGTCTACATGTGTACGTGTGCATGTGGAAAAAGCAGTCTAGATTCCCAAACTGTATCTCTTAGAATTACAGTAGTTGTTGAATTTTATTTGACCAAGAAATAATAATTTGTTTACATAAAATTTGATTCAAAAGTCACATAATAATTTGTACAGGGGAGATATTTTTACAGTGAAGCTAAAAGTTCTGAAGAATTTCAGTAAACTGAAGAATACCTATTGAGTCTGTGTAGTTGACATAGAACAGTAGTGAGTGAAATACCCTTTGGTGCTGAAGACAAAGTGCCATAGGTTATTCTGTGTTTCATGTGTCTCAAAGGGACAGAGCAGGATGCAGGTTAAAAACTGAAGTAAACAACGTGAACAGAATGAGAACTGGCCATCAGGTTAGTGGCGGGAGGGAGCACTGGTACATCCACATCACTGACAATGTCGATTCATTATCATTGATGGCGAAATAATCTTAGAAATGCTCGGTGGGCCTATCCGTTCCTGAACATAAGCAGCTCATGCTGCATTTCTTCATTAGCTTTAATTGCTATCAATTTTACCTTTTAAAAAATCGTGCTTCCAAAGGTGAAGTGATCTTTCAGGGACGTTAACTCTCTAATTTTGTCACAAACAGAAGGTCCTGCCCTGTGTTTTCTTTTCTTCAGTGGTTAGCTTCTTAGTGTCCGTTTTAACGTTTTATTCATAATCCTTTCACTGTTTGAGTTGTAAGAAATAAATGGTTTTTCAAACAGTTCTGATAGAGTTATAATATATAAAAACAGTGGAGCAGGCACATTTTTACAGTGAAATTATTACTCACGTTGTTGTACTATTTTTCCTTAGTAACCTCTTGAAAAAAGCCTAATATTTTGTGGTGAAATTGATGAAATCAACAAATGGTGCATTTTGTTGAATTGAGCTGAGAATTAATATATCAGTTTATTTATGTGATTTTTTTCATATCTTTAAGAAGCTTTTGGATGCTTAGCAAATATTTATCTCATATATATATTTACTAAGACTTAATTTAAGTGTCGTGCATTAGCTACTCCCTTAATAAAGACTTCCTTTTAAACTTTTAATTTCCACTGTTCGAACATACACTGATCTTTGAATTTTTAAGCTCAATTTTAACATCTCTCTCCCCTTCATCGGCAAATCTTAGCTACAGCTTATCGTGGATTTAAGTTATTTGACAGAAGAAGCTGAATGCATGAGATGTCTAATTTCTAATGCTGGCTAGGATTCAGAGCTTAGGATTTAAGTTTTGTTGACCCATGGTTTACATGCTTATATCAGGGTATAGGTTTCAAAATGTATTGCTCTGAACTTCCTGTTTTAAGAACATGTTATAGATAACTCATTTAAAAGCCTTTCACTCTACTTTCACTTTTAGGAGGAGCAGTTTTTGAATTACAGTTTCTTAATGTTTTTCTTACTTCTGAGCATTTCCTCAAGAGGAATTTTATAGAATTTAGGTGAATTTAATAAATGATGGATAGTTAAAATGAAAATGTGCCCCAGGTTGGACATAGGGCTTAGTGGGGGAGGAAATAAAAAAATAATAGAAAGCACTTTACATAGAAGTTAATAGTTTTGTTGGGAACATATGTTTAAAAATAGGTAGACATATTTTTACTAAGTCTATGATCTTTACCTTTGTTATTTTTCAGTAGTCAAGAGCTTAAAAATCTCAGTGGCTTAAGAGCATCATTATGGAAACCATGTTTTGTTACTTTCATTTAAATTTATTTTGATAATCTTTTTCTCCATGTTTGTACACACACACACACACACACGTGTATATATCATACTCTCAATTATAAATAGTATTTATGCAGTGCTGTGGCTTAGGGCATACTTAATTAACATCCATTTCATTTGTTGATTCCAGTTTCATGAGATTGTTCATCTCATGTTTATTACTCCCATTGTACAGATGGTAGACTTGAGAGTAAAAGTGTTTTTAGGGATGGAGGTAAATTATGTGGCAGCAATGGGAGATCCCTGTTTCCTTCCTTTTAGCTGTACCTTTTCTTTATTTCTTTGCTTTTGTGATGTCTGCTGTTTTAGTTACTAATTTTAATTTGTACTTATTTTTTTCTCCCTACATTGTTTTCTCTAGCGTGTGATAACTGTACTTGCTTCCTTCCAGCCCCTAGCCGCTTTTGTTTTCTGCTTTTCTCAGACTTACATTATTTTTAAAAATTGCTTGCACTGTGTTTTACTTTAACATTCTTGTATTCAGTCTCTTTCTCTTTCTTTTTTCTGGTCTCTCTTTGTTTCACTTTTCTCATATTAAAAAGTTGTTTTAAATAATTTTATTTTTCCTCGTTGTTCTTTATGTGTTGATTCATTGAACATGAGTGGTTACAGATTGAACATGTTAGTATGACAGAAATAATGCCTAAAAGAGTGAAGATTTTATTGTCTTTCCATTAGAATGAGAGGGGTAAAGTTGATCATCTTGGGTTTTTGTTTTTCCTTACTAGTTACTACAAAAAAGAGTTATTAGAAAATTCGCAAGTGGCCTGTGATTTCGGGAAACCTGGGAGATGAAGCCTAACTTTTTATGCCATTATTCACAAAGACCTCAGTATCCATCATTTAGGGATTATGTAATTTTCTGACTGCGTTCCCTGTATCTAGTCTTGAATCTTGTATATGGAGTTAAACAGTTGAGTAGTACTTACCTAGTCAGGAGGGAATAAGAGCATTTACGGAATCTGTCATCTCTGGTTCATGGAAAGATTCTAGACATTTTCTATTGTATATTAATGTGCTTATGAACTGTTTATTCTCAGTTGGCTTAAGAAACCTTAAATAGAAAGTTACTAATGCAGTAAAACTCTTTTTTTTTTTTTTTTTTTGTGCGTGTGGCATTACCTAGTTTTTGTGCATTAGAAGGGATCTCTATGTAGATGATTATAATGTCACTTTCTGACCTTTGCAGCTTGAATAATTGTAAATCATTGCTTCATAGCGTGTCAGAGAATGTCTGTACTAGGCAATTAAATGGCAGAATATAATAGACCAAATTATTGCCTGTCATGTTTTCAACAACACAGTTAGTATTTGAGTTACACTTAATCATTACGTGCATTAGCAACTTCATTGGAATCCAGCTTCAGGCTGAGCATGAAGTACATTACATTATTTAAACCTCTAATGGTACAAGTCATTTATTTGTGTTGAAGTGTACAACATGCAGAGTTTCATAAAGCAAGGAACACTTGAGAGCTTAATTTATCCAAATCAAAGTCTAAATGCAGATAAACACAAGTGGCAAAAATTAGTAATTTTTATAGGCTGGAAATATTTAAAAATACATGGTTGTGGGTAATTGTAGGCAGCAGGAATAAATTAAAATCACTATTTTTAGTCTGCTTTGAGAACTAAAGCTGTGTATACCTAAATCATTAAAAGCACCATGGAATTGCATTTTTAGCTGAACAATTAATTACAGCCATCATATCTACAGATGTATCCAAAGAAAATAAGCTTTTCGTTTGGCTGATTGTTTTGGTTAAAGAGATATAGAAAAAAGAGACAGAAAAAAGATTTGTTTTATATTGTGTCACACATTATGCTTGTAACAATATGAAGGGTAGCATCTCTCAGTTTTGTAAAAATCAAAATTAACATTAAAGTACTCTTATTATACAGGACGCATTACATGTTTTATCTCTATAGTACTTTAATGCTTTTTGTTTAATGATATACTTTTGCCTTTAGTTTGAAAAATCTAAAATTCCCATGTAATGCTTATTGTCTCTCTCCCTGTCAGTGAGGAATAAACACATTTACACTAATGGTTAGTGTATTTTTCTGATGCTGAAGTCCTTGAAATACCATTTAAATAATGAATGGATGTTAGTTTATATTTTTTTAAACAAATCACCTTTATTTTGAAAATCTAAGAGATACCATAGTAATTATATTAAAATAAATCACACTCTTTCACAGATATGATTATAGGAGATTTTCCAGTGAGCCGTTTTGTGAACCCAGGAGCGCATTGAGGGCAAGGTTAGGAAAATGGAGAAGAAGTGGAAGAAGCCCTCTCCTGTGTCTCCTCACAGGGAGACGAGAGCTTCTGTGTCAAACCATGTCCTGTGCTCCTCTTTTGTGATAAGTGTTTTCTTGCACTTTTGCCTCAAAGATTCGGATCATAGATTTATTCCAAGGCAGTAAGTATAGATCAACTCGTAAGAAAATAGCAGTAGAGTACACTGTCCTTTGTTGGTGTCATAGTTGAAAACATTGACCTCTGTCTCTAAGGTCTTTTGCAGTGAAAAAATCTTATCTCAGTGACTTAAGTAATTTTTGCTTTATTTTTATTTTAAAGCGTTCCATGGTGACTCTAAAAACCTGTTGTGGAATCAGGGGATTCTTTGTTATTTCCCGGGAGTGAAATGCAGGAGGACAGCTACTCCCCTCGTTTTCTTTGCTTGTCCTGTGTTTTCTTTTTATTATTATTAGCCTGTTTTTCTCCCTCCTCCTTCCTGTTCGTATGTTTCTGAAAGTCCTTTGCTTTCCACAGGGCTTTGCTCTTTGATTTGTCCAAGACTGAGTGAGAGACGTTGGAAATGTAGATAGGAGGGAAGTACAGTCATGATCGAAATGTTTGTTCATTTCCTATGGGGCATGTTCTTGAGCATTTCCTCTTCAGTGGGCTAGGTGGTGCAAGGGCCCTGTGGTCACGTGCTCCAGGTGGAAGACAGACTTGGAGGCAGATGTAAGAGCAGAGCACTGTGGTCCATAGCGGAGGGCTGCCCGGCTCTGCTGGGGAGCACCAGGAAAGGCTTCATTCAGAGCACAGGTCTGAGCTGGGTCTTGAAGGATGCAGGGGTATTTATACACAAGGCAAATCTGGACATTTTTTATTAGTGAGAACAAAAGAGCAAAAGTGGTGAGGTATGGAATAGCGTGGGATATTAAGAACACTGCAAGGAATTCCTGGAGTTTAAGTGGCTAGATGGGGTGAAGCAGGGGATTTTTTTTTTAAAGTATTAAATATTTATGGATCATCAGCATGTGCCAGTGCTGTTAGTTTTTAGGGTGAAAAGATCAAAACAATACCTACTGCAAATGGATGGAGAAAGCTCAAGCAGAGAAATGGCCCAGTCTTTTCTGAATCTTCTTGCTGATTCAGAAGATGTTTCATCCGGTAGGTAGCACTGCTGTGAAGGTGAGTGGGGGCTAGCCAGGGAGCCAGGGGCAACGCGTCCCAGGAAGGGCCTTGGGGAGCTCAGCCAGGGGCATGGCAGGTTCAGGAGCTGCTGGGACACCAGCTCTGCCCAAGGGGGGATCGCAAAGGACAGGGGCCAGGTGGCCAGGGCCAGGTCACAGAGCCGCGCCCCGCCCCCGTGCTGAGTGCTGGCTTTTCCCTCTGCTTTCCATCACTTTTTTTTTTCCCTTGTCTGTCTATCTTCCTACTTTTCTGGACTGTGAAATAGACAGTGAGAGGAAGAGGCAGAGAACCCAGTAGGCAGTGAATGAGTACTTCAGAATCAAGGGGCATGGGTATCAGCCATGGGGAATTATTTTTAAGAGAATTTCATTGTTCATAATTTTAATTAGGAATGCTGTTGATTGTGGATAATTGTAATGGAAACAGGTTAATACTAGTTCCATATTAACTTTATGTAGCATATAGTTCAAACTAATTAGAAGGACACACAGTTACATGGTCATACTGCAGATGTCCACGTGCAACTGGTAACGTTGAAAACACACGTTAGAATTGTGTTTACATACACAGTTCATCTGGCTGGGCAGTGTGCATTGGACAGGAAACCGTCAATTCAAAAAAGAAAGTACGCATATACACTGTTGAGTAATGGATTTTATTCTACTCTTAGTCCTTGGGTGTGTGTGTGATCAGTCGCTTCAGTTGGGTCCGATTCTTTGCAACCCCATGGACTGTAGCCCTCTAGGCTCCTCTGTCCATGGGATTCTCCAGGCAAGAATACTGGAGGGAGTTGCCATGCCTCGTCCAGGAAAGGAAAGTGAAGTTGCTCAGTTGTGTCCGACTCTCTGCAACCCCATGGACTGTAGCCTACCAGGCCTCTCTGTCCATGGGATTTTCCAGGCAAGAGTACTGGAGTGGGTTGCCATTTCCTTCTCCAGGGGATCTTCACGACTCAGGGATAGAGCCTGGGAAGATCTCTTACGTCTCCTGCATTGGAGGAGGGTTCTGTACTACTAGCGCCACCTGGGAAGCCCCTAGTTCTTCGGTACTTTTCTTATTTCCAAGCACACAAATGGTTTCTGTGCCAGTGGGTTCCATCTCCACACCCACCGTTTTCACTCTTCCCTGGAGTTCCTTTCTTCCCCTTGCTGCCACTTGTT